>CM026197.1:30878662-31478662 GCA_014839995.1 Xenentodon cancila
ACACATTTGTGCCTGGAGGAAAACCACAGTAGTTTAAATCTCTGGATCACCTGAGAAATCCTGGCAACATGAAGTGAATGAGCATTGGTCCCAATGGTCCCGTTTCCTTTAAACTGCAGTGTGACTTTTTTTTTTAAAACAATGAAATGGCACTAGATGGGTTAGATATATTATAGACCTCTGATCTGAATGTCTCCGCTTCTGTGGGTCCACATAATTCCGTGATTTGACCTCCACCACGTATGCTTATTATTATTATTATTATTATTATTATTATTATTATTATTATTATTATTATTATTATTAGTAGTAGTAGTAGTAGTAGTAGCAGTAGTAGTAGTAGTATTAGTATTATTATTATTAATTGCATACTCCTGAACAACCCATGATTCTGGTCACATGATAATAATAAGTTACATAAAAGAATCCTTTTTTTCCACCCTTCAAAGAAACTTATGAGGATCAACATTCTACCTTTAGAACAGAAAAGACCCCTGGTGTACGCATGGTGTGCTACATTTTAAATACTGGATTACTGGCCCTTTAATCCAAAGCACAGGATTTAGAGTACCTTCAGAAGTAAATGCAAATGAGCCATTTTTTACTCTCAAGATGTTTTAATGAAATGTGCAAAGTTCTACAACCACAGCAGGGCTTTCTTTAGATAAAATTAAAAGTGTAGAGGTGAAACATATATTATAGATTATTATTTTCCTTTCTTTTGTTATCAGATATGATATATTTACATGATCTGTTTTTTTTATCCATGCATTTACTAAAGTAACAACAGAATGAGTCCCAAGCCTATTTTTCACAGTTCACGTGACGTAGATAAACCAGTGAATAACACTATCCCCCCAAAAATATCAGACTGACAGCCGACTGTCATAAATAACTGACTGACTGACTCACTGTATGTGCATCTGTATGTGGCTCTGCTTTGGACGATGGGCTGGTAATCCTGTCCAGGATGAACCCCTGCCCCTCACCCAAAGAAAGCTAAGATTCCCACGAACCTGCGTTTGTATAGCTAATGAAGGGATTTAAAAATAAGCTTAGCACAAAAAGTAAGGAAATTTGTTTTTGGTAGATTATTTCTTTGTTGTTACAATTCTTCCAGGCAATAAATCTCATACTTGTGGAAAACCTGTTTTTTTTTTTTTCCTGTTAAGTGGTGCCACATTTGTACGGAACATGCATTTGTGGGATGAGCAGCAGAGCTGAATATGTGGGTTGCACTCATGATAAATGTGCCAAATCTTCCCTGCCAATGCCAAACAACTTCGACTCTTTTTTGGTGTTTGGTGGATTGGATGATTGAAGTTTGAAAAATCAACACATATTGGCAATTTAACAATTTATCCATTTAACAAACAGGAGTCTCAGTGGAAAAATCATGCACAGACACAACAGCCTGGCACCCCCTCCTCATGCTGGTCACCAGCCTGGTCACACTGCTGTAAGATGGCATCCCATTCTTCAACCAGCATTTGCAAATCAGCCAACGTAGTTGTGTTGGTCACTCTGGCATGAACAGCACGCCCAAGTGGATCCCACAAGTGTTCAATGAGATTGAGGTCAGGACTGCTGACAAGCCATTCCATTCTCTCCACTCCCAAATTCTGGAGGTGGTCTCTGATAAACCCCGTGGCTGTGGATGTAGGACTGCCACTGGTTGCAGAATCTCACCTCAATATCTGTCTGCATTGAGATTACATGCATTGATGACGAGCCATGGTTTTTCAGTGAGGGACACGCCGCCTCACACCATCACACTGCCTCCACCAAAAGATGTTCTCTATCGGTGCAGCAATCAGCATAGCGTTCTCCGCATCTTCTCCAGACTTTGACTCTACAATCCAACTGCCATAGGCAGATTCTGGACTCGTCGCTGAACATAATCTCCCTCCACATGTTCAGGTTCCAGTGCATGTGTTGCCAACATCAGCGCAGGAGTCAAAGGCAACAGCAAAATAAGCTGTTTGACTTTGGCATATAAGATTTGGCAATTTTTTCATGGACACAACCCACATACTCAGCTCCGCTGCTCATCCCACAAATGCATGTTCCCTACATATGTGACACCATTTAACAAGGAAAGAAACAGGCTTTCCAACTGATGAAGACACGACTGAAAGAATACAAATACAGCTAAAATACAAGGGCTAGCTCCTAGCCCTTGTATTTAAGGGATTTAATGTATAAATCAAATTATAAACTCAGGAGATCACAGGAAAACCTGAGGGTTACTTTCATTACACTTACTAACGCTTCCTTTAGTTCTGTTTATGCAACCTGGAAATCATTACTATGCTCCCTTCCTTGAATATATTCTAATCCTTTCAATGCAGATTGAGGGGGAAGGGGGACTTGTAGGGGAGTACAAATCAAGGAAACTATACTTTGCTGATATATTTTATCAATGTGTATAAAGTACACATCCTTCACCTTCACATGCAGCATAGGAAAGTGACTGAAAAGATGGACTGTCATTGAAAAATAAATAGAAAAGTGCAAAAGGCTTAAAAGATTATATAGCAAACCAACAGAACCAAACTAGCACCAGATGAAAGTTTCAGAAACATGTACATCTGCCAGGTGAACAAGCACATAAGTATAAATCCATAAAGACGTGAGAGAATGGACAGAGCAATCATTCTGGAGACTGTCATGAACATTTCTGGCGTTGTGCTCCATCCAGTCTATGAATTGTGAAGGTCTTAAATAAAAAAGTCCAACAAGTTCATTTTTTTTCAAGCTTTTTTTGAGGCTTTTCAAAAGTCCATCCATCCATCATCTATACCCGCTTAGTCCGTCTCCGGGTCATGGGGGTCTGTCGGAGCCTATCCCGACACATAGTAGGCGAAAGGCAGGGGTCCACCTGGACAGGTCGCCAGTCTATCGCAGGGCCACATAGAAAGACGGACAAACATGCACACTCACATTCACACCTACGGGCAATTTAGAATAATCAATCAACCTACCCTGCAGGTTTTTGGACTGTGGGAGGAAGCCGGAGTACCTGGAGGGAACCCACATAAGCACGGGGAGAACATGCAAACTCCACACAGAAAGACCCACCGGGCCGGGAACCGAACCAGGAACATTCTTGCTGTAAGGCAACATTGCTAACTACTAAGCCACCGTGCTGCCAAAGTTAAAGCTTTTAAGTTTGTTGTATAGAGACTTCAAAGAGACAAACAAAGTCCTGGGGCTGGTCCGGGAGCAAAACCTAGGACCTCTCGCACCCAAAGCAGAAATCATACTACTAGACCAACGAGCCACCTTTTCAAAAGTCATTAGCTGATTTTCCAGGTAACACCCAAGTGCTTGAGCTAGAATCTAATGCTTTAGAAACTATCTATTTACCAATTCAGGGACTTTAAAGGCTCCATTTGATAGGAAATTACATCAGTTGAGTGACACATGGGCTCTTTTCATTTGCGAACGCAAACGGCTGCATTAGGTGCATCTATGCAGCCAAACATTTCCCAAGATTTCCCGAGATGACCACAAAATTGATACCAAGTTCACTTTTTTTATCTGTAGCCTTACTAAAATCATTGTTGTAATAGTGTAAACATTTAAACATTTTGAGTAATAAAGAAATACTTTTTGGAGATTTACTATATTTTAAATTCAATTTTCAAATGTCTTCTATCTCTATACCCTAAGGTTGTTCATATTGGTCTTACATACCCCCCACTGCAGGTGTATTAATATTAAAAGTAAGTGTAACCCTGAGATGTGTCTTTTCTTTTAACTAAGAATTGAAAAAAAAGATTCCTCTCACAAACAAAGTCCTATATTTGGGTATATTTGGCAGGTTTTCCTTTTCTTACTATTGTCCTTGGAACTTTCCCAATAAGAGAATACTTCACAGCTTTGGCCTGGACAGTATAGTCATGAGCCAGCTGTACCAGTTGAGATGAGCCTGGTGGTCACACTGGTGGAGGAGAGAACAGGAAAAGGTTTATTCACAAAAGTAGCCGTAACATTAAGAAGTAATATCGAGTTCAAGGTATCTTGTGGTTTCTAGTTCTCTTATTTCAAACATGGTGCCATTTCACTGTATATAGTCTGCTTCTCAAAATGACTAATGTTTGAGTCAAAAACCTAGTCACGATGATGGGAGTGCTGGGGAAAAGTGTCAGTTGAGTTAAAAATAAAAATTAAATTAAAAAAATAAACATCTAAATGAAGCAACAAACTCTGGATATGCTGGCTGCGTCTGTGTTGATAACTTGTCGACATGTGAGCCTATGCTACACACTGCAACAGCTCTGTGATTAATACTCCTGACAAAGGAGTAACTAATGACCATTTGAAAATGCTTGGGCTCTAAAGACCATTTCCCCTTCACTTACTTTGCCTCTTTCAAAACCATCTGATATTTGATCACTGGCAGAGGCCACATCAGAGGAATTAATCACTAATCTAAAACTGCCACCTCCCCGATTGCACAAAAATCTGTGTGTAGAAGGAGATTTTGAATGATTAGTTTACTTCAATCATTTGATCTTAGTAGAGCTTTACACTAGGACATACACTGAATGATAGCAATGCTGATTTCCATGACAGTGTTGTGTTAAGTAATCATTCTTTGAAGTTTAGTGTTGTGTTAGCGGTTGCATGTATGATTGAATAAGTGCAGAATCAGACTGCATCTAAAAAGCACTGACTTCAGTTACTAAAATCTGCTTTTTGGCTTTTTATTTACTTTAACACTTTTAAATTTTAAATGAACAACTACCCCGGAGCAGTTTTCATACATTTATCTCTATCCACACATATCCAATGTGCGCTGACTGTCCATCAATGAAATCTTCATTTACACTGAGAAAAAGCAACATGCCTCAACATTTACAGCCTAATGCATTATGCAGCAGAGGCTTTTAAAAAAGATGATTGGAGAATCCCCGCCTGAAATGCAGCTGCAGCATCAAGGCGAGAGTGGGAGGGAAATTAAATGGTACAGAAATAAATAATGGTAGACTTGATGTCTTTGCTAATTGGGATCTCTGGCACTTGGGTCAAAAGGCCTCCAGCAGGCAAAGCCTACAAGGAAATGCTTGGCTGTTTTGAGGTAGTGAGGCACAATAATATGTTGTGCTCACAGGCAAAGTTTGTTGACCACTGATTGTGCATACTGAATTCTCACAAGTGGAATAACGTGGTGGGAAAGTGACATAACTGACTGAATAAAGGGATGGAATAAAGGAATAAAGGGATGCCAGAGCAACTTTGGCTCATTTCTGCATCATTAAAGAATAGAATATTTTTTTCTCTTATCTCTCTCTTTCTCTCTCTCTCTCTCTCTCTCTCTCTCTCTCTCTCTCTCTCTCTCTCTCTCTCTCTCTCTCTCTCTCTCTCTCTCTCTCTCTCTCTCTCTCTCTCTCTCTCTCTCTCTCTCTCTCTCTCACACACACACA
This sequence comes from Xenentodon cancila, assembly GCA_014839995.1. Lineage (NCBI taxonomy): Eukaryota > Metazoa > Chordata > Actinopteri > Beloniformes > Belonidae > Xenentodon > Xenentodon cancila. Next base: position 30,884,095 of record CM026197.1, read on the forward strand.
CACACACACACACACACACACACACACACAGTCATAGAGTATGTGTCAAGCAGTTTACTGGCCTTCATTTTCTGCTTCTCTCTTAAAGGGCTGCTCCTATGCTGTCAAGTAGCCACATAAACACTAGAGGGCTCCCTCTGTGGACGGCAGCATGGGCCCCCTCTGCTGTCATTCATACACTCACTCACACACTTACATTCAGTTATGCAATGATGAGCATGACCTTTTCACTAACTGTCTTAATAATGCCCGTATAACATTCTCGTCTCTGCTTGTCTTTTTTTAGCATGGGATTTATTTCTCTCTCATTTTTTTCGTGTAACACAATTTATTTTCAATCTAGAATATAAATGAATTCACCCCACAGAGTTGTAAAAATGCTCAGAAATGAAGTAAGGCTGGATGGACGGAATACTTCTTCACTTTTCATTTCACCAAAAGGACCGCACTGTGTCCATGCATCGGTTAATTGGTTAACCCTATTAAATGACTGTAAATGAGCAACCCTGGGTTCGTTTCACTGGTCGCCTGGCCTATTTCATTTCACAATTGACCGTGAAGAGTAAAGGCCAACTCACGCGTCCTTGCCTCAACAAAAAAGGAGTTAGAGAGAAAATACAAGAGAGACAAAACGCAATAATAAGGACATTTTATCTCCAATTTAATATCTAGCGCTGTAGCTGGCGACGTGATGCGATAACCTTTGTGCGCCCGTGCCTGTGCGCAGCGGCATGCATTCATTTGTGCGCCTGTTGACCCGACTCCTCATCAACCCAATGAGCGCGGTGGAGGGAGGCTCTCTTCGCCATCGCGCATCTCTCCTCCATCTCCTCCTCACTTTTCCAGGCGGCCAGCGAGCCTGACGGAGCTCTTAACTAAAAGCCCAACACTGTCATTGCGCACAGACAAAACTACACCAAGGATTTCCACGCGTTTTCCTCTCCGTGTTTTGCTCTTTAATTTACCACCTCGCGTGAAACCAAATGGAGTTTGTGGCGGATTTTAAGAGGGACGAAAAACGGATGAAATAATGCAGCAGCGGAAGAGGATCCGAGTCTCACGAGTAAGTACGACCCGCTACCCTGACGTATAAACCTAACAGGTAGGCTCTTAACTGTAATACATGTTTTGTTTTTTTGCAGAGAGATTGAACATGACTGCTGTCTCTGCATCGTGTAGCTTCAGTGCAATTTTCAGCACACATGTACATCAGTGTGGTGACATGGAGCAAGTCTGCTGAGAGCTCTGTAACTTGGGCTACCTTTTTAATCACGTTACTCCTGTCTCCTATTGTATTATGAAGATTGCATGCGGCTTATTTTCTAAAACTGACACTGTTCTTGCGCACGAGTTCCACTGTTGATGCGCAAAGACAGACTGATCAGAAACACCGGCTCACCAAAGGGTAAAACTTCAGAAATGGCGAGTGTGAGCTGTAAATGTAAGCCCCAATGTCCGTCTCTGAATATTTAGAAGCGAGAAAAAGCTTAAAACTTTTTTCTTATCCTCCTTTTTTTTGGGGGGGCGGGGGGGGTGCGATCGCCAAAAATTTAGGATTTGCTAGTGCATGTCGCTCTCATACAGTACCTTGGACAGCTCCTCCGCTCTGTTTGCGACTGAGCTGTCTGCTCTCTGGCCGGGAGCTGTCCATCCACAGTGGTGCTGAAACGCTCGCTCAGTTGGGCGCCAAAGTGAGTTAGATTACCCAATGAGACATATGGTGAGAAGACTAATATTAGATATATATTCTTAAATTTTACGTTGACTTACAAAATTTATCTCTACTTGTAATTGCTCCTCTTTTCCTCATTTTCATTTCTTTGTTTTTCTGTTTGTCTTACGAGCATGCTTCTGCATCTTTTACTCTCAAAGTCAGTGTCACAGTAACTCGAATCTGCCCACACTTTATAATGCTGCAGATGGATTCAGGTGGAATTCGGCTCAGCTTTTCCTCCTTGGAAGTGTGATGCGCTAACAGCACATCATAAAGACCACAGTGGCCTATTGTGAGTCCTAAAAGTTACCAGAACTATTATTGACAATGTGGTGTAAGCAAGCACTTCACTGCAGTGACAGCAGGTCCATCTGCATCAGTTATAGAGACACCCTTGGTGTGGCTCTCTTTTTTTTCCTTTCCCCTTGCTTTGACTCCTGTAGAATACAGCAAAAAAAAAAAAAAAGAAAAAAAAGATTAAGTAAATAAATGAAATAAAATAAATGTTAGTTATTTAAAAAAATAAAATATTACATATATGTAAAAATATGTTTCAGATTAAATGGTAAAATCAACACTTGGCTGTGCCATCTCTTTTATATATGTTAATCTGCTGGATCAAATACTTTGTTTGATTACAGATTTTCTAAGATAAAGAAAAGGAAAAAAAGCAACATTGTATTCAAGGCTTATCACATTTGACTCAGTGAGTAAACAATACCTTTAGCAAGATCTCATGTGGATTACTTTGATATCAGTAAGGTACAGCACTGTTGACAGAGCTGGTCTGGCACTACTGTACGCATGTCTGAGGCATTTGTCTGAGGAATTTGATTGTAGTCTGTGAAAATGCTAAACCTTACATGTATTGTCACAAAATGAATCATAAGGATCATGTAATTTCTGAAAATCTTACCGGGATAATCCCCAGATTAAAGAAAAGCAATCTGATATGGTGGGCTGAATCGCCTCAGAGTACAAACCTGCACCGATTGGTTGTTCCGTTGAAGCAGGATCATGTGAAAAGGGTCAGGTCTGTTGTAGAAAGATCATTTGTAATGATGAAGCGACATAATGTCTTTATTATAAAATGAGAATGTCGTTGTTTATTAAAAATATGTGTTTCATATTATTTTTAATTTCTTTTTCTTTTTTTGTCAGGAAACATTCTGACTGTCACATCGGACTTGTTCAAGTGTTTATCTGTCTGTATTTTGTTACCCCTCCTCTCCTCCGCAGCTCCTGACAATTGCTCACAAAACTAAAAAGCAACTAACAAACTGTGATTGCTTCCTTGTAGGTCTCCTCCTAGGAATAAAGCCAAATGGATGCTGTGCTGAGAGTCTCACCCTCCTCAACAACTGCTATGGAGGCATGCCAAACCATGCAAGTGACCTTTATCACACCATGAATGCGAGCGTTGCCGTTCAAAGAGGACACAAGTAACCTTTTCTCGCTATCTAAGAAGGAGCTGTTGATCTGAAAGGAGGAGGGGGTGGGGGGGAAGAGACACGCACAGAGAGGGAAGAGTCATCGCCTAAAACAAATAAACAAAACACTTAACAACAGGATGCCAAAGTGGTCTGAGGAGATGTTCATGGATCTGTGGATGTCCTTGCTGCTGGTGTGGATTACTTGCATTCCCTCTGTCTCTGTGACTCCTATCGTGGGCCAGTCCAGAAGCACACAAACTGGTGGGTCCGCAGTGATGGCGAGCAGTCTTGGTGAAGGACAAAGATTACTGAGCCGCGCCAAGAGAGGATGGGTTTGGAATCAAATGTTTGTGCTGGAAGAATTTTCTGGACCAGATCCAATTCTTGTTGGCAGGGTGAGTGTTGTGATTGTCAGCATTATATTAAGCTCGCTTATCATGTGAAAACATTAATTCGGCCATTTGAATGCTCCCTCCATTTGTTCCTTTTTTTTTTTCTTCCCATGGGTGGTAGGAGGGTTTTGGTTGTCAAGGGGAAACTAAGATATGAGGAGACGAGAGGAAGGCTGAGAGGAAGTGGAATCACAAAATGCACATGGAAATAATTAAACTCCCATCGAATAATGGTGACACACTTTAGTTTTGGCATTTGCACATCCATGTATCACAATTTTTTACAAAAGCAACAGCTGTTTGAGAATAATGTCTTCCCTTCCTCCTTTTCTTTTTTTAAATTTTTTTTTTCTAATTTCACCTTCCCATTTTGCCCTGTGAAGGCATGTACTATAGATTGTGTGTGGCATTGATAAAACAGGCATGATCATATTTTCCACCGTGGCTCTGCCGTGAACAGAACGGCGGGCTTATCCTGCAGCTCTGGGCCACCTGCTCCCTGGCCTGTGTGGAGGTGCTAGGCAGGTTTCAGGGGAGTGGGAGGCTGCTTGCCAGCCTGGCCGAAGCAGCTTGTTCACAGCTCATTGCTGGGATTCACCTGGGGAGACTCAGCCTGGCAGCCACCCTCACATCCCTCCCTTAGTATATCATTCAGCCACTCTGACATGGGCAGGAACACATGCCATCAACCACAATATTTGATCTGGTTTTGTAATAGCTTTTGCAAACTGTTTATCAGCACCTAATATTTGGTAATTTGTTACTGTTGTTGTTTATAAAGTATTTCCATATTTTTCTTGCGGCTGGCAGGTTGGTTCTGTTTTTGCTGGAAAAGAAAATTAAGTCACTCATAGTACCAGTAAATACTTTAAATTTCACTTCCCCTTGTTTTCCTTTTTTTTTTTACCCTTAGCATCATCATATGGCTACATCAATTAAACATTTGCCACCGTGCGGATTTGCACCTGTGTTTTCCAAACACAAACACAAAAATGCTGTTAAGCGATCCATTAATTTTTCAGGCAAGTCAATTAGTCAGCCTCTGTAGGATTCGACAATGGCTGCTCATCAGAAAGCTAAAAGAAACAAACACTCTCAGGGGCCACGGTCCACACATGAGTTTGGAATTGTAGGGCTTGATCGCAGCTGTGCGATGCTGAACATCAACAGCCTGACATCTCTCCTGGCCAATTGTTATATAATCATTAAAAAAAAAAAAAACAAGTGCGAGGCAGGGGACTAGAAAGAATGGCACATTTGATGAAGACAAATACATAGTTAACACATCTTTGATGTCAAACTCTTGCTTTGAAGACTATGTGCCTCTTTTCGGGGTCAGAAATGTTCGGTAAACCGGCTGCAGATGGTTACTGATACACTTTGATGTTATGGTCGTGATGGAGACGGGTGATCTCTCTCAAGGCCTTTGCTAATGCAATAGAAACTTGATGGAAGGATGGGTTAATCATGGATATGAGTAGAAGGACAGCGTCAAGATTGGGTGCAGGCTGGGTGGTGCAGGTTGGGTCGTGGGGCAGTTCTGGATGAAGAAGAATGTGGTTAGCCTTTTGTTAAGCACTGATGATGGGTGGCGTTCACTGCAAGGTTAAGTGCTCATGACTATGCCTGGCAGAGCCAAGATAAGTTAGACCGAGATAGCACCACATCGGTTCAAGACCATAAATCTCTCTCCCTCTTAGTCCGTCCGTCTCCTTTCCTTTCCCCTTTTCTGTGTTTCTCACGCTTAATTAAAAAATATGAACCAAATGGGCAGGAAGTGCAATTCTAAGCGGTCATACAGGTGGCATGTGTTTGCAGGCTGATTCAAGGAAGTTCAGTGCAAAACTGGACTCTCTCCATAGCTTAGTTTTTTTTTCTTCCTTTTGAGCTTTGATTAGACTTGCATTCCTAATCTTTGTCTGCAACCGGACTCGCTTCATCTTCGACAACAGCAATGAGAGCAAGAGACATGGCTTGTGAGAGACACTGTACCATTGATTTTTTTTTTTTTTTCTAACGGAGCATCATCCGCTGTGTTCTTGCTCAGAGGAGACTATTAACATAAAGGCAGAAAGGAGGAGAGAGGAGGGAGAGGTGGGGGTATGGAAGAGTGAGAAGGACAGCCACGAGGCGTGACAGCCCCCCTTCCCTTTTGCTGTTCTTCTTCAGTGCGTCGTCTCTTGACATTGTGAGTCAATGAGCGCCGTGTTCGTCAGCCCCGTCACTCCTGTTGGTTTCGTGGAAGCAGACATGCAGTACCTGTTAAAGTGAAGCTGGGGAGACAGCTGTGAAAGCTTGTTGCTTGGCTCTAGCTTAACACAGAGTTGGAAAGGATTTTCGGATTACTCATCATGAGCTGAGGATGTCTCAGAAATATCCGGTCATTAGGAATAGAAGTAGGCAAATGTGTAAAGGTAGCCAGACTTCAATGTACCAGTCATATGGATCGAGCTCGGGGAGGCACGTTTGCTTGTTTCTAAACACCAGCAGGGGATGTCAATGCTGCTTGAGCAGAAATAAAAAATACTCATAGACCAAGCAGCTCTTGATTTTCCTTAACGGAAAAGCAATACTTTCTTTTTTACTGTTGCTTTTAAAATTAAACAGGAGTTCTGAAATCTTGTTGACGACTTCCCTTTATTGTGGTCTGAGGCTTATCCAAACTGTCAGCCTCATTTTTCCCCACCATTCTGCATCTTCAGTCAAATCCACCTCAATTATTAAAACATACAGTGAAGCAGCTCAATTACACCAACCCATTAAAGACAGTGAGTCGTCTTAGAACAAAAGACAAGCAGAGAACAAATTTCTGTGTTTGCACAAGAGAGATACCATGATTTGTTTCCCTTGTAGTGTGAAGCGGAGTGATGCAGTCTGCGCTGGAATTTCAGCCTCAGACGCAGCTTCTTAAGACCTTTAGCAGAAGTCATTTCACATATGTGGGGCGTTAGGATGGCTAATGATGGATTCCAGCACTGGAATGTGTGCATTTGTGGTAAACTGACTGATCCTTCCTCCCATTGTCCAACGCTTTTATCCATCATGAACATCGTGTGTGTTTTAGCACAAAGAGAATTAGTAATCAACCATTAATATTCATCAATTCAGACTGAACTCCAAGATTGTAAGGGCTGACAGTGATACAGAAAGAGGAAAGGCTTTCATTACTGATTCAGCAAAGAAAATGGATATGTCCGTTTGAAAAAAAAACGGCTTTGTCTTTCCTCATGTATGTTCTAGGGAAAGGAAACGTGAGATTCATTCTTTTAAACAAGCCGTCTGACAAGATTCTGAATCCTCAACATGAGAGGAAATCAGACTGGTGGTCTGGTTGGGGGCTGGTGGGGGGTTACTGGAACCAAAAGCGACTGAAGCCTCTTTTCTAGAACTGACCCATTTGAAGTGGTCCAATCTCTTTTCTCTCATTTTTCCCATTTACTGTATTCAGGTGACACTGACAAAAATCTATGAAGACACTGAACTTTTTCAGCATTTTTGCTGAAAAAGTGGCTGTTCCTTGTATGTGTTTATGTTGTAGTGAACGCTGCACCTTTTGCACTAAAATCTTCATGTCTCTTATGAGAAGAGATTTTTTTTTTTCTGGGTACCACCGGGGTTTATAGCTGAATCATACCATGTTTATCTAAAATAGCTTTCAGAGACTCAATTCAGACCTTTTTCTTTCGTCTTCTGTTGCTCTATCCAGTTTGGACCGCTAGCACAAGATGTGGGACGTCATCTATAAATACTGATGCGAGCCACTTCTGCTCTGGATTGCCTCTCTCCATCTCTTTCCTCCCCCCCCCCCCCCCCCTCTTTTTTTTCCCCCTCTCTGTCTATCTGTGACGGGGTGATTATGGAGAGAGTGACTCTTGAGCCCGAGTAAGCTCGCCCCCGGGGCTGATGGGGTGTGGTACAGTGACATTGTTAAAATTTCTTCGAGTGTCTGGCTTTGCCGATGAGAGGCAGTGAAGCAACGCTGAGGCGAGACTGAGCCGTGGATGCTGCCTGAGACTCCTCGGTCCTGCTTGACGCCTTCTGCTGCTGCTTTACAACAGATCAAAGGTCGATCCGGCTTCTTGACTGAGTGTTGCCCGTTTAGACTGTGAAGAATGCCAATCCCCCACCTTCATCTGCATTTACTCCCTCTCCTGCCGTGGAGCTCGTATCTGGCTCTGCCTTTGATTGATGGATGAGGAGTGGGAGTTAAATAGAATATTATCCGAATTATTGCCAGTGATTGATAGCCATTATGACACGTAAATTATAAGCATTGGCTCAGATATAATAAATTGCGAAATATAGCCCAAATTAGACACAGGTTCCAGTGCCATAGTAAGATGGCTGATTTAAGAAAGCTGCTATTAAATCCAGGAAAGGAAAGCCCATCTGTGTTTGTTGAACCAAATGGATTCCATTCCATTTCTCACACCCACAGCTCCTGGAATACAGCTCTGTAATCTCTCTTCAAGCAGCACCACGCAGGTCCGTATTGAGCTGCAGTCTAACAGCAGCTCCTCTGTCTCTCAACCCTTAGATCTTCATCCCCACCTCATGTGTAGATTTTTTTTTTTTTTTTAGAAAAAAAAAAATGCCAGCATCTCTCTGTCCACTGCTCTTTCCACCCACCCCAGCTCTGCTACTGCACTACCGTCTTTCCCTGAGGCTCACCTGTATAGTATATCACTAATGCCAGTAGGGCCATTATATCAATGGGCCATGGCCACAGTCTCCCTCTTCCTTTCCAATCTCTCTGTTTGTGTCTGTCCCTCCTGGTCTGTAATAAAACACTGGGCCTAGCGATGGCTCTGATAGAGCTGTGGGATCACATTAGCGCTGCCCTTGAAGAGCTTGACAGGTTGTCTATGGCTTTGTGTTGTCGTCCTGGTTCCCATTAACAAGCTGAAGTATAGCACGGCTGTGTTGTACAGTACTTCATTCGTCCCAAAATGAGATGAGCGGACATGGGCTGGGGAGGAGTATATTTGGACACGAGGATTGTGTGTGCAACAGTAAACAGTGTGTCCATGAAGCTTTATTGCTTGGTATGCCTTTCCAAACATTTGCAGACGTGTCGGCGTGGTCATATTTGTAAAAGATTTCTCTCTAAACTGCACCATATGTGCGTTGAGCTAAAATTGCAGGTTGAAAACTATGGCGCTTCAAATTTACAGGCGACCTTATCATGGCTGGCATTATAACTTTGACACTATATTGATATTGCTTGTATCTTAAATGTTATTGCGGAATTTTCTTTTACTTTTACCATCCTGTCTCTGATGATTTAGTAGAGGTGCTGTAGTGTTTTCCAGCATATTGCCTGTGTCATTCTTAAAATATCCCTCTTTATGTCTTTTGAAACACACCCACACTGACAACCATGCAGCTCATGTCATTCTCATACACGCACCTCACCACTGCCGAGCATTAAACTGCACACAGCACTTCTTCCGTGTGTATTTTCATATGGGAGCTGAAATCATGTTTCAGCTCAGTGTGTATCATAAGAAGGCACATGATGTGTCTCCTGTGTACATGCATCAGCTGCAATAATAATTTAACAGGAAAGCACATCCATTCACAGAGTCCCTGAGCAAAATAACAAGCTTGCTGCGATTGCTCGCATCTGTGGCTCAGCATGATTAAATCCATGTCGTACAGTGAGTGGCTCATGCGGGGGCCACTTTCCCGAGCTTCCACACCGCTGCTAATTCACGGCAAATGGCCCGGTTATGGGTTTGCCCAGGACTGCATGGCCGTGATTGGCGCGCTCCCGTGTCGGTGTTTGTTGATCAGCGGCTTCAAACTCTTCCAGCTGAAATCGGGTGAATTCCCTGCCTCTCATTAACTCCACATCTCCACCCCGGCGCTCTCTCGACTCCCTCCCTCCCCTCTACCCTCTCCTCTCATCTCATCCCGCCTGCCGCGCTCTCCGCGGCTCACCGGGCTTGGCCTGTGCTGGCTGTGCGGAGGTGGAGCGCTTAGCGGGCTAAATCATCTGGCTCTCTGCCTTGAACTTTGGTCTAACTAATTTATAGCAACTAAAGCAGTTCCCCTCAAAGACCGGTCGTCTGCGCTGTCTTGTCTAAAAACTATTTCTAAAAACTATTCTTTTTTTTTTTAATATGGGGGGATTTTTCTCCATGTGGATTATGTCTTTATGCCTAATATCTAAATGATGAAGAGATGTAATTTACTACACTTAATGGAGACATTAACTGCATTCTGCTCTTAAAAAAATTAAAATAAAACTGAGAACATTTCATGATGTCTTCAAGAAATCTGTATTGCTTTGATCAAAACAGCAAATATGCCAAGTCAATACTTCAAATATACCATGTGAGGGGTGTATCTGTTTTGACATTTGCGTTCCACCTTTGTGGTACCCACTTCAGTGGTAAACCAAATACAGAAAGATGTGTAATTAGGTGGAGATAAAGACGAGGAAGCTGAATATTCTACGTCGATCTGGGTCTGTGACGACACTAAACCTACGAATCTGACAAGGTTTATAAACGCTTTTGAGTTGGTGGCCATTTCAGATATATGGTGTCCAGAGCAGAAAAAAAATCTAAATTTTTCTTTTCTTTTTTAATAATAGGGCCCCAAGTTGTACTTTGTTGTGTGCAGAGATAAATATGTTTGTTGACATCTAAACAAAACATCAACCTCTGCATAATGAGATAACAGGCAACAGTAGAAATCTGAATTAGGAAGAGAAGTGAGCGCACTGATGTTGGACATTCTGCTTACTTATGAATATTGATTATGTTTTCTTGTCAAATCACTGGCCAAGAATCAGTAAAGCTGTAAATGAGGTTACAATTATTCAAATCTGATTATTCAAATCAAAAGATTATGATTATCTGAAACCTGTTAATTGGACTGTGCCTCTCACATAGTAGTTGCGGGCATGAGCTGCCACAGCTGCAGAAGTCACTGCAGAGTCTTGCTTCCTGTGCCAGTGTGCTCTTGTGGGCTCGGTGTTTGGCTCAACTCCCCAGGAAGCACCTCTCTTAAGGATAGATCCCAGTGTATGCAAAATGCTGCAGGCGGCTGCAGGCAGCCTATCCATGCGCCTCTGCTTCGAAGTGTGTCCCATCAGCCAAACTGGGACTGCCGGAGTAATCTTGTTTAGAATGGATGTTGTTATTGTGCGACTGGATGTGTGTTTGGCTTCACGGTTTGCTGGGAGCGCACGTGGGCTGCAGCAGGAGAGACAATGGAGAGGAGCTTTTGGATCAGCTGTGAAGAGTGTGTGTGTGTGTGTGTGTGTGTGTGTGTGTGTGTGTGTGTGTGTGTGTGTGTGCGTGTGTGTGTGTGTGTGTGTGTGTGTGTGTGTGTCTGGGTTGGGGGTATTTCTGGCACCTAAAAGATGACAGCCGTCCTTATTTCACCATCCTTACCCCCCCCACACACACACACACGCACACACACACCAACACACACACCAACACACACACACACACACACACAAACACACACACACACACACACACACATGCACACACACACACACACACACACACTTTACTCGCCTCATACATTGTACATTAATAGAAACAAAGTAGCATCGGTGAACAATGGATGTGACATTTACTTGAAGAACGGTGTCTTCACCTGTTACAGACATTAAAGACGAGGATTATCATGAGGGCCACGCCGAATGCACGGGGCTGCTCACCTCAATCACTGGGATGACAATAAAAATAACAATAAAAAAAGAAAAAAAACAAAACTAGGGTAGTCAATGACCCTGTCCTTTTTGCAACCTTGCCTGCCTCGTTGCCACCACTCCTAACTCTGCAGTTGGGGTGCCAACAGACTGTGGCTTTGACCTTTCTCTCAAATAAATTATTACGTTTTAATGAGCCCTTCTGCAGAAAGAACAAAAAGATAAAATAATATGGGAGGGAGGTGATTGAGGAGTGTAAAAGGGCAGCACCCCCTCACCACCACCACCACCTCCACTTTAATCTCCCCAGTCGTTCCTCTCTTCCTGAGACGACACCTGTATCCCTTTAATAATACTACTTTCATGTGTTTGTGTCTCCAAGGTGCACATGATACATCCACCCTATGCTTTGTAAATCAGCTGACTTTAGGAAAAAGTATCGTGGATCTACCAAGCAGGTGCTGGTGATGAAAGCACTTGCTTCTTTGTGTTAAAGTGACACTTGTTTTTTTTCTCTTCTCTTCCAGTCAGATCAGAAAAAGAAATGGAATGTGGAGGGTTGATGGTGGCGATAGTGAGTGTGGGGTTGAGGGGTTTGGCTGGCTGCATAAAAAATTCAAAACGTTATAATATAAAACCCAGATGAATCATGAATGCTTAATGGGAATCAGGGCCGAGCATGCTGGATGTTGAAATTGTTCTCAAAGAATCATCGTGTTGCGTGTGTGCGTGTTTTCTGGCAGCGCCGTTTACGTCGAGGGACACTACATGTAATGTTGCCCCTCTCAGCTTTGCTCACGATGGCAACAAACTGAGGTGTTGAGGGGGTGAATAGAGGATGCCGGAAACATGCGAAGAGCTTTTATGGGCTAGAGGCCGTCTGTTGTTGAAGTCTGGGTAATTGCCTTTATCCCTCGCTGCAAGTGCTTGTTGTTCTGCGTGCAGAGTGGACATGGACTGATGGTCTATCTGATGAAATATTAACAAATCTTTACTAAAACTCACTCTCCTCTATCGTTGTTAGATGAAAGAAAAACTTTTATTTCAGAACTCTCAATTAGTCTAACATCATAACACATGAGCCCGGATTGAATTTAAAAGGGACCTAACATGAAGCATTCCTTTCTGTGCATGAGAGCATATATTTCCGAATCCAAACCTCTGTCACTGAGAGAATCCTGTCTCATTTCAGCCTGAGTCAGGAGACATGTCACCCAGTGAGTCGTTCCCATTTGCAGCGCGCTGTGACATCACGGAACGAGATAAGAGTAGACTTATCGAGTTTTTCCATCTTTACCTCCAACCATCTTCCCATCATCAGCATTCCCTTTTCCTTTGAAGCTCTAACAGACTTCAGAAAGTGTACATCTGCCAGAGGTCAAGAGGCAGACATCTCCCTTTAAAATGATGAATGTTGGAAACTGCACCTTTTTCAGATCACAAAGATATTTAAAAAAAAAGGAACGAAAAAAATGCTCCTATGACTCATTAAATGTTTTACCGTAGTGGCCCCGTGGAGCTGTGCAACATTAAAACCTCTTGTGTGCCAAGCTAAAATTATTCAAATATCGATAAGAGTCTTGGCAGAACTTGTAACCAAACTTTTTTCTTTTCTTTTTTATTTCTAAACAAATGAAACTACAGTGTGTTTGCAGTGTCATGCTGCACATTTTCCTGTTTGTGTTTGTTTCTCAAAAGAGAATTTTCTCGAACTTTTTTTTTTTTTTTTTTTTCATAAACCAAATCTGGCGTTGGTTGTGTATTGCCTCCAGGGTTGGATGACCAATTTAGCCCCAGGGTTAATGAACTTTAATTTTATCCATATTTACTCATTCTTTTCGTTGGTATGTCATCTGGAATGTGTTCCTTTGATGGAGAGGAGCACCAATAAATTGTACTGAACCAAACTTTCCTGGGGACTTTCCTGGAGTTTGGGAAGGTCTCAGTGTGAGATGGGAGCTGGAAAAGACCCTACAACGGGAGTTTGATGAACCACAGTCTTCCTCAGCTTCTACATTAAGAGGGTTCCTTCCTTCATATAAAAGCACCTTTTTATGGATCTCATACAATTTTTAGTTGAACCTTCAAACCTTCAAAACATTCTTTTTTTTTGGTTAAAATTCCCAAATATAAGTGAAAGTTTAAGTCAAAACTTACATTCTGAATGGAGGCCTTCCATTTTAACGTTTACACTTGCTTAGACATTTCCTGTTCCTTCAAATGTATTTGTTTTCATGTTATTCAAGGGAGGGGTCTCTAACTAAAGGGTCTTTGTGCAGTGACCTCAGCAATGTGAATGAATCATTACACGGAGTAACAAATAAAGTGCCGAAATGTCAAACAGCAGATGGACCTGCTCACAATTTTACCCCACCAGCTGCTTTACTGGTTGTGTGGTCAGTTGGAATTAAAGCAAAATCCTTCTCACTTCTCCATCACAAACATAATTTGCACAATCAAAGTACATATTATTGTCAGTCTGATCCAAAAATACGTGCCTGAAGAACATTGTCAGGGCATTTTTATTACTTTTTTTTTTTATCAAATCATCATTACATACATCAAAGGAAACACAGATAATCAACAATTCCGACCTGCCATACCTTTCATAACTGCAGCTAAAATATGTTTTATATTTTAGTTGCATGTAAATGCTGAATTCTCTACAACTAATGTCAGTTTTCTGAACTTGTCTTGCTCAGGGTCACATGGGGCTTGAGGGTTGACCCAGAATGCACTGGGCAAGAGCATGAGATTGGCACCTTCGCACGCCACCAGTTAGTCACAGTTGAACACACATCGACACATGAACACACACAACACGTTCATAAGCTATGAAGAATTTCCAGTTGACCCATCCAACTATTTATATCAGTGGAATCCAGTGGAAAGTCTTAAATCAAATTCTCTTTCATGATTAAAATTGATATTTGAATAACACAAAGAACAGAAAATCCAAGACACGGCACAGCTTTCATAGATGTTTTATATTTTTGGGCGAATTCAGTTGAATGTTTCAGCTTTGTAAACAAGAAGTGTCAAGACACTTTAACATCTCTTATCCATAAAATAAATGTAATAAATAAGGAGTTGTGTCTTGTTTGGATCCCTCCTTTGGGTCTCAGGATGTGGCTTCCCTCGCCTCCAAGAAAAGAAACTGCCAAATGGCACAATGCCCTTTTATGTTACTTTCGGGGCTTTGTCTGCGACACAAAACTGTGTTAGCTGATGAAGACAAAAAGCAGCTGTGTTGAGGAAGCAATACTTTAATGGCTCCGCAGACCTTTGAATGGTTCACCATCAGGGGGAACCAAACTGGGCCAACCCCGGAACCCACTGAAGCCTCCATCTGGATGGGAGCAGTCACACAGGTCCTCATTTCGCTCCATCTCAGTCTGTGCAGACCTCTCTGTGTTTACAGAAGCCGGCACCCGCTTGAACCACCACTTGCCAAGATGTGGCGTGTTTATCAGGGTCTCTTTGCACACAGCAGTGTGCCAGGACATAAACACAGATGCACATGGAAACAAAAACCCACAATGTCTATGTGTCTCTTTGAGTGGCCAGATAAGAAAACATGACATTATCTTTCCGTCATGTTTGTGCACCAGTGCACGCCCGCTTACACTCGTGTCTTGCCGTGTATGCACAACCTCACTGTGTGCACATTCAAATTGCTAATGCCATATCTGTCTTGATGACCTTTTCGTCTTTGTTGTTGGCTGATGTTTTTATAAATACTGGTCTGATATCCTGGGATGTATAATTACTGCACTGCAGCAACACTCTTCCTTATTATTAGTTTTTTTAACAGTGATTTTCCCTGTCGACACTGGCTGTTCTCTGTGTTTTAGTGTGTGACAGGTTACTCTGTTGTCCTGTTTGCCCAGCTGAATCCGGTAGTACATGAGCAGTCCTCATGCTCCAACTAACACATATCTGATAAAAGGTAAGAGTTTTTAGCTTGGAGTTGCAGTAATTCATAAGTCAGTTCAGTGCAACAATAGGAGAAGATCTGCAATATCCCAATTTTTATGCTTAAGAGATTGTTAGAAATGATCTCCTGGGATTTACGAGTGGATCATATCCAGTCCAACACACAGATGAAAAATAGGACTGAGGGATTTAAACGAGCAGATACCTGAGTGCGCTGTACTTCAACTAATACTGCATCATATCAAGTTAGGGTTCGGATCAAGTGTCTCTAGCTGGATTTGTGGTAACATTTATAACGCAGGAGTAGGAGCAGGGGGTCAGCTGTTTTGGTTGCATCAGTGGCACAGAGGCAAAGTGCATGTCAAAAAGGTCTATGTGCATGCGTAATGGGATCGGGCTCTGCAGCAGCTCTGGGTTTGTCGATAAGGATCACACTCACCGGGTTCAAGTCAGAGGATTAGGGCCGAGGCTGTTTGATCTCTGCGGTTTTGCATAAAAATCGCAAGGCTTCTGAATCTTGTGGCATGGGAGCTGAGTTGACTAATTGAGGGGTGCTCCTTCCCCAGCATTCTGGGATGGACTTGCAGCGTAGCTTAATGTGGTGTCCTCAAGATGCCTTTGACAACAATGCAATTACACTAAAGTCAGAGCCTTTTGTTAATGATGCTCTGAACTGGAGGAAAAGAGGAGTATTTTGAGTCATGGAGCAAATAATGTGCTGTAACTATGCCTTCCAAATAGAGCTAACACGCACTCAGCTAAATCTGAGTGCATGCGTGCAAATAGAAGCTTATCCCAATCACAGCAGGCAATCAGACAGGAAGCTGAACTTATCCATCATCAAATAGGAGAAGAGTATCCTGTAATGCTCTGGATCTGCAGTCATGGTCCCCTGTGTCCAAATTGGATCTACAGGCACCTAAGCAGCCAACACAGCAGAAGTGGTGTGTGCCAGTTATGGACCATAATTGCTACTAATGACCATTAGGAGTTTGGTTTTCAACCTCCAGGGGCCGTAGAAAAGGCCTTTTGTCTTATCAGTTGATTAGAAACAAATAGACGGGCCGGATCCTGCATATTAAGTAAACAGGGGGCTAAAATGGTGTTACTCTATCAGACGCAGGCCTAATGGAGTGGTGGGAAGCTCATTCTCCGCTAATGTGTCAGCAAATGAACAAGTACTCAGAAACCGCCTGCTCCCCTTTTCAAATAGTGGTAATTTTATTTTCTCTTGTCAGTTAAAAATGCACCAGGAAAAAATGGGAAAAGAAAATCATTCCATCAGCCTGGGGCTTGGACTTAGTTTAGTGTTCCTGCTCTGGAAAGCAAAATGCTTCAGACCTTTGTGCTGCTCTTTAGAAAAGTCACTTATTCTTCTCCAGCAGTAACGTTGGCATCCAACTGTCACTGATGGCAAAAAAAAAAAAAAATCTTCTATTTTCCTCTCAGAGGACTCATTTGCATTATGCAAATAAACAATTGATATGGATCTACTCCCCTCTGATGAACATTTTGCACAGCAATTTGCTAAGCAAGTAATTATTTATTGACAGAATGATATTACACAGGAAATTGTTTTATAAAATAGCCAACTCATCTCATTGTGGAGGTGGTAAAAAATAATAGGAATAACAATGATAAAGATAGAAATCATCAGTCAAATGGATGTGGGTTATGGAGACCTGCAGTTGTCACGTTTGTTCTTTCGGTTCTCTTCACTGCCACCTGTGGTTGCAGTCTGGGTTTGTGGTTTTTCTTTTAATTAATTCCAAACGTTATTAAGGGTACAAATTTACAGTCTCACTCTGCTGCACTGCGCAATGTAGTTGGGTTCAGGTATATCAGCAATTATCCACATTGTGATGGAATAGTTTACCGTGTGTGTGTGTGTGTGTGTGTGTGTGTGTGTGTGTGTGTGTGTGTGTGTGTGTGTGTGTGTGTGAGTAACTGTTGCTGTGACTAGTGGTTAAGTTTTGTTTTTTATGTTGTTGTTGTTTTTCTGTCAAGAGTGAGGCTTAAACGTTTAAACGTTACGAGAATATTTCAGAACAGAAGACAAGTTATATCAAACAGCACCTGTAACTGCATGTGTGCAAACGTTTAGGTAACCTATGCTTTCAGATGATTTCCATTGCTGAATTAAAAATCAAAGACTGCTTTCCAAAAATGCATTTAAAATATATATTTCAGTTACAGATTGCAGTTGCATCCTTGTGGCAGCTTGGAGGCAACACCAAAGTGACCTCTAGGAAGAAAGACAAAGTAACTAGAGTGAATAAAGCAAACAATATCACTTTGGGAGCAACTGTGGTCAACGGGAGAAATATGTTCATAATGACCCATCTCACTTACGTTCAATCTCACTTGTCTCCATCTTTGTTTCACAAAGAAATTATTTTTCCAGCATGTTTGGACGGCAACGTTCCAGCTCTCATATCGAGCATCCCCAGAGATTGGCACCTGGAGGAAAACAGAAAAGGGGGAGAAAAAAAAGAGCCAGTGTGCAGCTGCATTTTCTTCCTCAGTAATCGAATCCCTCAAAAAGGGTCCATTTTTCTTCATCTCTCCAGGTCCACAGGACCTTTAAACAGAGCAAGGCACCAAAAGAAGGCGCCATAGAACACAATTATAATTCCAATATAGTCTTGTAAAGAAAATGTAAACAGATAGCTCAGCTGAAAAGCTGCCCCCATTTGCCCACAAGACTGGTAATAAAGTAGAAAAGATGTAATACTGGAAGAGGCTTTTTACCCCCTGTCCTTTTCTCACTCCAGAAATTGAAAATTGTGGCTATCTGCAATGATGCTGGTGGAGGATGAGATGCCCTGAGATTTATGAGAGATTTAAAGGGGAGACAGAGCAGGGGTGGATTTTACCACAGGCATTAATGTGGTTTTTTCAAATGAACTTTAATGCACCAGTATTGATAAGAATAAATGGGGCTTTGCAGTTCTGTTGGAAGCCCATATTCCAGGACAGTAGCTGTGCATGCTTTGTCACAAGCTTAATTTCTGAGCCCTGCGATCTCTGACAGGGGACACAAACAAGCCACCATGCCCTCCAGAAATCTGAACAAGAGCAAATTGGTGGCAAATTTTGATTTGTAAGAGCATGCAGCTTTGCCATTGGCAAATCTTGAATTCTCAGAGTGAGACATTTTTATCCCTTTCTACACAGTCGTTTCCTCCTCTCTTGAATATTCTGTTTGTTGTGTGTTGTCTTGGGGGTTGAATTTGTTTTACGCCCTTTTTTCGCCCCCTTTCCGGTAGTTTATTCTCCAATCACTGGAATGCAGGGAAAACTGCAATAGGCTGCTTATTATAATTTCCTGGCAGTGGTTGCAGCTGTCCTAAAACTGAATACTGGTATGGTGAAAGCCACTCAGGGACACAGCCTAGGGTGCGTATGTGTGTGCATTACAGACATGCAAGACCAAATGTGTATCTGTTACACAGGAGTCTTAACATTAAAGCAACATAAAGGGTTTTTCTTTTTTTTTGGTTAAAATTTCAGGTACAATTTCACGTGAAGGAATGTTTGATTACTTTTCGGAAGTGTTGCCAGGTCCAAGTCTCTCTTCCCTACCATTAGCAACCAGCCAAAAGAATCCTGGACCCCTGTCCTGGCTGTTTCAACTCTGTGCTGCTCTATCGCTCTAACTTATCAAGTTAGCTGAAAGAGCTACAGGAGATCTCACAGCAGAGGTAATTAAGAGACTGAGGAATGTCACGATGGAAGTAAAAACAAGCGACCGACCGAGCAAGAGAGCAAAAATGAGTCTGTTCTCAACAGCGCCGTACATAGTCCACACCTCCAGAGCGGCCAGCTCGGCTGTCATTTGTTGTATCACACTGCTGTTACTTAACCACTATGTTTTGATTAAACAACATTTAAAATTACAGTTTATTCAAAGGAAAAGAAAATCCAATAGTTTAACATGAATCTGAATTTCTTTCTTACCGATCCAGTAAAGTATCACGTCAACTTGAAAGTTTGAGCTAAAAGTTGAGGTATTGGGCTGAATTCCTTAGTGAAAGGTTTGTTTTTAGTGGCCAGTCCAAACTGAAGCGACAGCATCCACAGTAATTCAGCTGACTTACGAGAAGATCAGGCTCAGAGACAACCAAGTGACTACATAGATGTACTTTCTCAACATTCCAGTCTTCATGTTCATGTTTGAACAAGCGGTATCGCGTTATTACAAGGTCAATCCAGTCTTGAAGAGTTACTCTGACTTTGTTTGAAAGAAGAGGCTCCATGTGATGGTTAGTGGGACGGCTGTCTGGATACACAGTTTCCCGCTGAGTGTAAATGACATCCAAAAAGGAAAAAAAGAAAAAAAAAAACTTTGATTCCTTCTCTTGGAGAGTGTGAATGAATGAATGAATGAAAATGTGTATCCCTTCTGGTATGTGTGAACAATTCTGAGACCAGGCAGGGGAGCCGGGGCCCTGCAGGGCCCGGCAGGCGTGGAGGAGGTGGCTGTGACAGTTCAGAGTGAGGAGAGGATATGGCATGGAGCTACTGAAGCCAGTCATCCGTCTGCTGTGACAGCCAGCATGTACGAAGGATGTCCCCGGGACTCTGCGGAGGCACGGAGGAAGTGCGGTTTGTGCAGAGGAGTGAAAGTGTCATCCTCTCTGTAAGTGTCACGCTGTCGCTTGTTGCCAGTCTCCTTGTCACACATGGCCAGTGAGTCTATGCTCACGACTTGTTGTCGCTTTCCAAACGTCTGACCACACAAGTGCGTAAACATTTTTCTTTTCATCTGCTGGACCCCAGAATATCCCATAGGCCAATAAAATATGTATGTGTGCTATATATGTAAGCTGCTGCATCTTAACACGGATTCCTGTGGATAAGAGGACTGAAATGTCTAGTTTTTGTCATTCACTTGTAGTTAATGTGTTAATATAATTCAGAAAGTAAAAAACAGGTTCCGATCTGTAATAAATGTCTAGAGATTGAGAGGTGCAGGCAGAGAACCTCTGCTGATGTCTTCTACTTCTTTCTTTCTTCAATGAGGCAAACATCATTTCTAAACTACTGCAGTCATTTCTACGTTTCAAATATGCACTAAGTCTACCAAAAACGCCCTTTTGCATTCATTCCAACACAAATCAGCTCTTTGTGAGGTACAACTATCTGTGTGCCACATTTTATATCGAACACAATAGTAGGACATAGCTGTACAGTATATTTTAAATATAGATGTTACTTTACAAGTTGCACTACTCAGTAAGTACTGGTCTGAAAAAAAGAAAAAGGAAAGGAACTTTTACTTATTTTATTTTATTTAACTCGCACCTTCTTCCTTCCAGCTTTATAAGCACAACTTATTAGCAGTGTTACCTTCACGATCACGTCTCTCACCGGGGTGACCCAGTTGGGAGAAGGAGAGAGACAAAAAGACACAGAGAGGCTGAAGATTTTGGGGTTTTTAATGGCTCCTGCTTGCCAAGCGTGGTCATGAGCCTCCAGTGCACAGACAAGCCTAATCAAAAGTCCCACACTGAGTGAGTGACAGCTTCAAAGCACATCTGCATACTGAGAGGAATTCTCCCAACTTTCGGCTTTCTTCACAATTAAAGTGGTTGCGGGAATGGAAATGCTTGCAGAGTATTTCTTCCTCCTCCTTTATGTTTTTCTGCTCTCCCTTTTTACCCTTTCCTACAGTAAACAACGTGAGCTCTTTTCCCGTTTGCCTGTTATGTTTGTGTACATTATTTCTCGAACCTCTGGAGACTCCGGGCAAGAGAGGGAGAATTAAAAACGGAGAAGAGGGGCTGTGGAAATGTAGAAAAGAATAACGCCACTGAAAGCCGGCAGAGGTGTGAGGGAGCTGTCTTTTATTGGTATTCACACCAATAAAGTCACCAATAGTGTTTGAAAAAACATGTTACCGCCATAAGAAACCATGCTTTGTTAAAGATAAAGAACAGCTGCTTGAAAGCATCACTGTGAAATAAGGTAGCGTGACCACCTGCACAAGGTTTTAACCAATAGTTAAAAACACATCTCCTATTTTTAGGTTTTCCAATCTAAAGGAAAAAAAAACAACAAAAATGTGTTTGTTCATGGTCTTCAACTTTTCACATGTGTGTCAGTTCCTGCTTTGTAATAAATAATCCCCCACAAATTATCAAAATCTGTTTTGTTTCTTTTTTTCTTTGTGCTCTGGTATGAAGCAAAGATGACAGTGGGATGAAATTTATTTACCAGTTTAATATTTCCAATCTCCATTTTGTCTTTCCCATTAGTGGCCAGGCTACTTAAATGCTGCTTCCAATCATTGCCGCTGCAAACTCTGTGCAAGCCAGGATGATTAAAATGACTTTTCTGGCCCTTCGGGGTGGCACTTGCATCAGAGCAGACTTGCATCACATGCAAGTGACTTTGGTGAATTTCCAAAGGCAGACAATGGGGCTTTGTGACCAACATGTTGCAACATTATTTAATATTTTGGCTGGCCATTATTTTAGTTCACCTGTACTCATTCACTTAGAAATTGTTTGGAAAGTGGTTGGCTTTTTTTTTTTTTTTTAATGTGCATCCTTTTAGATCCAGAAGTCCCGCTCCCTACTTCTCCCAGCGCTCCTCCATTCAGCTTCGATGTTATTAAATGAAAGGACCACAGATCCCTGTGAGTATACTGGCTCACTGCATCACACTCAACTGCAACCTCTGGGAGCACACCAAATTCAATTTCTTTTACTGCCGCTCTAATGACGATGATGACCTCACAGAGTGAATGCAAAGTTAAACTCTTATTTCTTCCAGGCTCTTAGTGTAGAGATTATTCCTGGTCTTGTTACGTCCTTTGTTTTTCATCCAGCTGCTCTGACAGTAAAGGGGCAGTATGCTCGGTCACCCCGTTCCTGTGTGTGTAAGCATTTTTGCCAGCATCTGGAGCAGCTAAATGGATATTGGAAGCGGTTGCCGAAGCCGAAAGAATCTTGGACAATGGTTGAGATTGATGAGTGTTTGGGCGCTTTCCCTGCGACCCCGCCGCATCTGGCAGGAACAAAGTCAGGCAGGTGTGACAGCCAGCATCCATCTACTAGTCAGCTGTAATAGGGAGGGGGCATTTGTACCGGGACACGCACACACAAATCCACACAAACCCTTAATGCAGGCTGGGCACATGTGCAAGCGAGGGTGTACACACACACACTCACTTACACACACACAGACACATACACGAGGAAAAAAACAAGCTGGGAACCAAAGGAAGCACCATCACATTCATTCAAACAGAAGCGTACACACGCGACAACTCACGAAGCAAAAAAAAAAAAAAGCCCAAATAAATAAATAAATAAATAAAAAGCTTTCCTGGCAAGCCTCACTGTGTGTCTTTCCAGGAAGAAGTCGTTTTGCAATGCTGACTTCCTTTAAGTGTCTGCGAGCTCTCATGTCTTATTACGGGAGACAAATGGCACGTCGTAGCAGCGTCGTGTCCCGACTCGTTAGCTCCGGACATGACAACCATCACAACACATTTCACGGTACTGTGTGTGCCTCTGTGGTGGTGAAAGTGTGAAACTCAGACAACACGTGCTGGCACTGGACGTGCAGACCATATAACCGGGTGATTTGCGGGACTCAGTAAGAGTACATTTGCGGGGTCATTTCTGTCGTAATATCGCTCTCTGGTTGTAGCTGCATTCGATCAAATCTATCACAGGATGCACTTCATTTACTGTACATTTGGAAATAATGATTTCTGTAAATAAACATTGATGAACAACATTAATCCTCTGCTTCTGACCCATTCCTCTCAGATTGTATCATGAAATTCCATCTGTCTATTTCTGACAGCTGTGAGAAAAACTGCCTCATAAACAAGACTACGAGTGCCTTGGTTACCTGGGCTGACCACCCTGATGGGGTTTAGTTGGGGCATCATGGGAGGATTTTGCAACTCAATTATCAGAGCCCTGACATAAGTAGGGCTTTCCTACAGCCTGGATGTATTCACCCACCTATTGACTATTCCCATCTCATTTATGGTGACAGGGGTCTGCTGAAGCCAATCGCAGCTGTCTTCAGGTGAAAGGAAGGGGTGCACGCTGGACCAGTCTGTCGCAGGGACGTTCTGAAACACAATTAAGTAATTGCTGTGTGATTAAGTCTACTGGTTGATGCAAACGTTTATCAGCTGATTTGGTAGATGAATTGTGCATCACCTGGAGACCAGATGGGACCGGATGACAGTCAGTATTCATGACAGTTTACAGGCTCCAGTCTGTGCAGGTCAGAAACACTCTGTGTGGTAGATTTGAATCTGATGTAGTTAAATATGACAAAACACAAATATCAGATTGTGCCGGGTCTAGTTGTTTGTATTATTTTATAATAGTAGTTTATTGAAAGTACGTGCACGCTATCTGTGATTGACCAGATCACGGCTCAGCCTCCAAGGTGTCCAGGCTGGCCCAGAAATGTGCAGTTCCTGCAACGATCACTAAGGACGGGTCTCTTTGACCCCTGTGTTACAGATTCTATGCACCTCATTGTATAAAATGATATAAAACCACAGATCTATGCATAGTTAGGGGTGTGGTTTTTGGGGTGACAGTGCAATGGAGTATTGAGGTTTTATTGGCTGTCATCACTTAGCATTTTACATTTTCTGTAAATTTGACACGTGAGCTGTGAATGAAGAGCTAAGCGGGCAGAGTCTCTTTAATTTTAAAGCTAATTTGGCTTTTTCAGCTGTTAATTGTGCTAACAGATCATTGGGGGCCGCTCTGGGCTTTCCGTGATTCCGGGATCAGGGATGGAGACCGCTGAGCGGCTCGCAGCTCCAGTCATCTGCCTTTTCAATCTTGTTGTGTAGCGTTTAAAACTTACTGAAGTTGTGTTAAGTCATTAGTACTGATCCAAAACTGTGTGTTTCCTGATTCCTGCATGGTTCACCATGAAACTCCAGGACACAAATCCAACTTGCAAAGCATTGTGGTGCAGTCAGCAGGGATCGTTTCTGCACTGGTCCGGCTCATCTGGAACCAGATCGTTCTTATCATGACTCCTGTACGCAGGCCAGTAAACCGGTTTAGGAGTGACAGTAAGATTTAAACCTGTGGCTCGTGCTTGGCCTGTGTTTGTTGAGAAACTATACTTTTATTCTGCAAGCACTGCAACACAGCTCCTTTGTGGGTGTATTTTTTTTTATTTTTACTCTTTTTAATTGTATTATGTAATCAGTTTACTCCTTATTCACCATAATGGTCTGCTCAGAGTTTAATAAAGGCTTAAATAAGAGGAGACAGGAACAATATTCTGATTAAGTCTCACAAAGCAAAAACAGAACTAAAGGAAAAGAGACTGAACCATTTCGACAATGCTGCGTTTATTCACGCTTGCCTTAGTTATTATTTTAGGTATAAAAATGGATCCATTAAAAAGATGTAGGAGGCACATCTATAGGGAGCTTGTGCATTAAGTGCAGCAGTCAAAGTAATGCCATTATACATACTGTATGTATTTATGTATGTGTATGTATCTGTATTTGCATTGTGCAACTCGGTTAGGTTATCTGTCCATTACAAGGCCACAAAATCATGCTCGCTGCCTCTCCCTCCCATGATCGGTTTAGATCCACCATCAGTTTCATACCCTGTGTGAGGAAACTCACAGAAACGCGGGGAGATCATGCAAACGCCACACAACAAGAACAGGATCTTAGCTGAGAGGCAACAGTGTACAAACTGAACATTTCTGACTTATGATAATAATAACATTGATGAATTTTAAATCTCTCCACTCTGATTTTTTTAAGTAATTTTTTTTTGTTTTTTTACATTTTGGAATCTCCACTTATCTGAGCAGTTCGTTTTTTTTGGGGGGGCTCACAGTTTTTGTAACACAAATCAAACATTTGAATCACTCAGGGGTATACGCTATATTGAAAAAGAAAAATATATATATTATTATTCTGATTGGCAGAGTAGTGTGACATCATCGTCTGCCCTCCCCTTCCTTTACCCCCACCGACTTCACATCATGCTGGATCGCTCACTGAATGGCAGTTGAAGTATTGATGAGACCCCCAAAAGCTGACACGGTTGTTATATCCCCATAAGTTTTCAAGTTGAGTCATTGACACTCACCCCATTTTTACTTCCACTCACCACCCATTCCTTTTACTTCCGGCATCAACGAAGTACCCCCGTCCTCCCTCCCACTCCCACCTGAGCTCCTTCTCTGATGTAAATCACGGGTAGGGGAATGAAAGGCCTGGCTGATGCACCAGCACTGTGCTGTGAAATCTCTGTTGACATTACCGACGGGTGATTCCAGAAAAAGTCACAGAGTGAGAGCAGGAGACGAAGGGGAGAGGGATAAAGAGAAATATACGAGGAGACGAGCGTTTCAGGGAGTCTCGTTTGACTTTCTAACATTTTGAGTCACTGTCTCGCCTTTATCACCAGAATGATGGCGCAAAATCAGTGGGCTCTCCATCCCTAAACCTCTCAATGTGATTTCACATCTGCAATATGTTTTCCCTGTTTTTAATTACCTGACACATAGAAGCTACTATTTTTGTCTTAAAATTACTATCAGCTGTTGGACAATGCCGTCTAGACCTAATCTGTGTTCTTACATTTCATTAGTTAACCTCATAAAAGGCAAATATTGTTTTTTTCTCTCTTGCTCTCTCTCTCTCTCTCTGCCTTTTTTTCCTAGATTGAAAGTTTTGTTATGTGAAAGTAAAAAAGTGCAAACATGAGAATCATTTAGAAATAAAGTGAAGAGAACAGGTGAAAGGCAAAAAAAGTGGCATGAGAGGCAATTTCAAAGCATGCTCTGAGAGAAAAAGTGATTACTTTAGTAAAAGAAAATATCTACTTCTACTCCAAGTCACAGACGGGTATAATTTCTTTTTTTGTATCCGGTTTAAATGCTACGACTGCGGGAAAAAAAAGCAGACCCTTTTAGCCAAAAGACATGATGATGTAAGCAAAAGATGTTAGTCTAATGTGACAGATGAAGGCTGCAGGATTGTGTCTCTGAGCGATGTGGTAATACACTCCATGGTCGCCCGTGTAGGGTAGGAGGAGGGACAAAAGGAACATGTCAACACCATCTGACACAGACGACAATGCAGTGAACTCTGTCTCCTTTCTTTTGTCTACCTTTTCTCTTCACCTTGTTGCTTTGTTGTCCCTGCCGCCCCCTCCCCACTCTGCCTCTACAGTACGAAACCGCCACAGTGGCATCATGACACACGGAGGGAGCGCTTGTGCTTGCAGCTGCCGTCCACTCGAAGGTGATCTGACATGTGAAAGCGCTGCTCCGTGCAGCTGTACATTCGCTCAGACAGGCGTGTTGCCGTTGTGGCCTAGCCAGAGGACCCCTCCTGTGCCCCCCACCCCCACCTTTACCATTGTGATGCTAGCTGCCAAGTGCTTCCGCAAAGAGGATGGCTTAATTGTTTCTGCCACAGCTATGCCTCTTCATTTTTCTCTCTTTCCATCCTAATCCCAGGGATGGGGAGATGAAGCTGTTATTTGCATGTCTAATGATAGTTGATATCACAGGCCTCTCATAGGAAAAGACACAGATGATTATTAATATGGCCAAGAAACCTTCATTTACATTGCCGTTTCTTCTTAGGTCTAAGCTGTTTCCTTTTCGTTCTTAATCTGTCTGGTATGGTGCAGCATAGTGGCCATTGTGTGACTCACTTCGAAGGTCTGGACGCTGGCCTGAGTGTACTTACTCACAAAAAGCTACTTGGGCTGAATACAGCAGTAATTTGGTATTTATTTTCTGGGACAACTGGTTTTGTTCCCAAACTTCCAGTTCAAACCACAAACAGAAAATGGAGGAATCGTGTTTACTTGAAGTGCAGGGTTGATAAATATAATACCGCTAGAGCCTGTGGTGTTGTTTAAGAAGTATCACAACAAAATCTGCAATAACACACACACACACACAAAAAAAAGAAGGTGCTTAGCCAAAGCTGTCAGAGCCCATTATTCTAGGCCTCTGTTCGGAAAATGTATTTTTTGGTACCTGCAGAAATCTTCTACACCAGCAATGCATGCCTTACCATCCCGGCAGCTGGCATTGAAACTAGCTAATTTGCAAGACTTCTCAGGTTGAGAACAATGACTTTGACAGCTCAAAAAGGCACAGTGGAGCACATCTGCATTTCTCTGCAGGAAGAAGCCTAACAGAATGGCTCAGGCTCTGCGTGCCCTCCAATTATGGAAATTTGAGCATGTCTATATATACTCTAAGAAACCCCATGAAATACATCTTGAAACATGCTGATTGGAATGCAAAGAAAATTTGAATTGTAATTACCGTCCACTGCAGGTTTGCTCACTATTCATACACACACACATATATATATAAATATACATACATATATATATGGATTTATATACTCCATTTAACTCTGTGAAATGGGCTGTGCTTCCGTGTTGTGTTGCATTGCTTTTAAAGCCTGTACAAAAACAAAAAAAAATTAAGTTTTCTTTGAACCATTGTCTTGGCTGTAATAAATGAATTACACCTCATCATTGTAGAATAGGTTAATCTCTTTAATAGGCTCCCAAATTAAAGCCTTAAAATCTTAATTGAACTTTATTATGTGAGAGAGTAGACTGCAATAACGTCCTAAAACAGACTGAAAGCCAGTTCCTGCTGCTTATGTTAAAGTGCACCTTTATTATCCATGATTTAATTAAACGAGACATATTGTGCCTTTTTTTTTTTTTTCCCCAAATTTGACATTATTTCCTGGTCTTAGTGACACGTATGTGTCATGCTTTGGTAAAAAAATACCACTGAGATGCCACACTATCACATAGACGTCTGTTCACTGTGGCTGGTTTTACCGAGTGGTCCACGTCCTGTACTGTGGCGAGTCCATCTTTTAAAACTGATGCTACAGCTTAATGTCATTTACTTTGGACGTACAGCAAATTTAACACAATTTGAAATTGTTTGGAATTATAGATATAGATATAATACTTTTCTGATCTGGGTCTGTGATGTCACAGTATCCTACAGTATCCTACAGATCTGAACTACTCACTAATTTACATATTTTCCGACTAAGGCAGCCAGCAAAGCTTTTATTTACTTTCAGTGCACAACTACATAGTCTCAAATACAGATTATGTCATTTTTTTCACACTCTGTCCCCTATGTCTTCTAGGCTGCAAGCATGTTTCTCTATTTTCCTGCTTTACTTTCCCAAACCAAAGATCCAACTCCATAACCAGCTGCTGTGTGTTGCTTGTGATATTTAACAAGATCACAGGATCGCCTGTTTGACAGATGAGTTTTGTGATACTTATCCACATCAACGCACATTCACTCTGCGGTTTAGCTATGGAAGAAAAAGTTGTTAAAGAATGACGACGGGAGAGAGGGAGGGAAAAGGAGGGGGAGTAAGATCTCGAAATGTGAATTACAAACCCGAGCAGCACCATCTGGACCGAGAAAACACACATCATAGCATAGAGCTGGCGCACTGAATTAGACTTGCTACGGGATCCATCTGCACCTTGTGAAATCAATCTCATTCCTTGATTTGATTAGGTCAGCCGCACAGGAGAAAAAGAAAACTGTTGTGCTCCTTGATTAAGCTTGTTTTGTTTAGTACCCCTCCACACCCACCCACCTTGGGCATGCTGTGTATACAGATGAGTTTGGGGCCCACAGGTAGGGTGATGACAGTAGGTGAGGTTAATGCTACACCCCCCCACATCCCTATTTAACACACAGCATGTGCGGCACTGCCCCGTCGCCAAGCTCATTTGCAGTTTTTCACGGCTCCATCTCTTTATTGTTCAGAGTGTTTCTTTCTTTTTTATTTGTTTGTTTGGCTGAAATAACAGCTTTTTCCTGCAAGGACTTAAATCTGGCTGCCGAGCTGTTCAGAGGACACGTGGCGCTGTCATGAAACAGGTTTTATTTTCTACTGTAGCGGTGCTGCAGTCTGATTGCACAGGAAAAAAAAATAGATCGAGCCCTTGTTCCACAATAGAATATAATGAGTGGGTACTAAAAATCTACTGGAGACTGCTTCCACCCAACAGGTAACTCTTGAAGTGAGTCCTGGATGCATTATGCAGAATTTGTTTTATCGTCCCATTTCCCATTTTTGGCTCTGCAGTGACACTGTGCTGTTCCCACGATTAAAATCCATCCTCGCATTTATCCGCACTCGCAAACAAAACGTTTTCCATGGGTGGCTAAATCTAATTGCGTTGGTCTCTTGTACATAAGGTAGCTGCTTTGACTTTGACGTATTCTCCAGAAGCAATAAAAAGCCAGTGGCAATGAGTGCAGCACACGTGCCATTGCTCAAAGTGCCGGGATGGACATGGAACACATTAGCCCTGATTGACCTTGGTACAGATTGCACACAAATCCAGGATGTATGGTCTCATTTTTTCTTTGTTTGTCTCATTAATTCATGGATGTCCGAGTGAAAAATAAAAAAAGAATGAAGGTGGTTAGAGAACGCTTGCTGAAGATTCACTCCCCCACATGATGAAAGAGCTAAAAAAAAAATATATATATATATATATATATATATATATATATATATATATATATATATATATATATATATATATATATATATATATATAATTGTGCCTATGCTGAGATGGCATGACACTGGGAGTCTCTTCACTGATTGTAATTACTGTACCTTCTCTGAGTGGAGCTGGCTTCAATTACAAACCATCACTTTGACGTGTGTGTGTGGGTCATGACACCATCTCTTTCCCATTCTCTCAGTAAAGCAGGAGTGTCTGCGCTACTAATAAATGAACAGGAAAACATGTATGGAACTCCTCTTCCTTCTTTGGACTTTGTTTGACCTCTGAAAAGCAATATTGATTACTTTCTTCTTGTGAAAAAGATGGCCACAAATCCCCTTACCTTTTATTCTTTTCTGGCTGATTTTCTGGCATGTGAATAGCAATAAGCATGCATATATATATATATATATATATATATATATATATATATATATATATATATATATATATATATATATATATATATATATATATATATATATATATATATATCTTTTGAATCAAGACAAAAATTAAATATTTGCTAACCACAGAGAAAAATCATCATCACAGATTCAAGCATTTTCTTGACATATTCAAATGTGTCCTAATTTGTGTCCGGAAGGGTTGATAAGCTAAGATTATTTCAGGCTGTGTTATTTCTGAATCGAGCTTTTATTTTTCAGACTTCACTACAGCTCATTTCGATTTCCTCCAGCAAAGTCTATAGTCGTTCACAACAGAAGGGAACTTTTCTGTCTAATTTGATAAACCGCTACGTGCCATGAGACATACTGGAGGGAAAATGTTCCCAGGAATAGCTAAGTGTATCATATATCATGCATTGCACCATCTGTTCCGTACATTCAAAATGTTATTGCAATATTTAGAATTACAGATTATTCATGTAGGTGTAATTAACAGAGTCAAAATCCAACAAATGGGAGGAAGCGACAATTCATTTCTAGACATGTTTGAGCAGAATCTGTCTGGAGTAACTATTTAGGCTTCAGTTGCCGAAGGCTGCACAGAAACTCTAATTTTATCAGTTTTGACAATGAATTACCCACTACTGACTCCTTACTGCGGTATGAAGTCCTGTCAAAATGAACTTTTTAATTTTTTTTGTTTGAGTCTGGTTTGCACTGACCAGATGAACAGAAGTGGGTCATAGTAACTGACTAAGCTGAATAGAAAAAGGTCAACATCTGGCTGTTACAAAAGGAGCTATATGAACTAGTCCAGCGCATTGCCTTGGGGTTCCCATACATTTTACATAACAGCATCTACTTTATATTTAATGGTTAACATGACATTTCCTCCCTAGTACACCGAGTGTGGTTATGTAATCTTGGTCAAACAGGAACATCATCTTTACCACATCAGGACAACACTGAATATGACATCTAGAGTTAATACAGTGATGCCAGTTTGCAAAATTAAATGTGACCATATGGTGTATAAGCTGTGAAATGCACATATTAAAAAGAACTATTTTTCTTTTAACCTCACTGCATTGCTTAACCTGCTACAGTAAATTGATTGCTTTTTTAGATAAAGATTTTACATTTGAACATGTTTTCTTGTGAAAAAGAAAGCATGGGCAGATGAGCAGGCCAGCGATGCCAGCTGGAACATGTCCACCTTATCTCATCCACAGTTAGCTGTTTTCGCTTGGCTGACTTAGCTTATGCTAACCTATGATTTTTAAATAACATTACTTCACAAGAAATGATCTGTGGTGGCTCCCAACTCCTTGAGCTGATCTACACCGGTGTAGCTGCTGAACCCATGAAAAGATTTCAGAGCAGGACCTCCCCTTTCAAATGTAATTTCCTTGGAAACATCAGGAATGACGATGTTAGGTTTTTAATTCACAGCTCAAAAGTCAGGACAGTGCCAAGTGACGTGAATCAAAAGACATAACAGCTACCGATTAGATCTGTTAACCACCAATCAAAAAAACAACACACCTAATTGTAAATTAGTGGCTTTATATAATGTTACCTCATGTGCTTCGCAACTATTTTTCCCATACAGTTATCATGGATTCCAAATCTAGTTATGTAAGCCAAACTGTTTTTGTACCAGGCTGTAAGAATATCTATTTCTGCTGCAAAGTTGGACATTTTAACAAGGGGATCAATGGAGATTGACTCACTCAGCAGATGTCACTGAACTGACCTGCTTACATCCCCTCAAGGCAACCACCCTGTCTGGCGTCTGCACAGTGGTGACACCTGTCTCATCCATGTTCCATTTCAGATGGAAGAAACCTGAACCTTGTCATCCCTGCTTCTACAATCTTAAATGTGGTTTGGGCAATGCTTGTGGCCTCTGGCTTTCTTATTGAAAGAAGAGTGCTGTTTGAAGAATGCAGTGAACCAGTCAGGTCAAGCTTTCTGCATCTCTGACCAGAAGTCAGGCATTTTAATCCACTTCACAATATCAAGTTCATAGGCAAATTTCTTTACTTGCTTCGGTGTTAAGCCAAAATACATGTCAGCCAATGTGGCCATTTACTTAGTTGGTTTGCTCTCCTGCTCTGCTAAAAATATCCACCTATTTTTTGGTAACCGACAGCTACTTCTAGCTGCCTCTTGCCATCGGTTTTATCTCGGCTGATCTTTTTGCAGTATCTGCTGAGGGCACTGAATGGTATATTAAAGTGCTTTGCTGTACTCCTTCTACTTCTCCTCTGGTTCTTCACCTGTCTCGCTTACTGTGTTTTTTTTTCTTTTTGTTGAATACGCAGAAGATCTCAGAAAAACATTAACACATGGCACAATGTTTCATTGTTTGTTAAAGAAAAACTGAGCCAAAATGTAGCAGCAATGTGTGAAAAACTAAGTATCCCCTATGATTAAATATAGAAGCAAGAACTTGAAGTAAATCATAGCTTCTATGATGTGGCGTGTCTCACATTGTGGAAGAAGTTTGACACTCTCTTCTAGACCATCTTACGGTCATACTCCTGTATTTTTGTTGGTGGGGTTGTTCTCCTCTTGCATGATCCGGTTTCTGGCAAGCTTGAGCTCTTGGACAGATGGCTTAACATTTGACTCTAGATTAGTTTGTTACACAGAGGAGTTCATGGCTGACTCAATGACTGCAAGGCCCAGCTTCTGTGGATGCCAAACAAGTCCAAATTACCACTCCTCCACCCCAATGCTCGAAAGTATGATATGATATTTTTCATTTTCTCAAAAGATTCTTGCATTTGCATTCTAGAAAAATATCTTATTGAAAAATGGACTGTACTCATGGAGTGCTTTTCTAGTCTTTCTAACTGCTCAACAACAAGTCACATTAACAAAGACCTTCACAAGGCAATGTTGAGGCTTTGATGTCTTTGGACCAGAGACCATGTGGGGTCACCATCTTTCCCCAGGACACTTTGGCATGTAAACCTCAGTGGCCAGAGATCAAATCATCAA
The DNA here is from genome assembly GCA_014839995.1 of Xenentodon cancila. Taxonomy (NCBI): domain Eukaryota; kingdom Metazoa; phylum Chordata; class Actinopteri; order Beloniformes; family Belonidae; genus Xenentodon; species Xenentodon cancila. The sequence continues at coordinate 30,917,237 of CM026197.1, forward strand.
TATTTTTGATTGGCAGGCTCACGTTGGGGTAAACTTGCGGTTCTGTATGGTTTTTTTTGTGTTAAAAATGTTGATATGATTTGTGTCACTCTCGGGCTGAAAGCTAAAACCCCACCAATCCCTCATCAGATTCCAGTTGTTGTATTTATCAAGACACTTAATCGGTGATTAGTAGCTAATCATCTGCATCAGAGTGTTCTGCCTGCTCAACTGTGTCCCTCTGCTGATTTGTCACTGACTTTCCAGACAACTGCATCACAGTGAAACTACCCACCATGCACTAAATAAACATTGTCCAGGGATCTTTTTGTTTGGCTAAATGCGGTTGCCCCATCATTGCCTTAATTAGCCTAAAATCGACTCAACATTGGTCTGTGTTTGGCCCATTTGATATGGTGAATGACTGGTAGATTGGTAGAGGGAGTCTAATCTGTAGTTTGAACTACCTATCTCTCTCTATACACACAGAATCTAAATCTACTGATTTATGCCCAAAAGTTGAGCAACAGCGTATATTTTGTTGGGTGGTTAGGAAACCATTCATTTATTCATTCATTCATTTCCCATACCCTCTTCAATCCTATTCTAGCTTATGGGGGTCTGCTCTAGCCTATCGCGGCTGTCACCCTGTGAGAGGAAGGGTATACCCTGGACAGGTTGGCAATCCATCACATGGCCACACAGAGACAAACAGCAATCCCATTCTCACACTCACTCCTGCAGCCAATCTAAAATCACCCATCAGCCTCACATTCCTGCTTTTGAATTGTGGTGGGCAAGCAGGAGGAATCCCATGCAAGCACAGGAAGAATATGCGAATGCTGCACAGAAAGAATACGCCTGAGATATGAATTCAAAACTTCTACTTTTGCTGTAAGGCGACAATACTAACAACTGCACCACAATGCTCCCCAGGTTAAGATTATTGGTTGTGTCCTACCCCTTTTGGATACCAAAACATGTTTGGCATCTAAATAACGTCCTCTCAACATACTTTTAAGTGACGGTCATGATGAGTGGCTTGGGGGAAACACAAAAAAAGATCCCACTTTGATGACTACATCCACCATTGATCAACAGAAAACAAAGTACTTGATTAAATTTGGCAACAGAACTAATCCATGACCTTCAATAAATACTAACTGTGGTGGATCTTAGAGACAGCAGTGATACGTACTTTGTGCAATCTGTTCTTCATCACATTGAAAGCATCTCCTCCCCCTTTCCGTCTTCCAACCTGTGGTTTATAGATAGTAGGAGCACATGTTCTTTCCAGCATTTGCCCTGACATGGGGCAAAATCACGAGTTCCTCCTGCAGGGCAACATTTGAAGGAATTCAGCTCCAAAGAAGGAGTGGGTACGTGGGAGTACAATTTGTTGAATCTTTCTCATTAAAAAAGTGATTGTTCAAGTGATTGCTGTAGAAGCTCATCTGCAGCAAGGGCTGACATATTTCCTCCTCCACTGAAGGGATAAGCAGGCCCATGCAGCCCCTGATTGGGAGTTGCGGTTGGCAAATGAAGGTGCGCTCATGAGAGTGTGTGTCTGTGTGTGTGAGTACTGGCAGAGAGCACTTGCAAGTACTGTCAAGGGGAAATTGCTTGTGTCATCCAAGGCTTTCTTCATCAGTCTGAGCTGGAACTTCAAAACATATGGATGTCTGTCTTTTCAACAGCCAGAGTCTTGCAAGCAAAGAGTCAATGTAACTTTCCCAGCCTGAATACGCGCACCACACTTGGTGCCACGGTTTTTTCAGCTATATGATTAATTATGTTTACTTTTACATGACATTGAAATCCCTGTTTACTTTTGTTGTGAACAGAATGATGGCGGCAGAGCTTTCCAGTGAAAGATCCAGTGAGATAAAGCTGTTTACTTCTTTATTAACGCTGTTACTGGCCATGAACACAGACAGTTTGTGAATCGTGGGCTTTGTTCAGCCTGTGCTCTAAACAATATAGTCATGTATTGTAACTCCAACTTAAGCTTATAATAATCACATGAGTTTTACCTATTATGTGCTTGTTTCTTAGATACCATAGTCAAGGTTACTGATTGTCGGTGCTGTTTTAGTTGTCAGGGCAACTTGCTTAACGATTAGGACTTGTGACAGTATTCTTTTTATTTTTTTACCCCCCCCCATTCAGTAATTGTACACTTTGTCACCCTTTTGTGCTCCCCGGTGCGATGGCTGTCTAACAAAATAGGCAACCAGCCCTTTCAGAGGAATGTTAAGAACTGTGGCTGACTACAGCCAGCGAAGACAACCTTCAATGACTTTACAGTTAAAGTAGCAGCTTCTGGCAAAGTGTGATTTTTCAGTTTCAAAAGAAAGAACACATTGTGCCTTTCGGTAAAGGAGATCTAGCTCCAGAGTTTTGTCAGTTTCCCACTATAATGTGAAATTGAGCCACCTAGAAAGCTAAAGTGTTGTAAGTATAGACGCAATGAGAATAAAAGCAATTGTTTTTGTAAGTTTCCCTGAAATGTTTTTTTGGTTTTTGTTCTCTTTAGCGCACACTATCGTGCATGATCGGATTTTGAGAAAGGGAGACTATTCTCCGACTGCCCATCTCAGAGCAGAGAGACAGAGCCTGCGTCTGTATGCAGTCTGACTTTAACCTTGAGGAAGGATACGATGGTTTGGAAACCAGACTTGGTACATTAAAGAATATTGAAAATACAGAAGCTTACATCCCGAATTCGATGTACGTCCAGGGTGGACTAAACTCTTTAACGCCTGACATATGAAATGAAATAACAGACAGAAAATCCTTTTATTTTTTGTGTGTTCATAATACATTGGAATTAAAAACACTCTAATTTTGTATTTAAGAGTCTCAAAATAATATTATTTCTTAAAAAAAATAATGAGAGTGATTTGTTTTTTCTTCTATCATGCTTGAGGAGAGCTGGTGACATTTTCATTCTTGTATTCTTACTTTGAGACATTTGCAATGACTGACTGATTGCTTGAGACTAACAATTTTCCTTTGAATTGACCCCATTTTTTCCCAGCTTGCACACTCCTATTTAATTCGATTCCAAACACAAAAGGACAGTGTATTGGCTCTATTATTTCAGAAGCACATTCGTTGTTGAGAGGATTTGTGCACTACAGGGGTTCTCCCTCGTTGAGAACAATTTCCTACAACTCACATAAAATCACTTTATTTTTATTAATATTAAACACCTCATATAACTTATCATTGTGTGGATATCAGGGTTTGTTTGCCAAATTTCTCAGGTAAAGCAATGCATTTTCCGAGAAAGCAAGAGGGATGGACAGCGTAATGGAGAGCTGGGGGGTAACTACACGCAGCATCATGCTGCTCATCCTTGTTAGCAGCCAACGGTCTGCATCCGGCCTCTTTACTCTGCCTCTTCATTTTGCACCAGTGAACTGTTAAAGTTCCCACTGTGGTAAACCAGGTAATGTTTTGCCAAGCAGTAGATTTTAGCTGCTTTTAATTACATTTGCTAATGAAAATGGACAAAGATTCTTTTTTTTCTCTGTTCTAGATGTTAGAAATGTTTCTTATATATATATTATTAGACAGTAATGATCCCATGATAAAAATGCTCAAGAAACATAAACAATCTAGAAAAAAGAAAAGTAACAGAGAAAGACAAAAACACTCAATGTAATAGTTAAAACTTTGTACTTGATTTTGAAATGAGAAAATAAAAAATATTGAAGTCTTTCCAGTGGCTCTCTTAGGACTTGCCATTAATAGATTAGTTAAACTATAAATGTTTAAGCCAGATGTATTGATATCAATGTGACATCCCTAAAGTGATCATAAGAGTGATACGTCAACAATTTAACACCGTCGCACTTCACGAGCCGACCCCGTCATCCTGCCTTTCAGGAATTCACCTACAACGAAAGTTTGTATTGTTTTTGTGAGTTTGTATGACAGCATGTAGTCAACTCGTGAAGCTAATTTATAGCTGCTTAACTGCTTTAAAAATGTATTCACACCGGTCCCTTCAATAGTCAGTTACTTTGATTATTCAAAGGGTAAAAAAGTCGTCACTCCACTGTCTGGTATCATGGTGTTCACCACTCTGAACACGGACCAGAGAACCCAAAGAAGAGACTTTCTGTGTCTGGTGAGATCGGAAAGAAAAATCCAGACTAGCATGTTAAAGGTAAAGGCGAGATGACCATCTCTTAGCAGCCAGATGTTCTAGATTTATCCCCCTTGGTTGAAAAAATTACATTCAGGCACACAATGTATGCCCAGTTGGAAATGTTGCATTTCACACTACATGTACATAAAATCAAAATACAAAAACACAACAAAACAGAAAAAGAAAAGGAAAAAAAAAACCAGACCATCATTAATTTGAGCTAATTTATTGAGTTTCTCAGTGTGCAGGATGTTGCAAGGCATTTGTGTTAATGAGCTACATCATTCATGTGAAATGATGGCACAATTAGGAAAACAAAAGTGCAAGGTGTGACAATTTAAGTGAATGTGCTTTGTCAGTGTCTTCAAACAACACCTCGGAGACAGCAAATGCATAAAAGCTGGTTTATAAGATCATTGCGGGGGGCTTAGGGGTTGGGATATTCTACCTTGGTACTCTGCACCCCAAACACGCTCCCACAGGAGTTTCTGCTGAAACACTGTGGAAGGAAGTGAAATTAAAGATGTTTTGATTCACGCAAGGTGTGTATGTTAACAAAAACGAAGCAGGAAAAGGCGAGGGATGCCAGCTGGTAACACTGAACATTGCTGGATTTGTGAGTGCCCCCCCCCCCTCTTTGAAAGTCATTCACCTCAGGGATCAAGAGGCTCATATGAAAGGTGACTTATAGTGGAAGAAGTGCTTTGGCTCTTTATGTGAAAAAAAGTCTTTGCTTTTGACACATCAAAATCCCGGCATTTCTTTCCTTGGCAGGCCTCTTTCTTTCCACATCACTGTTTGCTGCCTTTCCAATTTATCTTTTTAACTCGACACAACTGAGGCTTTTGCCTACCCGTCTGTCCGCAGATGTTTTGAATGGCCTTGCATAGCATTGTCAGACTCATTAGTTATACCAGCCTGTGTGTCGAGTGGGATCTAACCACTCAGCCTAGCACGTAATGCAGCTTCAGTGAACTAATGAAACTGTAATTACAAAAATAATGAGGAAAAGGCAGCATCGTCCAGTAACTTCAGGGCTAGTTATTTGTGAGAATGAATCATCTGGTGCAGAGTTTCCTCTTTAAATATTTTATGGATTTTCTATTCTAGCCCTCTTATAGAGTGTCCATTCAAACCACTTTCCATTCTGTGAATTTCAGACTTAAGGGAGCAATATACTTCACATTGTGCACATGTATGATGCATTTGTGATGTATAATGAGGAACAATGTAGGCTATGGTCCATTTCCTATGCTACTTATAAACTTATTGTCCCCTGCGGGTCTCATTTAGTGAAGTGTAGGCTTTGTTGAGCCACGTTTAGTGTCTGTGTTACAGTACTTTTACCAAAGTGCAGTGGCAACAACAACACATTATGGACATGTTCTATTCTGCATTTACACGATAAGAACCTCTTCAATCTGTGGAGAACGTTAACCTGCATTCATTAAACCCCACAATATGTGTCTACAGAAACGAGATCAAACTGAAGACTCTGGTGCACCTTTTAACATGACCCCTTATTTTGTCTCCTCTTTTAATTGCAGCTACACACAGACTTGGATGTGACTAACAAGAATATCAAATATGTCCTTGATGGTGAAGGCGCAGGCACCATCTTCGCCATCAACGAGTTAACGGGTGACATCCATGCCATGAAGAGGCTGGACCGCGAGGCAAAAGCTGAGTACAAACTAACAGCCCAGGTCATTAATGCTGACACAGACGAGCCTTTGGAGCCACCGTCAGAGTTCATCATCAAAGTCCAGGACATAAACGACAATCCGCCACAGTTCATTGAAGGCCCGTACCGCGCATCTGTTCCTGAAATGTCTGCTGTCGGTGAGTTACAGTATCATCCTCTTACCTTACACAGCAGCCCAATCAGTGCATGCGATTTCTAAGACGGCTGCTCTCTGAGGGCTATTGCATCAAAAAATAAAGAGTGAATATGAACAAAAGGAAATGAGCATGCCTGTTCACATCCCCGTATGCTATGAGCAGTTTGGCAAGGAAAAATACAAGCATGTTTAATCAAATCTCTGTGATCTGCTCACAATTTCACAGCCGTGTCAGCATCAGCACAGAGTTGAGGAAGGGCCCACAGGGCTCGTATCAAAAAATTAACAATATGCAAAACATGAGATAAACAACATTGTATTGAAGAGTTTCATAAGGAAAAAAAATAATGCAAGAAATGCTACATTAACTTTTATCACCAGTCTATGAAGTTTCATTGACAATTATAGAAATGCAACAGCATTTGAGCCATGTTAAAGGTTTACTCCATTCTGTGATATTTTCCTCGCCAGGTGTTTTATAAGCTGATGATTAATTAACATCTGGATGGCAAATAGGGCAAACACTTCAGACTAAAATAATCAGAATTTTTACCTTTTACCTTTCTTTCCAGTATTATACACCTGACTCACTGTAGGAAAGCTCCCTTTGCAGTGCTGTGTGACATGCACAGAGGCCGAGTGGTGGAAGGTTTTGTTCCACCTTCATGGCTCTGTTTCACCTTGAGCGGTAGTAACAGGGGTGGTACGGGAGAGAAAGAGCTGTGGAAATGTGGAGGACGGCCACAAAGCAGCTGCAAACTTTGCAGAAAGATTGACATCAGTTCATCACAGGGACAGTGAGACGCTGTGACCTAGCCAGGTGTAAGGCAAGCTAAAAATGATGTGGAAAAAAGAAAAATCACTAAAAGACTACTAGCCAGGATAGCCAGGGTTGAACTGTGTTGCTGTGCTCAGCAGCCCGGACGAACCACCACCTGCCCAGGTGCAGTGTCTTCCTACTGCATCAGTGGACACTGCAATCGCCGGCAGCGGTAGCAAAGCAGTCCAGCGATGCCTTGTATGTCCCGCTGGAACAGCCAGGTAGAAACTTACAATTAGTAAGCACCATGTTCAGTCCTGGGCCAGCTGAATAAACCAGTCTGTGACTAGAGTCATTAGGTTGGTGTGTAACCATGTTGCTGGCTGTGGACCGAAAAGTTGAGGAAAAACTCCACATTGCAGAGCATCATAACCCTTTGTGAGAGGCCGTTTTGTGGCTCACTGCAAATCACAATTAGACCGAGAAGAAAGAATAAAGAGGGGATTGCTGGTGGGTCTTTTTACCTTGATCAATGTGTAAAAGTGGCAACTAAGTGAACACATAACTAACTCAGGTAATAAGTAACTGTAGCTGACAGCAGTTACAATTAAGTGCTTGAATAATGGCATTGAAGCTGAGTGTGACAAACTGATATTCTTAAACTGACACAAATAAACATGCAATTTGTAGCTTCATTATCGGTATTGAACTTAAGTCTTTTTTACAGCACTGTCCAAGATTTACCCTTGCTTGGTCACGCTATGATTGTTTCTCTCTTGCGATTACATTCTTGAGTCTCTTCATCAACTCTGCCATAATGTTGACCGTAGCACTGTGAGTTAGTTTAACTGCAAATACTTTACATTTCGCCATATGCAAATGTATTGTGAAAGTGCACAGTATAGTCCATCCAGTAGTGGCAGAAGGCTGTCAGTGTATCATTACATTGTTTTGTCTTCAGGGGAACCTCGCCACTGACCCGAGAGCAGCAGGAGTCTTGTAGAAAAGTGTTTTCATCAGTAGCAGGAAAGAGATTGTTCCTGGGCGGTAGATGCTTGTTATTGTGTTTCCTCATTGAGCAGCCTCTTGTTACCTGTCAAGAAGCTGACACAACATACTAGGGCAGATGGTGTTAGGTATGTTATGGAATCTGTTTGCTAAATCCCATCTGTAAGATGCAGCCTTTACGTTGGTTCTTTGAGGCAGTGATGACTTACTGCTGCTTTACCAGCTCATGATGATTGCAGCTGATTCTTATGAGCTCCTGCTGCAGCTGAAGTAAAAAGGAACAAAAGACGCCGAAAATGTATCCATGTAAACACAGATGAACAGTGAATCTTCTTGTCTGAACTCTGTTACATGATCCCCGCTGCTCCCTTTGGATCGAGGTTGAGAAGTACTGTAGCTCTCCAAGGCTTTTGTCAGTGCAGTGCAGGGACAACAATATAGAGCAGGTCGAGGGCAAAGTATTAGATGACAGCGCTCTGTGATTTTCCAGTGAGAATAATGCATAAGAAATGGAAATTGCTATCTCTTTGTTGATTGTTGTTCTCTTTTGTCGCTACTGATTAATTAAACATTCATGAACGCTCAGTTGTTTGCTTGAAACGCTTTTCTTTGGGCAACAAGTTTTCCTCTTGTTAAGTTTTCATGTGCTGTGGCATAATGTAAAAAATTAGACAGTCTGGAAAAACAAACAATAAATTAGTATTTTCTCTCGTCTCATATTCATAAATCACCAGTTTCTTTCCGGTCGTGTCTCATTTTCATTCCATTGAAATAAGGAAGAGTGCGGCACTCAGTGGATTACTGGAAGTGTGTTGAGCGGTGGATAACTAATAAAGTCCACAAGAAAGGAAGCTGAAATAAATGAATATCGGTTAAGTCGGCTGCATATGAGCAAATCTCAATGAGAAACTAGAAAGCATTCAAATGTGATTATAACTGTGGAAAGATGCTGCACCGGGTCTGGTATTGAATTCAGACGAGGCTAAGTGTGGTGATGTATCTCGACTTGGCATGAACCCACCTGCATTACACAATCAAAAATCTAATCCAGACCATAACAGCCTGCTTCTCCTTGCGATGTTATCCCCTTACAGAGCCCTTCAGTTCCCCTCCCAGAGTTCATCAGTGTCTTTGCAGCTTTGTGCTTATCAAAAGTGTATCCACATGGTATCAGTGAGAGCCAGGACAAATATCAACACCTACCTTTTATCTGTCAAGGACTACGGCTAGATAGAAAACCCCCATATTGAATGTCACCATCCCCCAGCGGAAGCTGTCCCCACAGCCGGATGAGATATGTGACATGGGCCACCGAGGTTGCCGTGTTTCCTGTGTGTGGAGAAGCATCGAGGTTAATGGGAAATGAAAGAGAAAGACCTTGTGTTCTTCCTTTAAAAAGCCTAGTCGGATAAGACGTGCGCCTTTTGGTGACTTTTCTCTGACTTTCATTTTCTGAATGACTGAGAGTGGAGGTGACTGTCACTTTAATTATTTTGTGGATCGTCTCTTTAAGTACAGTGCAACAATGAGAGGAAGTGAGGAGCAACAGCGTTTACTTTGCTGGAGGTGAAATGTCTTGTCAGAATAGGATTTGAAGTCATTAGTGTAAGCAGTCATGGTAAGTCTGTTATCATAACAGTGTCTTTGTGACAGTGTTTCTTGTGAGCAGGTAGTGCTATTGTCAAGTATATCTGTAAAATAGCAACACTTTAGTTACTGAAGGAACAACCAAAATGTTTTAATCCCATTCAGAGATATAAGCACATTCAGATTCTTCTATTTTATTGTTATACTGAAATATCTGTAGCTTCAATGATGATACAAACTCTTCACCACGTCTACAGATCACATAACATTCTGTGTAGAAAACAAAGTACCCAACACCTTACCAAAAACACGGTTCTCATGACTTTTTGCAACATGTGTTGTGTCTGTTTGAAAGTGAACACAAAAATTAGCTGCCTAGTCGAAGTACTTTACTAACGTTTTAACTCACTTTGGAGTGACCCCGATTTTCTCACCCTGATGACGCACTGTGTGTTTCAAGTCATTTCATGAAACTCTGATGAAAGGAGGGATTATGGGATTTAATAGTCAACAAAGTCTGCGTTTGGAGGGTGGAGAGCTTTGGATGCCGGCTACACCAGACTGTCAAGCGAGAGATGTTAAACTCAAATCAAGTGCTTTTGTATCCAGTCAATAAGTGGTCCAACTTAGCTATTAAAAAAAAGAATAGGTTTGGGTAGGGCAGTACAATTCAAATTGGTAGGTTCAGATTAGTTGCAATGAGACATTAAAAAAAACACGTTGAGGTTTAGGAAATAATATTGCTTTACATTCACATTAGCAAATAATAATACAAAAAAAAAATCCTCCTTCCCAAAACGTGTTGTGTCATCCAATCCAGACTGATAAAAGTGTGAGTTGAGAGTCTTTTATCACTGGCCCTTTTTACATCTGCACAAATAGTCTCTGGGCATGTGCATGGTTCACTTGGGTCAGTGTAAACTCGACAGCCACACTCTGGTGTGCACCAGAACAGTTGGAAGGCTGTAAGCAAGTTCTGATGCGCTTCGTCTGGGGTGTGAAGCTCCTCAACCTCAATTAAACCCAACAATGGAGTGTAATCTACATGTCTGAGCTAAAAAAAAAAAAAGGTTCCTTTAGACAGCTGGGTGGTGCTTTGTTGATTGTGGAGCACATAAACAAAAGTGTCAAAAGAAAGTAATATGAGATATCAGGGAGAAGTAACTCCCAGTCGCATTTGCAGTTCATTTGCAAACTGTTTAGTTTTTCTATCTAGAGTGAGTGAGTATTGTGCCACGATGCTTTTCAGCTCTTCACTTCAGGCTCGTTGTCATAGAAACGTGATGTTCTCAAACATTGACCAATGACACCCCTGTTGTCATCTGGCTTGTGGTGCACTGTGAACACGACACTTGCGAACAACTAATTAACTAACTGAAAAATGATACAATGGAATCGGGTGTGGGCCCGAGGTAGTACCATGTGTGCATACCAACATATGTGAAGGGAAGTGTTAGTTTTGTGTTGCACAGGTTCCATATAATATGATGGGAACCATAAACCACTAAATGTAAGAAGTGTAATCCAAAACCAAAGATTTCTAAGAATATATAAAAATGTGGGAAAGCATGACAAGAAGCTGGGCATGCATTATGTAGTAAGACACAAGTAGCTTCTCCTTAAGAAAGCCAATGAATTGGCCAAATTTGAAGCATAATACTGCATAGTACACAAAAAATAAGGCCATCTTTAGACCATACCAGTACAATGGCAGCAGATGATAAGAGATCTTTAAACAATATACACGTACAGCACACCAAACGAAACAGAGAGAAAAGAAATGTTCCTATTTAAGCCTTTAAAAGCCATTCCCACCAAAAGAAAACGCCGTTCCAACACCAAGTAACTAAATAGGCAAAATAGCCAATTTGGAAAGTCTGTCTAGATATTCCCCTGTAAAATTCTCTCTAAAAACTGTAGCACAATCAGAAAAAAGCAATATTGGTGCAATAAATTGTGAGATGATATTGAATAGTTTCCCGGGAGTGTTTAGGTAGCCGCTACATAAACCCTATAAATATGCACTCTGAAAGGGTAATATTTTGTCACATAGTTATTGATTTATTTATTTATTTATTATTTTGTATTAATTACTTGGTTGTTGGATGGTTCATATCATCTTTATTTACTCTGCCCTACTGATAATGTTAAACTAATCTTCCACTTCAACTACCTCTATTTTGGTACTGCATTTATTTAAAAATACTCCGTACTTCCTGAGATAAATGAGTTATGCCTTTTTTAAGCAGAGAACTCAAAGTTGTGTTTTGTCTTGTTCATAAAGGTTTGAAATGGTAGCTGAGAGGCTGCCTGTAGTTCTGCTTGAGTCTTAGCAGTAGCTGCAGTTTTTTTGTTCATTACTATGAGAAACTATTTTTGTATTACGCATGCTAATTTTATCTTTTGCTATCATAAAATTTTAATTAGCTTCACTTTTATCTCATAGAGTATTTTTTCAAGTTATTAATCTGATTTTTGTTGTATGTGATTTCCAAATAAAAGATTTATGTAATCACATTTGCTTTAAATCCTTTTGCATATATAATAACTCAATTTAATTACAGTTAATTATTATTTTGTTCTCTCGCTTGCTATCTTTTGCTTATATTCTTTGCTATATAAATACATGCATTTGTTGAAATGTTTACGTGGGATTTCACTCAAAGTCAGTTTGCGGCTTCTTTGTGCAAGTCTGGATATGAAAAGTTATTGTTATTTTTTTCCAGGGATTGCACAGATCTTACAGGATTAGCAGATCTTGTTTTCCCGTTAATGGGGTCTTCGACTTTAAGGCCAGTACAAGCTGACAAATTCCCCTGTATGTTTGTCGACCATATGCTGGAATTATGAGGCTCTGCCACCGTCTGCAGCTAACAAGGGGGTTGTGATGTAGATGAAAATTACAAAGTCTGCTTGAAATGACGCTTCAGGTAATTAGGAGGAGGTCGCCAAACCCTCCTCCTTGTGCTAAGGTGGGTGTGAATAACAATAATTGCTACACTGCAAAACAAACTTGCTGAAAGTTGTTTTCCTGTGTTAGACTCACGCGAGAGATGCCCCAGGAGTGTTGGGCTGTGAGTGTGCTTCATTATCAGGGCGATTAATAAACGGGCGCATAGACAGATGGCCCGTCTCCGTCTCGCATGGGCTGTGCTCTCTGAATCTGCAGTGAAATGAATACCTGCACTGAAGCACAGATCCTCGCCAAAAGTGTCAAGATCTGCTAAATTGGAGCAAAGACATAAAATTGAAGTGACATTAATAGATTACCTGGACTTGATTTGCATTTTCAGAGTTATTATGGGTGTGGGGAACAGGACTAACAGGCACAGCCGTCTACAACTGTAGGGGTCTTAATGATGTTTCTGATTATGCTCTCATCACCGCCGGCAGCTAGAAAAAAAAAGGAAAAAGAAAGTAAAGGCTTGTCATCACAGATTTGGACGATGAATGAACAGACTTGATCAAGTTGAGACATATGGAAATGAGCAAGATGCAAACCTTTATCAGAGCTGATTGTCTCATGCTTCCAATATGCAGCAGAAAGCTCACTGTGATCACTAATGATTTACTACAGATATTTTTACAAGTTACACACTGATATGTAACCCTGCATGGAGGATGGCGTTGTTTAATACTGCAGCCTATCCATGTATCTATCTTTGACTGATCCTTGTTTTCCTTCATATATTTTTTTCACACTCTATAGTCAGCTTTTTGGATCAATAGAGGGAAAGCTGAGATATTTTCATGCTCCACTTGGGCCAGATGTTCTATAAATAAAAGTTATCTTCCTTGATATACCAAGAAATGTGATTGTTTTATGCTGATTTTGCAGTACATCCAGAAAGTATTGCTGTTGGAAAGTGTGAGCTTGGATGCACTCAGAACGCTTAACTTGAGTAAACCACTGCAGCATTTCAGGGTCACAGCAGCCCACAAGTAAAAGCAGCACATTTATAGTCTATCTTTTATCTAGCATTTCTCTGTTGAGCTTTGAGCTGAGAGCTAAGAGAGAGGGTATCTGGTGTTTGTGTCTCTCTCTTCTCTGATCCCAGACTCTGGTCTACATCCTGGCAGATGGGCCAAGTGGCAGGGGGCCCCTGGCCCTTTAACACATCGGGCAGCTGGGCCAGAGCTGGCCCAGTGCAAGACAGGAGCACATCTGATGAGCGGGCTCCTTGGCTGGGCAGGGACGAGGCAGAGTGGAGCTGTGCTGATGGCGATGGGTGGCTCATAGGCTGAGCTGGATTGAGAAGGGGTCAGAGCAGTGAACCTGGCCAAGGCTCTGACTCTCTCAGGTCTGTCTGACTGCCAGCGTCCGCATGCCAACCTGGCCCTTTCTGTGGCCGCGCTAAATGAGGATAGGCCAGGCCTCCGAGGCAGAAAGGATTTAACTGACATGCTGGAGTTTCTCTGTAAATAACCTGCTACTCCGATCTATCTCACCTCATTTGGCAACAGCAACAGCACTTGTGCATCTGAGTGCACACATCTGTGTATGTCGCGCACTTGCAGGTTTGTCTTTGCCTCTGTTTGTATCTGTGGTACCGGTCACTTGTCGGTTACGCAGCCGCTCCTGCACTGCTTTCATCTGACATCACGTTCAGTTAATTGCTCATTCACCATGTCTTTGGTTCCAACTCAGCTACAACATTCATCATATAAGAAACAATGAGAATGCCAGACAGCATGCTAGAGAAGCACATGTGGTGTTGAAGAGTAAAAAGAGAAAGAAAACAAAACATGTAGTCACGCATAGCCACAGCTGATCGATATCACACACAAATGTACATTACTAATTCATCAAATGTTATTTATTATCCAATGTAGCTCTGAATTATGCATGTAACATCATCAGTCACTGGTCCAGATACAGTCATATGAGCTGTTTGGAGTCCTCTGGGGTGTTTTTTTTTTTTTTTTTTTTCATATTGTGCACGTAAGCGTGCACCATCTCCTGGATGCACGGCAGTGTCACATGCACATGTGCATACTCAGACACATGCCCCTTTTTTTTGTATTTGCATGAAGCTGGCATGAAGCTGGCATTGCAGTGATGAAGGTGCCTCTGTTCAGGGGTGACTTGTCCTTTCTCCACTGTTTACCCTAACTCACCCCCCAACAAACATGCACACACTTTCATCCCCTCCAGCACACTCTTGTCTTCCTCCGCTTGTGCCCTTCTCCCACCATGGTGCCCCCTCCCTGTTGCTCACCATTGCTCTCGCTCACTAATGCTCTAGCTCACTCTTCCCTTGAGGGAGAACAAAAAGAGGCAGGCTTCTGGGTAATGAAGCCCTACGATGTGATCTGCATAAGACTGCCTCTCATGCAGGCGTGGCTGCCTTTCCCCCAATGAATAGCAAAAGACTCTCAAATGAGACCGAGGACAAAAAAGCCGCCTTCTCCTTAGCCGCAGTCTTGTTTTTATACAGACTCATCTTCACTTCATATTTATCTTTATTTATTTATTTATTTATTTGTCTATTTGTTCTTTCAAGTAGAAAGGGAAGAAAAATGAAAAGGGATGAGATGAATAAGTTTGTGGAAAGTAAATGAGGGAGCGTGTTTATTCATGAAGGAGCACGTGCACAAGCTCTCGTGTGGCGTTTTTGGATATTTACAGCAAATATCCAAGGAAGTCAAAAGTATGTGTAGTAAAAGTTTTGCAGCTGCTGACCGTTGTATGAAAGTCAGTTAATTAGTCTGAGAGTTTAGACTAAAGATGAATTATGTTTATAAATGTGGAGATATCTTTTTAACCTAAAATCAACATTCTTCAGTCCACTTGTAATTTCTTTCTGTGTTTTTTTTTTTGTCTAAATCCCTTTTGAGAGTACTGCCTTGTTCTCTAAGAAATCACAACGGATATTTCTGCGATTTTAACTTTATCAGGCAAAACTTTGTGATGCTTGACTGGTTTGTTTGAAGGAATAAACAGCTGATTAATTAGTGGTGAGGACTCACTGTTGCTTTGTGTTTCCACTTTTTTAAAACTGGTGATGAAGTGTTTCAGTTTGAACGGACACTGTCAGAAACATCTTGCAGCACCGAAAAAACAGTTGCTGTGATGCGTGCTCCTCCATCTAAGCCATGTAGACATGTGGCCTTTCACTCACTGCCATTTATTGTAGAACTATGAAGAGCAACTGAAGCCAAAAAAAGCCCACAACACAACTAAGTGTGGTCTTTGCTTCCATTAATATTTTCAGGCTTAAAAAAAAAAAAAAATCCCTCCAAAATCACAAAGGATATTTAATGCATATTTTCTACTTTTTGTGATGCCCCCCATGACTTGTTTTTGTAGAGTAGCTGGAATGATCATTTTAAATAAAAATGCAGCAACACACTGCTGTTAAACTATTTTTCCACACTTTGTTAATGATTGAAAAACTGCCATTATTCACCCAGTAAGTGAACCAGCTGTCAAAAATGTCAGCTTCTATTAAGTTATTTGGATGCTGCTGTAGAGCGACAGCGTGGGGTCGCTTGTGAGGTGAATCTTGTTGGAACATTACGATTCCATCTGTCTTTAAGTAATCTTTAATGCATCTGACCTTTTTATGTTGCATTTTGTGTTATTTTGTGTATTACAAAACCTTTTAGGGATATGTTATAAACCTTTCCACACCTGGCTGGCCTTCAGCCTGTGGCCCTTGGTGCAACAATACTTGTTCCTGTGCAGTACAGCGAAAGTTCACATGACAGCCTTTGGTACCCACTTCTCTACAAAATTATGAAAACTGTTAAGTATTACATTTTTATGTTCAGTAGCAGCTAAAAACTGTAGGACCAAACTATGAAGCTTAAGACATGAAGGAGAGAGAAAAAAAAATACATATAATGGAAGCATAGATGTTATCAAATCTTTTAATAAAATACCAACTAAGTTTGGTTTGACAAACCTTAAATATGACAATTTGACATTTTATTCATCTGCAGCTCATCATCACAAGGACATGCCAGTCGCGTTAATGGATGCATCAGACTTTAGAAATATAATTTATATTTGAATTCCATCTGTATGGATTCACATAGGGAAAAAAAAAGCTTTGAAAATTTGGACTAAAACAAAGCTATTTTTTATTATCTATTTGATGGAGATAATTGATTGAAGGTAGTTTTCCATTCAGTGCATTACTTCAGCAGGGCTGGCAACAAATCGGATAAAAATGTTAGTGACTGCAAGTGTCCACATTTCAAGATACACACCTTACAGTTGCTTATAGTATGAAGAGCTGGGCACTCACCCCGGCTGGTTTTAGCCTTTCCTTCCAATGATTTGTCACAGAAGTTTCCGTCCTCGGTTGGTATTAATACTGTAACTTTTGTAACCAACAGCTTTCCTCTACCTCCACGCATGTCTTCTGTTTTATCCATCTCCTACTCTGTCAACTAAGTTCACACACACTCACTGCCTGTTAAACTGAAATCACTTAACATCATCTTTTTGTGGCCATGGTGACCCAACTTGCAAGTTAATCATGACTTTCAAGAAAGTTTGTGGAGGAATATATCAGGGAGAGTATGCCAGTGAACAGGTCAGCCTGCAGGTCTCCCCAAAGGACATGTCCAAAATGGCTATGCAAGGTGACTAATTTCTGTGTTTACCTTTTCTCACATTATAACGCTATCAGAAGCTAAATAAAGTACAGAGTGTAGCCCCTGAGGATTACATTGCAGCTGTCTCGCAGTTGGTATAACAGCATTCTTGCTCAAAATTCCAGATTTTTTTTTTTAATTAATAAGCAAGGCTTAAAACATGTGCAAATAAAAATACCAGCATGTTCCCTTGAATGACTGATGAGGCTGAGACTGGATTAGGCCAACTGGTGCTGTCAAACCTTATAGGAACCATGTGTCTTGTTGTAACGACATTCTGTTGCAGCCTCCTCTACGATTAACAAAGTTTTCTGTAAATGACAGCAGTCATTTTCATCACGTACATCACATCTTACATAAACTAGACCTTGTGAAGGTCACCTGAAGCAGTCATTGTCCTAGTCAAGCATATATGCACTCACCAATGATCCACTTGTGATGTATAGATGATATGAAGACATCTATAATTTTCTCTCTGACTCCTTTGTCATTTTATTTGAAGTTCTTTTTCAGAGGTTTATGGATGTAGTCAATCTTCTCCTTGTGCAAGTCTGCATCCTCATCAGTTGCGCTACATATCAAAAGTAACAAGGATTGTTTGAAGTCATGCTGGTGAGTGGGAGGTCCTCTCGGCATCACCACCACAGCAGGAAAACTGAAGAGGGCTTCAGTTTGCAGCTCTGACTTGACAAATGCTTACTCATATCTGCTAAGATGCCAGGAAGCTTTCTCATTCTCATTCCTCAGTAGCTACACAGCCAAGGCTCACCTATTAATTATTCAACAAGAGAGTTGTAGATATTTAATGTTGTGTTGTTGGGCCTTTTCTTGGTGCACTCTTCATATATCGAATTCATCAATATTTGCTTTTTATATCCTTTTCTTACTGTACCTTGAATTGTGTGCATCATTTTGTCATGATTTTGCTAAAAAAAAAAAAAAAATCAAAAAAAGATAAAAAGGTCTTTAATCCTGCATTCAAAAGTCAGCATGAATATGTGTGCTTGCAACCACGCTTTAGGTAATTTCACAGTGCTGAACAGTGGGGACAGGATCCACATACTCCCTCTATGTCTGCATTATTAATTGTCTTTGGTACCAACCATAGCTATCTGGACCCTGAGGGCACAAAGGGTTCGGAACCTAAAATGAAATCAGTAATTGGTTCCCATTGAAAACCGTAATAACAGTCTTTAAAGTTGCATTTGCTCCTACAAAAGAGTGTAGACTTAATTAAAGTCAGAGAAAAGGAGAAATAAATATGCATTCTGAGTTTGTCACATCATAGTAAGATATATTATAAGCCTCTCAGGCAAAAATTAATGATTTAAATAATCGCTAAGTATATAAAATTAAATTTCAAAATCATCAGAAACTGAGCAGTGTTCTCTGCTCTGTTTAACTGAATTGCATTATTAAGACAAACAGAACGAACGCTGGATTTAATTCACCAAACTGCTTGGATGTGAGGCCACCAACAAAAACTGTAGCTATTATGTCACCTTCCAGCTGTGGAGGGTGTTAAAGCAGCACAAATGACTTTTGTTTATCTTGAAATATCAGTCTCAGTTTCATTTGATACAATATTCCTCTGCCATCGGCCAAAACCAACTTTGGAATCCCGTCCCGGGCGGACAGCTGTGCATTCTTTTACACCACTGCGTCACACATAAACACTGATGAAACTGATAGAGCTTCAGTGGACATCCTGGTAGAGGTGACTGACTCAAAAGTAACTATCAAATAGAAAACAAGAGGACGACTGAGCAGGAGACCAAACAAAAATGAATCAGTTTTGTGGAAGCAACACATCTATAAGGGGACCCAAAGATCTAAAAATTGCAAAAGATCTTTTGCACAGCTTAAAAAGCATTATTAACTTAAGCAATTCACATGGACATGGCAGGCAAGTCTGTCCATTACCATTATTCCTCTCCACAGAAGCAAGACGCCCGATGTCCACTCCCACAACTATGATTGTCTCAGTGTGTAGCTCCCTAATATTCATACTAAAGCTTTGGCTCTTCACAAGATTATTTCATGCTGAGCTACGTATTAAAAATGTAAAAAAAACAACAAAAAAAAAAACAGTCCAGAGCAACTGCCCTAACAATCCATGAAGCATAAATCTGAGTCTTTGAGCTGGCATGGAGCCTCTCCACCATCTGCAGTGCCATGATTCAGCTTCACCTGTCACAAAATTAATCCAGTTGTTCTTCTTCTTAGTTCTTTATCTCAGCGTAATTAGCTAGCCCAATTTCTGCACATTCTGACATCCAGGTAAGAGGCATTTCTGGCTGCTCTGGGGCTAATCCTTCACAGTAGGTCTATTTATACATTATGAAACTATTGATTGGTGCATTCATCATACAAAATGTCTTTTTTTTCTTCATTCTGACTTTATACTGCAAAGACAATAAGGCAAAACTAGGACAAAAAGAGGTTTTCTAAATACAGTATTTAGCGATTGTACTGAATTATGAGGACTAGCGAATCTCGAATTGGCCACATGTGAGATTCATGTAGCATATTTGTGGCAAGAGCATGTACGTGAATATCACTTCTAAACCAGTCCCTATAGCAACAAGCACAACATTTCACAAATATAGTCACAAGTTTTTTGTTTTAAGCAAAGAATCTTTGTCAATGGGCTAAAAATAATTATTTACTAGAATTCCTAAACAACTCAAAATAGACTAAAATTGTCTACTAATTTTTTTTTTTAAACAAGTCTTTTTCAATTTTGTAGAAATTTGTTTTTGCAATGCAGTAGATTTTAATTGGTTTCCACAAAAACCCATGGAATAAACATTTTTATGAAAGATTATTGGAGTCAGTAGTTTAGACGGTTCAAGTCCTTTCTGAAGACTTCAAAATCCAAAGTTGATCATCTTCACAAGGGTCGAAAGGGACACAAAGTAACACCACATAATGAATCAACATTTTGACAAACTGTCTACATGTGGACACGGTTTAAAGACATCTCCTAAGCTGACTATGCCTTTTGTTTAAGAGCCTTCCATAGTCATCGAATGTCCATGGCAGAAAACCACATAGAAAGCCACTGATCTACAAAAAGGCATGTATGCCTGACTTTTGCCTAAGAGTGCTTTGCCAATCCACAATGCTATTGGGAAAATGTTTTGTGGACTGGTATGGCACCTCTCATCAAAACATCCCAACAGTTTAAAATTGTTTGAGTTCACATCAAGATTTGGACCAAAAAATTCAACAAGATAACTTCAGGGTGGCTGTCTAGCACATGAAGCTGAAGTTGGCTGATGCAGTGGGATAATGACCTAAACTCACCATCAAAGAAAAACCACAACAGAAGGGCTTCCAAAAAACCTGTAAAGATGCTGTTAAATGACCTCGAGAGCTGCTCACACCAGGCTTAATGTGTCTGATGTGAAGTAGTTCTGTAAAAACAAATGGTCAAATATTCCTCCTGAACGTCGTGCAGGTCTGAGCCAGAGATACCAAAAGCAGTTGCTTGAAGACATTGCTGCTAAAGGACTTTCTAGCAGCTGTTAATTCAAGCTGTTCAGTGCTTTTACCTCCAGTATCTAAAATGTTTAATGATGACAGAAGTTAAAATTGTTTTTGTGCTATCAGTTTTAATGTAACTATTTGACTTAGAGGAAGTTTAGATCACATTTTACAGCAAGTTAATGCAAAAAAAGAAAAACCCCAGTTAATTCAAAAGGATTCAAATACTTTTGCTGTCACTGTAAATGCCAGCAGAACACATTCATCAAGGTGGCGGAGATTTGAGACTAGAGACGACTATCCAATCACCGCCAGACGATAAAGGGGAGAGGCATAAAAGTCAGTACAGCAAGGTCATTTGAAAAAGAAACTGATAAGACGAAAGGATCAAATGTTCAGTGTGGGCGAGGCCCTCCTCTTTATGTCTGTCCTGTTAACTAAAGACCTTGCTTTGCTTGTGCACTCACCACCACACATAAGCTTCTGATACAATGAATGGAGTTCAAATAAAAAGAAGTAAAGGCGAAGAGGCACACTTTTGCCATATTTTATTTAAGTCATCAAAATAAATATCCTCAGCTGCATGTACACGTTTCCTTTTTCTAATGCAGACTTTAAATGTTCTGATTTATCAATTTTAATTTTTCACTGGTGCACCCTTTCCGGGTCCCACTCTTGCTGCGTGGCGCTCTACCCTCCCGTCTTGCTGTCGTGTAGGAGGCTGATTTGTGGCAGTCGTCTCGTGCTCTGGATGCTTGTGTGCTGGAGCTCTGGCAGCTGTACTGCTCTCAACGCTGCTGTATGGATTTAGTCAGTTTGTGGTTTTACCACAGTCACAGCCTGGCATCAAAACACACACACATAGTCAATCCTACAGCAGGTTGGCTATGTCACACTGGGGGCTGCTGGGTAATTGGGTGAATCTGCTATCCAGCACGCTGTGGAGATAGCCCTTTAAAATTTCACTTCACTTCTGGGAGTGTAAACAAACCTTGGGACTGCCGAAGGTGTAAATTCACATTCCACCATTTTCGTCATTCTCCTTTTCCACCCTGCCCCCCATCTCCCCCAGTGACCACCTCCTTTTTGAAAACGTATGGCCGTGTTTGGTGTGTGCTAAGCATTTGAAGCGTATTCGTGTGTATGTATGTCGTTCCACGATTTGCGACTGCCAGCCCTTTAACAAGTGCATTAATGTGTCTCTATCAGCATTACAGACATGTGTGCCGGCGTGCATCAGTGGCTGCATGCTGACGCCGTGTATTTTAACATGTCTATCGCATGGACTCGTTATATGGCTGCATGCGGCTCCCTTTCTGTGTGTTCTCTGTGATTGATTGCTTGTCAGACAGCAGCAGAGCAGCGCTCTCACCGGCTGTCGGAGACATTAAGTCACCAGTCACGTAAACGGAGTGTGTTTCAGCATTCCTATGGGAATACTCTTTAACCCTTTGCGCTCCAGGATGGCTGTCAGATGACAGAATGTATTACTTAGAAGGTGCTCACTGTTAAACCTGGCAGCATGGCCAGATTTGGTTGAGTGTCCTAATGCAGTTGTGTAGGAGGTGGGGAACTTCTGTCACCTATTAGTTTGAGTTGGGCCAATTGCTGGGGCCAGTGGCTACAGCTGTCACTCAGAGGCTTGAGGGAATCTGGAAAGAGAGCTGTGCTTGGTTAAATTTACACATGAAGGCTGGGAGAATCCAACAACTCTTTCCCTTGTATCACGCTTATATTCAGAGAAATACTTAAAAGTCACGACTAAACATTTACCAAGTAAAGTTAGACCACTTTCTGGTTTATATTGGCCTTGTATTATCAGCAAACACCCCAGAAAGAGCCGGAAAAATTTGATTTAAAAATAACATGAAAAGACAGGGAACACAGGAAAACCATTCAAAGTTCACCAGATTACCTTGATTGTATCTGTGTCTCCAGAACACACGGTAAGGATGTGATGTGAGAAAAGGCTTTGAGACCCTTGAAAATTATTTAAAAAGCTAAACATTAACACTTCAGCTGAGCATCAACTGACCGCACCGTGGTAAATCTGGCGGAGATCTTCCCCGGTGTTGAATCAGCAAGGTTTCTGCCTGTCTGCACAGCGCTGTCTCTCTTTTCTTTTTTTGTCTGGGTAGATCACTGAGTTATCTGCTGTTCTTTTTCTCCCTACTGATGTGGCCCGATGGTTGGCAGGATGATTTGATCCTATCGTACTGTGAGGAGCTTGAACTTGATAGATCAGCAGGGAAACCACACAGTTTGTGTTTAAACTAGAAGTCTTGAACAGAATGCTTAAGAGAGTCAAGCACAGGTACAAAGATACCAAGAAGCTACAGTGTAAATATATACATTTACACAGGCTGCTTTTTCCTTAGAGTATGTCTTAAAGTATGTTCTGGACATCTTCTTACTGTCATGTACAAAACTTTGTACATCCTCTTGGAATCATATGTTTTCTTAAGGTTTAAAATGTTACAAGGTTAAGTCCATGATAGGACAGCCAGAAGTCTATACAAGCACATTTTTCAAGGAGGAAAAAAAAGAAGAAATAGCTGTCTAAAAAGAAGATGGATGTGTGACTGGGGTTCACAAATATGAACCTGAGCAAACCACTAGGCTGCTGGAAAAATGTCCTCTGGGCAGATGAGACCAAAGTGGACTGGTTTGGATTTAATGCCTGGCACCATTTCATGAAAACCAAAGAGCACAAATCAGTGGAAGCACCTCATACCAATCTGTCAAGTAGCAAGTGGGGTTTTGCTTTGCTTTAACAGAACTTGGGCACCTTGCAGTCACGGAGTCAACCACGAACCCCTCTGTTAACTAGAGTACTCTGAAAGCAAATGTAAGGCCTTCACTCTGACGGTTAAAGCTGGCTTGAAATCGAACCAGGCAACTGATCAGTATGAGCATGTAAAAAAAAAAAAAAAAATGCTGTCCGGGATGGCCAAGTCAAAGTTCAGACCAACTGAGAACTGTGGTGGGACATCACAGAGAGCTTTGCATAAACAAACGTCCATGAACCTCATGAACAAGTAAAGCTGTTAAAGTGAAGTAAAATGGGCCAAAATTCCTACAGGAACTGACTTCTTCCAGCTATTGCTCCTAAAGCTGGATCTACAAGCTACTGAATTATGGGGCGCTTTGTATTGCCTGCAGGATTTATTTTTTGTACTTTTTTATAGTCGTCATAGTTGTTAATTAAAATAATAGCACGGTGAAAAAAAACTTTTTCCCATCACATAAATGTCTGCATCTACTTTTATTTTATTATGTGTGTTCAGAAGGACCTGTTGTTCACGTGTTCATGTATTATATCAGCCAGTAATCCAGCAAGAGGATGTTTTGATTCAGTGCCTAAACATAGCCAGATGAGGTGCGTTTCCACTGGCGGTGGAGCAGATACGTGTCTCCACTACCAGGAACGGCCCTGCAAAAGTGGCCTTCATGTTCCTTTACAAGCCCAAAAAGTAGGAGTGGGAGGAGAGATGCTATGATTGGCCAACAGGAACTATCTGGCGGGGTCTCTGCTAATCAGGATTTCTAAATTATATTGAGCACTCGCGCGTGAACATAAATCATGTGAACACGACTCATTTGAGCCATTTGAACCAGAGACATTTGCTACGAGTACATTTGATGAAGTTGGAGATTACAAGAAATAACTATAGATGGACCGACGAGTCGGTTCAGGTCTGTTGCTATAGGTCTTTAGGGGAGGGGCTTCTTTAAATCTCAGTTGCTGCTATGTGCTTCTTCTTCTCATTATTCTTTTGCTGCATTCTTCTTTTTCATCACCTTTTATGCTGCTGGCTGTTTGCAGACAGCAAAAAATGCACATTACTTCCACCTCTTGGTCAGCAGTGCTGTTTGTTCATTCAGTGGTTGTTGTGTGGCGCTACGGTGTAACGGAGACAGTCGGCCCCGCTGGAGGTTCCTGTCTGGCAGGTTTACCCTGAATCCCTGCTAATGGAAATGCACCTATAGCTTGTAGTTTCTAATATGGGGACAAAGCATGGATAAAATCACGAGGGAGAAGTGACAGAATCTAAGACAACGTTTAGACAGAATAACTCACTTCTTCAGCTTTGACCTCCAACTGCAGACTTTGTCACTGGTTAAATGCGATAATGTGATGCAACAGTCTTTCAGAGAAATATGCAGTAACACTGTGCTTCTCTTTGTAGTTATTTTCATGTCTGCCTACAAACACATACAAAGCAAAAATAAGATTTTGCGACTATTTCAAATTTTGCTGAGGGGCAGGAGTGTGTACAGACACACACCCTGGGAGTTGTCTACTGTTTCCTACTTAGCAACTCAGCTGGAAAAATAGTCCAATACACGCCTTATTAACACATTTTGGCAATAGTATATAACTGTATCTTTTGTTTTCACCATTAAGTAAATGGTTTGATATCTGTGTCCCACATTTGGCGGCTGATGCTGATGTAAATCCTAAAGTGTAAAAATTCAAACCACAAGGTCATTTCACACCATAGTTTTGCACTACGCTGAAACGTGTGTGCGTGTGTATGTAAGGAGCATAATTCACATTAAACACCTTTGCCTTTGTGGCGGAGTTCTCAAATTAGGCAACATTTTGTTCATTTACCCACAATAAAGTTGTTCATTAGCCCACATACTTTGCCTTACTCTTTGTTATTACCTTGCCATTGTAAATGCCTTGGGAGCAATTAAACATGTGAAGTGCCCAATTTTCCATCCTCGACTTTCAGTCCTGAACTCTATCTGCATGTTGCACACATTGCCTATGAACTAATTAAAGTGAATCAATGACACAACTCTTTAAAATGGCAGCACATGTCACGGCCATCAGTGGGGAACAAAGGACCCTCTTAATTATTTTGTTCTTGCCGTTCCTGTAAAAGGCTTGTCAACCCTGAACACTCAGTAGTAGTAGGGGATGTCATGCACACATCAGATACATGTTTTGTTCACACACACACACACACACAGACACAGAAAAAGAGCTCACAACACACACAAACATTTTTCCTGGTTTCTCGGAGACAGATCCCCCTCTGTCTTATAGAAGACTAGTAATTGTACTACAGCAATGACAATGTAAGTGCTTAAGTGTGACGGTCCCCGTACTCTTCAAAAGTGCAGTGTCCCTTATCCATCACTGGCTCTGGGGAACAATTTCTTGGATGCTGACAAGCATATCTTATCTTCAAGATATATGTTTATATTTTTTCATTGTTGTAAGCCCTCCTCTGGCCCCTGCTGGATTAGGCCGTGTCTAATTTTGAAAAGTGTGGTACAGATTGATATAAACACACATATCCTTATCTTTTCAGCCTCCACAGGGTGTTCCTCATTCATTTGCACTGTTCCCCGGCTCCAGTAGAAACCTGCCTTTAGCATAAGTGTGAATTAGTGGCGTTAAGGAGATCATTGGCTGATGGGGCTACATGTTTTTTTTCTTTTTGTTTCTTTGTTTTGTTTCCTTGCTTTGAAATGATTCCCTCTTCCTCTCCTTTCTACTAAAGGCTCCCCGGTAAAAACACAGAGCACAGAAGAGATTCAGTTTGAGTCATAGCCTAAACTGTAGATGGATGCTTGTTGGAAATTGAAACAAATGAATAGGTGGGAGGTTTGATGCTGAGCTGGCATTGACAAAAAGTTCACACCTGCCAGTTGTTTATGGGCATGCTGATTTGTTTGACGGTTTCCCTTAATGCCCATCTACATCGCTGCCATAAATGCCCATCTGCAGCCCGGGAATCTAAAACTGGCATTGACGAGGGAAAATCAACTGGCCGTTCTCCATGTATGTCATCTCCTCCGCTGAGAGAATAGACAGACAGGGATGGATGGATGAAAGGATGCCTCAACAAGCATGTTTTCTCCACCTTATTACAACCATTTTCTTTGTTATCAAGAGCTTTGGCACGCTACGCTACAGCACAGCGCTGCACTTTTGTGTTTGACAATACTCTGCCTCACAGGGCTAATCGCCTCTTAATTCTGACGTTATTCCCCCTCCGTGCACATGCATTTCAATCACATAGGTGGTACTGTCCAAAAATAGTGCTGGTGGCACTGCCTGGAGAGATGGGATGTCAGTCTCCATGTCTGATCATGAGCTATTATCCTTGCCCACAGACAGGAGAGAGAGCTACACCAGTGTCTATGTGATGGTGATCAATACATAATCACTTTCCTGTCACCGCAATGGCGCTATCAGGGGACAGTGCAGCCTGGCCAACCAGCCATTTTAGAAAAAGGCTTTGGCACATCATCTTTCTGACCTAGAAAGGCAGAGAAGGGTGCGATTGATGGTTAAATGAGAGTTAAAGTCGTTTAAACAGTAATATAAGGTTTACAATGTCAGTATACTTGGATTCTTTACATTAACTTGTGAGTGCTGTTGTAAGAAATAAAAATGTAATAAACAAAAATAAATAAATAAATAAAACACCCAGCCAAACTGGCGAATGCAAAATACCAAATGAAGTTGTTGAGACAGACTGTACTGCGACGGCTTAAAAAAGACTCTCCTGTTAGGCTGCTGTTGCTCATTTTGTCTCGTTGGCACAGACAACACTGAGCGGGTGTAGCTCATCACCGGACTGTGCTTTTCAAATGGCACGCTGGCTTTGTAGAATCCGAGAAGTTGATCAGCATCTGCACCTAGTTCGGAGTCTCTTGTCAGGTCGACTCTCATTTACACCGTGATCTACACAGATTTGGCTGCATTTTTTGCTCAAAGAGAAACCATGGAAATTTTCAAACTGCTCCTTTAAAACTGACTGTCTGGTTTACGGCCAGGACACAAACACAGACAGCTATATAAGGATTTATGAGGTGAAGATTTCAATGTAATATACATCATTCCATAAATATTACATTCACTTAGATCTGCTTTTATTTAAAGCAACGTACGGAGGAGGCATAAATGAAATCAGCAAACAGCAACTGAAAGATGCTTCCTCTTCCTCCCTGAGCTTCAGGTAGCCCTTTCACAGATCATCCCACGCTTGTTTGCCATCAAGATGAAAGTAAAGTGTGTTTCCTGTCATGTTATTGATAGTTTGAAGATGGCATGACCTTTCATGAGCAAATGGTTGTGTTTGAAAGTCCTTTATTGTGAATTGTGAGTGGCACACTGTTTAAAATAAAAGTGCAAAGGTTTGAGAAGCACTCTACCTGTCGCTATACTCACCGTTCAACTCCTTATATTGTTTTAATTGAATTTGCCCACTTGAAGGCATCACAACAGGGCTGTAGTCTTAAAGGCAGTAGTTTACAGTTGTTCTCATTGCAGTTTGCAGTTTGTGAATCAGCATGTGATGTCCAGGAAGTGGATTTGACCCTGAATGCACACACTCATTTTGGCCCCCCCTCCATTGCATGATAGCACCTCCCTGGCTACTTGTTCACAACACTTTCACTGAAGCACATTTGAGCCAATATTTCACCTCTTTGTGCTGTGCAGAGGCCGAATGCCTGGACATATCTTGTGCACCGCTGTTCCACCTTGGGAGGTAGTGACAGAGTTGAAACAATAGACAAGATCTGTGTGCAAAGGTGAGCCGGCATTGTAGATCACAACGCTCTAACCAACAACACGTCTGTCACTCAGATGATTCTGCAACACCAGCATGCTGTGTGTAGTGGTGCATCGATGCAGCATGATGCCCCCTGCGTCGTAGGGGGATGTAGTGGCAAATTAATTTCTCCTTGTTCTTCTGAGTCAATATTATCATGCTGATTAGCAGCTCAAACCAACTGCTAACAGCTGTATTTCTCAGAAAAGGCTGCCAGAAGTCTTAAAGATGAAGAAAAAAAAAAGTTCTTACGTCGGTATCTGTTCTACTATATTGTAGAAACAAATCATCCAGTCTTCCATAAGCTATTTTGCACACTACTGCTCCCCTGCACTTTTCTCTATTTATCACTGCACTTCTTTGTCTTTCATTCGACTCCTACGGCGTAAAGCCAGTCAGACATAAACAGTATTGTTTTACCCGGGTAGGGCTCGCAGCGGGGTTCCGTTAGCCCTGCGCTTCATGCAGCTCACAGCTCTGCCCATGGCTCAGTGATATCCCTTCTCTATGGCTCAGTGATTGCATACATATGAATGCCCCCTGTCTTCTCACCTTCATGCTTCTGAGCTTGTCCAAGCTGAGAAGAGCTGAGATGCTACACGGCTGCCACGCTTGGTGGACAGAGGAATAGGAAGATGAAAGACTGCATTCCAGTGTTAGTAAATGAACTGCAATGACACCTTCTTTGGAGTGATTGTAGGTATGATGGTACTTGAGCTGGCAGTGCTTCCCTGTGTTGTGGTTTTCTCAGTCGTACTAAGCACGCGGACGGTAAAAAAAACTGAGCGGACATATGCAAAAAAGTGAACAAAAGTGCTCACAATGTGTAAAGACGTGGACGATACTGTGTCACTCCGTGTGATTTTCAGCGATGGCGTTACATTAACAAGATAATATTCTATTCTTTCCATATGTTACAGCAGTGTTTGATGTTACTAGCTGCTGCAAATTAACATAACAATAATGATTGTTTTGTGTCGCAGTTTTCACATTTAATCATCCTGCATGTGTTTTCTCTGCAGCAGTTCAAATTTAAGGTAGTAATAATAAAGACACTGCTGACAAACAAACATCTGTCAGAAATCTGTCTTTGTATATGAAGCTATTAACAACCGTACTTTTAATTGTACTGCCACACTGCGATGTGCAGTGTGCTTTTACAAGCGAGTATCTTCTGATGGCCCAAAGCTGTCATTAAGGGCCCCCACACACCCCCACTCCCACCCCCACCCTCTTTGAATATCCTTGTAATACTTCTAAGGAAATAAGCGAGATTATATGTCACAAAAACAAAACAAAAAACCTGCAGTGCCCTTGCACTGCCATTGTGTGTCACACTGAGCTGCATCCTTTCCAATTTACACCCACTCTGGTTCACGGAAGATACTTATTGATTTCCTATCACTGAGCCTGTATACGGAGTAAATGGGAAGTTTGGGTCCCATTATTTTGATAAAACATAAGGGCAGACCCTTCCACATCTTTATTCTTAGTTCCTTTTTTGACTCTCAAGGGCCCTCAAGAAATGAATCAGATCTGTATATTTGATTTTAACTGATTCAAAACCATGATTTGAAAAACCTTGTTAGTTTAAATGATTTCTGCAGCATGAAATAATGTGAATTTTAGGACTTAATTGCGCGAATCCAGGTTGCATCATCATGAATGCTTAATTCGTGTCACCGTCCAGGGACCACTGCCCCGGACAACGCAGGGCAATCCGATCCCCTGTGAGAAGGTCATGTCAAATTTCTGATTTTCATCTGCTGGGAACAAAAAGGAGAAAAAGTTAAGGGAATTGATTTAGAGATGAGAAAGCATGATTGGCATGATCTTTTTCCATATTTAAGGTTTGACCTGGAGCGGTGGAGCTTTTCAGGTGTGAAAGTAACAGAAATAGTACAGAAATCTGTTCCTTCCCAGAGGATAAACGTTTTCCACTGTAGGCTTTTCACGTGGCACATTCCTCCAAGCACAGCTTTAGTTTAAAAAATGACAAAAAATTAATTTTTTATATCCGTGAATGTTGATATTGTAGGTGTTGTGTTGCTATTATTGTAATCGCCACAATGCTACAGGCTTCAAATAAAGGCCGGAGACAATATTCTCCTTTCTGCCAAGTCTCCCTGCCAATTGCCTAGCCTACAGCTGCATCCATCTCTGCAGTGTCCCTGGAATTTCGGTGCATTATCACAGGGAAGGACAAGCTAATCTGCACTGATTTGAAGTAAGACCAAAACACTGGCTTTCCTAATCCCTCTTTTTTTCTTTTTTCTTTCCTTTCTTTTTTTTATCAGGGCCAATGAAGAGCATTTTAGCCCTGTGGGATGGAAGGAAAGAGGGAGTTATTTCATGCTTCACTGATTCCACTGTTTTTATGAAGATTTTTTTTCCCTTCCGCTATTTCCGCACTTCATATGTCTAACTGAATTTATAAAGCCAGCTTGCAAGAGACAGACACCTTTGAGAATTGCTGAGGTACTTTTCATAATTAGGGATGCGTAGATGGCCGCCTTCTCCTTTTGTAGTTCCAGTAATTTAACTTTAAAATAGATAAAGCTCTGAATCTCTGAAAAGGTGAAATTTCCTTAACTGTTTTTCATTTCCTTCATTTGACACTCAGCAAACACCTAAGACCCACAGCATAGAATACGCTCTTTGGAAATGCAGCATGAGCACACCAGTTTGGATTAAAGAATATATCTGTGGGACAAAACGTCAAACTACCAACATTTATGACACTCTGTCAAGCAGTTTGTCTAAAAATCCCAGCTAAAAGAAAGACAGGGAGAACCGCATCCTGACGTCCTGTTTCTCTGAGTTTAGATTTACCATTTTGTGATATTTTTCAATAACAAGTGAACGACTAGGCTCATTGTTATTTAATATAAATTCAAAGTAAGGTATACAAGCTATATGTCAGTGGGGTCAAGAAAGAAAGCTCAACATCTGATGTGTGTTTTCTTTTTTAGAAATAAATATATTTTCCCCCACTAGTGCTGTAGTACATCAAGTAGAAACAGAAAGAACAAGCACTCATTGATCTACTGTGATCTAAACACTGCAGAAATCATGGGGTATAACAAGCAGTGTGAAATTTACACAGTAAGCTTTGGCAACACAACAGCATGGGTCATCATAAGACTATGAATTACTAGAACACCTCTGTCTCAGAGGACCACTTGAGGCTCCCTCACTGTGAAATAATTGGGTTGCAACACTGAAACTGCTACTCCAGTTAGAGTGCAAAGGTGGCTTTTGCTCTGTTTTGCCGTTGCAATTCCGCAGACACGGCGGTGACTATTAATCAATGGTTGACAAGTGTAGCTGACAGTACAGGAAGCTGGATGTGAGTTCAAAAATTGTACAACATGGGTGTGAAAACCATCATTTGTGTTGTCCTCCTCATGCGGGGCTCCTTCTGTTTTATGATGTTGGAACGATTTGATTTTTCAACGCACTTAAGTGCTTTTTTTTTTTTTTCTTAAGAGGACCCAGCAGTGAAGCTGCTGTAACACTGTTGTGTATGTAAGGATTAGTATCATTATTAGTTTTCTCTCTTTTTTTTTTGTATTTCTATTTTTCCTGCTCTCTCTGAGCAGTCTACACGTCTACACGTTACAGACACCTAACCTAGTATAAAAATTCAGGGCCTCCAACGATCGCTGACTATTATAATTACTTAGTGTGGTGCTATGATAAGATTTACATTTTTCAACTTCCAACATTCATGTTTTCCAACCATTTTCAACAAACTGGGAGTGAAAGCAAAACCATCTAGGCTGAGGCCATTCCACAGACCATGCTGATAAAATGTTTGATAAGTTTTGATTGCGTAATTTGTTTTAAAATCATTTATCATTAAAACTTGTGGTTGCTAAGATTCTCTTTGCCCTGCATAC
The DNA here is from genome assembly GCA_014839995.1 of Xenentodon cancila. Classification (NCBI taxonomy): domain Eukaryota; kingdom Metazoa; phylum Chordata; class Actinopteri; order Beloniformes; family Belonidae; genus Xenentodon; species Xenentodon cancila. The sequence goes on from CM026197.1 coordinate 30,949,147, forward strand.
GTGATGTAATAATTCGTAGTTGACAAAGCTTGGTAATAACAATAAGTACAACGTTCTTTCTTTGCACATCAAATGTTGTTACATGGTTTGTACATGGTGGCATTACAACTCATACATGTAGATATATGATGAACCAGTTTAGAGAAAATGTTGAATTTGAGCCTAAAATCGAATGTCAAAGAACAATATTAACAAATGTGAATGACTGCAGTGAAACAAACAAGCAAACAAAACAATAAAGAACAAGATTCTGAATTAAGTTTTATAAATAAACCTATCACCAGTCTTACATTATTTTGATGTATTTAAAATGGCATAATGTGAAAAGAAAGTAAAACTAATGTAAAAGTTGGAAACCCATTGCCTAGTAGGGTGGTAAACCATCACATTCATGTCTTTGTGCATGTTGCTTTGATACAGTATTTTGACACAAATTTCATCAAATCAAATCGCGCAGCTTTATAATCACATTTGTGTTTCCTCATTCCTCTTAGTTATAAATCAATAAAAAAGGCTGGAAATTATTGGAGGAAAACTTCACCTGCTTCAAAGGTACTTTGTTTCAAAGTTATACTTTCTAACACACACACACGCACACACACACACACACACACACACACACACACACACACACACACACACACACACATATCACGGTTGGTGTAGCAGTTTTTTCAGAGCTGAACTTTCTCAATCACAATGCTGGAACCAGAACTTCAACTTGGCACAGGTCTTTACGAGCTATTTCATCTGCAGTGGACAGATTTCGGTGCCTATGGCAGGACCTGAGCCGTCTGTGACGGGGGACATCTCCCTTTGTTGTCAGAACATCTCTAAACATCTTTCACAGAAACAATTACCATACCATCTGCAGCTTCCTGCCAGCATGCTGCTCCCCGTCAGCATGTCGGCTTCTTTCCTCTCTTTCTCGCACTCACTCCCTCACACTGAGACGGCTAGGAGCTAGGTCACTCTGAATTAAAACTGAATAGCTTCAAATGCATTTATTGTATATTTGTATTCAGATTTGAAATACTTCTACCCTGTAATGCACTTGTGAGTGGTGGATTGAATTATCAATTTTTTTTTTTCTTTTGCCTTGAACAGTTGGTAGAGATGGAATATTGATGAAGGTTTGTGCATATAGTTCCGCAAACGTAATAAAGCTGTTTTAATAAAGAACCTGATTGATTACACACTGAATACTGTTGATATGAAAGACACGGATAAAATCCGCTGGGTTCAGTGTAAGGATGTGTGATATCAACAAAGCACAAAGGAATATCTATACCTTAACAGATAAACTAGTGCGGCTACTTTAATTGCACAACCTTTTACAGTGTTTTCTTAGTTAAGACTTTGTGTTTGCTCTCAGACTGGATATATCGAATGATCTCACAAAAGGTTATTAATAATTTAAAGCGTGTTTTGGAGGTTTTTGGATTCGCCGTGTGTTTACAAGTGTTTACAAGGACCATTTGGTCATCAGCAGGTTTGTGTGCTCTATTGTTGCTGCGACACATCCATCTCTGTCAGGCGGATTTGCATACTCGCTAACATGTCCAGCAGCAGCTGTCATTACAGGAGATTAGACAACTAATCGACACTGACAGGAGTGGCTTGCTCACTTACCGTTTCTCCAGAGATCATGTCACACTTGCCATAAGTACTAGACGCTTTACACGATACACTTTTGCACCTTGAACTGTCCACACAAAGTTGGGTGATGAACCAAAGACAAGGGTCAGCGTGCACACTTGTTCTTCTGGGTCGTTTTAAGTATTTGATAAGACTGAGTGTTTGTTTGTTAGTTTGTTTGTTTGTTTGTTTGCTAAAACAAAAAGCAAAACATCAACTGCAAATCTTCTCACGTGAAAAAAATGAATAGATAAATGTGTCCAAATGAGCGAACCAATCAACCCCACATCGAGGTTAATAGACTGATACTGATTGGCTCAGTACTTCCCCGTTTTGGTCTACAGGCATGCAGAGATACATGTTTATAAGAGTTCTGTTCATATGCCCCACAGGTACCCCGGTTACCATGGTAACAGCCACAGATGCAGACGATCCAGTATATGGGAACAGTGCTAAACTTGTCTACAGCATACTGGAGGGACAACCGTATTTTTCCATTGACCCAAACTCTGGTAAGTGCAGTTTTCATTTTTTTTTTTTTTTACTACATTAAAAATGATGTAGTCTGCTTTGTTTTAAAAACCGGCATGACTGCTTGACGTATGACAGCTGTGACAGGTTGTTTCCCATGAGTTATATGGTATATGATATGCCAAATGCTACACATTAAGTTCTCTCCGTTTACAAAAGACTTTTACATGGAGAAAAAAAAAAGGATCTCATTGGACCAAGCAAAGCCCTTTGTACTGTTATTCATTGTTTGACAAGCCTTACCAACCTCTGTGTGATTGAAATGTTGCTTCATTAAATTTAATGGCAGCTGTTAATACAGTCTGTGGACCTTTTGTCAGTGTCTAACCCATGTGGAGCATAAAGTGTTACAAAATATAATAGATGAAAACCACACCCATTAAGTGACAAAAAAAAAAAGAAAGAAAAAAAATCAGCTTTGACAGGAAGGCAGTGATTACATCTCAGGATTATTTCAACAGTCTTTTCATTTTTTCTTCTACACTTCTAAAGCTCTTACTATTCAAACATTGTCCATTATCATTAGCTACTTCCCCTCAGATAAATGAGCGAGCAGCGTCGCCTGAGGTCAGCGTGTGGGCTTTCACAATTTGACCAAGTCTCCAGATAAGTACACCCAACTGGCAGCTATGATGGATTGCCTTTGAGAATAAGAGGGTCAAACATAAAAAGGAAAAAGAAAAAGGTTGGTCGGGGCTGATCAGGCATCAGCTTGTTAAAATTCAAACGTTTGTTGAAGTGTTTTATTAGATATAAAGTTGGTATAGCACGCCTAAAAGCCGATCAGGCCAACATCTTAAAATTATTTGCCAGAACACTACAACCTCAAAAATACCATTGTGTATACCCATTAAAGTTTTTTTTGTTGTTGTCATTGACAAGGAAGTAATTGATAGAGTAAGATGGATGATATAAAACACTTGTACATCCAATTTGCTTTCACGGGGACTCGACTGCACCAACTGCACATCAGCCTTTCACCTTCACCAGAATGCAAATGTGCCTGCCATATGACTTGTTTACCACTGGAAATAATGACACTCATGACAGGAATATTGAAGAATGCCATTTTATTGCAGCATGTAAAATCTGAAACCTAAATTCATCTACTTGAAACTACTGTGAAGTCCTGCTTCCTGACATTGAGCACTGAAGGACATCCTTGCAATGCTCAGTTTAATATGAATTTTGAATAGAATCCCTTTGAAGTTTATTTTAGTATATTTAAAAATGCATTTAACCAGTATATGAATATGTTTCATTACCATTTATGCAAATCTTCATAGTTGAATCTTCCATTTTCCTGATGCTCTAAATCTAAACGGAGGAGACGCTTCATGTTAAAGCCTGTGGGTGCCACAGGTTGGAAAGGTTCCAGCAGATGGAGATGCAACAGCTTCCCCACCTGCTGGTCCACTTTAGGTGATCTCACGCTCTTGCTGTGCTTCACCTCCACGGTGCATATCATCAGAAAGGATATAAGACGCTGCAGATTCATAGTTATCCACTTAACAGATGTATGGTATGTTGATGAATATGTTGTTCGCCACTATGTCTACATGATTATTTAAGCTCAGCCTATTAGGCGAGCCCATGAGGGACAGTATTATCAATGCACGCTAAAAGGGGAGCTGACAATGTTGGTTATTGCTTGAAAAGTCGTGTAAGACCAACAGTGCTGCAGGTAACTCAGCCCATCTGTTTTTTGAAACACTTATAGATTATCGCTGCGTGAGGCTGCTGCTAACGCAGGCTGCCACGCTCACCCCCCGTTACTGCTTTGCTTCCTTCCTCGGCTGCTCACTCATGCATAGTTCCAAACATAACCTCCTATGCTGGGGCAAACGGTCCATTACTGGGGCGCTGTGAGAAAACTGACACATGAAATGTAAATATAATGGAGCAACCTAGTAGTAGGGACAAGAAGAATATTAAAGATATATTTTTTTAAAAATGATAATGAAGATTGGCTGCGTGAAGGAAAACACTGGCTCCAATCTTATACATGACTTCACACAGTGACGGGAATCTGGAAAATGAAATAACCACTGGCTCTTACACTTAACCAGGCAGAATGGTTAAGTGTAAGTTATTACAAAATGAATCTCAGATTGGCTGTTTCTTCGCTATTTCAGCAGACTATTTTTACATGTGTCTGTAAGCAGTATGATTAAATAATGCCAAAGCCCCATTAATAAGAAATGAGATGGAAATTGACGGCTCATAATTTGGGAACCAGTGCACAATAAACAACTTTCAAGACACGGAGCCTCAGAATTTATCTACATAATGAGAACGAGCGCACGGTTCGGCACATACAAGTTGGGATTTCCACTGTATGGGCTCCGGCTTACGATGGGTGTCACAGCCGCGGCACGGCTGCAGCCAGAGCGTGCCAAACAACACGGACACTCTCAGGATTAGCATTCATGCTTGGTGCGGTTGTGGAGCTCTCGCAGATGGCTCATTCATGTGAGCCAGATGTTTTAATGAATGTTAATGAAAAATAAAAGGTAAGAAGAAAACAGCCATTAGAATCATTTGACACTTACAGCGCCACGCTGGAAATGAAAGGCGTTCAATAAATAAGTAAACATCATGCCCCGATTCATCACTTGGCTAATAGTTAGTGGAGGAAAAAAAAAAAAAAAGTTGAGGCAAATATCTATGGAAATGAGTGTTTGTCTATCCTCCCTTTTCAGTGATTAGGAATTAATTTGAATAATTAACGGTGATCAACAGAGATGAGTGTTGCTGCAAGCAGGAAGATTGAAGTATCTTTTTTTGTGTACGTGTGTGTGCGCGTGTGTGTTTGTGCATGGGTGGGAGACTGGGTGCACGTGCCTTGTTTGAGTTGCTCTTTTTACTTAATCATTCATTTGTTTGCATGGCTAGAGGCCAGGTAGTTGTACCTTGTTGTTGTCAGTCAAAGCTCACACAGAAATCAGTCTCGTGCAACATATTGCATATTTCGGTATATGAGATATAAATGTTGCTTATGCATACGTAACATAAATCCATATCTGTCTGATTGCTTCTGCTGGCGGAGGAGACGTTCAAATGAAGAGAGATAAAATTGAAATTTATTATTATGATAAAAACGACATTATTTACATGTGTATATTTCTCAACACCACCAGTAAATGAATAAAAATCAAGTCATCAAGTAGGTGACTGAAGAGAAGGTTTTCAGCTTCAATTTAAGAAGACAAACAAAAGGTATTGCATTAGCTGCTTAGGAATGACAGCTTTTATTTTGCATAGTCTCAACACTTTCACTGCCACATAAGTCGTGGCTGTCGGGTAGTTTCATGGCCAGGAGTAAAGAGTAAAAGGCAAACAAGTGAACTACTAAGTTAAAGATCTACAATATCAGCGTGTGTAGAGCATATTTGGGGCAAATGTTTTATTCAGTTATATAAACTCTGGCCTCTCTACCATTTGTAAGGATATCAGATTATTTATTGATAGCCAATGATTCAGTGATGTTCATTCTGAGGTGCCCTATTCATGTCTGCTTTCTTTTCTTCTTCATTCTTTCAAACAGCACTAATTAACCTTAACCTCTGGCTCCCTTTTGCTTCGTTGACATTAGCTAATAAATGACAAAGGGAGAGAAAATACTGTCAAGTCCGACACTGTGATCATTTGGTTTTAATAACATCAGACTTAAGGTTAGTTGCTTCAAGGCGAGCGAAGTAAGTTCAACCTGCCCTGTCTATCTGCACTAACATTTGCATGATTGCTGATGGGAAGAAGGCTGACTAAATTTTTGGTATTGTGCTCTTTGGCGTTCCAACTTTCCATCCCATTTGGCCACGGACACACAAATGTTTCTGCCCTTCATTTTAACTTACATTCAAGATGGATTGGCACCTCCTCTAAGGCGCAATAGCATTATCATTAAAAATATATATTATTAGCAACATTATATACGTAGATTTGTTTTTCTTTCTTTAGTGTAATACAACTATAATGCAACAGCCAGGGCTATTTTATGTAAAGATTTTGTCTTGTGATGTAAAATATGTCAACAAAGTAAAAAAAGACACCATTCCCCTGAGCAAACACCAGGCGACTGTGGAAAGGAAAAACTCTCCTTTAACAGGAAGAACCAGACTCAGGAAGGGTGGCCCAATGCCTCGACCGGTTGGGGGTTGACAGGACAGGAAAGAGGAGAAAACAGCAACAACAACATCAGCAACACATGCTGGGAAGAAAGAACACATGTTAAAAACAACAACAATCGTGTCATTAATAGAGTTGGAGAGTGAAGGGAGGTGTATCACAGGAGGTCCTCCGGCAGTCCAAACTTACACCAGCATAACTAGGGGGGGATTCCAGACACCTGAGCCATCCCTAACTATAGGCTTTATCAAAAGGAAGGTTTAAAGCTTAATCGTAAAGGTTCAGAGGATGTCTGCTTCCTGAACACAACTGTGTTCAGAGCAGAGATCTTTTTGTTTGAGCTGCATGTTCTCAACGTGCTTTTGTTTTTGTAGGTACTCCAAGTCGCTCCAACAGTCCCAAAACATGTTGAGGTACACTGTTGCTGCTAAATCATCTAAAGAAGTACATGTGGGGCCCTGTGATGGGGTGATGGCCAGTTTGTGATGTAGTGATTGATCTATGGTATGTATTAATATATGAGACTTACCTGATGGCAGCAGGAACAGACTTCAACCTTACAATGATCCCGAATGGGATAAGTGGATATGGAAAATAGTTGAATAAATAAAGGAAAATTACCTAATTAAAATTATGATAAATTTACTTTTATTAAGGAAAACAGAGAAATTGTAAAACTAAAGAAAATATTTTCTGATGGTGAAAAGCTAGTCCATGTACTTTTTTACTTTTACTGCATTACAGGATTGGAATACTGTAATTCCTTGTTCAAAGGTCGTCCTAGAATTATTCTGAAAAGCCTCCAGCTGGTCTAAATTGCTGCAACAAGAGTTCTGATGAGGATTAGGAGGAGAGATCATATTTCTCTAATCTTTGCTTTCTTTCATTGCCTACCTGTTAAATTCAGGATAAAATTCAAAATTCTTTTCCTGACATATAAAGCCCTTAAGGGCCTAGCTCCCTCTCATTTTGAGTTTATCACTGCATCATCATCACATCGTCACTAATCATTACTGCAACTACTAATAAAGTATATATATATATATATATATATATATATATATATATATATATATATATAGATATATATATATATATATATATATATATATATATATATATATATATATATATATATATATACATTTATTTATTTATTTATTTATTTATTTATTTATTTATGTATTTATTTATTTTCTCTCCACTGTCAGTTTGTACCTACTCAGAATGAAGGACTGCAGTGAAATGAAGATTTGACATGTTGATTTTTAATAGCCGAGGTATTTTTTTACAAACTGAAATTTGGACTTTGGACATTTTTTAATTAAATGAGATGATGTGAAATATATTTTGATATTAATGGGATTGTAGTTTAATCTTTAAGTGTTTTCTGTAAAAAAAAATGCTTTGAGATGACTTTGCAGTGAATTGACTCTGTACTGTGCTAATATAATTAATAATAATAATTAATTTAACAGTCTTTCTGTGGCAGGTCCTTGTCCCACTGGATCTCAGCACACTACTGTTTAAATGAGAAGAGAGAACCAGCAGTGATCTTATACAGTTGTGATATTTAGTAAGGCCTGGCATAGTTGCCTGAACCATTGCCCACATTTTCTCCCTACAGCTGAGCAATATCTTCAGACATTATTATGAAGATCTTTCAGGTTGCAAACCACAGTAATACAAACAGAAGAAATAAAAAACATCTAAACATCTCAATACACAAGGTTTAAAAGGTTGTGCATCTGGAATAAGATTGTATGGGTAGTTGAAACCAAGATGAACAAGTGGAAGACTGTTGGAAACAAAAAAAACTACAAAAAAAAAGCCTCATACAGTAGGTGGAGGCACATAATCCAATGCACATCATGTTATCTTTCAAACATCATGGAGGCAGTGCTATGCCATGGACATGACTGCCAGTGGAACTGGGTCACCGGTGTTTATTTATGGTGTGACTATTAACAGAGGACACAGTATGGATTCTGAGGTGAAAAGAACTTCACTTTCTTCTCCACATCTTCACTGTACAAATGGATAATGACAAAATGTAAACAACCGTATCACATCAGCTGCTTTGTTGATCTCAGAATTTAGTGAGAACAAAAAAAGTCAAATATAAGAGTGAACATTTTACCATATATATATATTCTTCTTCCTATAGAGTCTACAGAGTACAATTGTTCTTCTACATCTATCTTGATCATCTTTTTTGTGGTGACCTCCAAAAGGAAAATGACCTCATGCTGTGCTACATCTCTGAGGAAAATCTATCTGAAAAATAAAATGCAAGCCTAGACAACAGCCTAACCCCTACCATGTTTTTCATCATAGCCATGCATATTATCATTGTTTGAGGCTGCTCAGGACCGAGGCGGATTGTCATGCCAAAGCCTGGCTTTTATGAGGGGTTTTATATTCATTTGATGATCCTGCGGGCCTCTGTTTCCTGAGTGGATTATCCGTATATGCCACTGCTGAGCCCCTTTTATATTCAGCACTGCGGCAGAGTCAATAAGGTCCGTTCTGCATACAATATTCAAGATTATACAAGACAGACAGCATAATTCACACTCAATCAGAATACAAATGACTGCAGAACGCCGAACAACACATTGGAAAACAAATACAGGTCCTTCTTAGGGCTGAGAATGATTCAGTTGTGACCACCTTGCTGCACATATGCCGACTGGGCTTTATTCAAATCTGCAGAGAGTTCTTTACTCTTGCTTGGTATGACGTCCTTGTCTTATGAACCCATTGTCAAAAATTATGCATGATATAAACTGAGGTAATGAGATGGTCATGGAGGCTATTGTTGTCTTTCCTTTTTGACTTGCTCGCACTTACCCACATGAAAATCATTCAAAAAATATGCAGCGCGGATCCTTCCAGTTTATATTTATATTTATGTTTTATGAACTGATTCCACCTCTAGCAACCATAAAGATTGCTCTCCATGAGATGGATCGGGAGAAGAGAGAGGAGTACTTGGTGGTCATTCAGGCTAAAGACATGGGCGGTCATATGGGTGGCTTGTCTGGAACGACAACTGTGACCGTTACGCTGACAGACATTAACGACAATCCACCAACTTTCTCCAAAAGTAAGTAACTGCACATTCTCAGAAGTGCCAAATTTAATAATGCTGAGGAAGAAACAAACGATGCTCTAAATAAGAATTTCTCATAGCTTTGAAAATAAATGATGTTTTGTTAAGTTTAACAAGTTGACTCGGTATAAACTAATTCCACTAACTGCTGCAATTCCGTTAGGCTTATTCCATCCTGTGTAATTATTTATCATTCACCATTTCTACAAAGACACATATCTGTTCCTTCACAGGTGTGTACGAGTTTGTGATCCCCGAAGACCTACCGATAGGAAAAATGGGCGGCAAGGTGACGGCAAATGATCGAGATGTCGGTGAGAATGCCAAGTCAACGTACAGTATCATAGACGGAGATGACCAAGGCGTGTTTGAGATCATTACTGACGCACAGACACAGGAGGGGATTTTCAGGCTGAAAAAGGTAAGGCTAATGGGAAAATTCAAACTTTAAATGTTCCAGGAGTTATGATAGACTGAATGTGGAAGATATTGGCCAGCATTTCTGAAAAGTGAAGCCAATATTGAAGTACTGTAAAGTGCCCACCGAGGGTAAGTCAAATAATTTGGCCTTTACTGTTATGCTTATTTGACTTCAGTTTTGCTGACACACACTGTTATTTAGATAAAATGGACTAAACTTGGAGTTGAGGTTAGTTAGCACTGTTGCCTCACAGCGAGAAGGTTCCTGGTTTGTCCCCCGGATCGGGCAGGAGACTTTCTGTATGTTACATGTTCTCCTCGTGGTTGTATGGGTTTTGTCTGGGCACTCCAGCTTCCGGCCACAAAACATGTACGTTAGGTTGTTTGATTATCCTAAATCGCTCATAGGAGTGAGTGTGAGCATGGATGGTTGTATTTCTATATGTGGCCCTGTGATGGACTGGCGACCTGTCCATATGGTACCCCTGCCTGTCACTTGCAGTGAGCTGGGATAGGCTCCAGCAGACCCCTGTGACCCTGCATGAGATTAAGCGGGTATAGAAAATTAATGAGCGTTAAGGTGCCAACACATCCACAACTGGCAGCCACAGTTTAACTCCGAAGCAGTTGCTTCCTAAATGCCCGGCTCAGGGGTACATTGGCAGTAGTTCAGAGAGGAAAAGATGATGTTTGTTAAATCTGCTCATTAATGCATGGTCCGGAAAAACAAGCTCATCATTCTTGTTGTAGAATATATTACCTAAAGGGAGACACATTAGACTATAATAGTAAGGCACAGTGGTGATTTAAGGCTATTTTTCAGTACGGCATGTAACACTTGCGGGTGGTTTGCTGCTTCTAACACAATAAGCAGAATCTTGATTTTCACACCATGTCATACCATGTAAAATCTTGAAACCAATGCAGTATGAATATTTCCTCCAGGATGGAAAAAAACATTCAGTCGTTTGAGCCTGGATATCATTGCATGCTAGTGGGCATTTACACAATCCAATCTCATACCCTACTTAGTGAAAAAGCTTGTGGACTTTACTAAAGAAATCCACAATGCATTTTAACAACACTGTAACCTGCAAACTAGTTCAGATGAACTTGTTTTGCATGCACATTTGAGTAAATTGAGATTTGCCCACAGAGCATCAAATACAGCGGGTTTCTTACAGTCTATATAATCTACATTAAATGTAGCTTTTTTAAAGTAGGTTTAAATGTTTGCATTCTTATTAATACTCTTGCCCAGTGAAAGGGAGAAATCTTGTGTCATGGTTGATTCAGTGTGTGGCAGTTTTACATCAGTGGGAAAGCCATTGTGGTTTGATGTAAAACGACGTTACCCCCCAAGAACATGTAGTGTGGCGATGTCAAAGTGTGAACTTGGAACTGCATGGAGAGGAGAATGTATAAGCAAAAAATAAGACAAAAAGAAAAGAAAACTAATGACAAAAAGTCGTTGGTCTATCAGTTGTGCCAGAGTGGGCAGTCACATTACTAAAAATATACGAAGGCAAATAGCAAGGCCTTCAGAGTTATGGTTTATATATCACAAAAATGGGTTAGAAGAGGTGCTTGTTATGCTTTTGCAATGTACCTTTAACCAAGGTGATAAGATTCAGTTTAACTTTTCCTCACCACTTCCTGTCCTGCCACAGCTCTGCAGGTTCATACACTTCAAGCTAATGCAGAATTTAAATCATTTAAGATTCTTTGTGGCAAGGTTAAAACATATTGATCTAGCTGAGGCCGGAGAGGAACAGGCCAGGGGAGAAATTCTTCGCTGTTTGAGTTTTAAGCTTTTTATCAGTTCGCCCCCAGGCCTGTTGAGAGATGTTAGCGGGATGCTGAGCTTTCACCCCTGCAGCCACCAGTGAACCTTCATGTCTCTAAATGGACTGTGTGTACATACTGATTTGATGCTGACGCTTGACTGAGACTGAAGAATGACACGGCGGGGTTGTGGGGTTAGGACAACCATCGGGTGTTAACACAGCAGAAACAAGGATGCTTCTCTGCAGCTGCAGGGAAGTCTAACTTGCCTGTTCAGGAGATTTGGATCCAGCCAGTTAGGCCACCTTGTTTACTGGGAACCAACGAGAATGCACAGCGGCCATGCAACTCTCACTGCAAAATGTCTACTACACTTACTGCGTTCCTTTTCCACTCATGAATATCTTAATAATCACCAGTAGCTGAACAACAGCACCGCCATGCATACTAATCAAAATCTAATCTTCCTGGATTATTCAGTCCAAGCTCTGCGTTCATTTAGTGAATTAATAATTTGAACGGATCAACATATGACTTGTATTCTTACTCTGTGGTCGGGATACTATACAGTACAAAAAAACAAACAAAAACAAACAAACTCAGCTGGCATTGAAGCTTTATTTGATTTTGTAATTGATATTAAAATCATTTTAATTAAAATTAGCTAGGCTAATTGAATGAGCTGTTTTACCACTGTGTTTTTTGTAAAGTGAATGTGGTGTAATTAAATTTACCAGCAACAGCCAGAGCCCCCCTCTTCCCTCTTTGCTCTCTGTTAGGACACTGGAAACAACTGTAATGAGTTGTTTCTCCGTGCTGTCATGAGGGAATAATAGTACATTTTTCAAATCAAAGCAAAGTAAAATGAGTGAGTTTTACAGCTCACAAGCAGATTCCAGCACTCTTCAAAGCTAAAAATACATGTTTAACTTTAAAACACTGGCCAACAACTGTTTGCTATGTGGGAAATAGTTGATTATATTACCATAGTGTGTTTGTCTATCTGTTAAGCCGCAGCATAAAGATGTTTGTGCAACTTCCAGTCTTGGTTCATAAGAAGTACAGACAAAGCAGGACCAATTAGCTTCACCTCTGCCAGACCTTTAGTCTTTCAAACAAGTGCTTTTGCCTTTAAAATATTTTCAAGTAGCTGTTCTCATTAAAATCCATACGGTTTCTGTGTGTTTCAGAAACAAGTTGGGTGTCTTTCCTGTTACCCTGCACTACCCTCTATATTAAAGTGTTCTCCATTGGCTGGAGTTACAGCCATTCACTGTATTTTATGAGCACAGACGGCAGGATCAGTGGAAGAGAAAAGGAAGGACTGAGAGCAGAGGAGGGGGGTGTTGAGTCAGGGAAGGGGAGGTTAATAATGAGAGTGTTCCAAAGAGCTTCTCCAACCGTGGAGGAGTGGGGCTTGGAGAGGCTCCAGGGGCTTTGGACTCGCTTCTAGTGCCCTGATACCAGGACTGTGGAAGTATGGCAGTCAAAGCCTCAGGTTGCCATCAGTGTCCCCTCGAATGCTGCTCCTGTCTCACGGCTGGAACCCCCACCCCCCGCCCCCGCCCCCACCCCCACAGACACCTCCCTCCCCCACCCGCTCCCTGCGTAGCCACAATCTCAGCAGTGGCCTTGTGTGACCTCAGGGACAATCCCCTTTTCCTCAAGCCTTCTTTCTCTGACTGAATACATTTCTCGTTTTGTTCATCCCTCTCCTTTTCGTCCTCCTCACTCCCCGATGCCAAGTGCTGTCCCCTCAAGCGGCAAGGCCCACTTTTGATTTCCCTATAAATCCTGGTTATGGAGCGTGGAAGTGACTTGATCCCATTATTCTAGTCGTATGAGAGTGACCAGTGGTGATTCAAAATGAAATTGTGACAGTCCTCCAAGATTCCAAGAGAGTAAAAGTCCAACTCGGCTCTCTCTTTTAAATATTAATGAAGAACCATCGGTAAAGAAAATACTGTACATCAATTGGAAAAAGGGATTAAATAAATGTGTCAGGCAGGCTATGGCATTACCTCTGCAAATGACTTCTTAATTTTCTTTGGTAAATTAGATTAAACCTTTATGTTCATACATGTTTCATTTTTTTATGTGCACCTTGTGTTAGCAGAGAGATTGTTCTTTTAAGCTGATTAAGACAGGGGGGTATTTCAGTTCGTGCCAATCTGTAAACTGCAGTTACAGTAGCAGATTTAAATCAGAAATGACACCGACTGCTAGTCACTTCTGTCTCTGAACAGATGAACGTGGCCGTATGCTTTGTTTTCTGACAGTGTAACTTTTAGTTAGAAGTTTTCAGTTTGTTGTTGCAGCTTTTCTATTTGCTAGACACCAGAGAAAGAGCGATTTATTTTCTTTTTTATCTTTTATTGTTTTGAACGTGACCTTGTCCACATACCTATAGTTGTCAAAGGGGACCACATTGAACAGTTTGAATAAAGTCTGGAAATTAAGGTGAAATACATTTTCATGGCTTTTTCTCCTTTTCACTCGTTAGCATGGTTAGATGAAAAACATGTCCATGTATTCAGTGAACACAACAATTAAGTGGTACTTGAATTTTTCACTCAACTTTTTTCTTGTCTGAAATATTCAGTCCAAGTCTGGCTCCGCCATTGCAATCACTGCCTTAACAATCTTTTTAGTCATCAGGAGAGAAAATGTTCCAGTCTTATTATAGATTGTTAAAGATTTGCTTCAGTCACATAAAATAACTGTGTTATAGATTTTTTTGCTCTCACCTCAGGAATCATTGATCAGATATATGTCTATTTAGTTTTGTTTTCATTTATTTATTGTAGTTGTGCTGCATTGACATGGTCTTGTGGCCACTTGTGACCCAAAGTCAGTATTTTTCCCAGCTGTGCTTTAGATGCTTGTGAAGGATCGCTGTGAAGACATAGGTACATTATATAAATAGGAATGATTTATCTGACCAAGGGTTTGGTTGTTTACTACATATAATTAAGAAAAAAAGCATAAATGATGTTGTTCAGAATTGTCCATTAAAAAAATGGTGTAACTTAAGTTTGTCTAACTATATGAAGAGGGGCATTGCTCTTCGTCCTCTAAGCCTGAAAATGCAGAGGTTCACGTATAGATTTTATAAAGATTTCAGATGCTTTTCTAAACTTAACCATGTAGTTTTCAGTACCTAAACCTGACCGAACAGTGAAAGCAAACAAAAGTGAAATTTCAAACTGTGTTAAAAGTAAAAAGATGAGTATAAATTTAGGTGAATAACTTAAATTTCAGAGAAATTCACATCCCTGGCTGTGAATCAGACGTTTAAATTGTATGGCAATTACACATACTTGTGTAAAACTGTACAAAATAGGTGATTTTATGCTGTGTGAAGTTTTAATCACAATTCTGTCAGTGTGGGAACAATACGTGATGGCAGTGTCTTGTCTTTTCTCTCGCTGGACTGTGTACTGTGGTGCTCTTAAAAGCGAGTAAAAGGGGACATTTTTGACTTCTTTTGTATCTGGTGCTTTACAGCCTTTAGATTACGAGCGCAAGAGAGCCTACACAGTGAAAGTTGAAGCCACCAACATCCGCTCGGAGCCCAGTAGCGATGGCCCCTTCAAGGACACAGCCACGGTGCATATCGTTGTGGAAGATGCAGATGAGCCTCCGGTTTTCTCCAAACCCATGTACTTACTGGAAGTGAATGAGAACGCTCCAATCAACACGATCATAGGCACAGTCACCGCCAGGGATCCAGACTCATCTGCGAGTCTTGTGAGGTAGGATGCACTTAAAAGAGAACTACTGAAAGAGCCTTTACTGCTGAACAATTTTCTACTAACTCCCTGCAGCAAAATGACAGTGAAAGTTTCACAAGAAAAAACTTTTTGGTTTAACTCCAAGATATGTTGCAAAGACTACTGTATGTTAACAAATGAGTTTTTTCGGACTATAATGACTTCTTTTAATAAAAAGACTCAACACTGAGCCATGCAATTAAATCTCTTCATGCCTGTGACCTTTGGAGACAGTGGAAGTGTCCTGGGCAGCAACGAAGCGACTCAGGGATTGCTCTCATTTTCTCAGATGAAAATAAAACAAAAAAAAAAAAGTAAATTATAAGTTGAAGACAACACAACTTTATTTTTCATTGTATGATCAGCCCTGCAGTATCATGGCATACTCTCCTCTTGTGTGACTTATTCTTGGAAATACCACAAGGGCACCTTGAGGATAGGTTATACAGGCAATTTCTCTCCCTCCACCTTGGCATTTCATTAATTCTCCAGTGACTTGCTGACCGCATTCCCGGGACAACACTCAACAGGTTGTGTGTAATTGCTTGGTGAGCAGAGAGCCGGCTGGCTTGCAGAGATTGGTTGGTGCTATAGAGCAGACCTCGTCCATTCTACTTTTACTTTTCTTTTTTTTTCTTTTCTGGCAGCATCCTCATGTATAGTGATGAAATTGCCAGGAGAAGGAATGAAGCCCTGAAGTTTCAGGATGCCTCTCCTCTCATGTGTAATGACATCTTTTTTGCCTCTTTGTCCTTGCTTTCTTGTCTTGGTGCATCTTTTTTTTTTTTCTTTAATGCACATCTGCACTTTATAGATATATTTGATCGAGACAGAGGGATGGAAGAGTGCTAAATTTAGTATTGTTAGTGTTTAGTGATCTTCTTCCGTCAAAAGTGAGGAACATTCTCCTTTGTCATTAAACTCAGTCATCTCAAAATGCCATTTTATTTTGATAGGATGCAGTATAAATAGCTTGTTATGTAGTGTTAGTGACAAACTCTTCAAATTTGCCTCCTTGGTTGGATCACTGTTAAAGGAAAAATGCTGAAATAGTAAATGTGTGTGACTTTGGAAGGCTGTTAGAAACTCTTTGCACATTTGCTGCTTTGAAACTGTCCGAATATCAACATCAGGTCTCGACTACGATTTAATGTTTTGAATTTGTTGCAGCACGAGTTATTCGCTGCAGTTTATATTTAAGAGGTCACCTGGCTTTATTTTCTTTTTTCTTTTTTTTTTTTTCTCAAACATATTGCACTCACACCACCCATTTGCCTTTTAATCACCAGTTTTGACTATTTTTGTGAGGTGGTTGCTCTTGCTCAAAATATGTGTGACTACAAGGCCACAAGAAAAAAACAAACAAACCTCTGAGCAGTCAGAGATTGGAAAAAAAGACTTTTTAAATGTTCTTAAGAGACTTTTGAAATGAAGTCCATTCTGAGACTTTACAAGTTATTCTTAGAGAGAAAACTGAAGTAGTCCATAAAATGGTGTATCCATTATTTACTCCTGGAAAGCCACTGATCATATGAGGAAGAACAAATCTTAAAAAGTTAAACACATCACCAGCTATTCTAGTTTATTTTTCCTCAGAACAAATTGTTTTATCCGGATATTACATCTTATCTAAAGTTCAGCATTACACTTTTACCTCAGCACACCTTGCAAATATCTGCGATAATATTCGACAGATGCTGGGTGCTGTTTTTGTTGAGGGTGAGATGAAACAACATATTGTCATGGAGGGTTTAAATGATGCATCACACTAACTCTCACAGTCCATTTGATTGTACTCCCAGTCTGGGTTTGTATTAGCCTGTTACTCAGAGCCCTGTGCTGATAAAATGATTACAGGCCAGGGGTTTTAATCTGACAAAACCCACCAGCTGAAAGAGGGTTGTAACCTCAACGATGCCTCTCTCAAAAATCACAAGTAAAACTGAACAATATAGGATTAAAAGATTAAAAAAGGCGGTATACCAAATCGGTATATATATATATATATATATATATATATATATATATCCTTAAATTACATGAAATGTGATTTGATCTCCATCTAACTGTTAGTAAAAGAAAACATTCATGTGCTTCATTTTTCATGTTATTCAGAGTAAACTTAATAAATAGCACTTCAGCAATCACACTTAGCATTCCACTAAATGTTTTACTGCTAATTGTTTGGAAAGAATACTCAACACTACATGTGGAGCACAAAGGGCACTGCTTATCAGCATTAAATCATCCCTGTTGTAAAGTATGATAGAAAGGCCATCATCAAGCTTTCTTTGCTTTTCTTTTCTTCTCTTTCTTTTCTTTTAGAGACAACTTGTGTTGTAATAGACGCTATATAAATAAAATTGAATTGAATTGAATTGAATTTGCTGCCTCAGGGCCTGGACCACTTGCCATCATCGATGGGAAAACGAGTTCAGAAAAGCTCAGACATAGAAAATGCACCTTTTGGAGTGGCGCAGTTGGAGCCCAGAACTTAACCTCATGGAGATGATGTGGAATGACCTCAACAGAGCTGTTGACACCAGACCCACAAAAGCGCCTGAACTGAAGCAACAGGAAAGGTCAAAAAGTGCTTGCTTGAAGTCACTGCTGCCAAAACGGATCTGACCAGCTTTTATATTAAAGTTACATCTACAATTTCCCACAGTACTGTGATGTTTAATGCGTATGTTTGATATATACATGCAAATGTTTCAGCTTAACAACACTGCATTTGTCATTACTGTGGCTAAGATGAAGATCAGATAGCGTTTTAATGGCAAATGAATGTCTAAGACCCAGATCTTTTCATATATATATATATATATATATATTTATTTATAAATGCCTTAAAATCAGAAACAAGAGCATTTCCCCATAGACCCATAGAAACCTCGACTTTTTGGAGGTGGATCTGCAGCAATAATAGCAGCTTTAATGTTGACGCTCCCTTGCCACCTTTTGAACAAGCTCTTCAGTCAACCCCTCTGATTAAAATCACTGTTAATCCCCTCCCCCTTACCGGACCAGACCAAACCAGTTTGAGTCAAAACCACTTGGGGCGAGTGCTCTGGTGGACTGCCATGTCCTCGCTGCACTCAGGAGGCAAATAACCCCCTAGCTGTACTTAATGCATCCAACCACTAACATTTCAGGTGCACTCATGAAATATCCCCTCAGTGTTGCTTCTCTCTGGAGTCTGTGCTCTGTCGTTTTCTACCTGGCTGATCACAGATAAAAAGCAATGTGACATCTGGCAGTCACTAAGGTTGTCTAAAATGAACTGCTGGGTTTCACAGAAGCTGTGAGCATATTCAGTTCTAAAATGTTGAGACTGTGACAAGAATTGAAACAAAGGAAAAAAATCCTTTAAATTTCATAAAAACGTAGTTTCAATCTTTGCCTTTATTCTCTTTTCTGCCTTTGTTTTTGCAGGAAGTTCTAGGAACACAGTAGCCCGTTTCTTTGTTGCTGTTAGACAATGCCACAGCTGACGGCTGACGTGCTGCATATGGTAATAGAAACAGTGCATTAGATGGTTTTGAAACGAATGGAAATGTAATGTCACTTAGACCAAGGTCTTGTATTCTGCAGGGATTCTTTTGTTTAGTTGTTTATTCAACTTTTGCTATTGTGTTTTTTTGTTTTGTTTTGTTTTTTTTACATTTTGTTATTCATAATATAGATTAGTTGGGACCTTCCAAATGGCTTGGGAGCCAACCTGGAAGAAATGACGGTGTTCAAACGCAAATGGTCAGCATTCTGGCAGCGGCTAAATTAGTACCACATTTGTAAACCTCCCTGTGGAATTACTGACCTAATAACAAGCGGGAATGTCAGAGGCATTTTGTTCTCTGTGGACAAACATTGCTCTTGATCTTTCCTCCTCTCCTTCTTCAACTTATGTGGACACTCACGAGCACAAATTCACACACATTCTAACTCAGACAGGAAACTTATTGTTGCTCATCAACCTTTCCGATACTGCTTAAACTTGACTAAGACTGTGTAGTATTTCTTTGTGATGCATCGTGTGAGTTTAAACACTAAAATGCACTCCTGATGGTCATGGCTTTACAAGCCTGAATGACTCTGATCAATAGTCAGAGAGCTAAAACTCTGCACGACCTGCACACGTTCAATTCTCACTCCTTCAAAGGTGAGGCCACTAAGCAGAGTGTCACCGTGTTGTGGAGAATCAACTATTCGAAGTGCATTATTCTTGGCTACTGAGCATTAAAACATCTGCCCAAATGAGCTGTATTTAAGTTGGAGTTGAGCTTGTCTGCAGCATCTCACCCTACACATTCCCAGCTTCAGGCCAAACATGGACAGAAGATGTTCTGCTGAGTTTCCATGTCTGTCATCCTAAGCAAAAAATATTACTTATGTTTGACAATAGTGCCCTCAAAAGAATTGGAAAATTCTGCACAAATGAAACTAAATTTACCATTGACTTTTAATTATGTTATATGCATTTTTTTAAATGCCCATAACTGTTTTTAAAAGGACTTTTTTTCTACCCCTTTTTGTGCACACATGCGCTGAATTTTAATGAAGCTTACTTGAAAATAAAACAGCTCCAATTTACTTTCTTTACTTTACCTTCCACATCCGTCAAAAAATGAAAACCCAAACTCTGAAACAGTGACAGAAATGCAGGCAGTTTAGATTATACTGTATGTTTACCAGATAACGATCAGGACATTTTCCCAGCTGATGCTTTGCACTGTCAAAATCCTGACTTTATTACTGCAACGCTTTAGAAACATAATCACCATCTATTAAAGGAAAATACAAGTTTTAAAATGATGATGATGAAACTGACAGATCATTTCTGTCAGCTGCTCTCCAGTCGACGGGCCTCTCACTCTGTGCCTGAACTCTGAAAACCGGCTGCTGTATTAACATACTTTTATTTTCTACCACATTTAGGCAATCTGGGCCCACTTCCACCCTCATTGTTCTCATGTTTGTTTGCTTGTTTTTTAATTAACCAGACAGAAGAAGAAAAAGGCCCAGAGTTCAAAAGCAAAAAGATAATTTACCTTTTGTTTCTGATAAATATAAATTTTCTAGTGAATGTTGATAAGGAGAGGACAGACTATGTGATAAAAACAAATGTGACAGTTTTTAACATGAGCACTGATAGCCAGCATGGTTTAGGAGATGTAAGGTTGGCACCCACAAACTCTAACCGAGAAAACGTCCGGTCCACGTTGTTTGATTGGCAGGAATCTGTTAAAATCCCTACGGTGCAAAGACCCATATGTAAATAAAAATAGAATAACAATCTCCCTGATTACACCTTGTGTCTTTTTTTTTCTTTTACTGTTTTTATGCTGAACATCTCTTGTCAAGGTAATCACTTTGATTGGTGTATTATGCTTGATGTTGACGCTGAAAGTTGGAAATTGTTTTTTGAGAGAGGGCTGCTTAAAAAAAAAAAAAAGAAGACAAAAGCAGCCTGTCGTTTGACTCTGGAACCAAGGCTGGTCTGCCGCCTTTCAAAAGAAGAAGCAAAGCCGAATGGACGTGATCCAAACTGCACACGCGTGCATGCTCGGGGAAAATTGCACACGTACAGCGCCGCATATCTTTTTTTTTTTTATTTGCTTTTAATTCTTTTTACATCACATTGTCAGTTTGAGTGGCAGGTGGCAGAACATTTCAGGGTCTGTCTCCTTGCTTCCACGTGAGGCTGTCAGAGTTTGACTGGGATCCACTTAGTCTGCAGGAGAGATGCTGCTCCCAGGTGGCTTTCTGCTGTCTGCCTGTCTTGAAAGTGCTCTGCGTCTGCAGGGCAACAGAGAAAGGGAAGGAGGGATGGAGGTACTGGAGGTGTGTGTGTGTGTGTGTGTGTGTGTGTGTGTGTGTGTGTGTGTGTGTGTGTGTGTGTGTGTGTGTGTGTGTGTGTGTGTGTGTGTGTGTATAGTGGGGTCCTCGTGGATCTCTCCCAGCCCGGCATCTAGAGGATTTTACACCATTTCATCTCAAAAATGGAAGTGTCACGGCTCGGTACATTTCTCCAACAATTGGAATCTGGGCCAGTGGCTTATTTATTTTATTCCCTACCTTTCTTGTATAAGCAGCTTCTTCCTTCACATAAATAGATGTTGTGACCTTGTCTGGTGCTCTTTCTCGGTTTCTTTTTCCTTCTTTCTGCGTCCTTTTCTTTCTCTCATATTAAGACTGCAGGGTTCCCGCCGACAGGTCTGCGCCGATAGGGCTGAGCAGGTCCAGTGTGAGATGATGTGAGAGCGTGCGCGTGGAAAAGGGGGGGGCGCAGTCTGCATGGCGGTAGAAGGGTGCCTGTGTGAGGAGGAGGGGGTAGTTGCAAAGAATTGGATAGGGGGATTGGATTAGGGAGACCCAGCTGGATGGATAAAAAAAAGAAAGAAAAAAAAACTTTCTCACTGCTGGAAGAAGAAGAGATTGTGAGAGCGAGACAGTGAGAGATGAACAGAGGCCGTTTGTCCCGGCGCTATGGAAACACACATGCAGTGGATGGTGAAATTAGCTCACGTGAATCACTGGCCTTGTGTTCTGAGTGAGTAGGTTGTTTATGACATTCACACACAATGTCAAAGCAAATGTGTGAAAGCAAAGATGAGCTGTAATGACAGATTTTTTTTTTTGTGTAGGCTTGTCCGAAGAATCGGCGCTGTGCACGCTGCAACATGAAAGAGCAATTTCACAGCTTCAAGTGGCATCTGAAAATTCTCTTTTATGTACATTTTAATTTCATACCCTCTGCCTCAGTGTTGTTTGGCGAGTGCCATGTATTGCTAATGTCTCTTTTAAGGTGCTTCACATCTCAGAAAGTCAGTGTGCGTTACGGGCAAGGTCCCAAAGAAGCAAAGCAGTCCACAAATGGACTGCTTGACAAATCTTTGGCAGTTTACAATTTTAAACAAATGGACGGTTTCTACTGGTTTTGACATAAAAGCAATGCAATTCTGCTAAAAACAGACAAGGACACTCTCAACATGCAGGCCACTGGTTCATCTGCATCACATCCATTATCCCCTCTCACCCCTGTATGTTATGTCGTTTGTGACACACTGCTGTCCTGACTCATTAATGCAAAGCCTTCGGGAGCCATTGAGCGTTGAGACATGCCAAACAGGGTTAACAACACCGAATCCCTTACCCTGACACACAGAAACATTTACTAATGGTCTTTTTTTTTTTTTTTGCAGAGGAGGGTTTCAACATGACTGGGGGTGGGGATTCTCAGGCATCATTGGGCCGTAAAATTCTGCTTGTGTGAAGGCTGTAATTATTCCTCTGATGATAATTATTGATTTTTTTCTGTTTTTAATGTGCATTGATCTACAAGTTTCTCTTGATGAGTAAGGTTCTGTTAGCCACAGCACCCGTAGGATTTCAAAAGATGCTTGAGTGGAGCTGTAGCTAGAGCAACTCAGCTCAAATTTCTGATGTTTGTTTATCTTTGCAGGTACTTCATTGATCGGCACACAGATCTGGAGAGGCAGTTCAACATCAATGCAGACGATGGGAAGATCACACTGGCCAAGCCGCTGGACCGGGAGACAGACATGTGGCACAACATCACAGTAACAGCGACAGAAGTCGGTAAGTAACCTCTGCTGACGCCGCTCTCCCCGGCTGTGCACATTGCGCCTCATGAATTGTAATGTCCTATCAGTCAGCATACTATTAGACAATCACTGGCACGCAAGGATTAAAAACGGGTAACTGCTGGGAGACTCGCGCAGCCTTTTTCTCCCCCTGAGTGACTTCACAAGTTGCCTCAGTCAAAGGAACCACTGACCTGCTACGCACAATCCTCTGTTTCACAGTTTAGCACCTTTTAAAGCAGCATATATAAACGCTCTGAGAGTACAGCACAAACAATTAGCGCGTGTGAATCCACGGAGGCATTAAACGCGTTAATTTGCTGGGTTTTGATTGAATTAAACAGCTCAGTACTCAATTTGTGGGAGTGCAATAACATTAAGACATATCAAATAAACAGTTTTAAAGACATGCTCCAGAGTGGATTGCTCCAACGCCAGCATCCATTACAGATTAAAGAACATCTGTGAACCACAAAACTCACTGACTACGTAGAAAATCTTGCCGGCAGAGCTACAAACAGCTCCAACCATATGCAAGGCTTTATTTGCATACAGATTGTTTCAGGGGGGCTGTATGATGTGATAAAGCTTAATGTACCCCTTTAAGCTATTGGAATAGAAATTTACACAGCTTGTAACTTTTTCTGTCTGCTTTTGCTCTATCTCGCCCTCATTCTCTTTCTGTCTCATTCTCTGTTCTCTTTCTGTTCTTTCTTTAATCAAAGGAAACATTTGATAATTGTTGGAATAAATCAAAGCCCAAACACTGTCACAATGTTTTGGCCATGCAGTAAAGACAAATCCCACCATCGACGCAGCTCATTGGAGGAGCTGAATGTGTTTCATTTGATAAGCTGGTTGCCTTGTCATGTCGTGCACCCGAACACTGAAGCCGTGTTTTCATGCCTCTTGGCAGAGTAACTGTGGCTGCAGATAGTAGCATCTCTAAGAACACCTAATAGGAATTTGCCAAAATAAATACGGACCTTTTGCTATTCTTCGTGGATGTGGAGGAGAAAGCCTTGTCTGCTCTGGCGTGAAAAGGAATAGATGTGTTTCCAGTTTTATCCCGATGCCATTTGCCACCCAAACAGAGACTCGTTCTGCTGCCTCGCACCAGCTGACATCTGACTAATCAGATTCTTCTCCCCGTCTGCTGCTGTGGGGAAATCACTTGTGCTGGGAGGGGCTGGGTCTCATCCTCCCCCTGCTCTAATCCATCTATCACTGTCTATCTCCATGTCAATTTCCACTCACCTTACTGTTTACCTCTTTTTCAACTTGTCTCCTGGAGGGGCTGAAGACCATGAATTTTAAGGGCCACTCACTCCACTCCTTCCTGTTTGAGTTTTAATGAAAAAAAAAAAACATGCCTGCATGAAAAGAGTTTGTTTCATATCATTTGAATCAAATTTTGTGGCTCCAGCTTCAATAATGGTGTCTCATTTGAGGTAAAAGTAGAAAAGTCTGGTCCTTTCCACCTGTAATTGATCATATAACTTGTTGACTTTGTCGCTCTTTTTCCATTTTGTGCCTGTACGATGGTGTATTTGTATGTGGTTTTAAAGTCACCTTCTCAAGAGAATCCTGTTCAGGAGCTAAAATGTCTAAGCAGCACAGATACTCTCATAGAAATAAACAACAAAACAATGAAAAAACATGTTGGCCACCGTGACACAGCCCTCTCAGCTAAATTAATAAGTGATTACTTGAACAGTTGACAATCGCCCCACTGATTAATAAATACACCAATTCACAGCGACTCTCGAAAGGGACCATCAGTCATCAGTGATGAATATTTCCACTCAAAATCTCATCTAATTAAATTGCCTTTTATTGTCTTTTTAGACTTCAGTTACCAATGTCTCATTAATATGCATGTTTTAACCCTCATGTTTTAAACATGACAGTGTACAGGGGATTTAAAAAATAACTTTGAATGGGATTTTTTTTTCTTTTCTGTTGCTGAGCTCCCTGTATTGCATTGCTGATATGTACCTCAATAGAGATTGCGCGGCTTATCATCTGTCCCCCCATCAGCTAAGGAAATGAAGGATGAAATTAAGATAGAAAAAAAAAAGGAAATTAAAAGTGGGTCACAGAATTTACCTGGTATGTCACAAATTACTTTATTCATTTGTTTGTCTCAACTAATTCATTTCCACTTTTTTTTTTCCTCCTCGCTTCTGAATCTATCTCCGTCTCCATCTTAGGCAACCACAGTCAGATATCAAGGGCGATCGTGGCCATCCGGGTAATGGACATTAACGACAATGCCCCTGAATTTGCCACCGAATACGAAGCATTTTTGTGTGAAAATGGAAAACCTGGACAGGTAAGGAAAGAAATGGCTCATTCATCAAAGCAGTGATCTATCACTTTCTTACTCTCTGTCTTTTCCTTTTTCTCTCACTCTCCTCCCCTGTAATGATTGGCCACAATGAATTACAGCCTATTTATTTCCCCGGAAAGCCACAGAGGTGGGAGTTTGGTGCTTTTTCTCTGAAACAGTCCTCCCTCGACACAGTGTGCGGAGAGCAAAGGGGAAATGAGAGCAGTCAGGATTGATCAGGGTGGATCATAATTCAAGAATGTCTTTCATGTCTTCCTCCAGATGGCACAATGCCTTTCCCAGCCAAAAATCCTGAACAAGTACTTAGCATTCTCCTTCTCATCAATCGACCTCATTCAGGGGACCTGCATGCGTACAATAGGGAGCTTTATTGAAAGGGGAAGAAAAAAAAAAAGGGAACCTGAAAAAAGCGAAGCTGTCCTGCAGGGCCTGAATTCTAATTTCCTATCAATCATAAAGACATACAGCATGATAAGGCCCATGATGACAGATTAACAGATAGAGCCGTAACCTGAAAGTGTGCCAGAGCAGACAGGACCTCATTGATAATAATCTCAAACTCCGGAATGAATAGGGCATATATTTCATCAGGTGTGATCCAACCTCTATAGCACTGCAGCAATCTATGGTAGCAAACACACAGTAATGAATAGGCTGCCTCCTCTAATGGTTCCGGGCGCTTCTCTGTATCTGCTTGTTTCTCTGTTTTCAAAACAGGTGATCCAGACTGTCAGTGCCGTGGACAAAGATGATCCAATCCAGGGTCACTACTTTGACTACCGTCTTGTTCCAGAGATGCTCAACAATCCCAATTTTACCATCAAAAACAACCAAGGCAAGAAACACAAAGAAATCTCTGGAAATGAGCTCTGCAGGGGGAGCATGACTGAAGTTTCTCTAAATTTTTTCAATGAATTTCTAGTCTAGTTCTTAACCCGCAGCATGTTAGCCATACTAGAGATGAAATCTGGTGGATCAGTGTAGCTTACAATTAGCAGATGTGAAATTGTCTGGACTCCAGCTTCTTTTCTCTTTCCCCGATGCATTTTGAGGGAAACTAAATGAATGGGATCCAAATGGCTTTTCGTGGTAGTCTTGCAGTTCAATGTAGGGTGACTTCCTTGGAGCTGTTTCATAGCAGATGGTACAAAATCTATTTGCTAAATATTCTGATTGGTTTATTTGCCATTTTCTCTTGTCTTTATCCCATTCCCTATTCTTCTGCCTCCTGGCTCTGAACAGGCTGTATTCCAGTGATGTTGTGTAATCTTATCAGCTTGGGGCAAAAGAGAATCTTCATATAGTACTAGCCTTCTGTTTCAACGTAGAGGCTGCAGGCGAACTTTCTGCTAACTCTTTCTGATGGAGGAAACTGCATGAAATTCAGGTCATAAAGTGGACTTGGGACCTTAAAGAAAATAAAAACTTTTTACTTTTGAAGTAGATCCACAGGCAAACGTGAGCACGACAGTATCGCTGTAATCACAGGAAACATAAACATAAACATAGCCTAGGCAAGGTACTCTTCTTCTGACCCAATCAGAACTTAATGGTGGTGAATGAAGTCTTAATTGTGAAACAACTTCAAGGCGCATTAAGGAAGCAGATTGCTGATCCCATCCCACATATAAGGAGGAAATGCAATAATTACAGAAGATATAACACAAAATTCCCTCTAGAAATGCTGTAACAGTGGAAGAACAGCTGTATATTAACCCAAACAACAAAATGCATTCATTTTGCCTCACTTTGTGAAACCAAAGTAAATATCTGTTATGGATCAGCTCTATATAATATATCACATACCACACTACACCCACCAAT
Organism: Xenentodon cancila; assembly: GCA_014839995.1. NCBI lineage: Eukaryota > Metazoa > Chordata > Actinopteri > Beloniformes > Belonidae > Xenentodon > Xenentodon cancila. The sequence continues at coordinate 30,976,318 of CM026197.1, forward strand.
TGTCTGTAATAATGTTAATTTCAGCCAGTGAAATGCAGCCCATCACACTGTATCCCCCAGCACTTCAGTGACTATTTCTATCTGAATTGGCAGCTGTGGGAGACACTTCAGTGAAGAGCATCAGGGCCTCTGTGAGCCTCTGTGCACAGCTTTTGTTTGCTATGATGATTCTAATTGTAGGCATTGCACAGTGAAGAGGTTAAGGGTTCTCTGCCATGGGGAAAATGGCAAAGGTTCTGACCAGCCGTGGATAAGATATTGACACAACTGTGGCAACACCAGTATTCAGCTGACAGACTGAAAACAACATATTTACCAAGATGCCAAAACTACCTTCTTGATTCTAAGGATTAGCTCTTTAGGAGTAACACATAGGAAATATCTCAATGGTGCTTTTACAAATGTAAAATTATCTGATTTAGAGATTTGATTCATCCCTGCTACATTCAGTGCACATACTTACCCAGATGCAAGAAACCAACTTCCTCAGGTGTGACTAGTTTGGTAATTGTAAACGTTGCTTTATAGGTTTACTGACTAGGATTTTTCACAGCATATTCCGATATAAGAAGATTTATTAGTCTTCGCAGCATTAGACTTTAGCCTCCTTTTTTTTTTTTTAGAATTATATTTGTTTTTTTGCAGAATTGTCCCATATGACAGCACATTATCTTCAAATTTTGGAAGTTTCATGAAGCCTGAGGATGGATGGCAGGAATTTGGTGACTAACAAACTGCCAACGCATGACTCAACATGACAATCAGCAATGGTTCTTCACTAAACATAAGACTTTGTTATCAAGTAGCTGCAGTTGTGATATATATAAACTGTTTCATCATTATTGTGGACTGTAGACAGAATCTCTGCACTTGTGTGTCAACTCTGCGCTTCTCTCACCTCTTCACCTGTGTTTAACCCTCTACACTAAATGTTTCCATCTAAGAAGAATTAGATAAGCTGTGTGCGTGTGTGTGTGTGTGTGTGTGTGTGTGTGTGTGTGTGTGTGTGTGTGTGTGTGTGTGTGTGTGTGTGCATGTAAAAACAAATAGAGCATACATCAAAGAGAAAATGGGGTTTGTGGAAAGAAAGTTCTCCACTGACGACAAAGAATTAATATAAAGTAAGCCTTTATATTTATTTCGAGACTTACGTGGATCAACCAACATGACCTCTCTTGTCATCTTAGGTTTAAAAGCATTTGTTCTGCTCTTTTTTATATATTTATGGACGTTGCCGTGTGTAGCTTTCCATGCAATCTTTAAACATCTTGAGAACTTGAAAGTACAGTGTCACTTTTGTTGTCATTACTCCTAGCTGAACTATCTCAAATATAGTTATTTATGGAAAAACACCAAAAAAAAACTTTATTGAGCTTTTGATTTTGAAACCTGATATTTCAATGTACACAGTGTTTATCTGAGCCCAGTATTGTGTATGTGAAATGCTATTTTTGCAGGGTTATACAGGACAATAAAAAGCAAATAATTAATAATAATGTGGTAGAATTCAGTTTTTCAAGGTTATCTACACAGTTTACTTACTCTTTGAGGAGCTGACAGGCAAGACATGTTCATTCTATTTTTATCGTCAATATTAACCAAGCAAATAAGGATTACCTGCATGTGCAGACATGCCCTGATAGTTTACTACAGAATAGTTGACTTTTGCATGCTTGGTATACACTGTCAAGTGATCCAAACGAAGTAGGACATGTTGGTGCTCACAAAGCGGAGCGTACCACTTAGTGGCGGCAGTTGTAAGAAAATAAATCTGAACATATGCTCACATCAATTACAGATTGTGCAAAGCAAGTGATTCCATCATTAAGCTTTCCATCTTTTGATTAAGTTGCTCTGTCAATGCAGACATTTCACATGGCCCTTTCGCTATTATATGTAAGTCCTATTTTCCCCTGCCTTCCCAGTGCACTCACAAGAAATAAGGCAAAGGTTAGACTATCAGACATCTTGTATATTTTCAATAGGATCAGTAGGAGTAGATTCTTATGGGACTGCAAGTGTTTGATAATGTGCAGAGGGTAAGGAATGCCAGCTAATGAGCAGACATCTTCAGAGAAGTGTCATCAAAGAGCAGCTGGCACCTTTCTGGGTCGACATGTGTCTTCTTCTTAGCCAGTGTCGCCTGTCATGGTCCTTTCATTTCCTCTGGTTTTTAAAAAGGAATAGCAAGCTTGGGCTCAGCTTTCTCCAGAATCTTTAGATGTCACCGCTGAGATTGGGAGGAAAAAAAGAAAATGACTGCAGTCATCAACAGTACTGAATTGTAAGAATGAAAAAAGGGAAAAAAAAATAAATAAAGGCCTAATGATGAATGTTGTGAAATTAGTTTACTCTCATGCAACACTGATCTTCACACACTTTAATAATAGGCTTCCAGTCTGTCACCACCAATATTTTTTTTTTTCACGCATACATGCAATAATTAATCTCTGGCATTACCTCTCTCTGGCAGACAATTCCATCAGTGTCCTAGCCAAACATGATACCTTCCGACGACAGAAACAGGAAATGTACTTTCTGCCGATCATTGTAACGGACAACGGGAATCCACCGATGAGCAGCACCAACACCCTGACCATCAGAGTCTGTGGGTGCAGCAAAGAAGGAATTGTCCAATCCTGCAATGTGGAGGCATATGTCTTACCAATTGGCCTTAGTATGGGGGCTCTCATTGCCATCCTAGCCTGCATTATACTTCTATTAGGTGAGCTATTTATCTTTTTCTTTTCTTTTTTTTTCTTGTTAACACCACATCGGGGGTTTGACAGATGTAGATTTAGCTTGAACCTCCAGATCTTGATCATTTTGTAACAGAATGTAACGGAAATGCCCCGTGCAAAAGCTTGACCCAAGATTTTTTTTTTCTTTCTTTCAATCTTTTTTTTTTTCTTGCAGTTATAGTCGTACTATTTGTAACACTGAGGAGACACAAGAATGAGCCTCTGATTATCAAGGATGAAGAAGACGTAAGGGAGAACATCATTCGATATGATGACGAAGGAGGAGGTGAGGAGGACACTGAGGCGTTTGACATTGCCACGCTGCAGAACCCCGATGGGATCAACGGTTACCTGCCACGCAAGGACATCAAGCCTGACTTGCAGTTTATGCCAAGGGCAGGCCAGCACTCTGGCCCAAACGGCGTGGATGTGGATGAGTTCATCAACGTACGGCTCCACGAGGCAGACAATGATCCCACAGCACCGCCTTACGACTCCATCCAGATCTATGGATACGAAGGTCGGGGATCTACTGCTGGCTCCCTCAGCTCACTGGAGACGGTGTCATCAGACTCAGACCAGAACTATGACTATCTCAGAGAATGGGGCCCGCGCTTTAGAAGACTTGGGGAGCTGTACTCTGTGGGTGAGAGCGACCGTGAAACCTGACCTTTGGTTTGTTAGGAAAAAGACCTTTGAGATGATTTTTCTTCTTTTTTTTCCTGCCCACATACTTGTGTATTAAACGCTAGGGGTTTGCTGGCTTTTAGAAACAGGTGTTTAAAAAGAAAAAAACTGTTGATAAAAGGAGAGGCCACCTTTTTGTATTCTTTTTAGAGTAAGGTATAGCAGTTGTCATCCACTATGTCAAGCGCATTGTAATTGTGGAGCCAAACAACGTCTTTGTTAGGAGATCTATGATTCTTGTGGAGTGTTACTTAGATGTGGAGTGTCTAGCAGTATTTTGGGTGTTAGTCATTTGCTGTGACTGCCAGTAGCAGAAAAAGCCCAGTATTGCTGGTAGTTGCCCAGTGAGCGGATATTGTTGGGTTTTCTGAAACTTGAAGGGAGACGTAACTCCATGCTCCGTAGACACCAAGCTGGACAACAGAAGCCGCAGAGGGATTCTCGATTCTTGTCTCCTGGAGCCACCAAGCTGAAGGTGAAGGGGAACAAAATGAAAATGAAAAGCAATATATGGTCTACATTACTATGATGAATGTATGTATGGTTTGAAAAAAAGGCAAAGACAAAAGCAAAAAGACATACCAGTATTGGCTTTAAGGCAAATCTGTCATAATTTGATATGTTCTCTAGTGGCCACATTTATAAACTATCTAAAGCCCAAAAAGGCTTGCTTTATACAACTCTTTGTATTTACATGCTAAAGGTGTGGGTTGAAAGTGTTACTAGCCTATAAAAGACTGACATAAAGACAAAAAAGAACAATGTAGAACTATGAGGCCTTCTTTTTACAGAAGCAACATGAAATACAATTGTAATCTACTGTTTTTTTGAAAAAAAGATGTGTTAATTCCTCATTATTGTTCTATTAGTTTTTGTATATCCGTTCTAAAGTCATTTTTTTCTGTGCTGACTATTTACAGTGAGTGTGTTTTGATCATTTCACATTCAGCTTTTTTCAACCACTTAGACACCGTTTCATAAAAGAATCATATCAAGAATTCATTTAAGATATAGTCTAGATGTAAGCAGACAAACAAGAGCTCTAGGTTTACTTGGACACTGCAGCTGAACTAATTAACGGGACTGTGAGACCGGGACCTTCCTGACACGTGCTAATTCTGTGTAAAATATGACTCATACTGTATTCTGAGGTGCAGCCAGTGAGCTTGTGAGCACAATAGTCCAATTAATACCCAAATATGTGACTCCCTTCGACATTAAACACCATTTAGGAAACACAGATTGCATTAGTTCAAGGACAATGAGAAAGCAAATCAAGACTGTGTGCATTTTGTGCTTACACTGTATGATACCAATAAAAAAGACTTGTACTGTACATAGTTACTGCTAACATCATTAGCTTTCAATGAGGTGGTAGGTTTTGTCTCTGCACGTTAGCTCTTGCACATAATGAGAAGTTCAATGGCACTACAGCTGCGTGCATACTCAGTTTGTTCTGGTACAGTATTATGGCAGTTCTCAGTAGACTAAACAATATATATGAATTAGTCCTACTTGCAGATCATATTTTCTACTGTGCTTTAATGCTTATAAATGTGTATGTTCAATTATTTACTCTCTGTACTGTAATCTAAGATACCCTGTATTGTTTCCTACTTTGTGAAATATATTTTTATAAATATTGCTGAATGGGTGTGGTTATTTCTGTCAAATTCAGGCGAAGGAGCACCAATAATGAAAACCCATTACGGTTATTGGTGTGTGACTGTAAATATGCAACAGAAAACCTGAGTTTAGAAAACTGGGATAAGTGTAATCTAATTAAGAGACATAGCTATGCTTCAACCTACTTGGATTTTATTTTGACACTTTTTTTTTTTTTTAATCTCCCTTTTCCAAGTCCACAACAGTGTTGCCAGATCTTTAGACAGAAGCAAGTTAGCAGACGTTTGAAAACAATCCCAAATACAAAACAAAAAAAGAAGTCTAAAACCAAGTAGCTGAGACATCCAAACATTACGAGCTTCCTGTAAATATATGAATAAACAGTACTGCACAAAAGTCTTAGACTACACGTCCTGTGACACCTGCATTTATTTTACAGGCTATTTATACAGACAAAGAACTGGAACCTGGATCGGAACCTAAATAGATGGAATCCTAATTAATATCATCACAAACATCTGTGTGGGACAGTTTCCTTAAAAAGGGTTAAAGCTGTGCTTGGTTTTAAACAAGGTCGCACGAAATACTGACAATTATTTGTAGTCATTTTGATCTAAACATTGTGTGCTTTCATTTTGTGTATATACTATCTTGAGGTTTACTGATTTGTGCTTTTCTGTGGTTAACACCGGTTTTTGAATTATGGCCAATAATCAACTAAGCAATTAATTGGTCTGCCGCTGATATTATCACTGTATTTTATTTTGTATCTCAATAAAGAGACCAAAATTAAATCCGACTGGTCATTTTAAAGTTTTATCGAACTACCTTTGATTAAAAATAAACTGTGTGTGTATGTGTGTGTGTGTGTGTGTTCTAAATTAGTTATGATAGTTAAGATATAAATTATAATTTCTTCATAATAGAAGAAAATGTAAATAAATATTCAAATAAGCCTCAAGCTTACATGGAGTCACCTTCAAATTGCTTCTGGTCTCTCCAGTAATCTTCATTAATGACAGCTGTGCTGCTTTCATACGTTTATCATTGCTGAACTACATCTGCATACTGCACACAGACTTTAATACCTGTCCATTTACATTTTTAACCCTAATCCTTTCTGTATTTCATTCGCATCTCCCCTTTTAAGTCTTCAGCATTCTTTTTGCAGAAGCGTCATCAGACGTATTGATTTGTCTCACTGTCACATGTTAGGAAGAGACTGTTGTGATGCAGCTGGTTACAGGAGGAAAACTAAGAAATTTATACTTGTTTTGACAAGGAAAATATAATCATTTGGAGCGAGCCCAAATAAGCTATTGCACTTAGGCAACAAGAAACTGGTCCCGAAATTTTATGGTTGTATAATACCACAGTAAATCAATAACTGTAAGTAGTCAGGGGTACATTGCCATTTTACAATTTACAACCATGGACTGTGACATTGTTTTGGACCTGTGGACCTATAATAGATTTTCTGGTAAGGCTGGGATGGCAAGAGACCTAACATAGCCCACTTCTCAGAACAAGAAGGGTAAGTTGGATGTTTGAATACGTTTCTGGCATATTTGAACATCATTAGACTGCAAAGCAAAGACAGAAGCAATCTTATAACACTGCTGGCCTCCTCTTCACTTTTACCCCTGGCTGTGCACTGGCAGTCTTGAACTTCTGTCCCACTTGATAAAGGATTCTTTGGCCTGAATCTGCACGAGTGGATTACACACCATTGGTGGGGGGGTGGGGGGCGGGGGGATTTAATGCTCTTCAATGTTCCTTGCTCCCAGAAACTTCTTTAACCTGAAAAAATATTTCTTTTTTTTTTTTTTTATGTAGTTGTTTTTTTTTTGTTTGGAAAATATACTCTCTTATGGATATTCTTTATCTTTTAGCGGTTATGAAGATGGAAGGAGTCAGCTTTTACCAGAAAGCAGCTAATAATGCAGCATATTTGAAAGTCATTTGGCTCTGTCACCCTGGTTGGAACATAGCAGTCCTTCTAAATATGGTCACAAATGAGCCAGCGGGACCTGCTGATGAAATTAATGAGCACTGCTTATGTGGTGTGTGTTTTTGGCACTTAGATTTAACTATCCATTTCACTATCATTTCAGTCTCTGCATTAGCTAACTATATCATGTGCAAAAGTTTTTGTAACCCTGTGTGTAAAAACGTAATAAAAATCAACTAACAGTTGTGATTCTTAGTATTTGATCCACAACATCAGCATATGATCATTTAAATGTGATAATAATAACAATAGTGGACAACACTAAGGGCACCTTTAATAAAATTGCTTGTGGATCCACCTTTAGCAGCAATAACATGAAGCAGGCATGTTTTTCACCTAGAATCTCTCCCCAGATGTGTTCTCGTGTCCCCAGGATCAAAACAAAACATGGAGAACCAGTATTCTGGAACAAACTTCTAGAAAACACCTTCGGTTCCTTTGAATCAATGTTAAAAACTCATTTTTTACGGTTGCCTTTGACTGAATTATTTAAACCATTCTAAATGTAGATTTAAACAATGCTTATTTCAGTACTACACTGTAATGCTACCTTTACTGCAGATGTCTATGAAACGCAACAAATTGCTTGCATCCCATGCATCCCATGCATTTGTTATTGAATGTGACAAAGTGTATTTATAGCCTGCGCAAGGGATCTTGGGCAGCATCCGGGCAGGGCGTCAAAAAGTTGGTGCTTCTCGATTTATTGTAAATGAGGGTGTTCGTCTGTGGCAATTATCCTCTCAAAGTTGACATCACTATCTGTGTCATTGTAAATGGGAAGGCTAGGAAAAAAGGAAAAAGCAGACTTTGTCTTTAAATCTAATGGATTAGTCCAATTAGGCCTCAGCCAAATTTAAGAAGATCCATGGCAGCTGGGACTCACAGACCTGGCAACTTCCCCTTTACAGCAGCCTCTCAGGAACTGGTAACTCAAAGAAAAATGCATTAGCTTAAAGAAAACCAAATCAACAAGGTGACCAAAAACTAAGCTATTTAAATGTGTGCATCCATACAGTTAACTTTTTTGCCAAGACTTGTTTAATTAAAAAAAAAAAAAGAAATATAAAAATAAGAAAGTGTATATCTAAAGTAGTTGTATGTGACTTTAAATGAAAACAAAAAATGTTACCAGACTTTGTTTGGTCAGTTCACCGTTCTGCCATTTGGACTGCATGGTGCCCCAGCCACTTTCCAAAGGCTCATGGACCAGGTACTAAGTGGAAGGCTGTCAACTCTCTGAACTGCTTAGAAAGGAGAACTTGCCAGTAGCCTTTACACAGTCATCATTGTGCGGGGTAGGGCAGGAATCAAACTTTGACCGAGTTAAAGTACACTATATGCTCAAAAGTAATCGCTCACGTGCCTTGACTTGTGACATCCCATTCCTAATCCATAGGGTTCAATATGACGTTGGTCCACTCTTTGCAGCTGTAACAGTTTCAACTCTTTTGGGAAGGCTGTCCACAAGGTTTAGGAGTATGTTTATGGGAATTTTTGACCATTCACATACTTATGTGGGATGAGAAGGCCTGGCTCTCAGTCTCCGCCCTAATTCATCCCAGAGGTGTTCGATTAGGTTGAGGTCAGGACTCTGCAGGCAAGTTCATCCACACTAGACTCTGTCGTCCTTGTCTTTATGGATCTTGCTTTGTGCACTGATGCACAGTCATGTTGGAAGCGGATGTATGGCTTGGATGCAGATGCTTGGCCATGGAAACCCATTCTATGAAGCTCTCTGCACACTGTTCTTGAGCTAGTCTAAAGGCCACAAGAAGTTTGGAGGTCTGTAACGATTGACTCTGCAAAAAGTAGGCAACCTCTTTGCACTATGCACCTCCGCATCCGCTGATCCAGCTCCATGAGTTAACATGGGCTACCACTTTGTGGCTGAGCTACTGTGGTTTCCAAACACTTCCATGTTCTCATTATACAGCTGACAGTTGACTGTGGAATATTTAGGAGTGAGGAAATTTCACGACTGTATATGTTGCACAGATGGCATCCTACCACAGTTCTATACTGGAATTCACTGATCTCCTAAGAGCGACCCATTCTTTCAGAAATAGTAAAAACATAAGAGATAACATCAGCTTCCCACCCCCCTGTTCCGCAGTCAAGGTCTCCTGGACTAGAGATCCCCTCACCTCATGGGCATACAGCAGTTCGAATACCTTGAATCCTGTAAAAGTCTGGGGAATGTCCCTGTCAGCAAAAAGGAGGTAGGGTAGCCATTGATCCCATTTGGAACCAGCGTCATTTATAAACTTACGGAGCATCTATTTGAGTTTTTGGTGGAACTGCTATTTCAGTCTGTCAGCTTGTGGATGGTAAGGAGTAGTTTGTACACCCTTAATACCAAACAAATGACACACCTGTTTTAGAAAAATGTACATAAAGTTAATATTTTGGTCTATTAAAATCTCACAGGGAAATCCAACTCGGGGAAAAATGCACTGAAGAAAAAGCCACTGCCCTTAATTTGATTGACCTTAGTGAAAACACTTTTGGATATCTAGTTGCATGGTCAGTGATTACCAACATGTAGCGGTTACCAGCTTTGCTCCTTTCAAGTGGACCCACAATATCTATGCTAAGCTGCTGGAAAGTAATGCCAAAAAGAGGAAGAGGTTGAAGTAGTGCTTTTGAGGGTAGTCTATTAGATGTCACCTGGCACTCAGGGCATATTCTATAAAACCTGACAAAATCAGTCCGTAGGCCAGGCCAGTGGAATATTGCCTAATTAGGGCAAGAGTCTTGTTTTTCCTAAGGTGGCCAGCCCAGGGGATGGAGTGGGCCAACACCAGTACCATTCTTCTTTAGGCACCACCAGCTGCTCTGGAGGCGGTAAAGGGTGGCCCTTTCCAAGACATACTCCTCTCCAGAGCTATACTCTTTAACAACTCTATACCCTTTAACTAAGTGGCTAAGCTGGGGTCATCGTGCTGCACCTGGCTCAAGTTTAACCACACTTAAAAATTAAATTAAATTAAATAAACATCCTAAGTAACTCCTCCCAATGGTACCACAACAGTTTGCTGAAACTTCTCCTGTCTCTTTTGCCTGCGTGACTTCGAGGATTTGCCAGGCTGTATATCCAAGTCTACATATTGAAGGGGCAAGGCCTTCAAAGTTACAGAAGGTTCATCAACCTGCTTAAACTGGGACCTGGTAATAACAATGTTACAACCTTGAGAGTCATGTAGCAAATTAAACAGGACTGGTAGGTTGCTACCCAGCACGCTGGAAAGGGAAGTTTATCTGTAATGCCAACATTCAAAAGTTATGGTTGCCCCTGCACTTCAATATAAATGTCTGCTGTGGGATAAGACCTGTCCTCGCTATGTACACTGCAAATATGAATGGTCTCTAAAGTGCAAACAACATCAGCTGGTACAAACTGTATTTGCACAAGAGTCTTAACATTGTCTCAACTAGGGACTTGCCATTTTCACAGGTTGTCCATTATTATTAAATCTAATGGCACTTTTGCATGGAACCACACATTTGGGTGAGCTTTGGCAGATTCTTTGGGTACATTGGTTTTGTGTGATCCTCCTGTCCACACAAATAACAAATAGGCACTTTGTTGTACTGCTTTATTGTTATGTTTGCTGGCTGGTTATCCCTTAGGGGAGTATGCAGGTGTCCTTTGCAGCCTCAGGTGAAATAACAAGGATTATGATCCACACCTGAAGCTCAGGAGATAGCATGCGCAGATATTGCTCCAACATGATAATTTCACCATCATCAGTTTTACCTCTTGGTTGGATCCACTTGCCATATAGTTCCGCCAACCTTACATAAAGTTCTTAGGGGCTCTCTCCAGGTTCAATATCTGTGGAACGAAATCTCTGCCAATAGGTTCCTGCATTTATATCATATTTCTTAAGACTGGCCTCCTTGACACATTTATAATCATCAATGTTATCCATATCCACACGCACATAGGCGCTTCTTGCTTTACCAGTTAGCAGTGGTATAAGGCGGAAAACCCAATCAGACTTTGGCCATCTGCAAGATGCAGCAATCCTCTTAAAAGTAATTAAGTGTTCAATATCATCAGTTTTTGATCATTTTTCCAGTCTGGGTTCAAGAAAAAAACCATACTGACCTGATGATTACGATGGGGCCGGTACATCCAGTTCTTCTGCGTCAGGGGACTCCCAATTCCCAGTCAGAAGTGGGATTCTAAATGTCTGGCTATCTGGTTGAATTTTTTTTATTTTTTTTGCATTGACTCATTACATCAAAGTAGCAAAGTTAAAACCCAGATGCGACTGAAATATTAAAGTATATGCCTCCACGCAACATAGGGGGGAGTGATGCTACTGCACATGAAATTGCTCACGTGCGTTAAACATGCAGGCTGAGTCAAACTTTTCCTTATTATGACACTGCACTGCAACTTTTTTCCTTTTTATTTTGTATGTTTTCATTATGTAACACACCTGGAATTGCTTTGTTGCTGAAATGTGCTGTACAAATAAACTTACCTTGCCTCCAATGCCATTCTAGTTGGTATGAGGTGTTTTTGCAGTCATGCTATATTTAGTTTTCACCAAACACAGTGCTGAGCATTAAAGTCAAACAACTTCACTGTGGTCTCATCCGTACACAGGACATTGTTCCAGAAGTCTAGTGATTTGTTTACATCCAGTCTTGTGAACCTCAGTTGTGTTTCCATGCTCATTTTTTCTTTTTAAAGAAAAGCCCATCTTTTGGAAACCATTGTAAATCATTCTTGTTCATGGACTTTAAATGTAAAAATGCTTGGAGAGACCTGTATGGACTAAAGTAAAATGATATTTATTTAGAAATCAATAGACTATGATTGAACGAATATGTGTGTGTGTGTGTGTGTGTGTGTGTGTGTGTGTGCTTGTATAGCTATCTTCATGGGGACATGAAACTGTTTACACAGTCACGTTATGGGGACCTTGAACACCATGGGGACCAAAAATAAGGTCCCCGCAAAGAAATCTCTTTAAAAAGAATTAAAATGTCAGTCTGAAGGTGCCACTGAAGTTTTAGCTTTGGCCCATAAATCATGTTTTTCCATTAGGATACACACACACTGATTTCTCCCTATCACCCCCTATAGGCCATCATTTTGTATTGCGCTCACACACACTTCTACCAAATATGGTATGCCCCACCCCTTCCGTGTCCCCATTAGGAACGCTTAACTCACACATGTGCATAAATGTGCATATATATATATATATTTATATATATATATATAAAACTCGTTCCTCACCCTCCGTGGGTGGTGTCCCTTCTAAGCTCGGGTCCTCTACCAGAGGCCAGGGAGCTTGAGGGTTCTGCGCAGTAACTTTGCTGTTCCTAACACTGCACTTTTCTGGACTGAGATATCTGAGGTTGTTCCGGGGATCTGCTGCAGCCACTCTTGCAGTTTGGGGGTTACTGCCCCGAGTGCTCCGATCACCACGGGCACTACTGTCACCTTCACCTTCCAGGCCTTCTCCAGCTCCTCTCTAAGCCCTTGGTATTTCTCAAGCTTCTCGTGTTCCTTTCGCCTGATGTTACCATCACTTGGTATTGCCACATCCACCACCACGGCTTTCCTCTGCCCTTTGTCTACCATATATATATATATATATATATATATATATATATATATATATATATATATATATATATATATATATATATATATATATGCCAAATACTATTTCAGATGTAAAAAGTTAGAAATGTCAATGTTTTTTTAATGACATAGTATATGAAATAATATGTCATTCTTAACAAATAATATGATTCTTAAATATTTTAGAATTTTATATTAGAATATAGTCAATTTTGCTATTGTCCAGTGTAAGTGATACAAGTCAATAATGAACAATTAATGTGGACAGCTAATCAACAAAGTTAAAATTGGAGGTTAATCATTTTCATGTGTTAATGTAAGTCTTCATTCTGATGACAAAATAGGCATAAGAAATCTATTAGAGAGATAAAAAATAAACATTAGGTGTGACCAAATTAACAGTTTGGTACATTCTGAGAAAAAGAGTCCATTGGTGAGCTTGGGAACTCAAAAAAGGCCTGGACGTTCATGGAAGACAACAGTGGTCGGTGATTGCAATGTGATGGCATGGGCATGCACGGCTTCCAATAGCACTGGGTCACTTGTGTTTATTGATGATGTGGCAAAAGTAGCCAAATGAATCTTGAACTGTATAGTACAGACATATACTTTCTGCTCAGGTTCAGCCGAATGCAGCAAAGTTGATTGGATGGCGCTTCAGAGTACAGATAGGCAATGATCCAAAACATCCTGCAAAAGGAATCCATTATTTTTTAAAGCAAAGAAGTCGAATATTCTACAATGGTCAAGTCAATCACCAGATCTCAATCCAATTATTCATGTATTTATGTACACACATGTATATTGAGTTTTTTTTTTCACTATGGGCAATCATCATAGCAGATTGTAGGGTTGTTTCATGCTCCGTCAAATAGATCTTTAAGGGTTATTAATAGCTCAGCTTCTAGTTGGTTTTCTTTGACCCCCTTCTTAGTCATTAATTTTCCTGGTTGTCTATTGTCATACTCAATGAATATTTCTGAATAGTTGGACCAGATTCATTAAGATTTTCTAGGTATTATAATACCATTTGTAGGCTGTGATTACAGCATGATTCAAATATCATGTAACAATCTTAGATAGTGGAATTAATGGTCTTAATTGATTAGGAAAGTTGGAGAAGGTAGCATTTTTCTCTAGATACTAGCTAACATTAGTCCAATTTTTAATTATACAATAACCTTAGCATGTTTGAATTTTGCACTTTAATGCATAGTGGTGTCCTGGTTTTAATGTTCATCTAGCTTTGCGTCCCATTGCACATTTTTATCTTAACATTTATATAAAAATATGACATTTACCAAAAAAAAATTACATTTTATGGAAAGTTAGTTTGCAAGCTATTGTTAAGGATAAGGTTAGCTAATGTTAACCAGCTATCTACAGGAATCTCTGGTTTCACTTTAACATAGAGTAATAAATGCAACAATAAGTAAAAGAGGCATGACATTTGTACCAGCTGTGCTTTATTATTATTAATGTAGTCTCTTCATTTTTATGTATGTCTTTTTTTAGTTTTCACTTGAAAATAAAAACAGTGCAATGTTTCAGAACATATCCCTTAGAACAAGGTTGACCAACTCTGGCTCTCAAGAGCCCCTGTCCAGCATGTATTTGATGTTTCCCTGTTCCCACACACTCTGATACAAATGACTGTGTCATTGACAGAGCTGTGCAGATCTTGATAACAAGCTAATTATGAACATGAGATATGTTGAAACAGGTAAATATCATAAACACGCTGGATCAGCGCCCTCGAGAACCACAATTGGGCACCCCTGCCTTAAAGTGACAATATTCAGATTTGTTTTGCACTTTGGAGCTTGTATTACAATTTATTGGTCCCTGCGAGGTTATTAGAATGTGCTGGTTGAGTCTCAGTTTCAGAGATCAAGGCATGCCTGAGTATTCACACCCAGTGTTTCCAAAGACCTAGGACCCAGCTTTAATCTCAAGATGACGGTGCATACACATGCAACGGCTCAGCACCCAGACCCACCCGGACCGTACAGGTATGGAATGAGGAGGCATCGCATCTTGCAACACTGTTTTGAGGTTACAAACTGGGGTGTGTTCGCTGAGGGATCTAGCCTGGAAGGCTACATGGCCACTGTATTGGACTATATCAAGTTCTGCACAGAGGCAACAGTACCCACCAAAACCATCAGTGTTTTCAAACCAGAAGCCCTGGTTTAATGGAACAGTATGGACACTGCTACAAGCCAGGAACACCACCTACAGGTCAGGAAAGCAGAATACAGTACAGCCCGGAGGAATCCAAATTGCATCCAAACCCATTGTGTGCCCGGGCACACCCATCAAATCCACACCCATTGTTCCTGTGCCCAAAATACCTGCTGTCACAACACACAATGACTACCACCATCCAGTTGCCCTCACCCATGTCATAATGAAGTGCTTTGAGAGGATTGTCTTAACATACATCAAAGACAAAATTCCCGCAAACCTTGACAAACATCAGTTTGCTTTTCGGGCATAAAGGTCTGCAAAAGATTCCATTTCCACCACACTTCACATGGCATTGACCTACCTGGAGCAGCCAAACACGTACATCAGGATGCTCTTCGTGGACTTCAGCAGTGCATTCAACACTGTGATCCCCCACAAACTGGTCTACAAACTCGCCAAACTTGGTTTCTCATCCACGCTCTGTTCATGGATTTAAGACTTCCTGACTAACAGGCTTGAGAATGTCAGGATGGGGAGCCTGACACCTGAGACCATAATCCTGAGCACAGGTACACCACAGGGCTGTGTGCTCAGTCCGGCCCTCTTCACACTTTTCACTCAGGATTGTGCCCCCATTCACTCCTCCAACACTGTAGTGAAATTCACAGATGACACTACTGTGGTAGGTCTCATTGCTGACAACAATGAGACTTGGTACAGACAGGCGGTCTAACACCTGAGGAGTGGCAGTGACCTGGTCCTTAATCCCACCAAAACTAAGGCGGTCGTTATAGACTTCAGGAGGACCAGGAATGCAACACAGCCTCCAGTCCACATCAAAGGTGAAGAGGTGGAACAGGCGGACTCTGTCAGATTCATTGGCACATATATCTCCAAGAACCTGACATGGACACTGAACACCTCTAAACTAGAGAAAAAGGCCCAACAGAGGATGTTCTTCCTGAGGAAGCTGAGGAAAGTGGTTCTGGCTCTGGGACTTCTCAGACAATTCTACAGGAGCACCATGGAGAGCATCTTCTACCAAGGCTGTACGGTGTGGTACAGCAGCTGCATAGCAGAGAGAAGAGATCTGTCCCGGGTGGTGAAGATGGCGCAGAAGATTGTGGGAGCTGAGCATCCAGGCTTGAACACTGCGTATAATGAGCACATGCAGCAGTAACCCTGGACACTCCCTGGTGGCAAGTGCCACCCTAAATAAAAGCCTTGCCATATATATATATATATATATATATATATATATATATATATATATATATATATATATATATATATATATATATATGGCGGGCCAGGGTTCGATTCCCGAACCCTGGCCCAAATGAAACAGATTACATGCTGGCTCAGACCTCGTCCGGCCAAACAAGGTCTGCGTCAGGTGCTGGGGAACCAGAGCACCTTGATGAGAAGTGGGCTACTGGAACACGGCGGAAATGGGCGAGATGCGAGAACAAGGCTCTGCTGGAATGCTACTACTCAAGTAACCCTAGTCAGAGGGGTTACATGCAGAGAATGTGGGCACAATGGTTACTTCGTAACCCACGGTCACAGCTGACGGCGAAACAACTAGTAGCTCAGTGTTCCAACATCCACAAACGGCAACTGCTGTCACAACTTGAGATTGACGAGGTACAACACGAATGCAAGGTGAATACCTGCATGGGGGAACCAGGACGCCAGGTCAGAGGGGAGGTTACACAACCTCCCCCTCCAGAGATTGGGTACCAAGCCCCAATAATGATGAACGAGGCAGCGAAGGACCTGAAAGATAAGATCATGGCGAGAATGAACACAAGGCAACCCCGGCTGCGATTACCAAGACTAACTGAAGCACCATCTGAAAGTCTCTGGACAATGTGAATGCAGCACTGACAGCGATCCCTACCACAACAATCACCGAGACCAATGAGCTGATATACACTTCAGCAGCAGTGATCCTGGAGATGCTTGGCTATAAGAGCAACCATGGGAACCATGAGAAACATGACCCACCATGGAAACGAAGGTTGGAGGTAAAAATCAAGGCGGCACGGAGAGAAGTAAGTCAATTGACAGGAGCCCAGAAAGGTGCAATGAAAAAACCAGTACCCAAGAGGTACAACCAGATACCCATACCTGAAGCACTCGAACCTGCCAAACAAAGGCTCCAAGCCTTGGCTAGCCGCCTAAAGAGATACACTAGAGACAATGAAGCCAGAAGAAAGTACAGGCTGTTCGCAACTTAACCTGCGAAAGTGTATGCTCAATGGCAGGGTAATAACAGCAGAGCAGACCCACCAAGGCTGGAAACGGAGAGGTACTGGAAGAGCATATGGGAGAAGGATGCAGCACATAACAGCAGTGCTCAATGGCTAGTCTCCCTAAGAGAGGAGCACAGCAACCTCCCTGAGCAAAAACCAGTCACCATCACAGTGGCAGACATCCAAGAAAGAGTCTCAGGTATGAAAAACTGGACAGCACCGGAAGAGAATATATATATATATATATATATATATATATATATATATATATATATATATATATATATATATATATATATATATATATATATATATATATATATATATATATATATATATATATATATCTATATATATATATATATATCTAATATATATAGATATTATATACATACATATGTTGTGTGTGTATATATATATACATACATATGTGTATATATATATATATATATATATATATATATAGATATATATATGCATATATATATATACACATATATATATACATATGTGTGTATATATATATATATATATATATGTATATATATATATACACATATATATATACATATGTGTGTATATATATATATATATATGTATATATATACACACACATATGTATGTATATATATATACACACATATGTATATATATATATATGTATATATATATATATATATATATATATATATATGTATATATATATATATATATATATATATATATATATATATATATATATATATATATATATATATATATGCCACCCCTAAAAAAATATTGCATCTCATTTGCCACCCCACTAATATTTTTCTAGATCTGCCCCTGACTGCTGCTATCAGGCAAGAGGTGCAGTTTTGAAAGCAAGGACAACCTCCGACCCCACTATCATTCATCTCTGTCTCCCCCAGTGTAACACACCACCGAATATGGAACAACACTGTTTAGACTGTTACAAGTGCTCCCTCCATCATTACAATATTTCATTATCACTACAACACTTTACTTTCAATTTTATCTTGTCTATTGTTTATGAATCAGTTCCACCTAAATGTCCTTGTAGAAATACAATGACAATAAAAATCTTTGAATCTTGAATCTTTAGGGTTTGCAAAAATGTGTTTGCTCGAATGTTCCTGGAGCACCACAGGCTATCAGCCTTGGGAGGATGTTCAAATGCAGTTATAGATTATAGTCAATAAAATGTTTTCAGAGTTTAGTTTTTTTTTAATTTCCTATACACATGGTAGTTATTAAAATCAAAAATATGTGAATCTTGACATTATTGCCATAGTAAAAATAAAAACAATATAAACGATGCTGTCTGTTATTATTGTATCTTTAATAAACCTAATCAGTAGACTCATTAATAAAACCAAATATAAAAAATATTTTTTTTTAATATATATAGCATATAAAACTTTTTTTTAATAACATTTTATACAAATAACCTGTGGAACAATCAGGGAAGCATATTTTGTAGTAGGCAAAATTAATTATAAGTAAAACATAGTTACGTCAAAGAACTTCATGTAAATTAAGTATAAAAGCCTGTTATTTCTCTTCATTAAAATACCTTAAATCATGATTTCCGCTACTGGACTTTTATTGTGAAATGGAAAGGAAGTGGTGTCTACATTCAACCTACACTTGACTCAAGCTCTGCGCATGAGGACGACAAGAGTTGGCAGCTTTCGTTTTTCCTTGATGGACTCGGTTTGGCTCTACACGGGACCTGAAGGTAAGCCATTGCAATGCGTGGCGTTTTCAGTAAGCAATAATAATTTAAAAAAAAATTGTAGTTTATAATTTTTTACCGAAATTACCATATTTTTTGTTTTAAAACTATTAGCCAAACAAAGTTGTAGATTTAGCATTAATCAACAACACTGTTGAAGTCAGTTAGCAGTTTTGGGGTTCATTTTATTTTATTTTTTTGGATATCAGAACGAACTTCTCTAGAGTCCGGCCTGCAGCGGATCCCACCTCCAGAAGTGGTGTTCGGACAATACTGTAACTGTTAATACCTTTTCTCCTCTTCTTTTAATGTTGTCAAGTCAAGGTTATTAATTATCTTATAGAAACTAGCGCATAGCTCAAATATTCCTTCTTTGGGTCTTAATTTTTTTAATTTAATTTAAATCTAATTTAACTTTGAACTGTGATGTGCACTTCCCGGTTTACGATCCGCGAAAACTAATTTGCCTGACGTCAATGGCGCGAAAATCTTTGTGTGTCCTTTAAAAAGAAACTCAACTAGGCATATTTGAGTTTGTGCTGTGATTTTTTTTTTTTTTTTAATTATTATTTTTTTAATTAAATGATTAATGTTCATTGTTGATGCATTTTTATATAAATCAACAGCGCTCCAGAAGGCTGCAATTAACACTTTAGTCACTTTTAATGCACACATTTAATTATGTTTTTTTTTAATACTTATTTATTTCACAAATTAACAAAAGTATGAATTTTAAATTTACGTTTTAGGCTGGATTTATTAGAAATTGAGTGAGGATAGCACAGTTTCATGAACAGTTTTTGTATGTTTACTGTAAGTGAAGCCATAGTTATGTAACTTTCTTTAATTTGTTTTCAGTTTGAAATGCCACCCAGAGTCAGTCCTCTTAAAGATGCCTGTCACCATGTGGGTTTAAAAACAGACAAGACATGGAAACTAGAGGTGAAATTCGTCAATGCAGTAAAAGGTATAATCATCTCTTATGTCTGCATACCAACAATAACAGTGAATTAATATAATTGTCCAAGAACTGGAGGATACTTTGAACAGAGAGATTAGTCCTTCTGTTGCATTCTTCTCAGCCGTCGACTAAACCAAAAGTGGTTGGAGTTATTTTTCAGACATTCTGATATCTTATTTGTCCCCTAATAAAAGAGAATGTGGAACAATGATTTTTTTTTTTTTTTTAATTTAAATTTTGACCAACATTTTCTTTTCTTGCAGGACGTGGTTTGTTTGCAGTACGTCCATTCTGCAAAGGAGATTTTGTTGTTGAATACAGGGGTGATTTAGTAGATGAAGCTGAAGCAGAGAGAAGGAGAAGAGTTTATCATACATCATGTGCTGCATTTTTTTTTCTCTTCAAGTGGAGAGGGAAAGTTTGGTGGTAAGGTTTAAAAGCTGCACCTCATTTCTGGCATATTCCTTTATATGAATTGTTAAATTTGATATGAGTGCAACCAATGCCATTAAAGCATGTGACACTGTGAAGTAAAGATAATATATTTAATTTGAAATATTCAAAATTAAAATGAACATAACATTTTGTATTGTAACTGTCCAAGACCAATGTCCACTACCCAATAATTTTAGTAATGTGTCTTTTCTGTTTTCTTTTGTCCATTTAAAGTATTGATGCATCCAGAGAAGATGGTTCATTCGGCCGCTTAGTAAATGATGAGCACAGACATCCAAATTGTCGTATGAAAAAAGTTGAGGTGGAGGGAAAGCCGCACTTATGTCTTTTTGCTCTAAAAGACATAAAGGATGGTGAAGAAATTACTTACGACTATGGAGGTGATGACTGCCCGTGGCGAGTGCAGGTATAACAGACAACTGGAATTCATTTAAAAAGAAGTGTTAAAGAATAACATTCTGTGAGAAGAACATTTTTGCTTTCAGATTATTTGAAATCAATTCAAGTTTGGTTTGAATGGGATAATGGCTATTAAGTTCTTTGCTTTTTTTATCTAAGTTTGGAGTTTTGGCTTTAGAGATCCTCAGGAACATGTATGTCTCTTCATTGACCTCCAGTTTTTCATTTTTACTCTCTTTCTTGACAAATCATTGCAGATGGAATTATGTGCCAAGGTTTGTCATCCTGCAAAGGGCTCCCATCCTGCTGTCATGTCTGAGAAAGAGACAGAAGAAGCTTCAGGTCCACTGGACACTCCTCAACAGGTAGTTTACCTCCACTTCTTGGCGTTTACTTTTTCAACCTCTTGTAAGTTTGGTCTCAACCAGTGGTCTTCAGCAGTGGTCCTCAGGACTCATGGTCCTGTATCCAACAGGTGTTTCCCAGCTTCAGGCAACCCTGATACAAGTGACTGTGTCATTAAGCAAGTTGTGTAGACCTTGGTCACAAGCTGATGATGACCATTATTTAGTGCTGTGTTGCAGCACGAAAACATCTCAAGGATGCAGGACAGAGTGGCACAATGAGCAGTGTTGAAAACCACTGGTTTAAGCAAATAAATAGAGTAAGTGTGGTCTCTGTGTGGGTAATGTAATGTCAACAAGCTTTTCTAGCAGTTATTTCCAACAGCTCCATGTGTTAAAAGATTGGGGAAACTTTAAAGATGGTCGTGGACTTTTCTGGATCCTTTTGCATGGCCCAATTGACACTGCAAACCGGCACAATTACGATGTCCCCACAATGCACTTCTCGTGTTACAACTATTTTTAAGTGTGATGCA
The DNA here is from genome assembly GCA_014839995.1 of Xenentodon cancila. NCBI lineage: Eukaryota > Metazoa > Chordata > Actinopteri > Beloniformes > Belonidae > Xenentodon > Xenentodon cancila. The sequence goes on from CM026197.1 coordinate 30,997,876, forward strand.
GTTACACTAGGTCCCCACAAGGGTTTATAACATGGGGTGTTAGGATGTCCCCACTAAGCTTGTTGAAGATGTGTGACGGCAATCACAGGTTGACTCATTTGTCTGAGATATTGTAGTAGAATTTAACTATTTTCTATCCTTCTGAGTTTGGAGTTTTGGCTTTAGAGATCCTCAGGAACATGTATGTCTCTTCATTGACCTCCAGTTTTTCATTTTTACTCTCTTTCTTGACAAATCATTGCAGATGGAATTATGTGCCAAGGTTTGTCATCCTGCAAAGGGCTCCCATCCTGCTGTCATGTCTGAGAAAGAGACAGAAGAAGCTTCAGGTCCACTGGACACTCCTCAACAGGTAGTTTACCTCCACTTCTTGGCGTTTACTTTTTCAACCTCTTGTAAGTTTGGTCTCAACCAGTGGTCTTCAGCAGTGGTCCTCAGGACTCATGGTCCTGTATCCAACAGGTGTTTCCCAGCTTCAGGCAACCCTGATACAAGTGACTGTGTCATTAAGCAAGTTGTGTAGACCTTGGTCACAAGCTGATGATGACCATTATTTAGTGCTGTGTTGCAGCACGAAAACATCTCAAGGATGCAGGACAGAGTGGCACAATGAGCAGTGTTGAAAACCACTGGTTTAAGCAAATAAATAGAGTAAGTGTGGTCTCTGTGTGGGTAATGTAATGTCAACAAGCTTTTCTAGCAGTTATTTCCAACAGCTCCATGTGTTAAAAGATTGGGGAAACTTTAAAGATGGTCGTGGACTTTTCTGGATCCTTTTGCATGGCCCAATTGACACTGCAAACCGGCACAATTACGATGTCCCCACAATGCACTTCTCGTGTTACAACTATTTTTAAGTGTGATTCAGTGACACTAGGTCCCCACAAGGGTTTATAACATGGGGTGTTAGGATGTCCCCACTAAGCTTGTTGAAGATGTGTGACGGCAATCACAGGTTGACTCATTTGTCTGAGATATTGTAGTAGAATTTAACTATTTTCTATCCTTCTGAGTTTGGAGTTTTGGCTTTAGAGATCCTCAGGAACATGTATGTCTCTTCATTGACCTCCAGTTTTTCATTTTTACTCTCTTTCTTGACAAATCATTGCAGATGGAATTATGTGCCAAGGTTTTTCATCCTGCAAAGGGCTCCCATCCTGCTGTCATGTCTGAGAAAGAGACAGAAGAAGCTTCAGGTCCACTGGACACTCCTCAAAAGGTAGTTTACCTCCACTTCTTGGCGTTTACTTTTTCAACCTCTTGTAAGTTTGGTCTCAACCAGTGGTCTTCAGCAGTGGTCCTCAGGACTCATGGTCCTGTATCCAACAGGTGTTTCCCAGCTTCAGGCAACCCTGATACAAGTGACTGTGTCATTAAGCAAGTTGTGTAGACCTTGGTCACAAGCTGATGATGACCATTATTTAGTGCTGTGTTGCAGCACAAAAACATCTCAAGGATGCAGGACAGAGTGGCACAATGAGCAGTGTTGAAAACCACTGGTTTAAGCAAATAAATAGAGTAAGTGTGGTCTCTGTGTGGGTAATGTAATGTCAACAAGCTTTTCTAGCAGTTAATTCCAACAGCTCCATGTGTTTAAAAGATTGGGGAAACTTTAAAGATGGTCGTGGACTTTTCTGGATCCTTTTGCATGGCCCAATTGACACTGCAAACCGGCACAATTACGATGTCCCCACAATGCACTTCTCGTGTTACAACTATTTTTAAGTGTGATGCAGTTACACTAGGTCCCCACAAGGGTTTATAACATGGGGTGTTAGGATGTCCCCACTAAGCTTGTTGAAGATGTGTGACGGCAATCACAGGTTGACTCATTTGTCTGAGATATTGTAGTAGAATTTAACTATTTTCTATCCTTCTGAGTTTGGAGTTTTGGCTTTAGAGATCCTCAGGAACATGTATGTCTCTTCATTGACCTCCAGTTTTTCATTTTTACTCTCTTTCTTGACAAATCATTGCAGATGGAATTATGTGCCAAGGTTTGTCATCCTGCAAAGGGCTCCCATCCTGCTGTCATGTCTGAGAAAGAGACAGAAGAAGCTTCAGGTCCACTGGACACTCCTCAACAGGTAGTTTACCTCCACTTCTTGGCGTTTACTTTTTCAACCTCTTGTAAGTTTGGTCTCAACCAGTGGTCTTCAGCAGTGGTCCTCAGGACTCATGGTCCTGTATCCAACAGGTGTTTCCCAGCTTCAGGCAACCCTGATACAAGTGACTGTGTCATTAAGCAAGTTGTGTAGACCTTGGTCACAAGCTGATGATGACCATTATTTAGTGCTGTGTTGCAGCACGAAAACATCTCAAGGATGCAGGACAGAGTGGCACAATGAGCAGTGTTGAAAACCACTGGTTTAAGCAAATAAATAGAGTAAGTGTGGTCTCTGTGTGGGTAATGTAATGTCAACAAGCTTTTCTAGCAGTTATTTCCAACAGCTCCATGTGTTAAAAGATTGGGGAAACTTTAAAGATGGTCGTGGACTTTTCTGGATCCTTTTGCATGGCCCAATTGACACTGCAAACCGGCACAATTACGATGTCCCCACAATGCACTTCTCGTGTTACAACTATTTTTAAGTGTGATTCAGTGACACTAGGTCCCCACAAGGGTTTATAACATGGGGTGTTAGGATGTCCCCACTAAGCTTGTTGAAGATGTGTGACGGCAATCACAGGTTGACTCATTTGTCTGAGATATTGTAGTAGAATTTAACTATTTTCTATCCTTCTGAGTTTGGAGTTTTGGCTTTAGAGATCCTCAGGAACATGTATGTCTCTTCATTGACCTCCAGTTTTTCATTTTTACTCTCTTTCTTGACAAATCATTGCAGATGGAATTATGTGCCAAGGTTTGTCATCCTGCAAAGGGCTCCCATCCTGCTGTCATGTCTGAGAAAGAGACAGAAGAAGCTTCAGGTCCACTGGACACTCCTCAACAGGTAGTTTACCTCCACTTCTTGGCGTTTACTTTTTCAACCTCTTGTAAGTTTGGTCTCAACCAGTGGTCTTCAGCAGTGGTCCTCAGGACTCATGGTCCTGTATCCAACAGGTGTTTCCCAGCTTCAGGCAACCCTGATACAAGTGACTGTGTCCTTAAGCAAGTTGTGTAGACCTTGGTCACAAGCTGATGATGACCATTATTTAGTGCTGTGTTGCAGCACGAAAACATCTCAAGGATGCAGGACAGAGTGGCACAATGAGCAGTGTTGAAAACCACTGGTTTAAGCAAATAAATAGAGTAAGTGTGGTCTCTGTGTGGGTAATGTAATGTCAACAAGCTTTTCTAGCAGTTATTTCCAACAGCTCCATGTGTTAAAAGATTGGGGAAACTTTAAAGATGGTCGTGGACTTTTCTGGATCCTTTTGCATGGCCCAATTGACACTGCAAACCGGCACAATTACGATGTCCCCACAATGCACTTCTCGTGTTACAACTATTTTTAAGTGTGATTCAGTGACACTAGGTCCCCACAAGGGTTTATAACATGGGGTGTTAGGATGTCCCCACTAAGCTTGTTGAAGATGTGTGACGGCAATCACAGGTTGACTCATTTGTCTGAGATATTGTAGTAGAATTTAACTATTTTCTATCCTTCTGAGTTTGGAGTTTTAGCTTTAGAGATCCTCAGGAACATGTATGTCTCTTCATTGACCTCCAGTTTTTCATTTTTACTCTCTTTCTTGACAAATCATTGCAGATGGAATTATGTGCCAAGGTTTGTCATCCTGCAAAGGGCTCCCATCCTGCTGTCATGTCTGAGAAAGAGACAGAAGAAGCTTCAGGTCCACTGGACACTCCTCAACAGGTAGTTTACCTCCACTTCTTGGCGTTTACTTTTTCAACCTCTTGTAAGTTTGGTCTCAACCAGTGGTCTTCAGCAGTGGTCCTCAGGACTCATGGTCCTGTATCCAACAGGTGTTTCCCAGCTTCAGGCAACCCTGATACAAGTGACTGTGTCCTTAAGCAAGTTGTGTAGACCTTGGTCACAAGCTGATGATGACCATTATTTAGTGCTGTGTTGCAGCACAAAAACATCTCAAGGATGCAGGACAGAGTGGCACAATGAGCAGTGTTGAAAACCACTGGTTTAAGCAAATAAATAGAGTAAGTGTGGTCTCTGTGTGGGTAATGTAATGTCAACAAGCTTTTCTAGCAGTTAATTCCAACAGCTCCATGTGTTTAAAAGATTGGGGAAACTTTAAAGATGGTCGTGGACTTTTCTGGATCCTTTTGCATGGCCCAATTGACACTGCAAACCGGCACAATTACGATGTCCCCACAATGCACTTCTCGTGTTACAACTATTTTTAAGTGTGATGCAGTTACACTAGGTCCCCACAAGGGTTTTATAACATGGGGTGTTAGGATGTCCCCACTAAGCTTGTTGAAGATGTGTGACGGCAATCACAGGTTGACTCATTTGTCTGAGATATTGTAGTAGAATTTAACTATTTTCTATCCTTCTGAGTTTGGAGTTTTGGCTTTAGAGATCCTCAGGAACATGTATGTCTCTTCATTGACCTCCAGTTTTTCATTTTTACTCTCTTTCTTGACAAATCATTGCAGATGGAATTATGTGCCAAGGTTTGTCATCCTGCAAAGGGCTCCCATCCTGCTGTCATGTCTGAGAAAGAGACAGAAGAAGCTTCAGGTCCACTGGACACTCCTCAACAGGTAGTTTACCTCCACTTCTTGGCGTTTACTTTTTATTTGAAACCAATGGTTGTTAGAATTTTCAGTAGTCTTTTAGATGTGATATGTCTGTCTTAACACCAGATGGAGGAACTATTTGAACTTAGTTTTTCCATCTGCAGATCAGAATACTAATATTAACAAACACAAGTTGCAAGATTTTTTTAAGTTTTTGCTTGTGTTTACAGGCTGGATATGATGACAGTCAATATATTTTACCAAGACTACGACGGACAAAAAGCATTATAGTAAGTTTTAAATTCAGTTTCTCTATCATAGTTTTAGAAATATTCTACATGGTACCATGTTCTTTAGTTGAAAATATTTTTTCGTGATTTCTTTTGTTTTTTAAAATGTATATATATATATTTTTTTTAATTCTTAGATGAAAGATACGTGCCTTGAAGGTACAGAACTCTATGATAGTACATCAGCCAGTGGAGATGATGATGAGTACATTCCAGATTCTTGTACGGATCCTGAGGAAAGTGATAGTAGTCTCGACATCAGTCCAGAAAAACGACAATGTCTTTATTCTCTTCTAAAATCTGGCTCAGAAGTGCCTAATGAATGTGACTCCACAACACCTGGATTCAACATCAATCCTGTTGCATCTGAATTCAATGTAGAGGAAGAACCCTGCTCAAGTCAGAACACCAAGGACAGCCTAGTAGTTTGTGCTCACCAAAATAAAAATGGCAAGAGAATCTACAATAAGAGACAATATTGTTTGTATTGTGAGAAGCCATATGCCAAAATGGCAAGACATTTGGAACATGCACACCAAAATAAGATGGATGTGGCAAAAGCTTTTAGCTTTCCAAAAGGGTCAAAGGAAAGGAAAAAACTATTAGAATATATTCGGAACAAAGGTAACTATGCCCATAATGCCACTGTAATGGAATCAGGCAGGGGACAGCTTGTGCCTTGTAAACGGCCGTCAAAAGAATCACAGGGAAGTGATTTCATGCACTGTGCATATTGCCAAGGACTTTTCACACGAAATGTACTATGGAGACATGTGCGAACTTGTAGACTCAAGCCTGGACCTGTCAAATCAAAACCTGGCAAGAACCGTGTTCAGGCTATGTGTGCATACACTGGACCTGTGCCTTCGTATATCAGCAGGCAGCTGTGGAGGGTCATCAGTTTGATGAATCTAGATCCTGTCACAGAAATAATTAAAAATGACCATGTCATTATTGAATATGGGCAGCACTTGCTCAACAAATGTGGAATGACATTAAAAAGTCAACAGTGCATTCGTGAAAAACTGCGTGAACTGGGACGACTGCTGGACAATGCCAGGAAACATACCAAATTAAAAAAGATGGAAGACTTTATTAATCCTGCAAATTATCTGGAGATGGTCAAAGCTGTCAAAAGTACTTGTGGCTATGAGAGTGGGACCAACACATTTGCCATTCCTTCACTGGCGACAAAACTTGGAAATGCTTTGGTAAAGGTCAGCAAGCTCTTGAAAGCTCAAGGACTCATTTCCAACAACCTGGAGCTTGTAAAGCATGCATCTGAGTTCCAAGAAGTGCACAATGAGAAGTGGAATGCATTGATTTCTGCAACAGCGCTACGGAATATTGTTGAAGCAAAGTGGAACACACCCACACTCATGCCCTTTACTGAGGATGTGGAAAGAATGCACCAGTTTCTCTGCAAAATGCAAAATGAATGCAGCATCGCACTGTCTGAAAGTCCATCCACAAAAGCCTGGACAGACCTGGCAAAGGTGTGTTTAACACAGACTATACTCTTCAACCGACGCAGAGAAGGCGAGGTGGCAAGCATGCCCCTGGCTGCTTTTTTGTCAAGAGACACATCCGATCACCATGAAGATTTGGACTGGGCACTGTCGAAAGTTGAAAAAAAGCTCTGCAGGCATTTCTCCAGAATTATCACCAGAGGAAAACGAGGCAGAGCAGTTCCAATTCTTCTAACCCCAAAAATGCTCCATGATATGGAACTCCTTGTTCAGCAAAGAGAGGCCTGTGGCGTACTTGAAGACAATATCTATATGTTTGCAAGACCTGAAGCTATGTCACACCTGCGTGGCTCAGACTGTATTCGTGACTTTGCCAAAGCAAGTGGTGCAAAGTGTCCCAAGGCAATGTCATCAACAAAACTGCGGAAGCATGCAGCAACTCTGTCAACAGTTCTGAACATGACTGACACAGAAATGGATCAGCTAGCCAACTTTCTTGGTCATGACATCAGGATCCATCGTGAGTTCTATAGACTACCTGACAAGACCCTTCAGCTTGCAAAGATCAGTAAAATTCTACTGGCACTGGAGAGTGGGAGACTGTCTGAGTTCCATGGAAAGAACCTAGATGAAATCACCATTGAGCCAAATGGTATATTTGATTTTTACTGAAATTAATATATTTTCTTTTTGTTGACCTATGTGTAAGCTTGACTTGTCTCATGCAGAAAATATTCTGTCCAGTGATGAGGAAAACAACTGCGGCCAGGATGGGATTCCTTCATTTGCTGTTGATGGTGTGTTGATGGTTTTGCATGTAAAGCATCCTCAGTCTTATTGCAATATAATCATTCTTTGAATTATATCACACCATGACTAAAGCAACTAGTATATGCAACATCTAACCAGCTGCTGAGTAGCCAGGTTGTCAGCATTTACTCAGCTGAGAGTTTGTCATTTCCTAGTTACAGTAAAACATTTAGACCACAAATTTTAAAGAAGTTCTTGCATGGAAGTCTAAGTGTGGATGAGCTTAAATTCTAAATTATCACACCCTTTTTTTTATCCCCAATTTGTAATATAAATGCATTTAATAGAGCCACCAGCAGAGGAAACTGTTGCTGGTATTGTGGAGAATGAAAACTCTACAGTCAAAGAAGACAAACGGCCATCCATAGAGCTTGGTACATCTTCTAAAGCCACTCCTGTGGGATATTCCTCCAAAGGTGAATTTTTTTTCTTTCTTTTTTAATTACTGCAATATTATTAGGGGATTTGGAGTCAGGGGATAAATGAAAAAAGATTTCTATCATCTATGTAGACATCAATCTGGTGCCTCCCAGCACAGCTGCACCGATTAAGTACATTTGCCAAAGTACTGTACTTCAGTACAAAATGCATTTTTATTTGACTAACAATAACTTATTTCAGATGTGGGAGACCTTCGAAAATATAAAGAGCATTACTGTGCTTTTTTCCCACCTTTGGTGGGCACCAGGGGGAAACTACAAGGTGTAACTTATGACATTTCAAAATGTGCATAAGTAGGGGGCATGTATCCTTGTAACAGGATCTGTCCTCCAGAAGTCTGTCTATAGCAGCCAGCCTTAACTAAAAGCTTTGTTGTAAAGGAAGATTTTTTTTAGTTAAGGCTTAAATGTAGAGAGTATCTACTTCTCTAACCTGTTGAAAGAAATGGCTTCACAGTAAAGAAGCCATGTAGTTAAAGGCTCCATCTCCCAGTATCTTTGTTAGAAATGCTGAGACTCAGAAACAAAACTGCATCCTGGGACCCAAGTACTCTGGGAGGACAGTAAGGAATGATAAGGGCTTTCAGATAAGGTAGGGTTGGGTAGATGAGTATGGAGTTGGATCTGTAGCTTCTCACTTACACTGTTACTGAAACCTTTTTGAAGAAAGCCAAAGCCCCGCCCCCCATCATGCCCACTGGTCTGTGGTATGTGCTACATGTTCCCTTCACTGTTTACACTGGAGCTTGAGAGAAACGGAATTAAAATTTCTACGTATGCGAAACATTATAGATATTAACAATAAACTTTACTTTGAACTTTTCTTTTTTTCTCTTTTCCAACAGGCAGAGCTACACGAAAAAGAGTGCCCTGGCAGAAGGCAGAGGTTATGGCAGTAGAGAGGCAAATGAATCAGTTCATCCGATCATGTACGGTACCAACAAAGAGAGAATGTGAAAAGTGTTTAAGAGCTGAACCGGAAACTCTAAGTAACAGAAACTGGAAGAACTTGAAATTTTATGTTTACAACAGAATTACGGCCTTAAAAAAGAAAATGCACCCAAAATAGTCTGGCTAAGACACAAGGGGTTGTGAATTTTTTTTCAGATTTTTTTTTTTTTTCCTTTTTACACTAAATGTACTTTTTTCTTTTTTTTTTTTCTTTTTTTTTTTAAGCCAGTTATTCAGTTTGGCAAGAATTTCTTTAAAGGTTGGAAATTATAAGCTATGCAATTCATGTTTTTTTTTTTTTTTTTATCCAAATTCACATAATACCGTAGTCATTGCAGAATTTTAATTTATGCAATTTAAGCAATTTTGGTTTCATTAAAATATGCTGTTCAAGTCAAATCTCTGTGTTGGGTTGGGCTTATGCGTTCACAGAGTGGTTACGGCCTTGAAAATGCACCCAAAATAGTATGGCTAAGACAAAAGGGGTTGTGAAATTTTTTTTTAATACGCTAAATGTGTACTTATCTTTTCATTTTTGTTTTTTGAAGCCAGTTGTTCAGTTTGGCAAAAATTTCTTTAAAGGTTTGATATCAAGCTATCCAATTCATGTTTTGTTTTTTTTTCTTGTCCAAATCCACAGAATACTGTAGTCATTGCAGAATTTTAATTTATGCAATATAAGCAATTTTGGTTTCATTAAAATATGCTGTTCAAGTCAAATCTCTTATGTGTTCACTGAGTAGTAGTCTTTTATCGGAATATCGTGTAATGTGATTATTGTAGGCTAATATTACCTTTTACTATCTACATTTATTGGGAAGAAAGCCCTGTCTGTCTGTCTGTAGGTAGAGATATACATCTACATATGTAGGTATATATGTCTACCTACATTTTCCTAGTCCCCACTAGGAAAATATACATCTGTGTGATTTATGCAAATCTATGCAAATGTAGTCCCCAGTTAGCGTGTTGACTCGGAAGTCCCCACACAACATGTGAAAACATGCACATCAACTTTTCTAAGGTTTAAAGGTGTGTTTAGGTTTAGATGTTAATGGATACATTACCCAATTTTTTTCAAGTTTGTAGACCCTCTATAAAGGGTGGTCCCCACCAGGGATGATTACAAAGTTGGTCCTCACGAAACATGAAAACCAGTATGTGTGTGTGTGTGTGTGTGTGTGTGTGTGTGTGTGTGTGTGTGTGTGTGAATACATGAATGTGGTTGGGTAGTGTAAAGTGCTTTGAGTGGTCAACAAGATAAGAAAAGCACTATATAAAGCCAGTTGACTTATTTATTTGACTATGTTACTATTTCTTTCCCTCAGCATTGCTTTATATAACTTATATAATGAAAGAACCCATCAGAGTTAATTAAGGCAGGCAAGCTCCGCAATGTGTGCACATGCTTACATTTCATCCTCTGAATGGTTCATTCCAGTTACTCCAGTTGTTCTTTGACCTATATAAGGAACTAAAAGTATGTGTTCTTGATACTTTTGGATGTGTTGCCTACCATGCTTGCTGTTACCCTCAAATGGCGATCCCACTATCTCCGCGGTTCCCACCTGTGGGCTCTGATTCTAGGGAGGGGAGTTAGTACTAGTGCTTCAAAAACTTCCCTGCATGACTTGTCTGACTGATATAAGGGTAACTTCCCTTGGATGTCCATCCCTGGGAATACTGGCATTTACCTTCAGCGCCTTCCCCTTGGGAATACATCTTCATACTTTCAAACACTGAATTTCAAATTGTTTGTAAATGGTTTTATAGACTGTTACAGACCGATGTACAGTGTCAGTTACTTGTCTAAGACATTTGCTTTATCTTTCCCACTTGGTAATGGATTAACACTCAGCAAAGACTGTAAAAACTACTGGACAGGCAATCCATGATATCAGCTAAAAGGTTTCTGAAGAATGGTTTTGGAGCCTTTTTCCTCATACTGTGCAGTGCCATGACACAAATGGATTGAAAAAAACGGGCCCAGGAGCCTGACTGAAACGTGAACACCTTGTGTCAATCAAAGATAGCTGTGGTTACTAGCTCCTCAACCAATCCATCCATGCTGGTGGAGCAACAGAGCTACCGGCAGATATTTACAGCAGCATATCCTGTTTAATCTGTTGTTTTAATGGTGCTATCAGTAATAAGCGCTGCATTTAGTCAATGCTGGATCAGTGCAAACTGTCTTGCTAAGCCTTGTAGCATGCTGACTGATGAAAAAGTGCTAATGGCTATCTTAATAATCCAACAAAGTTCATCGTGTCTATGTTTATGATAACTTTTGAAGTTTCTTTTGATATCAGACACGTAGCAGTCAAAACATACCTGACATGTTTCCATCCTCATCAGGCGTGTTACTAGGTGGTGAGTGACATGTGTAAATCAGCTGATGTGCAGAGGCGGTGTTGACCTGTCAAACTTGACAGGTCGACACTGCCCCTTGCTGTCGGCTTGCCGCTGAAGGAAGTCACTCCAGGTGTAGAACAGGCATTACAAAAAAAACATGAGGTCAGCAATAACAGACCACTGCAAAGGGGAAAATCATGGATTGAGAAAAGGCCAAAGTAATTTGCACTGAAAACAACAGGCACCAATGCTGGACCATGGAAGCATTGGGGATCAAGAAGCGAGCCCGCACAGCTATGAACAGGGATGAGGGGCCCTCCTGCTCTCCCACACCAGGAGCAACATCCTCCAGCGGAGAGTCAACTTGACAGGTCGACACTACCTTAGTGAACCTCAGCTGATTTATTGACGTCACTCACCAGCTAGTGAAGCCCGTGACAAAGACATTTTTGTCTAAACTTTGAAAGCTAATGGCTAGCTATTGGCCAAACCAAATGGTAGTCAAAAGGTTATGCTCCATATTATAAATAAATATGCATTTTTATATGGGTGTAGTGTAAAAAAATTACCAGGAGTTTAGGAAGTTGTTAAGAATTGGTAATGATTTGCTATTCCCACTTCAGAAAAATAGACCCTAGGAGATAAAAGTTGAACGTGAGAAAGTCTTTCATCATATTAATTAGTCCAGATATAAACTGAGGTATTGTTTTGTTTTTCTAATTTTTTAGTTAATTATTTAATTTTTTGTTATGCCTTGCTTTGTTTTGAGCATCATCTCCATCTCTTTGTTAATCTTGTTAAGAGATTAGACTTTTGTAGGGTCTTATCTGATGTTGATGTTTCTCATAAATTACAAAACCTTTTGATGGTATTAATTATTGACTGTTCCTTTGCAGAACTAAAAGGCACAGATCTTTTTTTTTTCTCCACACATGCTAATACATAGAGCCTTTACAATAATACACTCACAGATGTACAGTTCAAAGAGAGCAAATTTTGCTTCCGCTGAAAACAAAGTGACAGAGATTAGATCTATTTGATGTAAAAAATGTCATAAGTCTTATCAACTGATTCCACAATGCAACATACATTTCCCCTTTTCCTTCTCCAGCCTTGCCAAAGTGGTTTTGATGTTAATAATACATTTTTCCCTCTGGAACAGGAAGTAATGTTAAACCCAGACGCTATTACCTTTATGCACCTCATCCATTAGTAAAAATCAACCATGGAACACATTTACCAACTAATATCTACAGCTAAATGATAGCACAAATTGTTTTGTGAAAGCGTGACCTAGGCAGGTTAGCAGTCTCATTAGTAGTTGATCTTCATGCAATCCCACTGCTGTGCGCGACTGCAGGTCTGACAGGGGTTGCCAAACTCAATAGTAAATGAAATTACTGTCTCACTTTTTTTTCATGTAATGGAAGTCTCCCTCAGGTGACAGCCTTGTGCTTGTGTTCCCTGTTGATATGTGCAGAACTTCTTATGGCAGCCCTGTGGCTCTTGCTTAAATCGTGTACAAAGTATAATTATTGTTCTCTTGCATATATACCTTTAAATAAAAAGTTTGGTGAATACAAATTAAGAAATCTGTTTTCTCTTTGGAATTTTAAGATCAGTCTATCACGTGCTATTTTTGTTTTGTAGTGCAGGAGATAGAGAGCAAAGATGAGTTTTGAATGTCTACTGAGGGTTGCTTTTTTTAAAATTATTATTATTTTTTTTTTTTTGCTCTTTGCATTTCACTCATACTTGTGCCTTTTCAAGTGTGTAACAGACGGTACATAAGTTATGTGTAGTTTTCCCTGAATAATTTGCAGTTATTCTTTTAACACTCAATTCAGCAACACACACCATGTAAGTAGATTATCAACACAAGGACTCAAAGTTGTGCAACATCATTTTTGTACGACTAAGACGTGAGATTCTGTGCATCTCTAGTCCTGTCTAATTGCATTACAAGCAATATGTACATGTTGCATTTAAGTTCGCTGCTTTGCTAATGCTAGACATCCATTGTGACATTGTAATTCTAGGGATAGATTTCTCAAGAGTGGCATTCAAGATAGATTCATTATCCTTGTAATCAAATATGATTACAATGACACATGATTACAAGGATCTGGATCAACTTGACCTACGCAGGACCACTGATGAGCTCAGTGGAAGCCCTCATGGACTGATGACTCTTAAAGTGAATGGAGCAGGGTGATGGGAGGGATTTTGAAATGGAAAGGAATCAAGCATCTTTTTAAACAACAGTACCAAAGTGATGGGACAATGCAATCCTTTTCCGGTGATTTATCACAGCTTTCACTAAGCTTCACAGTAAAGAAAATAGGAAATTACTCCAAAGCATAAAAAAGCTCAAATGATCCTGAACTGTAATGGAAACCTGTTTCTTGAATATTCCTGTATTCATTGTCAGAGGAATGAAGATTTCAGAGGCCCAGGAAATTAAAGATTTTGTTAAAATTATAAACTTTTGTATGATTATACACGTCTTATTAGCTGTTCATAACTTCAGCAAAAAGAAACCCATTATCCATCCATCCATCCATTATCTATACCCGCTTTATCTGTTTCCGGGTCAGGGGGGTCTGTCGGAGCCTATCCCAACGCATAGTAGGCGAAAGGCAGGGGTACACCCCGGACAGGTTGCCAGTCCATCCAGGGCGAAACCCATTATCAAACACCTATTTATCTGTTCTTGATTTTTTTTTTTTAGGATGGTTAGCATCATGGGAAGACTGGATTGTTTCTTTTTATTGTTAACACCAAGGTGGATTTTACCCTGGCCAGGTGTACTCCAAAGGTCATTAGTCCATAACACAGGTAACACCACATAATGACCATGGTAGCCATGTTCACGCACGTTCACTTTTTACTTGACATATGAAGTCATTTTTCTAGTTTTTTTTTTTTTTTTTTTACTTTACCCCACTTTACTATATAATTCAGAAATGAGAACAGGATTGTTCAGAATTTCTTTGTACTAGTTCATTAGGCCTAAAAACTATTCTTATTCTATGAAAAGGAGGACGTCTGCAGTTTGCCTTAGACAAATAGTTTTCTTACCTTTCCTGCAATAACAATGTCCCAATAGAATTCACAAATAAACCTATTTCTTTATGATATGAATTTATTCTCTCATTATGATTGAACTTATTCAGGGAGGACAACCTTAACTGTAAATATTCTTAATTATATTCCATCAAACACTATTTACATGTCTAAATTAGTCCACTTTGATCTTCTGAGGTTGCTGCAAGAATTATTCCAGAGCATCATTACAAAAGAAAATCAAGGTAAACATTGTGCAGGTGCAGCTGTATGTGGTGAAATAGCTGGACATGCCAAAACAAAGGAGAAAGACTCAGCCAAGATCAAAGGCAGGCCAGATGAAAGTTCTTCAGGAGTGGACAGAGAATTCTTAGGGCCCATTAAATCCTACATACTGGAAAAGAATCACACTAATGGTCTAACCAACCATGTATTGTGATCAAGTGTGATGCTCAGTGCTGCTGGTCTAATTCATTTTTCTATTTGTTTTTAAACTTGTATTGATATTGACATCCAGTTTAACTTAAGTGAGAAATATTGTTGCCTCCACTTTGCTTGACCTATAAATCCACAAAGAGGAATTTTTGTTTTACAGATGAAAAAGCAGGTCTGCAAAACAAGGCACCCATCACTTTACCAAATCTTCCAGCATCTTTAAATACCAAGCTGTTAGGTGGGTTGGGGGCCAGTTGAAATTAAAGTGTCTTCCCACTGTAGTATGTGAAAATATATTACACTAAACTAAAATTTCTAAGGCTGGAAAGCAGAATTATTTGCACCAATCCAAGTAATTGTTAACAGTTTTTTGAGTTAGAGCTCTACTCTTCCACTGGAGAAATATTATTTTCATTTTATGCAGTGAGGAAGACAAAATCCCTCTTATTACACCTTTAACTCAACACCAATACATTATTGCATTGTGGTTTCTGTGGAGCAGACCATAATGTTTAGATTCATTGGTTGGTTGCATGGGGGTCTTAATCAGGCATTGTGGAGTGTTTAATTGACCCCATTTTGCAGTTAGCATTAATTAGCACCTCTGCCAGTTAATAGAGGAGCCAGCAGACCTGAATCACAAATGTCCTGCTGTTTCTGCTCTGCACCGCTGTCTCGGTTTTTGTCAAAAAAAAAAAAAACTTCCCTTAATCTAAATCGGCACCTGAGACAACCAGTCCCTTCACAGCTGCTCGTGGCGTTAAGGCAACTTTGCTCTGCTGGAGTACAGAGCGAGTCTCATGAGCAGATGCACAAGGCTGTGTTTGGATTATCTTTGTTTGACACTGCTCTGTTGGAAGTTATTATAGCCAGTTACTTTGCAGCTACATCATCCCATAATGGTTTCCTTTTTTCATCTTCTTTCCCAGAGAATTTAAAGTAATCCTTGATAACCTAGAAAACTGTATAAATAGACTAGAAATGTATTACTGCAGTCTGTTGCCGTGCACACTTTAAATCACCTTTTCTAAATCATTGTATATTAGCAATTGATCAAAAAACAATGCATAATGTAAAACGTTTTTTTTCTCATAGTAGTCATCATCCTACACTTTATGTCGCAGTATTTTTGTTCTTTAGTATCTTTTAGGCCAGAATATTGGTTTTCCAGCCTGCAACATTACTTTCCTGTCCTGACTGTTCAGCTCTTTACTGTTCAGCCTCTGCTTGAAACTTATTCAGCAACAAAGCTATGGAAATACATTATGTAAAACACAAAGACAACAAAATAAAGTAGAAGAACATAAAACCTTTTTCTTTTCTTTCTTCCTTCCCATAAGCTGCATTGCTGCATTTTGGGAAGACTGATTGTCCATTTGGAAGTTCAATCTGTAGCCTCTTATCCCTATATTAGTTTTTCAGAATTGCTCCCTGTGTTAGGTATGCCCAGTCTATCTAAGCCTCTTATGTTCCCAAGATTTGCACAAGATGTCCTTTAGTGTTGCAGAGAGGAACTGTTCTGATGTCATTGAGAAGTGTTTAACTTCAGGGTCATGGTGAAGATTTTGGATGGAAAGTGACGGAAAGCCCCTTAATATGAAAACATGACACAAGCTTGGGATCAGTTTTAAACACTTTACTTTTGGATTTACATGTTCTCCTTAAACTGCCATGTTTTTGTTTTGTTTTCCACACAAAAGGTTAACACTGATTACCTTTTCTGGAATCTAAACAACAGTTTCTTAAAAACCCACCAGGAAACCTGCCTCCAAATCAGACTTCTGGCAACAAGCTAAATTATAGCACCCTAGAAACCTTGCTGCACCACTAGCAAATCCAAATTTTCCTTGCAGTTACGTCTAGCTACCATCCGTCGGAGAGCAATAATCATGCTGAAAGGTCTTGGGGAGCTAATCAAATCAGCCTATCCTTGTAGAGAGAGTCTCTGGACGGGTTTACCACGATGACAGAGCGGCAGCGTAATGTAGATGGCTTCAGCTGAGGAATAACATTTGAATCTGCTTTGGCATTGACAGTTAAGGAGTCAGACTTTGTCTTCGAAAATTCAACAGGAAGACGGCCTCCAAATAATTCCATTGCCAGGTAGATGTATTCGCTGTTTTCCCGACAGGCTAGAGCAAATGTTTTTTACACACTCCCATTGACATGTGTCCATTGATAAAAACGTCATCATGCTCTGTGTGGTTGTAGCATTAAGCAGCTGCTTGCCAAGACGCCATGATAAGGCACCATTCATGGGGGGGTGGTTGGATGGGGAGGCCCTATGGATTGTTTTCAGACTTTCCATCTTCTTAGGTCTGATCTATCAGGATAATGTCATATAAGACCTACACACACACACACACACACACACACAGGAATAGAAACAGGAATAGAAACACAGGTAGAAAATGTAAAACTTGTGATTAGACGATAAATAGATTACCAACTACTGGACTGTAGTCATGTTTTTTCATTATTCAATTATAATTAAACTAGAGCAATAATAATTTGCTAAAACCTTCAACCATAATTTTGGTCTTTAAAGCTATTGATAACATTAATATGATAATACCAACCTGACAGTGGAGAGACTAAGTGGATTCAGAGGAAGAAATTTACTTTTTGGTCAACTGCAGCAGTAATGTCCAATAAGACAAAGGTACTGTTGACAATTGCCATGAAAGGGTACATACTGTAAAAGGTTTTCCAAAAAAAAAAAGTAATTTCCTTTTCTTATTGAAAGGGCATCGTGGTGCATGATCATGTTTTTATTTTTTCTATTCACACTTTGTTCGCAAAACTAAGGTAAATAATCGAACTAAGAGGGTGTAATTCTGGGTGACACTTTCCTAGAGGTCAGGCTTAATAGTTAATATGCATATTGAGAGTTGTTCAGGAACAACAGAGGTTGTATGTTTTTGGCGATCATCCTGTATTAACAATAATGCTATAGTGAGTGAGGTTTAAAGAAAATAAATATATTCTTGAAGCCACAATGGCCTGGACAAGATGACTTATATCCATATTGTCACTTCAAACTGTGAAGTAGTCTGTTTGTAGTGTCTGTTTGTGTAAGGATCTGTGGCAAAGAAGTATTTAGAAATGCCTTTTGCTTTCAGTTTAATTTGCTTATGTGACAGATGGGTGCAGTTTGCAATGTGGGCCAACTCTTTGAGAGAGGGAAAATTTAGACAAATCAAAGAAATTCAGTCAAAAAACGCCTTCTCTCTGTGGTGGCTTATGTGACACTACTGAATTTAAAGGAAAGCAACAAACAATAAAAACTGCAAAAGACAGCCATCATGGATCAAAGCATTCAACAGCGGATCAGGATTGTGGACTGTTGGAATTAATATATTTACCCAGTTTAATGGTATAGTAAAGGCAGGTTACCATTTCCACCATGTTCGAATATTCGATGAACTCCAGGATGGATCTCCAGGATGGATCACCTGTTTAGGTGATGTCTCAACTGCTGAAGCCTTTCATGACATGTGCACCTTGAATTGGTGTTAGGTCAATGGCATGACTAAAAGAAAGACTGAAAGAGCGAGAGTCCGGCAGAAAACCCACATAGGGGGAATGTGAATCTTTAAAGCTTTTCTAAGATAATTTTGAATGAAATTGTTTGTTAGTTGAAACTTGGTATGTAAATTAAGTGCCTTTCAAATTATTTGCAATAACCATGGGCATACTTTTGTTCACGAATACCAAAAGACAACTAAAGTTATTATTTCTAAATACTTAATTCACATTTACCTCAGCTGTGCTATAGCTTCTAAAATGGCATTGAATATGTTTGTAAATCGAGTTGTTAAACGATGAAATGTTTTTACTTCAATATGTTTCTCGACCTTTAAATTAATGGTGCAGTGAACTATCTGACAGAGTAAATGGACAGCCATATTTTGTCACTCACTCCTTTCATCATCCTCCCTATGAAACTTGTGCCTTTGTCATTTTACTGCTCTTGAGAATGAGGCAGCTTCTGAAAAAATGTATGTTCTACAGCACCTCTGTCCCTTTAATACTGTCTCTTCACTGTCTCTTTATTAAACTTGTGTATGAAAACTTTTGATTTTTTAATTTTTAATTTTTAAATGATCATAAAATATCCTGTTAAATACAATTCTATACATAAATGTGTCCATTTATTCTAACCTTGTTATTTTCACAGTATATATATATATATATATATATATATATATATATATATATATATATATATATATATATATATATATATATATATATATATATATATATATACACATATATGTACATATGTTCCTTGGTTTGTAATCCTGCTGATTTAAACCTAATACCCCTTCTCCCCAAATGTATTATTCATCCTGTGAGATGTTTTGATGTAGGGAATGAAAGAGCTGGCAAGCTTCTTGATCTAAAGCCTCAGGTAAAAAAGATGACTCCAACTTATCTCCAGCTGGGCCCTGTTATAAGCGATCAATACCATTAAATTCAAATCAAAATCAAAGCGTCCAAGTCAAAGTATTCTATGCATGTGTATGGGAAATAGATAAATTGACTGCCTCTCATTCAGTTATTCTCCCTCAAACACTACTCTCTCACACACATCAACAAATCATCCTCAAATGATGTCGTATGTGAGGAATCTTTTTTAAATTGCAGCTTTGCACAATGAGATTCACAGGCGCGTAGAGTTTCAAGAAGCACATCAACTCAGGGTAGCGAGCTGTTGAAGAGATGCCGCCTCTCTTGTCATCACCTTTGATCGTGATATGCATATTTCATGGCCAATGTAATGTCAATGAGTCCTGGACTAATCCACCTCAGAGCCACTGGGAGCACACCCAATGATAAGGGTGAGTGAACTTAAACAGACTGAGATAAATATTGTATTTTACGAGAGGAGGAGAGAAAGATGCGATGGAGCCAAGGGACGTGGAGACAGCGGGAGGTGAGATAGCAGGAGGGAGAGCAAGAAAGAGGAGTATTTGAAGAGCGGAACAAAAAGATAGGGATGGAGATGGAGAGACAGTGGGGGAAAGAGGAAGAACGGCTAAGGTTGTTACAGGCCAAATGTTGCTGTCAAGAGACACTGTACACCGTCTGAGCTGAATTTCTGTCAAATTTACACTTTTCCTGCTGTGTTGACCCTGAAAGAGTACAGTATTCAGGTCAGCAGCAGCTTGTCTCAAAATCTATATTGACTCATCTCTGTCCCATGCATCATTAAAATCAGTTGTTTCCCTCAAACAACCAGAAATTGATGAAATGCATTTGAAGTTGAAAAACGTTAATCTTTTATGGCTCCTGCATGTTTTAATCATTACAAATATGTTCTCCCCTTGAGGTCATGTATTTTTCAATATGGACATTCCAAGACAGATCTAAAGACACCCTGGTGAGCTGGCAAATGGCTACACCTACCATGCAACAAAATGCCAGGGGACCACAGGAACCAAATCAGCAGCCACATTTAAAATTCATTCACAGGAAGGCAGGACATATGAGGCTCGCTAATTTGTCAGACTTTTCTTTCTGTGACGTAGGTCCGCCACCTGTCTTGTTTCCCAGTCTGTCTTGTCGCTTAAGCATGGAAGGAACAAGCACCTTAATTCAACCTTCCTCAGAAAACCTGTTTGATAGTTTTGCTACAAATGATTTTTTTTTTTTTTTTTAATCTGTAACTGTCTTGTCCTATCCTTCTGCACAGGCTCTTTGGAAGTAATGTTTGCAGGGTCCTCCATCACCCTGGCAGGGAAGGGAGGAGGTAATGTGTTAATTCATGAAGAGCGGTTGTATTTCATGTCCAATGATTAGCCTTCTTAGACCTAATTATGTCCCTGGGGACAACTGCACTCGTCTCCTCCTCTGTGCACAAAACCTTTCCCTTTTCTCTCATTTTCCCACTACCCCACACCCAGTTATATTCACTATCTCCACAGTAATAGGCACTGAATTTTCCTTTTCTTTCAAAGCTACAGACTTGCTCCCCTAAATAAGCCAAATCAACCTGAACTACTGACACTGATGCACATAAGCGAGTGAAAGACAGGTAAGGAAAGTCAGACAAGTGAGAGAAAGCTACATGAATTTAACAAATGTTTTCGGCAGCAGCACAGATGAAAAGAATGGTGGCAGAAAGTTACACAGGTAGAAAAGAGAGAAGTGATTTCCACTACACTGAAGCCCTCCTCCCTTGATTGTGCATCAATCCCTGGCTATCTCTCAGCTGCAGATGGACGTAAAGGGAATGTGATTTCAAGTCAGTCTGAAATCTGAATAAAACATGCTCTGTGCTTTACAGTTCAAGGCCACTATAAAGGCATAGAGGCTCCTCTAAACTTCTAGAAGTGGGGCTCCCACTCAACAGATGCCAGTCTGGCATGCTGTTAGGAGTAACAGGAGCGTAATAGTGATCAGCAAGAGAGTAAACACAACACCTCCGGGATTTTAAACTGTGTTCTAGTTTCATGAAAACACTAATTCAGGTTTGATGAACAAAGGTGGGCACATTTAAAGAAAGGTATTCCATTTTCATGAAAAAAATAAATGATTACAACCATCAAATCAAAGTCATATTTGTTTGATATTTGTGCTGGTTATTTTGTAATTTTTGTAACTGTATGTCATAAAAGGGCTTTGGATTATTCAAGAAAAGAAACTCATTTGTAATGGAAACACTTTCCAAACACTTTTACCATGAAATATAAGTAGGACCATGTAATAATGGAGATACTGATTCCAATCTCTTTTCCCTTGGTCTGAAAACCCTGAAGGCCCAAATATATGAAACTGGGTAAATCACTGTATCACTACAAGTCATGGGTGTGTCCAATTCTGAGTTACATCCAAAAACTGATCACAGGTACAAGCAGCTTACTTTAACTAAAATAACTCGGCTTCTATAAAGGGGCGTTAAATCAACCCTAGGTCTATTACTAAATTACAATGACTGTAACAGTTGACGTGAGCTACAGCAATTGTGAGCTAGAATATGCATTTGCCGTAAAATAGCCACAGACGTTAGGCAACCAGACATCAGAATAAAATGCTATATTCAGCCTATGACAAGAATCATGAGTGCCACTGCAAACAAGTGATGGTATGGATGGGGCTGGGAACTGCAGAAGATAGATGGTACAGATGGTAATTTTAGGTTCCTGAGTATGAAGAAAATGTATTTAAAAAAAAAGTACAATTTTTACAGAACATTGTCTTCAGGTCACTACCACCTTATGTCGCAAATAACAACTAAATGTTGGATATACCGCCATGTATAGATGCAAAAAGAGCAGTTCATGTGTCTTTCATAGAACTTTCATTCTGATCCAGTTTCATAAAAGCAGCTACAATGAATTCTCCTGAGCACTCAAGAAATTCTAATGACCTCTAACTCTAAACTGATTTCCGTCCTTTTGGTCTCTAGCAAAAGTATCATCTAGTAATGGATCTATGGGTTAATCTGGAATGCTCCTTTGAACAGATTTGTCCTGTTAATTCGGTCACTGCTTACTGTAAACTTTGATGCAGCATAACAAGGGGATTCCTCAGAGCTGGAGATTCAGGACTCCCGAGTCCACTGACAGATCTGCGTGATTAACCAAGATCTGCAGGGATTCACACATCTTTGCTTATTATAAAGATGGTCAAATAAGTCGACCAGGAGCAGAGCAAATTAGTTTAGAGTTGCAAACAAGGATACCTGCTGATAATCAGGAGCCTGTAATTTACCATCGACCCAGGCACAGCTGGTTTCTTGTTGCTAAAACAGAGGTCATAAATGAGTCTGCCCACCAGGCGTTTCGGTTAACATATTTAAGACGCCTTGTTTGTTTCTGATCAAGCTGACTGTTTGTTGAGTTTGCTATGAGAGTAATTTCTAAATTTTACAAATGTCTTTAAATTTAATTTTTACCTATGTATGTGTGTGTGTTTGTCTGTGTATATATATATATATATATATATATATATATATATATATATATATATATATATATATATATATATATATATATATATATAATTTTTCTTAACCTTTTTTTAAGCCATACACACAGCAGTAATAATAGTTTTCGGATGTACCTAACAACCAGCTATCACCATGGTCAATAGTTCATCCCTAGAGTATCAGTAATTAATACATTTAATCTAGACAATGAAATCACATTTTCAACACTTCTGCACTACTTGAGTTAAATTCTTCTGCTCAGTTTTTTTATATAGCATATTTAAAATAAAATTGGCCAAGTTGCTTTAGAAGCCCAAATCATGCTTTATTATTATTATTATTATTTTTTAACATATAGTAGATGATTAGTTAATTCTCTTTGGGGATGAATAAAATATTTTGAATAAATCTAGGTCGCAGGCTCTGACTTGTGCATCTATTCTGCATCCCTCAATGTTAGAAAAAACACATTTTTACATTAGCGTAACTTAAACTCATTAGGCCATCATGCTCCTCCACCTTTCTACAGTGCAGACACATTTGGTTTTTTTCTCCTCTAAAAAAAGACAAAAACACAATGCAAAGGTGAGGCCTTTGCATTGTGTTTTTGTCTTTTTTTATTGTCTTTTTCCCCTTTTTATTTCCATGCCAACACAAAATGTTGAGAAGCTGACCCTTGGATACTTACAAATAAACAAGGATGTGTTTTTAGAAAGAATCTGACAGCTACTCTTAAATCTTTCTGCCGGTTCTTCCTTGTGAACGTGGTCTATCCAGTTACCTTCAAGAGGCCTCCCCTCTCCGCAGACGATTACTGCAAACTTCTGTAGAAGATCCCTGCGATGGAAATCAAAATTCAACGGCTTGAAATTAATGTGGAAGTGAACTGATAGTGTGGAAACGATCCAACTATACCTCTGACAAAGAAAAGTGGACAAGATCTTGCAAACACACAGCTAATTAGCACCAACATAAGTGATAAGAAACAGAGACTGTGTACAAGGTCATAACTCTTCAGATGATAGTCATCCCTGGAATGTAAATCATCTCAAAGGAAAAAGGGAGGACAAGTTAGGCAGAGTCTAGCTCACTGAGATCTTGCACTCCTGAAACCTCACAACTCCTCAACCTCTTATCTTAGTCAGACACAGTCATGGACAGCTGTAAAAGGGAAAACTAACAAAAACCCTCCTACTTGAGAACCAGAGATGAATCTGCAGAACAAATATGTCCCACTGCTGCAGCATTCTGGATCTCCAGATCTCCTTAATGAAATCCTTCCCTCACGGCACATAGAACGGAAAACAAGCAGGGGAGTGGTGGCCTAGTGGTTACAGTGGTGGGCTTGGGCGTGGAGGACCCAGGTTCAAGCCCAGGGCTGCCCACAATGGTAAATCTGGGGGCCCCTGAGCAAGGCCCCCCGGGGCGCTGCCCTGCTAGCAGCCCCACTGCTCACTAGTGAAACTAGTTGATGGGTTAAAAGCAGAGACTAATTTCGGTGTGCATCGTACATACAGCGTGTGCACGATGTCCACACTGACAAGAAAGGGAAGAAAAAAAAAAAAAAAAAAAAAAAAAAAAGTCAGTGAGTAAAAGGCTACAGGGAAAGACTTGGCTTCAGACTCTGATTGTTGGTGACCCCAGTGTGAAAGGTGTGTGAAAGTAGGTACTGTGCGCAATATCTGATGTGAGAAACAATATCGTGCAAATTATCGATGCACATCCAACTGTGGAAAACCTCATATTGCATGTGGGATCAAAGATTGTAACACAACAATTTGGTACTTAAAAAGAGGTACTTTACTGAACTATTGGATGCAGTTAGCTGTCTGGATGCTCAAGAATTTATCAGTGGGCCTCTCCCAGCAATTAAAGGAGACATCAAGAAGTGGCAAGGACAGAAGACAAGGAATACCATAACTGTAATATATTACCAGCATTTTAGAAGCAAGCGATAAAGCCACCTCAGGCCCTTCTCTCAGCCCCGTCTCAACCATGAGATATGTCAAACCCTCTTTTCTGTACACCTTCACTGCCTCATCCAGTCTTTCTCTCTTAATTCTTTCCCATCCTGGACTTTACTGACCACATGAAGGCAGAGTCACAGGACCCTCGTAGAAGACCATCACTACAGAAAGCCCTACATTACCCGAGTCATCTGAAACAGCTGGTGTAAGACGCCAGTTCCCAGCTCCCACTACCCTCCCTCCATGCCTAAACACAAAATCATCATCTGTCTTAAAAGCCAGATAACATATCTAACTGATATGTGCCTTGTCCAGGCCGGAGTATTGTACGTACTCATGGCTCTTTCCAGGATAAGCCGGGGCCCAATATGCAAGTAGTTTCTTCCACCCGTGTTTTAATACCTTGCAGAATAATTATTCAAACTTCAAGGAAAAACGTCTCACCCAAAGCATTCTGCAAATGTATTACATGTTCTGTTCACTGCTCATCAGCCACAGCCAGCCCATAATAAAAACTGGACAGATAAGTGCTATTAACACACTGAAACTAGCTTTACTAAATGTCAGGACTCTGGCAGGAAAAAAAAAACATTTTTAATTAATGATTTTATTTTAAAACACAAACTTGATTGCATGTTTTCAACAAAAACATGGTACAATAAGGATAATAATGCAGCAGTCAAAACAAGCCTTCCCAATGACAGCTTTACGAGTAAATCCAGACAGAATACAAAAGGGGGAGTAGCTGCTGTGTTTAGTGACTCCCTTAAATGTAAGCAAATGTCTTATGACAACTAAGCTTAATTTGAATATGTGGCTCTTCAAAGGAAGTTCGCAGCCTGTGTGTTGATTCTCAGTATCTACAGAACACCTAAGAAGCATGCAACCTTGTTGATGACTTTACTGATCTGCCGTCTGTCATCTGTGTTGATTTTGACTGTGTAATTGTTGTTGGGGATGTTGACATAGATGTTGATAACCCCCAGGACATAGGAGCCAAGGCATCTTAACAATTTAGAACTGACTCAGCATGTGATGGAAAAAGTCACAGCAAAAGGCTTTGTCTCGACTTAATAATGTCCAAAGGTCGGGACATCTCTGAGGTTATGGTGGCAAGTGTTGCTCTGTCTGACCATTCTTGTGTTTTCTTTTGAGAATTTTATTAATGTCAGCAGAAGTTTTCAGGCAGAGATGATCAAGAGAAAAGACTAGTGCACACAAGCTAAAAGAAGGCAGGCACTATTGTTACCGGTCACCACTCTGACTTACTTGGGACTTCATGTGCATGATTCTCAAGACAAAGGAGTCCAATTAAACAACCTTGTTGAGTTATAGCTGTAGCTTGACTAAATTGTCCAGATAAACATCCAAATACCTTAGGTCTTTCTGGCAAAATGCCTGAAAATCCTGTATTAGAAGGGGGATTTCTGCAGTGGCATAGAAAGCGTAACACACTGTCCCAGAGGCAGTCAATATGCAAACTGACCGACGAGTTCATAAAGTATATCACTCAACTGGACAACTGTGCTTCAGTTAAATGACAAATAAAAGACAATCCACACAAAAAACGCATAGATTCTGGCACGTCTGTTCTCGCCCACGTCTTATGCTCACAGACCAGATATACCATATGTCTGAACTAGAACCACGTAATAGAGTGAGGCAGTCCCAGTTTGGTGTGACTACTCAGCCCTGACATGAACAAATGGAATATGGAAGAAATCGGATATATAGTTTACATCTTACAGTCTTATTGTCTTTCATCATAATTATATAACATTTGTTGAACATGTGTCTGTGCAAAAGGTGCCTTTCAAATATCATTATTTCAAGTGAACAGTTTGTAGATGCTGGCATTCATATTACACATCATGTTTCCAATACAGCTGAGTTTAAACAGTTATTCAGTGCGCATCTAAAAAAAAATGTGAAAAATGAAACCTGAAACTGAAACATGTCCACATCCGTTATGACATGTGGGTTTCAATTCTCTAATGGCCACACAACTATGGGCTAAACCTTATAATTCTATCACAAGCAGGCATGCAAAAAAAAAAGCAGAAAAATATATTCAGCTGTTATGTTTTTGAGGTGGGTTACACATCCATCCAATTAGTCAAAACGCTGACATTCTGAGAGTATTTAAAGAGATGTCATCCTATTCATATGACTGTCTTTATTTAGATAAGAGACAAAGAGAGAGATCAACGGTTGGGTGAGAGATATTGCCTTATAACAAGACAGAGCGGTTACAGCATTATTAATTCTATAACTCATCTCTATAAAAAATCTATGCTTTCAAGGAGAACATAAAACAGAAATGTTCAGTTCAAGCCCCTGTCTTGTCTACCTTGTTCTTTTAGTTTTTTCTACTGCCAACATTACATGTATCTGCAAGAAAGGAGTAAGACAGCGGCTTGTGAAGCACCTCTTTCATGTGCCCTTCATTTCTGTCAATAGTTCTCACCATGACCCACGTGTTGACAAATTGACGGACAATCACTCAGTGGTTGCATTCTTTGTATTAGTATTTGTTAACCACAATCAGATAAGCTCTGTTGTTTTCATGTGGAAGAAAAATGCTGTAGTTATGCATTTTGTCCTAATATCCATCGTGTCAAAATGTCTGTTTGCACTTGTCAAAATACCCCAAAACTGGCACATAATGGAAAAAAAAAAAGAAGAAAAAAGACTTTCCTTCTATGACATCCTGACAGTTCTGGGAGGGGGTGAACGTGTGCATTCACATCTTCTAGCCAGTTACTGGACATGTAGTAGGAAGTTTCCATCTACAGCTTTAAGGATTACATTCAATTTAATTATAGCTTGTACAATTACAACAAAGATTCCTCCTTTTAAAATATATGATGCATCTTGATATCATAAGTCACTTGGTCACGTTACCTCCACTGTCATCCCTATGTGCAGACATTTATGTGTCTGCACACCACACACATTCATTTGTATATATATATATATATATATATATATATATATATATATATATATATATATATATATATATATATACACATGAATGTGTGTGGTGTGCAGACATTTATGTGTCTGCACACCACACACATTCATGTGTATATATATATATATATATATATATATATATATATATATATATGTGCACATATATTAATTATTTGCATATCTCCACAACCATCCATCCATAATGCATTATCTAATTTTCTTTTTTTTTCTTACTCTTCTGTTTTTTGTACTGTGGTAACACACAAATTTCCCAATGTGGGATCAATAAAGTCTTATCTTATCTTATCTTATCTTATCTTATCTTATCTTATCTTATCTTATCTTATCTTATCTTATCTTATCTTATCTTATCTTATCTTATCTTATCTTATCTGAAAGTGGAAGTTTACAACTGCACAACAAGAAATTAGTGTTTTCTGTGCTACTGGATTTGCTAGAAATTCTTTCTTGTTATAATGCTTTTGTTTTCAAGTTGTCTCCAAAAAATGTGTTGGTTGTAAGGAAAAGATGGCAAAGTGCTTTAGATACAGTTTGTTTTTCTTTGACACCAAAATTTGAATGTATATGTGACTCTTATTAGATGGCCGTCTGCAGCTGGATTTAAAAAAACAAACATAAGCTAAAAGTCGTTACCGTTCCAACACTAGGAGCTTGTGAATGTGAACCATAAGTGGTAAGTAAAGTGTGTTGTGCTGTGTACATGCATTTTACTACAAAAATGGTGGTTATAGTGATCCTACGTTTGTGAATCTCTTACTTTTATTCTCTGTCTCATGCTCGCAAGAAAGGCAAGGCAAGTGTATTTGTATAGCACAATACAACAACAACAAGGTTATTCAAAGTGCATCAAATACACTAAAACATCATCACATTAGCAGAAGATAAAAGCATGTATTAAATTTTAAACAAAGAGAAGGAAAGAAAAAAGAATATTAGAAGCTTAAAAGTAACAGTGCAGAGTTGGAACTACATTCGAATGCAGCTGAGAACAGATGCATCTTCAGTCTGGATTAAAATAAATTGAGTGTTCAGCTGATCTGAGGCTTTTTGGGAGTTTGTTCCAGACATGTGGAGCATATGTGGGACACAAGAATATATTGAAACTAGAACACCCCCCATATTTATTTCATTTGAGAAATCATTTGTTTTTCTTTATTTTATTTCCTTTGTCAATAATATAATTTCATTTTTCAGTATGGACATGATGATAAAAACACGATTGCTGTTTAAATTTTTGTGGTGGTTAAGAATGAGGTAAAGCACATAATAAGTCATTTGCATACGGCTGTAAGCAGACTCAGTCAACATAAACAGATTAAAACCCGTTTGCTTTTTACATGCTAGAGCCTGTCCTTTTTTCCATCCACGTGTGCAACATAATTTGGCGGGCCAAACAGGAGGAGCAGTCGGCATCGAGGAGGCCACTTTATGGAAAATGGCACTGGAGGAATTGCAAGACAAGTTGGATCTTGCAATTCTTGACCTGACTGCGGAGCAGTTAACAGAAGTGTGCATTAGGATTAAAGTACCAGCTGGACCAGTTACTAAGAGGCACGTATTGCTCTGCCTTATCGATGCACAGATCAACACTGTAATGGAGAAGGAAGACAGCGAGGTGGCAGAACAGTCTCTATATGAACTGCTAAAATTAGCTGAAACAAGATGATGAGCCAGAAAGTGAACCAAGTAAGGATGGAGCTGATGAACCTGCCAGTCTTCAAAAACAATATGCTGATCTGCAGTTGAGTTTTCAGGTATTCCACACAAGCCCTGAATGATATAATAGAATGCCTGAGTGAAAAAGTAAAAGGAAACAAGACAACAAGTTTGCCAGCAGCTCAGCATATGGGGATGCAGCAACCATCTAACAGACTTCCTGAAGTCAGAGACAAAAAGAGATACTGAGCTTTATGAAGTAGTCAAACAACTAAAGCAAGAAGTGGAGGAAATGAAGAAAAGCATGCACAA
The DNA here is from genome assembly GCA_014839995.1 of Xenentodon cancila. Taxonomy (NCBI): domain Eukaryota; kingdom Metazoa; phylum Chordata; class Actinopteri; order Beloniformes; family Belonidae; genus Xenentodon; species Xenentodon cancila. Next base: position 31,027,229 of record CM026197.1, read on the forward strand.
CTCACCAGCGAATCCTCACTGCCCTAAAAGGAGCTTATGGAAACAATGTAGAGCCTATCAAGACAGTGGGAAGAGTGACCAATGTGAGCATTGCTTTAAGTGTGGCTAATCAGGGCATGTCTCAAGAGGCTGCAGAGGTCAAAGGAAGCCAGCGGGCAATCCTGATGAAGCAAACATTTTAGATAGCCCCCTCTCTAATCCAAAAAGAACAGTGTGAAGAAGTGCATTGGCTGTAGTGTGACCACATCAGGCAGCTACAGGAGATGGAATCACCTGAACTAGAGACATAGGGATCAGCACAAGCACTGGGTCATGCCATATGTATAGCTCATATGTCGGCCCACCGTCCTTCATTGGTAAGAAATGTGTTTGTTGTGTTTGTCAATTGCTTGTCAAATGGAGTGCTGGCACAGGCCGTCTGGGACACTGGGTCACAAGTGACCATGATAAGTAAAAGATAGAGAAGATCTCACTTACCAAATGCAACATACGCCACATAGAACTGCTGCAGTCAAACAAGTTGCTTGGAAAGGCAGTAAACAAAACTGCCATCCCCTTTAAAGACTGGGTGGATGTGGAGAACTGCTTGTTCCGAAATTCATTGCTTGTGACACAAAAGTGCCACAAGATCCTATTATCGGCTCCAACATTATGAAAGAACTAGTCAGGTGTGGAATGGTGAGTAATCCAGATGTCACTACCAAGGCTTTGTGTGAAACATTTTCAATTGACTGTAAGTATACTGGGGTGTTAACAGGTACTCCAAACCAGTGACACAGACCAAACAGGAAGTTTTGTTTGAATCAGACGGGTCTCAAGGGTAGTGAGATGGGCTGAATATCCTCAACAACATCATCACCTTGCAGAGAGGAAAGTGGTCCCAATTGTTGATGGATGAGTATGTTGCATTTGTGAGAAATGAAGATGAAACAACATCCATGAATGTTTCCACCTACCATCACCACAGCATGTGCTGCAGAAAATGACCAAGTGCTATCTCCTTCGGCAGAGATCTCCCGTGGTGACCTGAAAAGGGCCCAAGAGAAAGATCCAGTCATGATGAGATAATGAGATAGGGGAATCGACTCTTCATCAACAAAGATGGCATTATGTTTAGAAAAAAACAGCCACATGAACTCAACTAGTGCTTCCCAAGAAATGTCATCCGATGATCTATTGAGAACTGCATGAGGAGCTGGGGCACCTTGGTGTGGAGAGGACCATACATTAGGTCCACAACCGCTTCTACTGGCAGCACATGCAGCGATACATCGATCACTATGTCACCAAGGTGTGTAGCTGCCTCAAACACAAATGACCAGAAAGGCCAACAAAGGTACCACTGAAGAATATAGTGACAACATATCCTTTTGAATTGGTGGCAATTGATTATTTTCACCCTGAGAGCTGCAAAGGGGGTATGAGTACATCCTGGTGGTCATGGATCACTTTACCCGCTTTGCTCATGCTTATGCCTGCACCAACAACTCAGCAAAGATGGTGGCTGAGAAGGTTTTTGGTGACTTTGTAGTAAAGTCTTTCTTTCTCACCAAATTGCATCACGACCAAGGCAGAGTATTCCAGAACAAGCCGTTTGCCAACTGTGGTACCTGGAGCTCTCGCACCACCCCTTACCACCTGCAATTGAATGGTCAGGTGGAGCGATTCAACAGGACATTGATCTCTATGCTACGAAACCTAACTGAAGATGCCAAGGCTGATTGGAAGTTTGTTGGCGAAGGTCTTTCATGCGTACAATTATACCCATCATTAAAGCCACTGGATATGTGCCATATTATCTCATCTTTGGCAGGAATCCACGGCTGCCTGCGAACATCATATTTGGTCTCAAGCCAGGTGACCAGAGTACATCACACAGCAAGTATGCCACAAAGGGGAGGAAACGGATGGAGAAGGCTTGTCACCTAGCATCATAAACAGCATAAGGGGAGAGAGACAGTACACAAGCACGCTACAACCAGAAGAGTTACGGAGCAGAGTTGCACCCAGGATGCAGAGTCCTGATTCATAACTTCTTTGAGAGAGGAGGCCCAGGGAAGTTGAGGTCATTCTGGGAGGTCTACATAGTGACAGAGAGAAAGCACAAACACAGTTCGGTTTATAAAGTGAGGCCAGAGGGCGGCTCGGGTCGAACGAGAGTACTCCACAGAAATCTACTGCTTCCCTGCAAGTTTGTCTTTATTGAGCAGAGACAATCCAAACCAAATAAATATCCGTACAATAATACAATACAATAAATATCCAAGGGCACTTGCAGAAGCAGACGCCAAGCACTTTGAGCAGCCGGAAGACCATCAGTATAGCTCAGAGGACAATGACAACTAGACCATCTGGACGTGGTGGAGGGCGATGGGTTGAAGCTGGAACTAACGAGAGTGGAGCCGGAGCAGCAGGGGCTGGAGCAACAGGATGCAGAGCCAGCAGACATGGAGGCTGCAAAGTCGAGTGGTGCAAAGGACCAAACCAACGCCGAACCATCATCTTCTGATGCCAGAAAGTATCCTTTAAGAAACACCCTCTCTGCTAAGTCATTCACATATGACTCACTGGGAAAGCCCAATATCACTCTTAGACATTAGTAAAGTTCAGACGTTATTGCAGCTTTGAGTTCACAGTTACAGTTAAGCTAAACTGCAATTGAATCAGGTTTAGGACAGGTCTTAGTGCATGCAACCTAATATTTTTACTTGTTTTGTTTTTCATAGGATGCTAAACACAATAACTCAGTGACTTTTTAGACATGTGTTTACAATGCGTAGAAGCACAACATATAGTTTTGGTCACTGCTAAATAATTGCACGGGTCTTAAGTGATAACCTATCAGTGGGGATACGTATTTTCCGCTACCGGGCAGAGAATAAAAGCAGATATTCATAGTGCACGATGATATCAGCTGTGGACACATTTTGTGGACCTGGGAGATACATGAGATGTTGATGAACTGACTGTACACAGAACTGTATCTTTGAGGCAGAACACTGACTCCTGTCACCTGTGACTGTTACTTACCTGTTGATGGCAACGTTTGTTCTTGTCCTGACATTCTGTGTCGGGAAAAGAACAAGAACAAGAAACATTTTTTTTTAGAGGGGAGAGTGTGAGACACATGAATATGTTGAAACTAGAACACAATTTCATTTGAATGATCATTTGTTTTTATTTATTGTATTTCATTTTGTCAGATTAAAACCTGTTTGCATTTTACATGCTGCAAGAGTCTTTTTTTCCATCCACATGTGTAACACATAGAAGCTGAACGCAGCTTCTCCGTGTCTGGTCCTGACTCTGGGAACTGATAACAAAAACTGGATCCCAATGACCTGAGGGACCTGGAAGGTTGATACTGGGTCAGAAGGTCAGGTATTCTGGTCCTAAAGCATTCAGACCTTTTATAGACCGACATCAGAACTTTAAAGTCTGTCCTCTGATGGACAGGCAGCCAGTGTAAAGACCTGAGAGCTGGACTGATGTGGTCCACTTCTTTGGTCTTAGTGAGGAGTTTTAAATGAGCTGCAGTTGTCTAACTGACCTTTTGACCTCTAAAGAAGCTATTACAATAATCCTTCATTTTTATACATCTCATGACAAAAAAACTAACAAAAAACAGTTTTAGTGATTATAACACCAAGGCATAATCAAATACTGACAAGTATGGAATCAAAAATAGTTTGAGAACAGCATCATTACATTTTCTATTTCAGGGCTGCAGACGTTATCTGTTTCAGTCAGTTCTTATACTCACTTCACATATTTACACTTGTTAACACAATTGTATACAGAAATATGTACATATAGATTGTGAATAACTGATATCCAACAGCTCTGATCTTTGTTTTTGTGGTGTATTTTACTGTGTGTGTGTGTGTGTGTGTGTGTGTATGTATGTGTATACATACTATATATATATATATATTTACATCTTATATATTTACCTAGGAGTTTAAAAAAGTTATTACAATACATTTTAAGAATTACAGCCATTATAAACAAATTAGGCCCATATTTAGTGGATCAAAATATTTGATCCAGCAACAAGGCAATTCAAGGTGCTTTACATAATAAAAATATAAATAAGTGTAGAGAGGAAAAAAACATTGAGTTACAGTGCAAAGCTATAATAAAGAAAAGTCAAGAGTTAGACTAGATTTATAGTGTAGTACTGAAATAAAATTGTTTTAATTTAAATTCAGATTGGTTTAAATAATTCAGGTACGTGTAAAAATGAGTTTTGAACCTTGATTTAAAGGAACTGGGGGTTTCACCATTCCTACTGTTTTCTGGAAGTTTGTTACAGATCTGTGGAGCATAAAAGCTGAATGCTGCTTCTCTGTTTGGTTCTGATTCTGGTGACACAGAACAGACCTGAACCAGAAGACCTGCAAGGTTGATATGGCAACAACAAGTCTGATGTATTTAGGTCCTAAACCATTCAGTGATTTATAAAGTAACAGAACTATTGTAAAGTCTATTCTCTGACGTACAGGGAGTTAGTGTGAGGACCTCAGAACTGGACTGATGGTGTCCACTTTCTTAGATCTAGTGAGAACTCAGGCAGCAGTGTTCTGGATCAGCTGAAGCTGTCTGATTGACTTTTTAGGCAGACCTGTGAAGACACTGTTGCAGGACTCAATTTAACTATTGATAAATGATAAAGATAAACATGGATGAGTTTTTCAAGATCCTACCAAGACATTAGTCTTTGGTCCTGGAGGTGTTCTTCAGGTGATAAAAAACTGTCTTTTTAATTGTCTTAATCTGTCTCTGATCTTTCAGGTCTGAGTCCATGACTACACACAGATTTCTTGCCTTATCAGTGGTTTGAAGTTGTAATAACTGAAGCTATGTGCTGACTCTTAAACGCTCTTATTTTGGTCCAGAAACAACTACTTCAGTTTTGTTTTTGTTCAGTTGAAGAAAATTATGGCATATCCACTCTTTGATTTGTTCTATCCATCTAGTCAATGCTTGTATGAGCTTATTGTCGCCTGGTGACATTGTAATGTAAAGTCATGTGTCATCTGCATAGTTATGGTAACTTATCCTCTTGTTTATTATTAGGCGTTTTTACATTTTGCAGAAACCCTGCATTTTTTTTTTTTTTTTTTTTTTTTTTTTTTTTTTTTTTTTTACCCCTGTTTGCATATATATTTATGGTTGATACCATGTTGGTATAACCGGAGTTGTATATATGCATTTTAATCTGGTAACCAAGGGTGTTTTGTGTGTGTGGGTGAGTGTGTGCAAGTGTGCTACCTTCACCAGCCCTCATAACAGTCAAACTTATATTTTTATTGATCCCTGGAGAAATCAAACAAGATAAAAGTAAAGGGAGAGTCGGAGAGAGGGGTGTAAATGTTCTGCAGAGGAGGGCTATAGTCACCGGGTGTGGAAAGTGGAGAGAGAGAGAGCAGAAGAAAGAGACAAGACAGTGGTGGTGCAGTTTGGTGTCTATGTTGTAATATTTGTCAAGAAGTTTATAATGTGTTGTTTAAGGGGTAAAAGGTGGACACAAGACAATCAGTCGTTATAAGCAAAAAAAAAAAAAGAGAAAAAAAAAAAAAAAAGAAAAGAAAAAGAAGATAGAGGAAAATAGAGGAAAAAAGGAGGAGGAGTTTCATATTTACAATCACATTTCTGATCGTTTGAGCGTTGGGGGGGTGTTGGACGCAGTATTGAATAGTCATATATAATACCTACATACATACATACACATACATATGTGGACATGTATGCTGTTATCTAGTACATATTCTTTATACATTGTAAACAGAGCAACTCAATTTGTACCTCAATGCACAATGCACACACACACACACACACACCCGTATACATACACCCAGCAATGATCCGTGTGTTGACCTCGAAGCATTATGTATGTAAGATACATGTGCATCAGTAAGTAGTTATTCATACATATTAATATACTCTAATACAATCATGTGCACCTGTGCTTTTTAGTTTCATGTGCATATACATATATCCTGTATTTGTCCATATATATATATATATATATATATATATATATACCTATACATTAATTAATACACATATAGAAATGCATCTACATATACACAGCAACATATAAACACCTAGTGCATACTTATATATATCTATATATATGCATACATACAAACACACATACATACCCACATATACACATCCGCACATGTACACACACACCCACACACGCACACACACACCTCCACATGTGTACTCCCATGCACACACACACACACACACACACACACACACACACACACACACCTCCACATGTGTTTGCACTCACCCACACCCACGTCCACATGTGTATGTACACACACATGCACACACACACACGCACGTGCACAGACACATATACCCACACACACACACGTGTACTCTCACGCACACACACACACACACACACACGTGTACCTGCACACGCACACACACACACGTACATGCACATGCACACGCACACACACACACACGTACATGCACACGCACACCCACACATACATACACGTGTACGCACCCCCCCCCCCCCACACACACACACATACACACACACACACCCACATACCCACGTGTACGCACATCCTACCTCCCCCCACACACACACACACACACACACACACACACCCACATACACCCGAGTACGCACACCCTACCCCCCCCCCCCCCCCCCACACACACACACATACACCCACATACACACGTGTACGCACACCCTACCCCCCCCCCCCCCACACACACACACACACACACTCGTGTAAATGCGCACACACGTACACACACACACACACATGTACATGCACACCGACAACATGGAAACCCATATATATATATGGTAATACCTACATACTCATAATTCTTTGTGCACATAAATACTACATATACAAAAATATGATAATAATCACAATAAAAAATGACAACAACAAATCATTTACATACCTCCTTCCTTTGAATAGTTATTTTTAACTTTACTAAAGTAATTATTCTTACAAAGCCCTTGTTGGTTCCCATCGTCACCGGTCATCGCCCCCCTGCCCCCCCGCCCCCAGGCCAACCCATGCCCCCCCCTCAAGAGGCGGCTGCAGCCAACCCACCCAGCAGAGCAGGACAGAGGAGAAGGCGGCCACCGGTCCCACCTCCCCTTCCATGTCAAATCACCTCCGCAAGGGGCCTGACAAGTCCAGGAAGACAAGGGCGCGGGGCGCCCCCGGATCCCCAGGCAACCCACCATGGCGCGTCCCCGCCAAGCAAGAACGGTGCCGTCACGGTCCGCCAGCGTCTGGGCACCGCCACATGTCCGGCCGCCACAGCGGTGACACCAGACTCCCAGGGCCGAACAGCACTGGGCCGGCAGAGGGGGGGGGGGCCAGGCGGCGAGAGGGGAGGGAGGCGGCGAGAGGAAACACGGGCAGAGCGAGCAGCCCCGGGGGACCGAGGCAGCCACCACCCGCAGTCGCCAACTTACAGAGCCAAGGCGGAGGGACAGGAACAGGGGGCAGGGGGGGGGGGGGACACAGCCGACACCCAGAGGCCACGCCAGGCCAGGGAAAAGGAGCCCGCCAACACATCCGGCGCACCCGGCCGGTGGGCCACCACCGCACTACTTCCAACCAGGGGGCCCCTCCCAGTAGTCAGCCCCGGTACCAGGCGCCGCAGCCAAGGAGCAGCCCCGGCCCCCCCCGAGACCCAGGCACCCCCCCGCAGGACAAGACCCAGACAGTAGGAGCGCGGGCCGGATCCCCGGGCACCCAGCGACCTGCAGGGGCCGTCCAGCACATGCTCCCCTGGTAGTCCCTCATGTTACCCCCCTCCCCCCCACCTGGCCTATTGATCTCTCAATTTTTTATATATTTTTTTATTTACTTATTTATTTATTTATTTTTTTATTGTTACATATATCTCTATACATATATATACACACATATATATATACATATATATACACATATATACACACACTTTTTTTTTTTTTTTTTTTTTTTTTTTTTTTTTTTTTTTTTTAATTATTATCCCTCCCTCCCTCCGTTCCTTTGTTAATGTATTTGGATGCATTAAAAAGAGCAGCTGGTACATGTATGGTGAGCACTCCCTACACATACCAGTGCTCTCTATTGTGTATATATATAATAATTTATATATGGTCATGGTGCATTAAAAACAATAAGAAACTGGCACCTACAGGGTGGATGTCCCCTGTAGGCCCCAGCTCTTCTTGTCATGTTTGTCTCTTTGGGGAGGGTTTTTTTTTTTTTTTTTTTTTTTTAATAATAATTACTTTGATTATTATTTATTTATTTATTTATTTCATTTTTTTTTTTTTTTTTTTTTTTTTTTTTTTTTTTTTTTTTTTAATACGTGTATATACATATATACACACCTGCACATACACATACGTACATACATATAAAACCCCCCTTTTTTTTTTTTTTTTTTTTTTTTTTTTTTTTTTTTTTTTTTTTTAATTAATAAATATACAAATATGAGAGAGGGGGTGGTGGGGAGGCGGGCAACCAGGACCAGGGGCGCATCACCTGCGAGCCCCACACAGTCACAGGAGCCAGGCCGCCAGCCACGCCCCACCGTCAGGGACCTCCCCCACAAAGGGGCACCAGCATCGCGAGAGGGCCGACACACGCCCCCCAGCCGCAGGCCGGGACACCAGGGCCGACCCCAGCGAGGCCCCCGGCCGGACCCGCACGGGGGCCGCACCGACCAGGGATCCACGGCGGCGGCGCACAACCCGATCCCCCTCCCCGCGCCACCCCCGGAAGCCGACCGCACGCACCCCCCCCCCCCCACCCCCCCACCCCCAAACCCAGCCCACCGTCCGCATCTAATGCAATAGCATCAGACGGGAGTAGCAATACCCGGACCCCCAGCGCATGCCACCCCGCCCGCATCCCCCCACCACCAACCCCCCCCGCCCCCCGCCCGCCAACCCACCCCTCCCCAGCCCGGCCGTGGCCGTCGGAGCGGCACTCACCGCTGCCGCCAGGATCAAGGGGCAGCGCCAACCTACTAGCACACCAAGGGACACCACATGCAATACAGAGACGCCCCAGTCGGAGGAGCCGGGGAAGGGGGGGCACACCGATAACCCCATCTCCCAGGCCCAGCAGGCCCCATCAATCAATACTACTGTCCCTGTGGATATGGGACCCTGAGGCCACCAGCGCCACCCGCACCCACCCCACAGCATGGGCAGCACCGCAACCCCGGAAGGCAGGGCCTGGCCAATGGTTAGATAGAAAGTTAGAAAGAAAGATTAGAAGAGAAAGAAAGAAGAGAAAAAAAAATAAAAAAAAAAAAAAAAAAAAAAAAAAAAAAAAAAAAAAACCCCTAGACTATCAAGGCAGGAAGACCAGAGCACGACACCAATAACAATAACAATCTCCAAGGGCTCTTTTTTTTTTCTTTTTTCTTTCCCCTTTCTCCTTTTTTTCTCTTTTTTGTGCCACCCCCCCTACTTTTGGTAGTAGTTCAGCGGATTTCCAGGCTAGTGGTCAACCTGCCAATTTCTAGTCAAGGGCAATGAGGAGTAAGCTTGGGAGTTGGGGTGATTATTTATGAATTAGTCCTTTTAGTTGGTCCAAAATCCGATTATTTATTATTTATCGAGGATCATTTGAGGGAAGATTTGTGTGTCTTGAATTCAAGGATAAAATAAGTTTTTTCCATACTTGGTCAAACTTTATAGTTTGTTTTTTGATTGAGGCTGATAGTTGTTCCATTGAGATAAATTCTGTTAGTAAGTTTTCCCAGAGGATGACATTGATGGAGTTTTTGGTTTTCCAGTTCATGAGGATTGTTTTCTTGGCGATGATTAGGGCAATAGAAAGGATTCTGTTGGAACTATTATCCAGTGATAGAGTAGAAAAATCTCCCAAGAGGCAGAGTGAGGGTAACAGCGGGATGCAGCAATCAAGACGTTGGGAGAGGGTGTCAGTGACACTGTGCCAGAATATTTTGACTGGGTCACAATCCCAGATTGCATGCAAGTATGTGTCCGTCACATTTTGTGTACACTGTGTACAAATTTTTGTATCTTTAAAGCCCATTTTAAACATTCTTTCCCCCGTATAGTGAACTCTGTGAATTACTTTATATTGTATTAGTTGTAGGTTCACGTTAGCGGTAGACATAAATATATTTTTACAGATTTGGGTCCAGAAGTCAGCATTGTAGGTAACCTCTAAATCTTTTTCCCATTTAATTGATGGGATGGACATTGTTGTCTTATTTATTGCAATTAACTTATAAATTTTGGATAAAATTTTCTGTTGACTAGCAATTTGGATTAAATCTAGTACCAGTGGCGGAAGATTAAGGTTAGGTGTTTTGCTATTAAGTTTTGTTTGAACAATAGATTTGATTTGAAGGTATTCTAGAAATTGATTTCCTCCAATGCTATACTTCTGTACGAGGTGAGAGAAAGAAACCAGAGTGTTGTTTTCATAGATATGTTTAAGATGCGTAATGCCCTTAGTGATCCATGATGACAGATTTAATGGTTTCCTGTTCATCAAAAAATCCGGATTATTCCAAATAGGAGTGTATGTACTTAGTGATACCGTGGTATTAGTCATTTGGTGAAAGTCCCACCAGGCCGTCAGAGTTGAGGCAATGATTGGATTTTTGAAGCAGGGATGTCTGGTGATAGTGCGGCTTATAAATGGCAAATCAGAGATATTGATTCCTTTACAAAAAAATTGTTCTAGCCCTATCCAAGAACAATCTGATTCGTTTGGTTTAATCCATTTATAAACATACTGGAGTTTATTTGCGAGATAGTAGTGCTGGAAGTTTGGGGCCTCCAGACCACCATTTAATTTATTTTTTTGTAATGTTGATAGTTTAATTCTGGCCTTTTTACTTTTCCAATAATAATGTGTAATTATTGAATCTAAAGATTTGAACCAGAGGGTTGGAGGCTTGCTAGGAATCATTGAAAAGAGATAATTTACCATGGGAAGTATGGTCATTTTGACTGTAGCAATTCTACCAATAAGATTTATTGGTAAATTCATCCAACGTTTTAGATTTTCTTCAATCGTTTTCAGAAGTGGATTATAATTAAGGCCAATTAACTCTGACAGCTTAGGGGGAATGTTAATTCCCAGGTATTTGATGTTGCCGGTGGTGATTGAAAATGGTCCAGTGACAGTTGCCACATCCCAGCTGTTAGAGTTCAGTGGTAGTATGGTGGATTTAGACCAGTTAATAGTGTAGTCAGAGATCTTAGAGAAATGATTAATAAGGTTGACAGTGTCAGGAATTGATGATGATGGGTTTTGTAGATATAAGAGGATATCATCAGCATATAAGCTGATCTTATGGGTTGTATCTCCTATTCCGATTCCTGAAATTGTGCTGTCTTGTCGTATGGCTGCTGCCAGAGGTTCTATAAAGATGGCAAATAGGGATGGAGAGAGTGGACATCCCTGCCTTGTACCCCTGTGTAGAGTGAACCGCTGTGATATTAATCCATTTGTGGTGACTGTTGCCATCGGTGATGTGTAAAGAATCTTGATCCAATGAATAAATGATTCACCAAAGCCGAATTTTTTAAGTGTTTGGAATAAGAATTCCCAATTAACTTTATCAAATGCTTTTTCTGCATCCAATGAGAAGATGGCTGTTGGTGTATCTATTTGTGATGAGTAGTGAATCAGATTAAATAGTCTCCGTAGGTTATTGGCGGAGTGTCTTCCTTTTATGAAGCCTGTTTGGTCTGGATGAATGATAAGTGGAGTTACTTTTTCAATTCGTAGCGCTAGAGCTTTACTGATTATTTTTGTGTCTGAATTAATTAGGGATAACGGGCGGTAGCTTGCTGGAAGAGTGGGATCTTTTCCAGGTTTTAATATTAAAGTAATCATTGCTGTATTCATCTCCATGGAGAGCTTGGATTTTTCCTTAATTTCTGCTATTAATCTTGTAAATATGGGTGCTAGAATGTTCCAAAAGTGTTTATAAAATTCTGCCGGGAACCCGTCTGGACCCGGTGATTTGTTATTAGGCATTAGTTGAAGAGCTTTATGGATCTCTGTTGGAGTTAGAGGTCCATCAAGTTCTCCAGCCTGGTCTTCTGTGAGGTTTGGTAGGTTGATATTGTCGAGAAATTTGTTAATCTCTGATATGTCTGATTTGTTTGCAGATGAATACAGCTTTCTGTAGAAATTCATAAATTCCTTGTTGATTTCTTCAGGGTCTTGAATGATGTCTCCCGTTGAGTTAACAACTGTGGAGATTGTTGATTTTTCCTTGTTTTTCTTAATCTGACTGGCCAGATATTTGCCCGATTTATTACCGAATTCAAATTGTTCATGTCTGAGTCTTTGGATGAGGAATCTACTTTTTTTATTTAGGTATTCATTCAACTGCAGTTTATATTTTTGCAGTTCAGAATGATTCTGAGGAGTTGGGTTATTAGCATTATTAATTTCTAATTCTTTAATCTTCTTTTCCAAGTTTCTTTGTTCATGCTCTTCCTTCTTTTTCTTATGGGAGGAATATGAAATGATCCGTCCTCTCAGCACAGCTTTGCCCGCTTCCCAAAGAAGTGATGGGGATATTTCTGGTGAATCATTTATTTCAAGGAAGGATGTCCAGATCCTCTTAATATAGTCGTCAAAGTCAGGATCTTCAAGCAGCGATGTGTTAAGTCGCCACCTGTTGCTGGTTTTAATAGGTGTACTTTTTGTCCAGGTCAGAGTGATCGGAGCATGATCACTAATAATAATAGGATGTATTTCAATATTACTCACTTTGGAAATCAGGGAATTACTAATAAGGTAATAGTCGATTCGTGAGTAAGATTGATGGACTTGTGAGAAGTAAGAGAATTCTTTATCGTTAGGGTGTTTCAGCCTCCAACCATCTCCAAGACCATAGTCTGCCATGAACTGTTTGATTGTTTCTGAAGACTGATAGTTATATGTTTTACTACAGTTATTAGATTTATCTAGTGCCGGATTAAGAACAGTATTAAAATCTCCACCTATGATTATTGGTGAGTCGGAGAAATTAGAAATCGCTGTAAAGAAAGAATGAAAAAAACGATGAGTCGTCTTTATTTGGGCCATAAATACTGGCTATTGTTATTGAATTGTTGTCAATTGTAATATTAATAATTATGAATCTCCCCTCAGGATCTTCAACCGTGTCATTATGAGTAAAGAAAATTTTTTTGTGAATTAAAATTGCTACTCCTCTTTGCCTTGAGTTAAAATCAGCGGTATATATGTGATTAAATTGTGGAGTCATTAATTTCTGCAAGTCGGTTTTTGAAGTATGTGTTTCTTGTAACAGACATATGTCAGCCTGCAATTTATTTATATAGTCGAATATTTTTGTTCTTTTTATGTTTGATTTAATTCCGCGGATGTTCCAGCTTACAAAGTTTACTGAATTCATATTGTTTGTGTTTTATTTTCTACTTCCTGTTTGAATATTGGAGCTGCATAGGAAAGCCTGAGAATCCGCTTGTGTGAACATTTAGTCAGACATTCAGAACAGATTGTGTGTGTAATGGATGTTTTCCTCCCCCTTTTCTTAACTTGAAAGAAACTATAAGTGAAAAGGACAGAGAAAAGATGTGAAGCGAGGAAAACAGAAAGACATAAAGAAGACAGAAGATACAACAAAACAATCAAACAAACATACCAAAGTGACAGAATATACATTTTCAATTTGGAGACCAGGGTGCATATTTATAAGTGCAGATAGTTTATGTAGCCAATGATGATGAGTTATTGGTTGTTTAAAAGAGCCAGGGAGTGATATTCTGGTCACGAAACATCTGACCGTTAATGTACAGTTTATCCACTGCGACTACCGCCTTTTTCCCTTCTTTGATGAACTGCTTCCTGATCTGGAACAGAACCTTCCTTCTGTTCAGGATCTCCCGTGGGAACTGATCATTCATGCCGTAGTCGGTTCCTCTCAGGTTCCTCCCCTGGCGTTGCACCTGCTGTTTTTGTTTAAAGTGTTCGAATTTGGCTACGATCGGACGTGGACGTTTGTTTTCCGGGTTTTTACGCCCGATACGATGGACTCTGTGAAACGAAATGTCTTTCACAGTGTCTGCTGGGATTTTTAGTTGTTTCATCATAAATTCTTTGATCAGCTGCTCAGGGTTGTCCTCTCTTGTTTGCTCCGGGATTCCAGAAAACACCAGATTGTCCCTCATGCTGCGCGATTGTAAGTCAAGCATCGCTTCTTTTATTTCTTTATTTTCTCTCGTAACTACCGCCAGCTGGGATGACATTGATGTCACGGATTGTCGGAGAGAAATGTTTTCTGTAGTCAGCGCAGCAATTTGGTTTTGGCTGAATTCCAGACTTTCGCGTAGCTGCTGGAATTCTTTATGCAGTAACTCGACAAGCGCCATCCTAGTGTCCAGTCCGGACAGTTTTTCATTTATTGAAACGAGAATGTCACTCACCTCTGAGCTGGATGAGTGTCTCGGAGAGCTGTGTGTGGACTCGGACTGTCTGGTCCTCTTACTTGGCGTGGGCTTGATTTTCTCCATGTGGCTCGCTGACTCGGCGTCCTCCGCGGCACAAAACGTGTTGTAGAACGCGTCGATAAAGTTTTCAAGTTCTTCCAGGGTGAAGTAATCCAGTATCCGCTCGGATATTATTTAATGAAATTATATTTTCGAAAAAGACACTTGTTAAATTTGTTTAAGAGTTTGAATCTAACAGTAACCGGCTATCATGTTTGATGTTGCACTAGGTCTCGTTTGGTCTCGCGATCACAGGTTCATCTCGCGAGAGTTCGAAGACTTGGCTGCTTGATCATTTTTTTCAGAAACCCTGCATTTAACATGCAGATCTAGCGTGTCGCCTATCCATTTTACATTGACTGAAGCAGGGTGGCATGTCGAGTTGGCCCTGCAAATGACTCGCCTTAGAAGGTACACTTAATCACGGGTCATGTCTAATAGTACAACCCATCAGGGGAGGTTGTTTTTTTTTACATAAGCAATGTTCTATATCACAAAAATATTATGTTTTTACCATTAACTGGTAAATCCTAAAAAATATTAAATAAACAATCACAATATTCAAAACTATGAATTCTATAAATGTAATATATAATTTAAACCTACAAACAAAGCTTCTCTAGGGCTTAACAGCAGCGGATGCGATGAATAACATGTCAAATGCACATGGCCAGACAACACAAACAAGATAGCTACTCTGAACTGAGATCCTAACCATGTGACCATGAAACCAATAGAAACAAGGATTTTCACAATAAGAGCACTTTGTGACACACCACCAGGAAAGACTGTAGGGCAACATCACTCACCAGTTATGTTTTTCTTTGTTGTTGTTGTTTTTTTTTTTTTTACTCTTTCATGGAATGCCTTTTTCTTTCAGCTGAGTGATGATCTCCTTCACTACATTTATATTTTACATCTCTACACCAAAATAAGTGGTTATTTTATTCCCTACTGATGCTACCATCATGAGGTGACATTAAATCTATATATATCAATTTTCTTGCCACCCATCCATCCATTATCTATACCCGCTTAATCCGTCTCCGGGTCACAGGGGTCAGTCGGAGCCTATCCCGACACATAGCAGGTGAAGGGCAGGGGTCCACCCTGGACAGGTCGCCAGTCCATCACAGGGCCACATACAAGACAGACAAACATGGACGCTCATATTCACACCTACAGGCAATTAAGAATGATCAATTAACCTAGTATGCAGGTTTTTGGACCGTGGGAGGAAGTACCCAGAGGGAACCCACGCAAGGACAGGGAGAACATGCAAACTCCACACAGAATCGAACAGTGCTAACCACTAAGCCACCGTGCTGCTAGCTCTAAGTCCTAAATGGTAAAAGGCACATTTTTTTGAAAACCTCTTAAATTAAAACGATAAGTCTATACTTTGATGACATCGTGTTAGCTTTATTGTCTTCATAAATTGTGGATATATTATACAAACTACATGTGGAAGATTAACTTATCTGTCCCTGTGCTCCACCAATAGTTAAAATGTATTAATTTTTTAATCCTGTCACATCATTAAATGTAAGTTGACATATTTCAATGAGCATTGAATGGGCATGGGTTTAACATTTCATTTCCGGTTGAGATTGGCAGATTAGTGCAGACCGTAGCGTGGTGCGCAGCAAGTTTGTTTGAGATTTGTCGTTCTGTAGGAATTTATGCACCGTCAGTTCTATTTTATCAAATAAAGACAACTTCACAAAGCGTTTAGGATGGGGCCAAAAAAACACCAGACGATGGAGGATTTGCACAATATTAAAAAGTCACTGGACAACCTTTCATAAGAGGTTTCAGCTGTCATGCTCCAGCTGAAAACGATCTTAGATTTGGATGAGGAGATGAGATCACTGAAACTCCAGAATACCAAAAAGGAAAAGCAGATAATTTTCCTGGCGAACTGAGTGACTGTGGATTACATTCCTCCTGTTGCTCTTTGTCGCTGCCAGTATATCTCCACTGCCCAGCGGGGGTCAGCCTGTGCTGGGGCCGGTTGGGGGCAGGGGTGCTTCCGTTGTGGGTTGGGGTGAGGGTGTCTCGGGGGATTTGTCGGGGGAGGTGCCTGGGCCGGCTAGTGGGTGTTGCTGTCACGGGTCTTGGTGCTTGTGTGGTGTGTTATGCAGGCCAATCAGGTCACGTTTCTACTCTCACACTCATTGTGGGGTGCAAGATTATCTATTTATGTAGATTTATTTTCAAGGGGTTCTATATGTTCAAATGTGTCTGTGTGTATATGTATATTTATTAATAGATTCATATTCATACTAGTGTTAACATTCTACTTTTTACAATGGTCTTTTACAATGTCTGGAATAATATATATATATATATATATATATATATATATATATATATATATATATATATATATATATATATATATATATATATATATATATATATATATCATACTAGACCTTTATATATATATATATATATATATGTATATATAATGGACAAGAAAATTGATATATATAGATTTAATGTCACCTCATGTTGGTAACATCAGTAGGGAATAAAATAACCACTTATTTTGGGGCAAGAAGATTAATCTTTTTAAGCAGTTCTAACAGATCCACAGATCCTTTGTCATTATATACATATATGTATATATATATATATATGTATATATATATATATATAATGACAAATACACGGGGAGAACATGCAAACTCCACACAGAAAGACCCACCGGGCCGGGAATGGAACCAGGAACCTTCTTGCTGTGAGGCAACAGTGCTGTCCACTAAGCCACCGTGCTGCCGATTTTCTTGCCAGTGAAAGTTACAACGTTATTGAAAATGTGGCCAAATTACATCATTGACCCATGATCTTTTAAGCACATAAAGTAACGCCAGCCTCTGTGGTTTGAAACATCTTTACTCCCTGCGGTGCACTTGTATCAGAGAACTGTGACTGGCTATTTGACAGGTGATTGGCTTTTAGGAAAAGGGACAACAAGCCTCTCACTTTTTTAAAGCATACTTTGTTTATATTTGGTAACACGATTGTGCTGTTGAAGCAGACTGGTGGTGTTACCTTTGGTCGCTGAAAGATTTTTGTCTGCAGTGTTTACATTTTATTTCTCTTTTAGGAAAAGCAAAAAAAAAATCTGTGGAGGTGAATTTATGCATTTAATGCTTTGCTCTTTCATTTCAGGGATCTGTTTCAGAACAGAGGTTCAACAAAGTCAAAAATTGAACTCAGAGTTTTTGTAAATGTAAGTTTTTTGGTGTACAGACTTGGTTCAACAGCTCTGAATATGTTGACCCTGAGATGTGCGACTATAAAAAGCCATCATCAGTGGAGCTCAGATACTGTGATTCACCATGGCAATGTATAGTGAGCAGAGGAATCTCCTATTTTAGTTACCTAGAACTGTATATATTAGTGCAATCATAAAATGAACATGTGCACATATTCAGACAAAAATACAACACAGCTGCTACAACACAGCAAAGGAAGGAGAAGTGGCATGGGAGACAATTGCAGAGTGAATCAATGTAAAGGCGAATAAAAATAAAAAACAACCAATATCAAACGAATGACAAATGGCGTAATGTAGATGTTCCCAACAGTCACTGTCATGTAGTGGCAATCCTGGGAGTGATAAATTGAACATGGAAGCAGCTGAGGATGAAGTATAAAACATATTACAGAGGGGTAACGTAAATTTAACACAGTTGATTAGATTCACTTTAAAAAATATTTCAGAGGAATGGAAAAATCAAAAGGAAAAATCATTCAAGGAGCCTAAATGGGAGGATGGGTGCAGCCAATACATCCAATCACACTGGTAAATCCTAAAGGGAAATTTCTTTACTCACAGTGGGGGTGGGATTCTAATAAAGTTATTTTAAACAATTAATAAAAAAAAAAAAAAATGAATACATAAAAAAATCCCAGCAATGGGGGGGTCTGCTTGTGAGTCTGGGGGCTTTACTCAGGGTTCTGCGTCGTTCACTTTCTAATAGAATAAAATAAGGTATGTTAAGTAAGAAGACAGACATTTGCAAATTATTATTAGCTAATAAAATAATAACTCAAATTCTTTGTGTAAAGTATGGGGATACCGTGGGTGATGTGCACACAATGATAAGATCACGCTGACTAGTGGTTCCCAAACATTTTCTGGTGGGTCCCTCTTTGCGTCATAAGAAATGATTTGGACGAACAACTAACTTTTATAAAAAACGTCTTGTTGTGTTTGTCAACATAAAACTGTCTACTAAGATCTTCGATATACTTTCTTGACATGAATGCAACATGTCATTGCGCCATGCAATAAAAAAACAAACAAACTATAACTTCTTTTAAATAAAACAACAAACCAAATTTACACTGTAATTATAAAGTATGTGTGTTTTAAATTTATTGTTATTATGGAACAATATTCTTTGCTTTCAGCGTAATCATGTCCAGGTTTTCTTTTTTTTTACAGCCCTATGTGTGACATTAAAATGGGTTTTTAATATCCATTAGTGACTCTGACTGTTCTAAAAGTCAAGGAAAACTTAAAACTTGTGAAATATAATTTAAACAGTCAAGTTAGTAGTTTATTTAGGTGCAATGCAAAACTTATAATAATTGAAAGATAGACTTTACAGTTAATATTAATAATTTAAGGCCCAGTGCAGGGACTTTTTAACACAGAACTAGTTTATTCTACCAGGAAATTAAAAAAAAACAAACGTAACAAGATACATGTGGACAGATGATTTACAAGAGATCAAAAACCATTAAATAATCCCTAAATTAATATTAAATCATCATTTTTAAAACATAATTTCGAATGTAAAACTTGTAAACATTGATACCACAATTTGATCTGCTTAAAAGTAGTTTTTTTTGCTTATTTTCTTTATTATTTTGTTAAATTTTTTTATTAACTGACTTTTGCTCAAATTGCTCAAAACACAAGTGATTTTCTTGTCACTAATTGTCTCATTACAGTGAAAGTGAAGCACCTGAGACTGTCCTGACACCAATCACAAAAAGTGAAGCTGTGATCATTACAATTCGCTTGCTTTTTACAGGAAATCTGGTGATTTTGTCAAAATCTGGAGACAGACACACTTTCAAGAAATGCATGTTTCAGGCTGAATAATAACATTAATCACTATGATCATCACACATGTGTACGTGACCTGTAAGAAAAACTGTTCCTCTCTGTCTAAATGTCACATTTTCTAAATGCAGCTTGTTGGCCATGAGTGCTACAAAGGGAGGTAAGTGAGTATCCACTGACTGGCTGAGCAGCAAAATGCTTATATGTCTGTTGTGTTCTGGACTCCATGCAAACAACCTTTTGCCAGTAGTATGCACCTCTATATGTATCAAAGGTCTAGTATGATCTTATATCAACACAAACCCCCAGCCAAAGAGGTGGGACACTGTGGTTTACATTCTCTATATACAGTCATGCTTATTTGAAAAAGTAACATATGGTATCTTAATTTCATCAGAAATTTATCACTTTTAATATTTGATTTGTCCTCTATTATTTTCACTTCATACTTACACCACCGTAGATTAAATTATGTGTAAATTATTTATTTGTTTTGAATTTAATCATGACAAAGGTATAATGTTCTGATATGTGTTTGTGGAAACGTCAGTTTTATTTTCTCTACTTCTTTACAATGACACACTTTCACATGACTTTCTTTCAGTTTTAGGTTTCTTGTGTGTGCATCATGCTTTAGTCCTCCACAGATGGCGTGGGAATCACCTGATGGGCCAGAAAAAGGAGGGTTAGTGCAGAAGTTATGATAAAGTCTTTTTTACGACACAACGTGCGTAAGTATGCAGTGATGCGTAAAACTAATCCAACGCCAAGTGACAATAACATCAAAGATGGTTCTGGAAGAAGACAAGCTCATTTCTACTGAAGAGCAGCCATGTGTAACACCACCACATTTGAGAAACTCCAAAAATAAACTTTAGCTGTTAAAACTGGTTAACACTTTTGCTTGAGACAAATTCAACAACTTAAATGACATTGCTCTTTTATATTTTGAACATAAATAAAAGGGAAGTGTCATTGTGTCAGTGTCAGTGAAATTAATGCTGAACAGCAATTTTATTAAACTGTGCTGATTAACAGAGTTTGGGCCCAGTTTTCAAATGAACTCCTAATTGGTATGTTCACTACAGCAAAGGACAATGCAACGTTCCCAATCGTTCCCTGTTTTTGATTAGCTCAAGAACAGTGTGCAGAGAGCTCATAGAATGGGTTTCCATGACCGAGCAGTTGCATCCAAGCCATTCACCCACCAAGTGCAATGCAATGCAAAGTGGATATGCGTTCTCTGTAGTGACAAATGGCGCTTCTACATCTGGCAATCTGATGGACATGTCTGGGTTTGGTGGTTGCCAGGAGAACAGTGTGAAGTGTAAAGTTTGGTGGAGGGGGGATTATGGTGTGGGGTTGTTCTTCAGGAGCTGGGCTTGGCCCCTTACTTCCAGTGAAAGGAACTCTGAATGCATCATACCAAGACATTTTGGACAATTCCATGTTTCCAACTTTGTGGGAACAGTTTGGATCTGGTCCCTTCCTCTTCCAACATGACTGTGCACCAGTGCACAAAGCAGGTCCATAAAGACCTGGATGACAGTCTGGTGTGGATGGACTTGACTGGCCTGCGCAGAGTCTAGACCTCAACCTAATAGAACACCTTTGGGATGAATTAGAGCGAAGACTGAGAGCCAGACCTTCTCGTCCAACATCAGTGTGACCTCACAAAAGCGCTTCTGGAAGAATGGTCAAACATTCCCATGAACACACTCCTAAACCTTGTGGACATCCTTCCCAGAAGAGTTGAAGCTGTTATAGCTGCAAAGGGTGGACCAATGTCATATTGAACCCGATGGATTAGGAATGTGATATAACTTAAGTTCATATGCGAGTCAAGGCAGGTGAACCATACTTTTGACCATAAAGTGTATGTTCTGTTGACAGGGTGATGAAGAGATGACAAATACAAGGGTGTTTGGGCGAGAATGGATTTATAAACAAAAAGGAACCAATGGTGGAGGCAGAACGAAGCAACAACCAATGGACCTGTTTTTAGAGATTACTGTAATGGGTATGGAAGGGTGTGTTTGTGGCTAAATGGGTGGCTGAGTGGTAGAATGTCCTGTTTTTGTTTTGTTTGTTTTTTTCAAATCATGCTTTTGAGACCATTTTTATAAATGATGTGACTGTAATCCAGAATGGGGAAAACAGTTGTTTTGACAAGAATCCGTCTGGCAGTGAAGAAGGATTTTTTGTGGTAGAAGAAGGCTAATCAATCTTGTATTTTTGACTGTAAATTATTTATATGCATGGAGAAGGATGAAGAATCCAGCCGGATGCTGAGATATTTAAGCGAGGAGACAGAGACAGAGTCCAGATTAAGCCACCTGCACAGAAGATGTGGGGAGGGTTTGAGGCATTGCTTTTATGATAAAAAAATATGCATTTGGTTATATTGGAATTGAGACAGATGTGGAGGTTTATAAAAGACTGTTTGATAGAAGTGAGGCTGAGCTGGAGAGTGAATGCTGAGTGAGTGAGCTGAGTGAAGAAAAGGGCCAAATAAATAAAGTATGGTGTTATCAGCATACAAATGAATCTGGGAATTTCCTGATGCTCTCGCCACGCCATTGATGTAGATGCAAAATAATGCTGGGCCAAGGATAGAATGTTGTGGCACACCTTTGCAGATGGTAAGTGTGTCTGACAGGATGTTTTCTACTTTTACATGCTGAACAAAATCAGAGAGATAGCTGGCAAACCAACCACAGCAGGCAGCAGACAGACCTATGATAAAGAGCCTTTGTGGTTAATTGGGGTTGTTCTCTCTCTTTCTGTCTGTTGTTGATGTGTGTGTGGCAAAAAAGGATCAAAAGACTGCCCTGAAGCCAACTTTTAAATGCATAAAAAGGTATTTTACAATAAAAGAAATTATAAAAACAAAATCTGCAGAATCTGGGATCTTTCTGAGCCAATTGTGAAAAACTCAACAAGCATGTTCTCAATTTGAGCTTTTAAAGGGGACACATAGATACAAATCTTTCCTATGTATGTTATCTATCAAACATTATGACAGTTTTATCTTCAGTGAAACTATGACTGAGTGAAGCACAAATCAATAGTCAATGTACATATTTCTTAACAAGGAAAGGCCAGAGAGGCCCAAAGTCCTAATAACAAAGTGTAAATTTTATCAGGGGAGAGCTCAAGACCGGATACTTCATATTCAGATCGAATCACAAGGCCAGATACTACATATTTAGATAGCATCACAAGACCAGACACTACATCTTTGTAGAAGGAATCTATGAGCTACAGAGTCAAGAGCTCTGGCCAGATCAGTAAAGGCAGCTAAGCAGGTTTGCTTGCTATCTAACACAGAAATAATGTGATCCAGCACTTTGATAGTTTAACATCCGTGTCCGGTCTGGAAACCTGACTGAGGTTTGACAAGATGTAATTGGAGTTGAGAAATAGGTTTACTTGTTTTAAGACCAGCTTCTCTAGGACTTTAGCCAAGCATGGTAAGATGGAAATGGATCGGTAGCACTTCGGGTCGGAAACAGATTTTGAGTCAGAAGGGAGGTCAGAGAACTACGGAGAGAGGCTGAATAATCTGGTTATGGGGGAAGCAATAAAAAGAGCTGCTGCTTTCAGGAAGTTTGGATCAAGTCTGTCAAAGCCAACAGCTTGTTTAAGATCCAGCCTGGAAAGTTCATCCTGGACCTCTGAGATAGAGATCAGTTTGAAGGAGAAACCAGAATTATTGGATGGGGAAGGTTAGGTACCAGAAGGTGTTATATCTGGATCGGAGGCAGAAAATGCATTAGAGGATTGAGAGGAACAAGATTTTTTCCAAAGGCCATTCTTCCAATGGATGAGCACTGCCCACTCAAGGGTGAACCAGAGGCTAAAACAGTTCCTAATTCAGATTTTATTAAGAGGGGCATGCTTAATACTAACTGAGATATATTTGTTCTTAAAATAAGGTAGGGATGAAGTTGGTTTTATCTCATTTCAGTGCAGCAACGTCATGAAGAAAAAGCTTAAATCGCAAGATTTTTCAAGGAGCGGTTGGTCACAATCACTGATGGTTGTTAAATCACTCTACTAGAGCGTATACATGCATGACACAATGGTCACTTAGTTGACTGAAGGCACCTGCTCTATAGTTTGACCTCATTCTCACTAACCCCATCGATCAAAGTGGAGGATGAAGAAGATTTGGGGTTGAGGTTCATGTATGATTTTGGAAGGTTTAAAGCATCAAACTGCTGCAAAGCTGTCAGGTGTGTCAGGTGGGTTGAGCATGTTCCAGTTTAGGTCACTGATGAGGACAGCTTCAGAGGAGATATTATATATGGTGCTAGAGGTTCACTGAGGGTAGAGTGTTGAGGCTGGAACATAGGGTGTTCTATAGCAAGGGACCAATAGTTAAAGAAACACTTGGTGAAAGTTTAATCTTTAAAACCAAAACTTCAAATTGCTTGGGCACTGATTTAGAAGAAGTGACAGTGCAGTGCAGATGATCTTCAGTGTACATGACTACACCACTCCCCTTTGCGGCTCTGTCCTGGCAAAAAACATGATAGCATGGTATCAAAATATCATGGTCATATTGCTTTTCTTGAACCAGGATTCAGAGATGGGCAGGACATCAGGATTAGCAGTGTGCGTAAGTTTTTAAATGTCAAAGTGTGTGAAATTCATTAAATTGGGATTGTTTATATAAAGAAAATCTCAACATTTTTGATTGCAGAAGTTGCTAAATGACAGTTGAGGAATAGAGGGATTAACAAGAGCAGGTCCAGGATTTGGTTGAACGTTACCAGAAATATTAACAAGAGAAGTATTAATATGCATCTGAGAATATCATCTAGATAATCATTGTTTTTCAAAGAGGATGTGGCTGTAGGTATAGAGTAAAAAGCCTAAGAGCTGTTGCAATAATGTCAATAAATATAACGGCACAAATTGTGTGACATAAGCAGGAGGGCATTCGATAATTTCAGTGATCCAATAAGAAGAGGTATCTCTGCAGGGTAGCATAGAGACCAGAGTACCAACTTCCTGAGGCGGGTTAGGGGACTGAAATCCACAGGTAAAGCAGAAAAACAAATGCACCAGGGAGCAGCAAGCCACAGACAGTTCATCACAATGTAGAAGCAGGAACTCAATGGATGTTGGATGAGGCAGACAGCTGCTCAGATTGCGAGCTGAACTGAGAGGCTCAGGCTAGTCAGACGGTGGGTCAACGGTGGCCACGCCGCTGGTCGAGAGGAAACCAGTTGAGAAGGCCAAACAATCGCCAGCGACCCACAGAGGGGGAACAATCAGGAAAGCAGGGAACAGATAGGAACATTGGAAGTCTAACCTTAACTGTATCCCGTTTTTTTTTTAAATAGATTATATGGCTATAGTAGTCTTTATTGACATTTCCGACGCATGAAACAAACCTGGACTGGACACACTGGACTGCAGCCTCCGTGGGCCATCCAGCACCAAGTTAGTCTGTTTGACACACAGTAATTCTGAATATTGTATACTGCATGTTTATAAGATGCACTCAACTAATGCTAGTACTATACAAAGGAGACTACAGCCCCTGGATTGTGAAAATAACATTTCACCATTTTTTGACCTGGTGTTTTACTAAAAGTGTACTGTGTCAAAAGCACCGGTATACCATGTGACAAAATGCTTTTTTTTTTAATGGCTCAGAGGAGGGAAAATTATGTTGGCTGTATCCACTGTAAATGCTTATTAAATCTTTGTATTTAGTAAAAACATCTAAACTACAACAGAGGCAAGGAAAATATTGGAATTTTCCTCTAATAGTCCCTGCAGCAAAAATAACTACAGACTAAATCCTCGCCAATTTGTTGTAGAGCCCCTTAGGAAATGAAAGAAACTCATTCACAACAAGTTAAATCTCTTAAAATCTATTCATACAGAGAATGCAAGAGGAACAAAACAGACACATTAACCCTGAATTATCCCTGCAAGATCAATATGTCAAAGCTTTGGCCTTGGCTTTAATGATTGGTCTGTGCTAGTATATTAGCCTAATGCATTATAAATCCAATAGTTCTGTCCACCACTGGGTGTTTGTCCTAACATGAAAAAGTGTGGCACAATAAAAATCATGTAAAGCATTAAGTCTTAATTTTCCTCAGCAATGTAAAAAAAATGCAATTATTAATATTCCTCTGTATAAACACTGGATGTATTCATGCTTCCTCTCTTTTTTGTCGTTCTCTGCTGTCTCTAATTAAATGGGGTGAAACAGCCTTGTGTTTCACTTTTATGTGTTTCAATTTTGTCAGCAAGTTTCCCCACAATGCACCCATCTGAATTTCAAATGATAAATGAAAATTCTGCTCTTAGTGAAGTAATTCCATTAAAGGCCCACATTATGGAAATAAAGACAAAAACCAACAGTATGTAATTTAATTTTCTGTGTTTGGTTTCTCATAGGGAGCACAGTGGATGAGACCATCTATCGAATTTACTAATATTTAAGTGCCTCGTCTTTCCTGAAAACCACATTACTCTGTGCATAAATGAAACATTTGCATTGAGCCATTCCTCTAAAGTGTATTTTCTTTTTACTTTACTTAGGCTGCAAGAATTAGATATTTGGAATTTATTTCTGCAATATCCAAACTGCTGTCTCCACTGGACCACATCGTCTTTCCGCTCAAAGTTAAAAGCTTATAAGATTTGATACAGTCAAGATTGGTTAGATTCAAAGTGAAAACAAACCTCTGCAGCACACAGAAGATTGATGAAACCCCACTGTGCATACTTGAATAAGGTGTAGGACATGACAAAGGCCACTGCCAGGGGTTATTGTCACGGTTCTGGTGTGTGTTTGGCGGCAGTAGTGGCAGCCTGAACACGGATATGGATCCCAGCCTAGGGAGATGTCTCAGCCTTGCTGTGGGATCATTATTCCGGTGGACAAAGCCTCAGTTATAAATAGGTTCATGGAGTTCTTGGGCAGCACACTCTTTGTTTTAAGACTGGCCCTATTTGTCTTATTGATCTGAATATGTGTGGCCACAGGACGGCTGTGGAGGGAGATTTTAGAGTTTTTCTTTTACTTCTTCAAATCACTTCTTTTTTAAATATCGACAATGATGTTCTTCGTATTATTAAACTAATAAAGCTTATAGCTGGTCTACAGTAGAGTGAGGAGCCGTGCCATTTTCTTAAGTAATTTAGTTTATCACCGAATAATTTATATTCCTAGATATATTGGTAGAACAAAATGATTCTGCATGGTCCAAAAAAAAAAAAAAGAAAAGGTACAGTAACACTGTGTCCTTGCAGCACTATTAGACTAAACTCCAGGCGTGCCACTAAGTCCTTGTCCTTGGGTAAGATACTCATTCCTGTATTCCTTCTTTGCATTTATCCTTCCATGAGAGTTTGGAAAGGGACAATTCTGAATATGTGCTTTGTGAATATAAAAAAAGTCTGGTCGGTGTGAATAGGTAGATGTTGCTTGAACAGGAAAGTGTTGCAAAATGATATATGTACATATTACATATATATATATATATATATATATATATATATATATATATATACACACACACAAAAACGTGCTTTATACAGCTCACTGAGAGATAAGAGAGGCTACGATGGCTCTACTTACTACACAATTTGCATTCTTGCCGATAGTAACCATTTAACATCTCAAAGTTCTTTGCAATTTCTATTCCTTTGGAGTATGCCCACTTCAGATAACGCCTGAATACTTGTGTGTGGGAGGTCACTCTTAGGGTGTTTTTGAAACTGCATGCTAAAGTTGCAGGGTGTAATGATTTGGCCAAAATCAAACACAGTATATAGGCTGGGAACAATTGCGTAATTTGTAGTATGCTTAAAATACCTGCATAGTGTTTTACTTCTGAAAAGTGACCAGCATACAACTGAAGAGTGTACCTCGCACACTGTATCCCATAATCCACTGGACCATTGCAAGTCTTAAACATAGGAAGGGCATGCAGAGGAGGCACTTTTTATAAACATTTGAACAGCTTTCTAAGAAATATCCATAAAGAGCTTTTTTCTTAGGAAGTCTTCATATAGAATATAGTCACATTAGTTTTATATAGTAAACTAGTTGTGTCACAGCTGATATTTGTAAATTCCAGTTTAAACTTCAGCTTTTCTAGTTCACTTAATTATAGTTTTGCACACGTGCAGTTTTATAAGTAGTGGAATTTTTCAGGACTACAATTACCCCGTTATTATCAGAAGAAGGAATATCAAACTGGCATTAAATTATACAATCTGATCTCTAATTCTTGCGCTAATCATTTACAAATGTAAAAAGTGACATGATCTCTGTGTGAGTATATTTGGATTCCAGAGATTCAGCAAGATAATTTAGCATATAGCTGAGGCTTTGTTTGGGAGGTGGTATCTGTCACTTCTGCTGCTCTGCATTAGTAGAGTTTTACATGACTGCATCTGCAAGGATCAATGGACAAAAGACAGAAAAAAAAAACTGTGTGAAAAATGGCCTTCTAATCCTAGCCTTCCACCAGTTCCTACAACAGTAGGTTAATTTCTGCTGCACAGCATGGTCTCAGTGAGGGCTGAAATCACAGATGTGCTCTATGGGGCTCCACATTGTTACGCCAGCGTCAGCAACTTTTCCCAGCACCTAGCATATGTGGAAACTCAGCCTGAAAAGCATCCATGAGGAAGAGAGCACAGGAAGCTTTGCTGACCCCAGAGAAAATCAAATGGAGGGAGGTGAGGGATGAAGTAAGAGAGGGATAAAGGATGGATCTGTGTGTGTGTGTGTGTGTGTGTGTGTGTGTGTGTGTGTGTGTGTGTGTGTGTGTGTGTGACTTTATATGAAGAAGGTGAAAGCTTTAATTCATTAATTAAAGCAAAGCTGTGGAAGATATGTCTATTGACTAACGTTTGGATGCTAATATTTTATTTAGTTAAGCAAGTAAAATAACAACAATTTAAGGCAAAATTAAAAATTGGAGTTTCATAAATGTATGTGTGTAGTTTAATGTAAAGACTATACCAATTTTGGTATAGAACTATTACTAGTATTACTACTACTGGAACTATTTTGGAGCAACGTATAATTTGGAAACTTTTCATTTATTTGTCTTTCTTACCACAAATATGCTGTATATCAAGCAGTCACATTAAAATCCCCGTACTAGTGTTTTAGCTTAGACCGATGTGTCATAGACACAGTACCTCTGGGTGCAGTGCAGAGGATGTTGTGAAGATGTTGGCACCGATTCCTGGTGTTTCCTTACGTGCTCCGTGCAGATGCTCAGTTGGTTTGGGATGTGGGGAGACTGAAAGCCATGGCAGCATCTTGGGCTATTTGTGCTGTTATTTACACTCTTGTGGGTTTGTGAGGAGTGGTGGGGTCCACTGACGTACCCGGGGAGGCTGTTGCTGTCCAGAACTGTTGTTGCCATGAAAGGTTGCACTTGACCTGCAATAATTCCCTGGATTCTCCCCCCCAGCCTCCAGGGACACTGATCTCACACCCTTCCACTGCTTCCTTATCACACATCTGAAGGTCCTGGAGAGACTGTGGCCGGCTTCTCTAAATAAGCAGAAGAGCTCACCTAAAGTGCTGTGTGTCTAGCTAGGTGGTCAGCAGTACAGAAGCACTATTGGGAATCCTGACTGTCCACCTCAGAATTCCAGGATTAATCAGAGCCATGAGATCTTCAGGAATGACTCTGCAGTTGTGGAGTGAGTAAATGGTGGACAGCAGAGAACTGGTGGACCACTTTGAGGCACACTTTGGAAACAATCACATCATCTTCACATCATCTTCAATGCAAAGGAGACAAAGTTGGAGATTGTGGATTTGTGATAAAAGTAGGAACAAACCACACAATCTTTTTATCCTAGGAGAAGAAGAAGAATTGATCGAGGAATAAAGATACCTGTAAGTTTATTTGGACAACAATCTGGACGGAAAACGCAACTGTGAGATTGTCTCCAAAAATGGACAAAGCATACCACTAATTTTGAGGAAGCTGCTAATATCAATTATATACATTTTAGAATTATTACTTTCAATTCCACTCAGCTCATTTTAAAACAAATTAATTACATTTGATTATGTATAGCAGGTCAGGACGCAACGTTTCCCAATTGAATTTTGCAAAGTAACAAGGTGAGCAGTGGTTCAACAAGTAGTAGCTAAAAACAGATTTAAAAGTGACTTTTTAGTTTATTTCTAACCTTTTTAACAGCAGCCTCACTGGCATCAACCATTTCTGAAGAGAAAAATAGAATCTGTCTGCAAGCACCTGTAAAGCTCACTGAGCAAAATAAATAAGATCTGTGTGTAATTGGTAATTGGTGAGCTTCACAGATTACAAACACGGCATAGCTTTAAGGCTTTTTAATTTTAGGGGATAGTTTGTTTTGACTAGACATTTCTCTATGTAATCATATACATTCACATAACTCAAAGCAATTATTTGTTGCAAACAGATTTTGGGTCATTCTGATTGCTTGTAGTTATGGGTTAGTGGATGTGTACAGCACAACAGTTTACAACTCCAAACAAAGGACGAACAAAAAAAACCCAGATGGAACTAATGGCATTAATAAAGACTGTTATTTACATTCATCACAGATGAACAAATCAAAAATCACACACACACACACATATATATATATATATATATATATATATATATATATATATATGTATATATGCACACACAATTAAATGAGAAAGAAACCATACCATAAAAATAAGGCTATAAATGAACGAAACTTACCAGTCCTTAACAGGTCTTAAAACAGCATCAGATGAATAACCCCAAATAAGATGATAAACTGTGATTTATTTTGTTTTAATTGGCACAAATTAACTTATATAACTCTTACTAATATAATCAAACATACCTAAGTCTTAGCACTTCTATAAAAGCAGAAGCAAAACACAGTTTTCTGACCACTTGCTGTTAAGATTCATGAGCTTTTGGCATCGGACCATGAATGCCTCTAAGCGTTAGAATGTCTGAAAATCCAGTGACGGACTGGACATTGTTCATAAAACAGTCTCATAAAAAATAAATTTGCTCTGTTGCTGGTCCTAAAACACACACTGCATCCATTAACCATGGCTAGGCAACATTCCCTCACAACCGGACTCACATTTCGTGAGAGACATCTAGGAAACAAAAGCAAAATGCTCAGCTAAAACTGAAACAAACCAAGCATTTTGTGCATAGGAATAAGACAACAGAAGACAACAGAAGATGACCTTGTTTACTGAACCTTATTTTTAAGGTGATAACTATATCACCTATTATAATAACATTGTAGATAAGTCAGATAACATGAAAGGGCTTAATTTGGCCACTGTAAAGCCCATCATGGTACAAATTAAAAAAAGAAAAAAAGATATGAAATGTTTGGATGGTTTGCATGGAGAAACTTTCTTTACTCTAAACATGACAATACCACAGCTGAGGCTTGCAACATTACATCTGAACAAACCACACAAAATCTGGAATAATGTGAAGATGTTTGGCCTCAGCGCACAGCAGCATGTTTAGAGAGAACCCAACCGTGTACTGGTGACCATCATCCTGTTCCTCCAACGTTAAGACCCTGTGAAAACCTCCACCTGGCTTCCATCTTAGTGAATCCGCAAGTAAAATGAGAAAAAAACTCTACAAATTGAGTTATTCCAATCCATAATGGCCTACAACAAATTCATTTGAGCATATCTTTACATAATGTGTCAACTGTTGAAAACATCCCACTAGGTCAAATGTAGCCTTTTTGATCACTTTCTTCCCGCCAGCCTCCTGGATTAAAGAGGAAACATGTCATAACTTGTCACAACCTCCAATATTACCCTTAAGCTCACATCTTTTCCAGCTGCCACACAAAGTAATTTTCATTCCATGTCCGCGACTGGACTCAGGGCAGGAAATTGTCTTGTGCTCTAATGATGCTGCAAAATGAAACCGGGCACTGAAGTTTAACACAGTCTGTAATAGAAATTAAAGGGTGGAACTGATAAAAGTCTGGACAGCTACAAAGGCATTATTTAATGTCTGTATGTGTCTGAGTAGGAAATGGTATTTACGTGTTGTGCAAGTGTGTGCTTGTGTGTGTGTTTGAGTGTTTTTGTGTATGTGTGAATGAATATTTGGGAGACCGGCTGACCTTTCAGAGACCTCCCTCACAGAAGCTTTCCTGTGGTGGTATTAACATTACCATTTCAATATACTGCCAAGCATGGCTGGCAATAAAATATTCAGCTGACCTTTAAGGCAAAAAAGACTTAGTTAGGGACTGTCATATCATTTAACCTTAAGACTGTACAGTGTAAGTGTGAGCTGTGTTGCTGTGTGCCCCTCATTACCGGCCACACTCTGACAGAGTTGTCTATTTAACTGAAAGCAAGCCTGTGGCAAAGGGACCGACCTACTGTTCCCACTGAGAGCCATTTATTCCATCCCTGCCTGGGAACATTCTGCTGCCAAGTGAAGACTAAAGCGCATATCTTATTGTCATCCACCTGAAAGCTTATTCATATACATAAAAAGCAAATGGTAACACTTGTTTGTATTTTATTGACTCTTTAAGGGTGAAGGGTTCATTCTCTTACAGTGGTATTTGTTCCTCTGAGTGGACTTGGTGAACCTTTAAAAAAACATATCTGGAACTGTCAGAGATGAAATACAATGATAACACAAATGAATATGCAGTACAACAGACCTTTAACAGAAACATCACATTTAACTCTTTTACTAACAGTAACTACTTTGTCTTCAGGGCGCCCAATGTAGGAAAAAAAAAAAATCAATATCAAATATGTGTTGCCTTTCACAACACATATTGTTTCATGACCAAAGTCAACATCTGATGAACATAAACAAAGAACCCTGTGCCAGATGCAGCAAAGCAGTACCAGCATATAATCGAGCCTCCTCCGTGTTTCACGGAAGCGGCAGCCTTCTTTTCTTTGAACATCAGTCTATTTTAGAGAGGGCAGGGTTTCCCATATCTGGTCCTGGAGGGCTGCTGTCATGCATATTTTAAATATATCCCTGTTTCAACACACCTTGATCAAATGAATACATCATCATCAGCTTGTCATCAAGGTCTTCACAAGTCTGTTAATGACGCATTAAAGTGCATCACATGCACTGAAGCAGGGAAACCTAAAACATGCATGACAGTGGCCCTCATGGACAAGAATCACGTCTTATAGTCTTTAACTTTACCATTTGTTTCTGTTTTGTTTTGTGTCTTTAATGATTCTGTTAAACTACAGTTCAAAAGTGATGTCTGATTTCATTAGTCAATATTAATTAAATAATTATTTATATTTACTTTTGTCAGTTTCAAGTCATTTCAGCTCCCATTGTGGGTTTTTCTTTCTTACTTTCTTTCTTCACATTTGTCCACATCTGTATAATGATCAAAAGTTGACTGTTCAACGCTAAATTCGTTACATAGAAAACTGACGACTCTTAACCAAGTGTCAGTATGTGATGAGCAGAGAAGGTATATATTAAAAGTATGTATTAAGTATGAATTAAAAATAAAACAACCAGTATAATTATCCATCCATCCATTATCTGTACCCGCTTTATCCGTTTCCGGGTCACGGGGGTCTGTCGGAGCCTATTCCGACGCACATCAGGCGAAAGGCAGGGGTACACCCTGGACAGGTCGCCAGTCTATCCAGGGCCACATACAAACGACCAATCACACTCACATTCACACCTAGGGAGAATTTAGAAAGATCAATTAACCTACACTGCATGTTTTTGGACTGTGGGAAGAAGCCAGAGTACCCGGAGGAAACCCACGCAAGCACGGGTAGAACATGCAAACTCCACACAGAAAGACCCACCGGGCCGGGAATTGAACCGGGAACCTTCTTGCCAGTATAATTATTTTTTCATTATTTGTTTTGTCTATGCAGAAATTTGGCAGATGTGTACGGCCACATTATGCAGAAATCCAGAAAACTAAAGCATTGACAACATTTCAAACACAACTATATCCTTACTGGGAAAGAAATAAAAAAAAAAAAAAACAGTTACACATACTCTTACAGAGAGTGTGAGGGAACCCATCTGCTTGGAACAAACAAAATAGATGCATGCCCTTTGGGAGTCCTGGCAAATGAATACTGTTGACAGAACAATTAGCATCTTGGAGACAGGATAACCTTTACTCAATACATCATCTTTATTATTCTCGACCTTCGTTCTCGCCTCATTTTACAGTGGTCCTGTAGTCATCTGTGTTTGTGGAAGCGTGCTTGTGCATGGTCGTCTATGTGTATGAGCATTTCTCCGAGGCTGTGTAGGAGTGTAAGGAAGAGTGTGGACCTGGACCCTGAGAAACATGTGAAGTGTTTAATGTGGTGAAACAGGTGCATCGAGACAGAAAGGGCAGCCCAGCCAGAGCGAGTTGGTTAGTCACACTGCGACTCTCACATCACAGAGCTGGCAGCGCCGTGGGCAGAGACATACAAATTTATCTTTTTGTCTCCATTTCCCTTAACCTTAACATGCCGTGTCTCAATCTATCTGCAGTCTTTGGTTTACATGTGATATCTCCTTGTCTGGAATATTTTGCTTTCGTGCAGAATTATGAAATAGATGAGTCTATGATCTTGTTGTCATCCGTACCAACGGAGGGTTTTATCTCATAGCTTTCTACATGCACACGTTTCATCTGTGTTATGTTGTGTGCGGCTCCATTCAGTTATTTTTCTTGTAACGCGCGTGACATGATGCACTGTTTTCTGAAACTGGAATCATGTGATAGTATTGTGTGTAAACATCTAATTAGTCCACAGAAAGTGGTTTCCATTGTTAGTAAAAATGTGCAAAATGTATGACCAAATTTAAACTCAGAAATGAAATACACCCGAGACCCACGTTGAACGACTGATTTTCTCCAGTAGCTGCGATGGAGTTGAATCCTTTCTTTATGTTTTTTAACAAAATGTGACTGAGGGAAATGGTCAACACAGCTCCAGTCTGACTCCTGTATATATTACGTACTACATCCTCAACCGTAAGCGTTGAGAAGGAAGGAAAAGCAAGAATGTGGTTGTGCAGCACCTTTAAGCATAAGGGATTGTTTACGACAGGTAAAGCTGTGAGCTCATTAAACAACAAATGGATGACTTATTTAGTGTATGGCCCCATTACATCATGAAAACAAATTTGATCTTTCAGCTCATAGGCACAAGATCTGGGACCAGACCATTACATTTTCAACATTAATCGGTGCCATTCACTTATAAATTATACAAATTCCAGAATCCTGAATGTTGTTGATGATTGGTTTATCTGTTATTTCATGAACCAATGTTTATGTTCTGTGTTATTCTTATGGATGTTTCTATACCCTTGAGATACCATTTATTGCATACATTTTCTGTGGCCTTGTGACTCACAGTTTAAGGGGACATACAATGAAAAAAAATCTCTGGGGTTTGCTCTTCACAAATGAAAAAAATCTCCAAAGATAGCCAGAAACTGAGAGCAATAATGGACAAAAATGTTAGAGCTATTTTCCAAGATGACCAGCCCCTATTAGTCATTGAAAATGCTGTATTTTGCTGTGTTACTAAACATTTGAAGCCAAGATATGGTTTCCAAGGCTGGAAATACATCTCTGAAACTGCCCGTTCCAAATGGTATGACTTTGACTGATCATATTTCATGTAAAGCAAAAATTCCACTTTAAAGTTAGTTTCAGCAAAGTGTGGTGAAACAAGGCAAAGCCTTTTAGGCTAGAACAAAAGCTCCTGTCACACATTCATTTCAGTTTACTGTTTTCAAAGGTAATTGGCCTATGTGTCATTTTTAGGTTCATCACTTATTTAAATGTGATGTTTTGTCAATGAAGTCCAGCTGTGAGTGTGAGTGTTTGAGCAGATGCTTCCATTTCAATATTCAAAATTTTTATGTTTAAAAGGTAACTGGTTAACAAATCGCAAGGCCTTAACAACACATGAAGGGATTCATGTAAAATTATAGTAAAACACAGACTTTGCTTTTACTGTGCAAAATCACTGTGAGAAACAGATATTGGGGTGTAATTTTTTAATTATTCCAGATCTTGAGGTAATCTGTGTCCTGCGTGAATAGGCCATTAGTTACACAGCATGCAAAATGATGGAAAATGTTCAGTGATCCCTGTTATTTTGTGTGGAAACACTGGGTTTCCCCAGCTTTTAACATTGACTCCCCCCAAAGCTTTAAATGTAGTTTGTAGGGTGTGCATTCTGACCTACCTGGTAATTAAAATAATTTATATATACTCAGTGTGAAACTTTTCTTTACTTTCTTTTAAGTCAATTTATTCAAGAGTTAAAGCATTACCATCAGGTGTACCTCTGATGCCATTTATGATATTGCATTGCTTGGAATTGATTTGTAAAAGAGCAGCACAGCTATTATATGCATCAAAAGGTGGAGTGCAGCTGAATAAATGCATTGCATCAGATCCTCCACGGTGCTGAATATGCTATTAAAGCAAGCACATAAGGAAGTACATAGAAAAACTGATTCGAGTGATGGCTCTATCATGGGAGACAGTCAACATTATTCATAGATTGATTTTTTTTTTCTTTTATTCAAGCTTATCAATCAAGTTATCTGTATATTCACAGCACAGCATACTTTGTCCCTGAGGAAACCCAGAGGATAATGGCAGTTTATTGCTTGGAATTAAAGAAGTGCAGATGTATGATTTCATTTTTTTTTAATGTGTTGTCATGGAAATACTTACAGAGCTGTCTCTTTCTTTTCAGCGCCAAAGATGGAGAGATAAAAAGAATGTCATTCAGCATACAAAATGTTAAGGTTAATCAGCTATTTTGTGTGTGTGCGTGTTTTCTGTCGCTTTATCCTAAAATCGGAAACCAACTCTCAACCTTTTTCAACAATTTCATCATTTCGGAAAAGTCCCTTCATCCCACATCATCTTTTTTGTCACCCCATACAAATGTTCAGTTACTAGTGAAGCCTTTCAAGGCATCACGTGTCATTCATGTAACATTTACCTGTTTTCACTTACAGGAGCAGTACAATCAGGTATCAGAATTTACTGGAGTAAGCAGTGATTTCCAGCTCCACATGTTTACCCACCCACAGAAAGATTCTAGCATCTGAGAGTTTTTAATTGGTTGCCAATTACACTCAAGATGTAGTAATAGCTATAAAAACTGAAAAGCAGAGTTAGATGAAAAAAATAGAAGAAAGAATCACTCCCTGAAAGGTTTAAACATAAGCCTTCTCATCAATTTTTATGGAAGATGGAGATGATGAATTCCTTTGCAGTGGTTAAAGTTTAGTTCAGCGTTACTGGGGTTTGCAGTGTTTTTGAGCAAAACCATCAAGGACCATTACATGGAAATGTGACAAAGACTCCAAACAGACCGGAAACCAGGAGCAGGGGGCCAAAAGATTCCCCGAAAACACCATGCCCAATCTGTGATCAGTGCCTCTGAATTGTTTAACATCATAAAGTTGTCAGAAAATTTTTAAAAAGTACTTTAAAGCGTGTATATAAGTTTGATTTAATTACAACCTCCTTCAGTCTCACCACCTGAAATGTCATTTCTCATTTGTGATATTTCTCTCTATAGACTGAACTTGTACCAAAATGTTCAAGGCGTATAACGCTGTTCGTTGCTGTGTATATCATTTCACACATATTTGCACAGGGAAATTACATTTAACTTAATTGCTTGTTGTAAATAACTACAGGTAAATACCTTATTTCAGGATTTTTCCTTGGATATCAAAACATAAACATAACCCCAACACTTTCCTTCTGCAGCTAACAGGAGAAAAAAAAATATTGTCAGCCTATTAGAAACATAAACCTAACCCTACTGAAAGCAGTAATACTATTGATATTGTTGTTATTTGTATTTCAGTTACAGGGAAAATTAGCACAGCCTGCTGTCTTCTAGTCAATGGACCATTTTTACATGTAAGAACTGCACACACAAGACCCCCCCTGTTGACCCTGAATTAAGTCATCTGTGATAATTAAAACCTTAAGATAAGTCTCCTGGGAGAACAGTGATCTCCAAAGCCATCTCTCCAAATTAACCTTATTATTAACTGTATCTTTTTTCTTTTACGATTTTGTACATTTAAGTCCATATACATGCTCCTTGACAGAATGTTTTGACTCTGGGAGTCACCACTGTAAAATTGTAAACAACGTCATTGGATAAGCTGAGATAGCTGAGAGCGCTTTGACATGGGGGAGGGGTCCACAGCAGCACCGCCTGCTTGCTGAGAAGAGTGAGAACACATTAGAGGCTACAAAAACAACAACAACAAAAAAAGAAAGAAAATTGTCAAATCGGTATTTCAAATGTCACATCACATAACAGAAAGCATCAAAGTTATCAGATGAAATTCAATTCAGGTCAAAAACACCAAGGTATTTATAATCCTCCACTCTGCAACTTCTTCTCACATGATGGAATTAGTGTCTGACTTATTCCTGCTCCTCAAAAACCACAACCATCTCCTATGTTTTGTTCACATTCGAGACAAGATGATCCCACAGCAGTCCACTAGTTTTCTACTCTGTTCTGGCTCTTGTCCACCACTGATACACCTGACAACTGCAGGGTCATCAGGGTATTTCAGCAGATGATGGGAAGCTGAGTTGAAGTGGAAGTGTGAGGTGTTCAGAGTGAAGAGGACTGGTGAGAGCACAGTCCTATGTGATGCTCCTGTGGTGCTGAGTTACAATGGTGGAAAGCAGAAGAAAACATATAGCAGAAAAAGTGCTTTCAAAATGTAGCAGGAAGTCAAACAAAATACAAAACAGGGCTCCAACAAGCAAACAAGTGCAAAAAACCCAAGACGACGAATAAAAGCAAGAGAGCTGAACAAGCTCAAATAAACGTAATATCTAAATCCAAAGACCGGGACTGATATGTATCTTATCTTTTATCAGTTCATATTCAAGGTATGTGTCCACATCAGCATTGTTTATATTGTTACAGTTTGGACAACAGCAGTGGCAAGAGGATTTAGATCACATAAGTATTATAGAACTATGACAGAACAGGCAAAAAACTAAAATAGTTCAGAATGTAATGTTGATAAATGTCAAAACCTGTTGCATTAATCTGATTACTCAAAATGTATTTATTTGCATCCTCTGTCTGTCTGCCTGCCTGTCTGCCTGCCTGCCTGCCTGCCTGTCTGCCTGCCTGTCTGCCTGCCTGCCTGCCTGTCTGCCTGCCTGCCTGTCTGCCTGCCTGCCTGCCTGCCTGCCTGCCTGCCTGCCTGCCTGCCTGCCTGTCTGTCTGCCTGCCTGCCTGCCTGCCTGCCTGCCTGCCTGCCTGCCTGCCTGCCTGCCTGCCTGCCTGCCAGGCCTCGTCTCATATCGAGATCAAGTTTAGTTCTTCACTAAAAGGCCCTAAAAGAGAAATTGTGAATTGCGCTTTAAGATATGATTTCTTCTGTTAGTAAGTATGTTTACTTGTAGAAAGGTTGGAGAATGACTGTTGCATCAGCGTCTATCAGCAAATATGACAAACATTAGCATGGTGTGAGGGATCATTTTACTTTTGAACCCCTTTTAAAGAAATGTTGTATCCCACCTGCAAATGTTAAGTTATTTCATTATCTGCGTGTCTACAGTGCATTTTGATCAAGCTGACTAAAGGCAAATTGATTAAAACAACATATGTGGATAAGAAGAATGATCACGTATAATCATACTTCACTTACACTTGCTTCATTCATGTAATTCAAGCAGTTTGATGCTACTTGATTCATTTTAAACAGATTTTATCTAAACATTGCTACACGTTGGAAATATCACAGGAGATGATTCCTTCCAACAACATCTAGGTCACATAATTATACATTGGACACTATTCAGTCGTCCTCTAAATTTTGCATGAATTTAGATTTTTTTAACACTGAGCTGAAATGTATAATCATTATTAATCAATCATGAATTTAAATTCAACACTTAAACTGTGTTTAGGATTTAGTCGTATCTGATGGTGATGTTAATAAATGAAGTCCACAGAAATCCTCCTGCTCAACTAAAGAGTCTTTGTCTTCTTATTTGTTGTGGCCTTTTGTAGAAACAGTGTTTAAACATGACAGACTGCAAAAAAGAGGTCCCAGTGGATTGTGCAATGGTCCGGTCGAAGGTAAAGAACACATATGGTTCTTATCTCACTATTTTCCTGCAACGGACTAGCAACCTGGCCAGGCTTTACCTTGCTTTTTGCTCAGTGACAGCTGGAATAGTCTTTAGAAGACCCCCATGACCCTGAATAGGATTGAAGATGGTGTAGAAAATGGGTCAATATATGGGAGGATCTTAATATCTAACTGCATAAAACAAATAAAGATAAAAAAATAAAAAAAAAACATTTTTCAGTTGGTTAAATTCTCAAGGGCTTTGCCACAGACGGACTTCGTCCCCCAGGGGTGCATTTTGTTGTATTTTACCCGAGGGGATAAACTTTCTTGTGATATGCTGCCCCGTGTTGTCAGACGTAACACTGACAAAGTGGATTTAAAAGAAAAAAAGATGGGAAATGAAGCTCATTGGTCTATATCACATGACAAAATGAACTGCTAATGTACTTGCCATGCTTGGCCCAGACTTGTGAAGCTGCAGTAGCAGGAGTCACCTAAATGACGGGCAGAGGACCAGAGCTTAGAAAGAAAACGCACCACATTGTTGGAAAAGCAAAAACTGAATAATGGAAAGATGTCACAAAATAGTAACAAAAGGCTCAGGAAGTGTTACAGAGAGCGGTAAAGATCTTAATTCTCAGAACTGTTACTCAAAAATGTTTGAGCTTTAGAAGAAAAGTTTGGTGAAAGCTTAGTCCTGATGTGAGGTTGCTTTAAGCACTAGTAATAGGTGCTCTTTGGCATTGTTAGTCTGTGTTTGTACTCTGACCTCTGTCTGTCCCAATTTTCTAATTTTATGTTTTTCTCAATTTTATTTGGCCCATAGAAAAAAATAAGAAATAAAAAGCATGTGGAGCAGAAGCTGCTGACAGTTGTTACACCCACTGCTAACGTTGTGAAAGCTGAGGAACACAAAGCTATGTGGAAATTAATCAGCAAAGAAAAGGATCATTTAATCTGCATTAATCTGCGTCAATACCTTTTTTTTGGGGCGGTAAATTCAAAGCAAAAAGGTTTAACAGGTCCTGCTGTAATCAAGAACAACGTAAAGAAAAACTGCAACCAACAGTCCTGTTCTCTCATGGACACAAGAGCACAGGACTGTTCAGATAAAAACCAAAAACAGCCCTGACTCTTCTCACAGTGCGCATGGTGCAGCATTAGGGCCAGAGTGAAAACAACATTTGTAAACATGAATCGAACTGAACTGAAAAATAAGAGAATGTAATCTGGTATAAACAAAGGCTGCACCACAGATTTACAGCTACCTATGTCAAAATGACCTAGAATGTGATGATTAGGCTTCAGATCTTGGGTTTCGGTTCACTCGGGCAGTCTGAGAAATGGACTAACAAGGTTAATACAGTATAAGAGGAGAGGGCCTGGACCACAAGAAACGGTAATCAAAGAAAAACCAATGAAACAATTGAAAACAAGCTGTCCTGAATGTCATTCCCTCCTCACAAATACAATTAAACAAATATACCAATAACGCTAAAGAAGACAAAGGTTTCTGTCAATATCGTATGTGGTGTGAAGTCTGTGATTTAACCTTCAAACATATCAACTTTCTTCGTTTTTACATTTTAATGAAACTTGTTGGTCTGAGCAGAAAGTGGAGCTGAATTTCCTTGTTTTTCAGTGGGAGCTTTTGTGAAGCCTGGCCTAATAATGCCACTCTTTTTCTAGGACTTAGAGCTCAGATTTATGGCGATTATAGGTGAGAACATTGTGTAGCCAGGTCAACACCTTTGTCAAGCCAGACTCTATTACATATAAGGTGGAAATCTTCTATCAAATGCAGAAATTTGTTAGAAGACTCCCACACCCAACAGATGTACGACGATATCAGAGCGTCTACAAAACTACAGAAATAATTATGAATAATAACTAAGTTGGCAAGAACA
The DNA here is from genome assembly GCA_014839995.1 of Xenentodon cancila. Lineage (NCBI taxonomy): Eukaryota > Metazoa > Chordata > Actinopteri > Beloniformes > Belonidae > Xenentodon > Xenentodon cancila. Next base: position 31,068,908 of record CM026197.1, read on the forward strand.
ATAAAACCTTAGTGATCACCAGCAAAATTCACAGCAGTGTGAGTCAAAAATAATCATTTGTGCATAAAAGTTTCACCTTATGGTTTCCCTTCAGTGTATTGCTTTGACAATGATGAGCATGTGATGCAGATCTTTGCAGCAGCACTCAGTGACAGTCAGTGTGCTGACTGATTGACATCTTGTGTTGAAGCCTTCATTTTTCAGTCTTGGTGAACTACCAGAGCCACAAAATTTACCCCTAGGGAAATAACAATGTACTGTGGCAGCCCGTATTTCTTTTGATATATTCTGACTCATTCAACTTTTCCCCCAGTGTAGGGATTACTTTTACTCAGCTCAAACTAAATGTCAACTCATAAAACCTTTCTACAGCAGCTTAGACATATTATTTCTTAATGTAACTTAGCGTCAGTTTGAGATGACTTAAGTGTGATTTGTACTGTAGAGTTATTATTCCATACAGCTTTATGCCAGCCAGTGGTGAGGGCTGTAGGACTGCATTGCAAAAATAAAGTAGTCATTAGAGTGTTAATTGTGTGTATTACAGGCTGTATGGCCCTGCATTACTTTTACCAGTCTCAGTTTAGTAAATAAGGCACGTTCACAAATAAAGCGGTGAATAGAATAATTAAAAGGAGATAAAAAGAGAAGAACGGAGACAGAACTGATCCTTGAGGCATCCCTGTCCTGCTAGAAAAAGACTCAGATTCGCAGCCGTCCACCCTGACGTACAGCAGTCGGCCTATGAAGTCCAGAATCCAGGCGGTGATGTCCAGGTGGAGCTGCAGATCCTGCAGCTTGTCTGTCAGGAGGCTGGGTTGAAGGCTGTTGAAGGAACTGGAGCACAGAGCTTCCCGCACCCTCAAGGTGAGACAGAGTTCTATGAATGAGGATGATGACGGCGTCTTCTACACAGATGAGCTGCCGGTATGCAAACTGTAGGTAATCCAGGAAGGCAGAGAGCAATGACCTCAGGTGATGGAGAACAAGTCTCTCGAGTGTCTTCATGACATGTGACATGAGTGCCACGGGCCTGTAGTCATCGAGAGTGCTGGGACGTCCATTCTTTGGTACTGGGACAATCCAGGAGGTCTTCCAGACATCAGGAACCTTCTTTAATCTCAGGGAGAGGTTAAAGAGGTGCTGAAAGACCCTGGAGGACCCTGGGGCTGATGTTGTCTGGCCCGCTGGCTTTATTCCTCTTCAGTCTGGAGGACTCCTGCTGTACCTGGCTGGAGGTGAAGATGAGGCCGTGAGCGGTTGGTAGGGGGAGGAAGGAGTCTGTGAGTGAGTCGGTGTTAGTGGCGGGGCTCTGAAGTGGAAGGGGGCTGTGAAGTGAGTGGGGGCTGTCAGTTAGAGATGCAGATAAGCTGGGGGAGTTAGAAGGAGCCAGGTTGCTGAGGTCCAGAAGTGATGTGTGGGGGCATAGATCTGCAGACTGAGCTCTCAGCTGTAGATTAGGTTCAGCTCTGTGCCAAATTCTGGGCCATCTTTGACTCCAGGTGTGACCTTCCCACAGCCTGGTATCTTCTTCATCTCCTTCCACAACTCTTTTGTGTTGTTCTGCCCCCAAATCTGCCCCATCTTGGCCCCGATCTTCTCCTTGTAGATGTTTTTGGCCTCCCTCAGTTTCCTCTTCAGCTCTTTCTATACAGCCCTGAGCTTCTGGTGATCTTTGGCCACGAAACCCCTCTTCTTCTTGTTAAAAAAGCCACTAATGTCTTTATTTAACCATGGCTAATCTTTTTAAAAATGTGAACCTTTTTTGTTGGACAATGCTGTCCTCACAAAACTTTGTGTAATCGTCACAGATTCGTTTTTGTTTGCTTGTTTGAGCTGGAGTGCATAAAATACTCACCGTAGTGTCTTACCCACAGTAGATCTCAGCTAAGACAGCAGCCAACAGCATCTGCCTATATGAGGTATGAAATTTCAAAAGTTTGATTGGTTTTAAATGTAGAAAACAAGGTCTTCATTAGCCCGTTACTCTGAAGTATAGTTCGCCAACAGAATTCCTCCCTGATTCTTCAGACTGAGACGTTGTTACTTCAGTCTAGAAATTTTATACATCACTTCAAAAGACCAAAACACCCCGTAAAACACACCAGTAAATTCAAAATAGGTTACCACAAAAAGATGTGGATATTTATTTGTTTATTCTTTCATTTTAATGGCCCTCACAGAGCCTAAACCTAAAAATTATTGGAAAGCTTCGTCACCTTCAGGCATTTTTTATTCCATTGAGGTTGGCATCTATCCCGCATGGAGCAGGAGACAGGCTTTCACCTGGCTGGTCTATCACAAGGCTCCAACACTGAGACAAGCACTTTCTCATGAAATTAGTTCACCTAACATGCATTTCTTTGAGTGGTAAATAAAACTTAGCAAGAATCGTTGCAGATTTTGTCTGTTACTTTCTTGAAAAGAATGATCCTTCTGAAAGTATTTTGTCTGAGAGTCTTGGCTAAGTTTGGAGCTTTGTGCTTTGTAGGTCATTGTCAACAGCACACACTGCAACACAGCGACCGGTTTTGTGCCAAAATCCTCTGTGGTATTAAGAGGCAATGGATGTAACAACAGCTTGATTTGTGACAAAGTGTTCACTACTGTTAACAAGCTTCTGATCCTGGTGTTCCGCTTGCTCATTGGCTATATGAAAAATGCAGTGATTGCCTGGGTGAGATGTTCATGTTGCATGTTGTATACAGTTATTTTTTGCTACTGAACTCAGTAAGCAGGAGGGAAAAGAACAGAGGAGGATTGAAAAAAAGCCACGGGAGGTCCCGCCCTTCCCTGCCAGGGATCTTATGAACTTGTCTGGGAGACGGAGATGGGGGTCCCATGGCTAATACAATATTTATTGTTCTCGTTGCACCAGCTGTTGACACAAACCATGTATAATGGATCAAATATCTTTCCGAAACAACGCTCGCATAACCTTCACCTTGAGGGGTGCGTACTGTTCTGTTTTAAGCACTTCCTTAATTGCATGAGGATGTCACCAAGCAGCAACTTGGGGAACAAGTCAGTCAAAGGTCTTCGCTATCATGCAGCCATGAGTGCATACATCTAAGTGCGGTTGTGCGATTTGTGTGTGCACATCTGACAAAATGCACATATTCTCCTCCAAACCCACTTTTGCCTGGAGTAAGTGTGCATCTTCAAAGACATGGAGAGCTTGTTTTGAACAAGCAGGTTTGCTTTCTCCCCTTCTTTGTTCAACTAATCATCCCATGGGCATGCTCCGTCCATAACAAAGCATGGAACAACAAGGCGTTATCTTGTGAGGAAACAGGAAAACAGATATCCCCATTGTGCATAATTTAAGTCTGCTCCCATTTCTATTTACCAGTCATCATAGAAAATCAGGTTGACGAAGGGAGAGGGGCTGAAGGGGGTCTGTTTTTGTAGGTGAGCCAGTTTTATCATTACATTTGCTGTCCGAAAGCTTGAACCTTCAAGTCGCTACTAACTACGTGGAAATAAAGCTGTTAGGTTGAAGTCAGGATGATGCAAATGTTGCAAAAGTCATACAGATTCATTAGGAGCTTTTACAAACGTGTGTGCTTTTGATAAGGAATGCATCATTGTGTGAGGGAAAGAATGAAACCGAGAAAGAGAAAATGAATCAGTATCAACACAAGTGAAAGAGATTCAGTAAGACTTACCTGTGAAAGATTGCTGAACATTGACTTACAGGCAGGGTGAAGCTGCAACGCTGAGCCACTAAACCAGACACTTCACACACACGCACGCATGCACGCACACACATGCACGCACACGCACACGCACACGCACACTGAAACTCATACTCGAACTCCTCCACACTTTCTGAACCATGGAGTTTCTCAACTTGGTAAAACAGCAGTGCATATAAATAGAGAGGGGTTTGAAGACACCACGCTTACGGTTGTGCTTTTTTGTTTTTTTCCTCACACACTCTGTGCACTTCATATGTGTACATTTCGTGCACACACTGGTATGCACATGTAAATGGCGCACATCCTACCTCCCAAAAGCATGCATATCTGATTTGGACGGAATGTGACTTTCAGAAAATTCCAGATAACTTCAACAGCTCGAAAATAAATCCTACACATGGGAGAAATATGCTTGCTTATTTGTTATATAAGTACGTTTGCTGTAAATAGAGATTTCAAAAGGAGAGGTTAGAGACAGTGCCTAAAAAAATCAGAATACATGTATGTTATGACATCCTTAATCAATCAATCAATCATTCAGGAATATTTCAAGATATTCCTGATTTACTCTTGTTATTATTATAATTATTATTATTGGAAAGAAGTAGCCTGTGATATAACTAAACATATAATGATATTATGGTAACATCATCATCCGTCTGATTCTATCAAACTATTAAATCCTCAATCTTCTTTACGAAGTTGATTCAGTTAATGAATGGTTTGTAGGCTTTCATTTTTTCCTGTCACTTATAAGGTCCAGCAGAAGCATTTCAATAAGGTTGAGATCCAGGCTTTTACTTGAATGTTGGAAAATCTTGATCATTTATTTTTTTCATCATTCTATAATAGATTTGGTTGTGTTCTTGGCACCATGATCCTGTTAAAGCGTTTGTTTCTCATCTGGTTTGTTTAGATATGTCTTTTGGAAGTTGATTTTTTTTAGAATCTGCCTTGACCTGACAACAGTTAAAACAAAGCTATCTTCTTTAGTCTTTTTCTAATTGTAGTGTAAATAATTTTAATATCCAATCTGAGTCCAGTAGGCTCTAAAGTGTAGCTCTTAGAATCTGACAGAACCTCTGAGCTGTCTGAAGCCTCTTGCTGGGATGTCAACTCCTGGGAAGATTGGTGGATGTCCTCAGTGTTATCTCGCTGTCGAATGATGGACTTTAAATTCATTAGAAATGGCTCTATAACACATGCCAAACTGATAAGCAGCAACAAATGCTTCTCTGAGGTCACTGAGGACATCGCCCTTCTTTGGCACTGAATTAACAACAACTATTTATTGCTTCAGAACAACTGTCAAATCATCTTCTCATATTGAGGTGCATTTACTCACTGATGGTAAATTACTCAGGTGCATGTGATTAGCAGGATCTGGCTGCTACCACCCCTCTTAAGTTCTAAGAAAGCAGTAAGTGTGAATATAGATTTCCACACACTATTTCTGCTGTTTGACCTAGTTTTGGGAAAATTAATCACACAAAATAATATGCCATGTGTTGCTGTTCATCCGAGGTCTTCTTCACCTCATTTGAAGACCAAGTAAGGATCAAATGAATTTAAATCATGTACTAACAGAGAGCATCCTTTGTTTTCACATGGAGAAATAAAAAACGAGTTCGATTCTGGGCACCACACACTATTTATCTCCACTCTCTGTGTAAAACACCACCTCACAAAAAGTACAGAGGGACAAGTTCTGCATCTGAAACATACCTTTGCAAGAATATCAATTAGAAAGTTCACTTCCAATTGAACTCTCAATGTCAAGGCACTGCCGTTTTGAGTTGTAAATAGTGACAGGATTCTAATAAACAATCTGCCACGCTTCACCCCTTGTTAATAACCAACTTTCATCTGGTGTCAATCTTCATACAAAACCCCAATTATCCAAGTCTTTACTGGAGTGGAAAGAATTGGCTTTTCCATCCTGCCGGGATAAGTGGAGCAATACCAAAGTACATTCAAACTGAGCTGCAGTCATTTGACTGCTTTCTACATTTTCCACTGAATCTGTCTTCTTTACTTTGGAGTTGGCATTTTGCATCTTTTTGATATGATTTGCATTGTTGTATCATTGTCAAAGCCAAATACTGATTTCTAAATATTTTGGCTTTGGAGTCTCCCGTTAAAATGTTCTGTGATATACAAACAGTGCTAAATGGCTTAAATCCTAAAATATTTCAGGTTTCCAAGGTCAACCTCGCACTTGACAGATTCCGTTTGGTGTTGATCTCAAAAATGTGTATTCTCTTCTTTCTACTTTTTATATCTTTACATATAGAAAAACCAAAAGAGTACACCACTCCTCAGATGCGTTAATTCTATCCATATGGCATTTTTTTTTTTTTTTTTTTTTTAGAGCTATAGACTGATACCACATTTTAGTAAGTTACTGGGACAAAGTCAACGATTTGGTAGGAAATAACATAAATGTCATTTCATCCTTCCAACTGGTGTTGTTTTTTTTCTTCATCCCAAACCAAACTGGGTGTAGCCTTAAATAAATCAGCAAGTCTCTTTACTCATGGAGATGTTTTCATTTTGGTAACGTAGCGTTTTAGCAGCATTTCATCTACTGATGTTCAGGTGTGTAGGATACTTGTTAAGCATCGATGTCGACTGCAATCTTAGGTAGTGTTTTCTCAAGTGGTGACTGTAGTCATGCTCTGTGCAGCAGAGGGATCTTTTTTTTTTTTCCGAAGTTGAGCTTGAAAATGGCAGTAAATTAAGGATGCAGCAATTTCAGTTGACTGTTTCAGGCTAATGTGGATACTGCTAACAATTTTATTTTGCCTCCGATTCTGTCTGCCTGAATCCACTTGTGTTTTCAGTGTTTTCAGTTTCATGGAAGGAAGAAAAACAAATAGTATATGTTTTTAGTCTTTTTTCATTCATGTTTCATCGTGCATGTTACGAAGTAGCATCGATATCCAGGTGATATGTAATGTAGATGGAGATCTATTCTGAAATGGACTAAAAAGGAAAAAAAGCTATATATATATATATATATAACTGAATTATTTATGTTTTAAAATTCCGTTGTAAAATATAAAACCTCTAAAAATCATCTAATGTGGATGCAGCATAAGTGTTGATGAGTTCTGATGGTATTTTGCAGACCACATGGTCTGCTTGTCTTCTGATTGTGAATTTTGAAGTCAGAGTGGCTTCACATTACACAACAGGGTCAGACAAAATCCCCAGACCCAACCCTGATTCATCTCTCTGACTTTTGTCAGGCATTTATAGCTGCCATGTTTGAAAAATATCTCTTAATAATAAAATGATATTAAGATACAATTATCACCTGGAGAATTATTCTGTTTTGTCCACCTAGATGTTATTTCTTGTGTCTGTTGTAAAACGCCACACTGAAAACATCAGAGTGATGGTTTTGTTGCTCTAAACGCTCCAAACGCTCTTATTTTAGTCCAACCACATTATGCTTGTGTTCTCAGGTGCTCTGTACCACTTGTTGCATGATTATATATCCATCCATCCATTATCTGTACCCGCTTAATCCGTTTCCGGGTCACGGGGGTCCGTCGGAGCCTATCCCGACGCATATCAGGCGAAAGGCAGGGGTACACCCTGGACAGGTCGCCAGTCTATCCAGGGCCACATACAAACAACCAATCACACTCACATTCACACCTAGGGAGAATTTAGAAAGATCAATTAACCTACTCTGCATGTTTTTGGACTGTGGGAGGAAGCCGGAGTACCCGGAGGAAACCCACGCGAGCACGGGGAGAACATGCAAACTCCACACAGAAAGACCCACCGGGCCGGGAATTGAACCGGGAACCTTCTTGCTGTGAGGCAACAGTGCTAACCACTAAGCCACCGTGCTGCCATGATTATATATATATATATATATATATATATATATATATATATATATATATATATATATATATATATATATATATATATATATATATATATATATATATATATATATATATATATATATATATATATATATATATATATAAAACACATATATTTATTTAAAACACACATATATAACACAAAGTAATAAAGAAAATTCTTTTCCCAGCAATCAGTACAATCAGTACTTTGGCTGAATTTCTATTTTCACCCAAGTTTATTTGACCATGGTTAAAATTTCCAAAATTCCTTCAACTGCAAGTGTACACTACATGGAAAAGCAAAAAAAAAAAAAAAAAAGTTTTTATTTTTTCATATGAAGGCCATTATGTTTATAGAGCATCTTAAGAGTTCCTTTCATGGTATTTTTATTTTAATCATGGCTACATTCTTAGAATTAATGGCATTAATGGGAAAAATAGTACTTTCATTTTGGAAAGGACAGGTGTATTTTTGAGGGCTGATGCTGTGCTCCATTTCAGTAAGTGTAGAGAGTGTGATTCGAGGTTCTTTTAGTGAACGCAATGTTTTTTGTGGTGCAAAGAAGCTCCTCTGTGAAAAAACCCCAAAGACAATCTGATTGAATCTCAAGGCAAACTCAGTTACTCCACTGCTAACTAAAAACAAGCAACAAAGGTTACAAAAATGACACATTTGAGTTATGTGAGCTCCAATGCTTCGAGAGCTACATTCAGCCACCGGCATGATGATGGTACAACGAATTCTCTCAATGTGATAGGAAATTATGAGTAGAACTGTGAATAAATGGCCTCTGAAGAATCTTTGATAAATAGATGGTTGCTTTGCCATAATTTTTAAAGATTATGTGCAAAAAGCAGTATCTCATTTTCAGGAAATATAACAACCTTTGTAATAAAAACAATTGGAGTGAAAAATGGCACGCCAAATAAAACAGCAGAAAGCAGGATGGGCTTATTTATAAAGGAAACAAAAAAATAACCCAAGTAGTTTAGGTTTTTTTTTGTTTTATTCTCTTTGTTTCACTAATGTGTGACCTTGCATTCTGAAAAAAAGGAAAGAAAAAAAAGAAAGAGGACAAAAATGAATAAAACCTCCTCCCGGGTCCCAAACGTGGGAGTGTAAGGCTTTGGGCTGTTTACTGGCTTCCTGCCGTTGCTATTGCAAAGGCGCAGCTGCCTCCTGAGATATTCCACACATGACATTTATCCAGGGGAGGGCAGTGACAGATGCTTCAAAGCAGCTTTGTGGCATGGCCAAGAAAGGCCCCTCGTCACATTAGATAAGACAGGGGGACTATCTTATTAACCTGTGTGTGGCATAGCCATGTTGAAAAGCACATATGACCAGCTAGTCCACACCTGCCTTGCCTGCAGCAAGCTGTGTCTCAACACACGGCACCCTGATGAAGGAGGAAAAGAGTAAATATCTTGACAAGATGTGTCTTGCCTCATGCTGTCGTGTGTTTACATTGACAGATTTGTTGAAAATCCTTCTATCTGCAAGTAGAAAACAGTCCCTCCTAAAGCGTTCGATACTGCGCGGTGCATGCTTACTCCCCAGTTTGACCTTTGGGACGGGTCAGTGTCTAATCTACTGTATGTTTCTCTCTGATTGGTCCTTTTTAACTATGTTCATTTTAAGAATCATGAAACTACTGGCAAGACCAAGGCAAGAATTTGCAGGCTAACTATCCATGGCTACAAGTACATTATCTTATCAAAATACCCCCACTCCAACTTGGTACTTTTGATCTGTAACATGGGATTTAGGGATTTTGTCTTGTTTATGTATTACGACTGACCTACCACAACATAGTTAAGAAATCTATAAGCAACACAACATGTATGGTTCATGGTCCAGTCGCGGCTGGTAGTTAAAGTTGGGAAACAAGCACAGCAGTGTTAACTTGGATTCAAATTCACGGATATGGGAGGCATAAACTGTATATTGAAGGGTACTGTACAATTTTAAATTACACATGGCATCTTCATCTGCACTCTTCATTTACTCTCTAATTTCTTGTTAATAGGGGGTTTAGTTATCACTCACCACTCCTAATATCTCAATCTATGTATTATCTGTGGGAAGTGATAAAAGTTGGAGCATACACAGCAGCCAATCCACTTATTGAGAGCAGCAAATATCATATCTGTGCCTCAGACCTTAAAGCAGTGTTTCACAGTAAAATATAAGCACAGATGGATTGTATTTGCAAAAGTGGCCGTTAGACCTGGTTGGTATTTAACTTGTTACAAGAGAAAGAAAAGTTGTGCTCCACAGGTGTGGAGACTTGGGCTGTTTCCAGAATCATCTCCTACTTGCTATGGAGCGCATTTTACAACCCCATTTCCAAAAAAGTTGCAATTCTGTTTAAAATGTAAATAAAAACAGAACACACAATGATTTGCAAATCTCATATTTTTCTCCCAATAGAACACAAACAACATATCATATGTTGAAACGGTGGCACTTTGCCATTTCAAGGTAAATATTTTTGAATATTTGTTTTGAATTTGATGGTAGCAACACGTCTCAAAAAAGTTGGACCAAGGGCAACAAAAGGCCGGAAGTTGCATTTCATAACTGATTAGGTCAAATGACAACAGGTCAGTAACATGACTGGGTAAAAAAAGGAGCATTTTGATTTATTATGGGATCTCAATAAATGAGTAAAACTTATTTTTTGTGTATTTGTCATAATTATAATCAAAATTATATACAGCATCATGTGCATTGTCAGAAATACATTAGAATTAAAAAAACAAAGCATGATTTAAAGGAGTTATGAACAGCACACACAGATGAGCGTAATCAAACTCAGATATATGAAATCTTCCTGAAACCACTTCACAGTCTCATTGTGCAGGCTGAGCTGGTGTGTGTGTCCCCACACAGATGGGTTGCTCTCTGTACATAGGGTGGTGTGAAATACCACTGGAGGTGTGTCCTAGCAAAACTAATCAATTTTGTCTTTATTTCTTGGCATTTCCTGTGTTTGCGCCGCTGTTGTGCTCCAACAAAGCGTCGCAGCAGAGCCAACAGCTATCCAGCCATGTTCCAAACTGCTCCCCAGGCACAAAGCACCAGGAGAGAGCTGGGTGCAGATCAAGTGGGAAAGTCAAGGCTCATCACAAGTTTCACTTCAGTGTTTACCAACAGCCCCGCCTGACCTTTACAGGCAACTGTCTCTATTGATCAAATGCATGCGTTCTGTCGCGCTGATAAAGCGCCGTTTTGTTTGGGGCTGTTCAGCATGCCAGGTCGCATCTGCCTCCCGAACGAAGCACTACCCGACTGTGTAGAAGACGGTGAGGTGTTATGAGGCAAAGGTCAGAAAGAGTGCTTCAAAAAGTGGAAAACAAATAAATAATTCAAGTTGATTTAGGGAACACTTTTTCACTCTTTCAAGTATCATTTGCATTTAGAGTTTTTGTTAACTAGTATTCAAGATCAACTCATACAAGCAAATTGTTTTGGGTTTGTTTGGTTTTAAGTAGACGTTTACGTTTAATGAATGAATCACCTTCACTCCGACACTCCAGCTCTCTCGTAACAAAAGACAAGTAAATACAATTAAATTAAGTCCTCAAAACAAAACGAACAGCCCTAAAGCTGTATTTTCTCAGACATTTAAGGTCCTTAGTTATTCGTTCATCCGTATCGTCAACAATAATTTACTTCAATACCTTACCTTAACCAACATTACCATTTATTCTCTTAAATGTTTCCAAACCATTAACATAGCAATAACTCACCAGATGTTCTCTAAATGTGGGCACGCCTCTCTCACACAGATACACAAAAGTTCAGTATTGCTCAGATAAATGTTGAATCTTGCTCACGTGTGATGCGCCCATGGAAATCCTCTTCTCCAGAGTAACCATTAAAGGGTCCAAACATGCAACTCATGGCTCACTTGGTAAGTATCCGTTCCTCTGGCAAAGTGCAAGTCTATGACTTGCTCTTGTGTTCTTCTACTCTCCCTCCATTTTTTTCATGTTACATCTTTGTCTATGTCACAATAATGAAAAACAATGTACTTTAGCTGATACCACACCAACAATAATTTGTCAGTAGATTACTGAACATGTGCATTAAACCTAAACCAACCCACAGACTAAGTAGTTCAACCAAAACTTACAAGGTATTCATAGCCACAGACAGAGAAAAAACAAAAAAACTGCTGGTCTCTACCGTTGGCCAGGAGAAATCAGGGATATGCTCCAGCAGATGCCTGTTACTTTATCTAAGAATGAGCTGGTATAGAAAATGGATGGATAGAAACACTGCAACATGCCTGACATTTGTCAGCACCTTGGAAAACTACAACAAAAATGGAAATTATTTTGTAAGCTAGTGGAACTAAATTTAAATTGTTGGGGAAGAGAACTCCCTGAACAGATAACCCTAACAGTTAAATATGGTAGAGGGATTTGGGATTTGCAGGTTTTCTGTGCTGCCTCAGGACCTGCATTACATGTCATCATTCAAGGCAAAATGAATTTCTAGATTTACCAAATTATCCTAGAGGATAATGTCAGGATGACTGTCCACAAGCTGAAACGAATTAAAACTTTGGAGGATACAACATGACAATGACCCTGATCACTGAAGTAAATCCACCACAGAATGGCTTCAGAAGACGAAAATCTCTCATTTGAAGTAAGAGTCAGAGCCCAGACCTTAAACCCAAAGAGATGCTTTGGAAATTGTTCAGGTGAGCTGTTCACATAAGACTTCATTCAAATGCTATTGACTGAACTAGTTTTGTAAAAAGGAATGCTCTTAATTCCTCCCAATATTGTGCAGGATTCAGACACTTTACTCCACACTGCAAATGTTTGATGGGTGTGTTCAGTAAAGACAAGACACATTTTAATTTTTTGTGTGTTATCAGCTTGAGCACATTGTGTTTTTGTTATTGTGACTTAGATAAAGTTCTGATGAAATTTTATGGAAAGAAACTAGATAATTCGAAGGGGTTCACATAGTTTTTCTTTCAGTATATTTCAGTGTTTGCTCTGTGAATTGGAAGCAATGGTTTCCTGAAACATTCTTCATGACAGCAGAGTTGAGTGAGTCGTTTCTACTAATTGTTCAAGTTCCTTCTACTATATATTTTTCTTAGATTTACAAATAAAATCTTGCTGTCAGTAATGTGCCACCTAAAGTCAACCACTTTAGGAGGAGCTTTAAACATAAGAGGCTGAAGGGTATCAAAGGCACTGAAAAAAAATAAAATGAAATAAAAAAGATCCAGATAGTGTCACTGTCTGGATTACAATGAGCACACAGCAGAGACATGATGTCATCACCTCATGAGGCACGTATGCAAACGGAGGAGGGTCGAAAGCGTATTTCAGGATGGATATGTCTAGTATCTTCATAACATGTGAGGTATCTGATCTAAGGTTATTAAGACCAATCAGCTTGCCTTATTAGTCACTGAAACCAAAGACCATGTTTTCCAGAGCACTGTTAGCTACTTTTGACTGCAACAGCGTGAGGCTGAAGATTTGTTGCAAGATGCCAGACTCCTGGGAAGAGCAGGACTTCAGGATCTAGAACTGAAATGATCAGGTCCAGCAGCCTTTCCCTGAAGGCTCTTCAGCTGTCTCCTGGTCCGTGTCATCAGTCATGTAGCAGGAGTCATCATTGATGTTAGGTCTGGAGTCTGCTATCATTAAGCCCCTTAAAAAAAAAGAAGTAGTTTTGACAGGTCAATCATGAACATCTCTACGCCCGTATCAAACCTTCCCTCAAATAAAATCACAGAAAAAGCTGTTTTTAACAGCTGTATAACCTCCTGACACTCAATTATTGTTTTGATGTCTTCCAGTCAGGTTTCCGGCCACACCACGGCAGTGAGACAGCTCTAGTAAAGGTCCTTAATGACATCCGCTCCAATATGTATGTAATATAGTGGCAACATTTCAGTCTTGGTTTTACTGGATTTGAAGCTAAGAAAAAATAACATGTGAAGTTCCTCAAGGTTTTGTTAAGGGGCCTCTGTAGTTTAACATCTATATGCTTGTGTTTAATGCATGTCACCGTTTGGTGCTGGTGCTTGTGATAAAGCATCTGCCAGCACGATGTATTTTCCTGGTGTGTAAATCAGCTCAAAGTCATAACACTGTAATGCCATCATCATACGTTGTATTCTTGGTGACATGTCATTGAAGTTCTTTTTTTTTTTCTGATAGATGTGAGTGGTTTGTGGTCAGTCTCTGCTGTAAAGTTTGGCAACACACAACTTTCCACATCCAAACATTAAGCCCAAAGTCTCTTTTTCTATTTGCGCATATCGTTGCTCGGCCTCTGTCAATGATCTGGAGGCATATGCCACAGGCTGTCATTTGTCTCTGGTCATTTGGGGCAGGACAGCTCCCAAGCCATCTTTTGAGGCATCAGTGGAAATCTTTGTTGCTTCTGATGGATCAAAGAATGCGAGGACTGGCCCTACAATTACATTTTCCTTTTTTTTTCCACTCTTTCTCATGTCGAGCAGTCCACTCAAACACTGTCTTATGCTGAAGCAACTCCCTGAGACATGCTGTTTTGGAGGTAAGATTAGGAATGAACTACCCAGGAAGTTGATCATTCCTATTCCCTATTTACTTTTAGTCTAGGTTTTTTTTTTTTTTTATCATCTGTAAGAGTTTGTTCAGCCATTCATCTTGTTGCAGGGGTGTTTTTCCTCCAGATAACTAAATCACCAGTGTAGACTCTGGTGCCTTCCAAACCTTCAATGATGGACTCCATTGCTCCATAGAAGATCTCTTATGCTGAGTTGATGCCAAATGGGAGTGTCAAGAAACAGTATTGCGCAAATGGTGTGAAGGTAGTGTACCTGCGTCTTTCTGGGTCTAGCTGCAGCTGCCAAAACCCATGTGAAGCATCTACTTTGCTGAAAAGCTTTGCACCTGCCATTTCACTCATTATCTCTTCTCGTTTTGGTCTTTGATAATGCTCTCTTTTAATGTTTTCATTCAGATCTTTAGGATCAAGGGAGATTCTTAATGCACCTGTACTTTTCTTCTTGACTCATGTGATCAAGTTCACCCAGACTGTGGGCTCTTCCACTTGTTCAATGATGCCCATTAGAGTAAAACTCTTTTTTCAAGCCAGCTCTGAGTGGTGCTGGTACTCTTCTAGGAGCATGCACTACAGGCTTGGCATCATTCTTGAGCTGAATTTTGTAAGTGTAAGGTAATGTCCCATGGCCTTTGAAGACAGAAGGAAATGTATTGACTATGTCTGTACTTCCCTCATACTGTTGGTGGTCCAGTCTTTTGCCTTGTTGGATCTGACAGATCCTCTTCACTAGTCCTAAGGCCTCAGATACTTTATCTCCTAGGAGTGACTCAAGCCCATTAGGCACAATAGTGAACAACAGGTTATGCTGTTTGCCTTTTGCTGTAACTTTAAGTGTGCATCCACCTTTTGTTTTTATTGGCTGATTATTATAAGCCTTCAGATGTGTGACTTTTTTCTGTGGATCTTCCAAGCTTCTCAGTCAGTGCTTTGAATCACTCTCATTGATCAAGTCAGCTTTTGCTCCTGTGTCAATTTTAAATGTTACAATTGTCCCATTGACTAACAGTGGAGCAGTCCATTTGTCAACTGTTACTGTCTTCACAGCCTGGCCTGTGTTGTTCATTTTGAAGACTGTTAGACTGTCATCATCGTACACCCTGCCCTTTCTTATTAGAGACACATTCTAGCATAATGGTTTTGTCCCTTACATTTTGCACATGTTTTTCCGTAGGCAGGACATTGTCTTGGTCTGGGTTTTTTTCTGCGAACATCTCTTTATCATTTTTTAATCTTGATGTCATCCTTTCAGTGACAAGGCGTTCACTGCCTCGGCTTCTTGGTGCGCTGCTCCGTGAGCAGGCTCTTTGAATATCAGTACATGTTGTCATGCTAGCTCGATGGCTTGACATATTTTTATAGGACTGTCCAACATGAGTTTTGTTTCTCTCAGTAGTTTCTCTTGAAGCTGCTTCTCATTAGTTCCAAACACTATCTGATCCCTTATCATAGAGTCTCTGATATTGTCAAAGTTACAGGACTGAGCTTTAATGTTGAGGTCGATGTAAAAATTATCAAAAGACTCATCGTGAGAGACTTCATCAAACATATCGTTGTCATTGGGTTGAGCAAACACAAACGTGTTGAAGACCTCTATTGCTTCTGTGCCGGCGACGGTGAGCAGCATGGCTATTTTTCTCTCACCTGCCCGTCGATCGACTCCGACAGCCGCGATATACAAAAGAAATTGCTGTTTGAAAGGCCTCCAAGATGCGTCCCTATTTCCATTTAGTTTCAACGGAGCTGGCAGTTTTATGGCATCCATTGTTGTCGCTTCTTCGTTCCTTTACCCCATTCAGTGACATTTTCTCACATACGTTACCAGAGACAACACACACAACTATTTGAGTGATTTATACTTTTTTACCATTTCCATTTGCTTGGCAATATAAAACTTTTTTTATTACGTTCATATACTGTATATACTATATACACAAATAATTGCAAACAGACTTAAACATCTAATTATCCAGAGAGGAGACCTTTAATTCATTTTAACTTTTGAGTGACATCTCTTATTTTTCATAATTAAAACAATTTCCTTGAGCCGATTTTCCCCAGTGAATGCCACTTTAGTAAGGAAGGAAAAAGACAAGAACATGCCAATCCTGTTGCAAGAACCAGTTCTCTTATAGGATTGCTTTTTGATAATGTCTACTATGATAAAAGGTATCTGATGTTATATTCTGTTTACAGATGACCTAGACAGTACAGAGAAGGATGATAAAATGGCAGACTCCAAGCAAAAGGAGGTAGAAGGAGGAGACCAAGAAGACAACTATGAGAAACACTGAGGTCAGTGATTTCAGGACAGCAAACACAGGACCCAGGCGCATAAAAAATCACTGCTTTCCATCCAGCATGTTTGGCAAGCAAAAAAAGAGCATTTCAATCAAGTTGGTTTGACACATTTGAATGGCTGGAATACTAAGTAACTGCAACTGTATCCTGCTTCATTTGTAGACTATATGGTAATCCAAAAAAGACAGGGGATCCAAAGGATTCACTCAACACCACAGGTTACACTAACTGGAAGAGAGCATTAGACTTATACGGAGCACGAGGAATCCAACCTGCATAAGGCCTCAATGATTCACTGGAAGAGCTTTAAAGCTACACAGGTCCATGGGGACATCACATAGCAGTTACAAGCTGCACATATGAGTGACATTTTGGATCGCAGGGAGTATCTGACATGCATACCATCAGTGACAGCCTTCTCGGGAAGCAAGGGATTGCTTTTAGAGGGCACAATGACAGTGACAATAAGGGGAAATTTATGGAATGCATGCAGCTTATTTAGGAATTTCATCTTTTCCTACAAACATAGGAACCAGCTTTATGTGCAACTTTCCTTTCACCTTCCACCCAGAATAAGATGATTCAAAGCACCTCTGATGTTATAATTTAAAGGATAATCTCTGAAATTAAAGAAGCATAAATGTTCTGTATAATGGTGGATGAAGCACGGGATCATCGATCAGAGCAGCTTGCATTGTGTTGTGTGCATGATATGTTTTCTCCACAAGGCTTGGTAAAAAAGAGATTCCTTGGATTTTACCAGCTTAATTCCATTGATACTACGTCCATCACGGAGATCATAAAGCAGCAGCTTGAGAAACATGGAATAGGACACTTAACGTGTTGTTCAGTCCTATGATGGTGTTGCAGTTATGAGCAGAGCAGTGAGTGGTGTACAAACCTGATTCCGAGAGAAGCATCCAGAGGCACTATACGTTCACTGCTACGCCCATGAGCTTAATCTTGTTCTCTGTGCCACTTGTTAAACCATATCCAGAGGAACGAGACTTTTTCAATCTCCTGGACTGTCTTTATTCTTTCTTTTCCACATCTCTTCTTCACCATCAGAAATTGCAAGAATTTCAGAGGCAACTTGGGGTGGTGACCGGGGAACCTGTTAGGTCATCTACTACTCACTGGGCATGTCAGGTTGAGAGTGTGAAGGCCACTCTACAAAACCTACTTGCTTTGATCCAGGCTTTGGAGAGCATTTCAGCACCTGTAGCAAAAATGGCTGGAAAGCAGGCTTTGCAAATTCAGCACCATCTACATGCGTGTCATGTTTGAGACACTGCTCTCAGTAACTCAGGGCCTGCACAAATGCTTGCAGAAAAAGACAATCGACTTGGTGCATGCAATGGAATATAAATTGGCTGTTCAGAGCACACTCAAAAGCTACAGGAGCAATGAGAACGCACATGAAATCTTTGACAAGACCAAGACCCCGTGCGACGATCTTGAGATACATTCAACTGAGACAAAGAGGAAGAAGAGAAAAAATGTGGATGACTTTGTAGTTGAGACATCTTGCGGCACACGATCAGATTTGTCCACTGGAGTCTTCTTTCCAGTTATTGATCGAATGCTGGAGGAGCTCCAAAACAGGCTTTTCTGGAGTTGAGGAAAACATCTTGACAGGTGTACAGGCATGTCAACTTGCTTCAGAGCATTTCTTGGAGGAAGAAGCACTCAAACATCTGGCTGAACACTACAGCATCCCCATGAAACCTCAAGAAATTCTTGTTGCCAAAAATTTCCTTGACAGAAAAAAAGACCTCCCCACCATTCAGTGTGTTTTCCCTTTTGGACAAGGATATGTGCCCCTCCCTTAAGGCCATCTTTCAAGCTGTCTCGACAATCCCAGTCACCAGCTGCAGTTGTGAAAGATCTTTCAGTGCCCTCCGACAACTACACACATGGCTGAGAAATACAATGGGTCAAGAGCGGTTAAGTAATCTGGCCATAATGTCAATTAAGGCTGGCTAATGTTGACCACTGTGAGGTCATAGATGGGTTTGCAAAGCTAAAAGCAAGCGCTTCAGTCTAACACTTCCATCTTCAAAGCACTAAAAAGAGAGAAGACAGCGGATGATGGAGGAAGAGAAACTATGGAAGCAACTGAAAGTGAGAGAGAAGAGATGTGTTTGGGAAAATGTATTGTGTTTTCAGTTTTTATGCAATAAATATATTCATAAGCATCTTTATATGTTCAAGCGCAAACACTAACACAAAAAAGGAAAAAGAGAGAAGAAGAAAACAAAAGCAAACAGAAAAACAAACAAAAAAAATAAAAGGGAGAGAAGAGAATTATTGGATGACGGTGGGAAAGCGCCACTTGATGGAAGTGAATAACGGAATGATGCGAGTGAAGGAGGGAAAAAGCAAGTGAAGGAGGGAAAGAAGCAAGTGAAGGAGGGAAAGAAGCAAGTGAAGGAGGGAAAGAAGCAAGTGAAGGAGGGAAAGCAGCAAGTGAAGGAGGGAAAAATGCAAGTGAAGGAGGGAAAGCAGCAAGTGAAGGAGGGAAAGCAGCAAGTCAATGGAGAGCAGCAAATGATGGAGGGAATGAGAGAAGAGAGAATCGGATGCAGAGGTAAAACCTCACCATGGCGAGTTAGCTTCATCTGAAAATGGTGTGTGAGTGAAATCAGTTTATTAGTTTTTTTGCGACAGAGAGGAGTCATGGAGAGAAACAGCAGCAGTCTGGAAAAGTGAAAGGTACAGTAACACTGAATGACATTTATCTGAAAATTGTCTAAGAGAAAAAAGAAATGTTAAAATATTTTATTTAATATGTTCTGTTATCATTCAGTATACATTTCTTTGTTTTTTTGGCAGCAGATTTGAAAGATGGAAGGAAAATGAGCAGATGGAGAGAAAAGAGCAGCAGAGACAAAGGTGCAACACAACACAGCAGGGGGTGAAAGGAAAAATAAAGTACAAGTTAAAATGGCTCAAAATGTGCTATACAGTATTCCTGCTGAATAAATCTTAAACTGACTCGTGTGGTGTGCAGTTTCTGGGAAATATGGCTCCTGTCATAGTCTGTAGGCATCATCACATCTGTTTCACATGACCTGGTGTTTAAAAAAAACAAACTCAAATCGCAACTCATGTAACCTCTAACATGTTTTTAAAATTGTAGAGGGGGAATATGACTTACTTCAGTCAAAAAATTGAAATGCCCCTGTTCACCCCTGGAAGTGTGCAAGAAAGAAGGAGAAGTTGTGCCTTCTTTTCTGTGAACCAGAAAGCACAAAGCTGATACCACTGATACGTATGTAAAAACTAGAACTTTCATGTAATATGCAAAAATATCCCACAACCAATATGACACTCAGGAGGATTTAAATAATCTATGAGGTTACAGCAGAAATGGCATAAGCATTCTCTCATCTTGAACTCATCTCTCATGACTGAGGTTTAAGGGGATTGGGGACTTTCCTGGTTGACAAGATACCTTAATGTTTTTGGGGGGTTTCTGGTGAAATCCTCGCCACAAATTAGAGCCAGAAGTGACTGAATATAGTCAGCAGGCAGATGGTCGATGGGTCAAACTGACATAGCAAATCAATAAAGTTAGTAAACCCTCGGAAATGACAGTCACCCCATTTCTGTTATTTGGATATTCAGAGGCAGATGTTTAACAGTTTTCTACAGTTCAGCGCAGAAGTATTTGGACACTGACAAAGTTTATACGACTTTGCCTAAATACATCACCACAGTGAAACTTAGATAAAATTATAAAACCAAAGTTTAAAGAAAGCAGTGACTTTCAGATGTGGTATTTATTATTAAGGAACTATGACCATTTTAAACTAATTCTTCCGTTTTCCAGCACCAGGAGCAGATGTTGCCCATGGTCCAGGATCACACATTTACGTTCAGGATGTGTCATGGTCTATGGCTCATCTTATATCTTTGGCTTTGTCATTTGTATTTCCCTGTCATGTATAGTTTATACATTTTGTTTTATTTTGAAATGGATTTTATTTTTTTAACCCTGGTTGTATTTCATAGAGTCTCTTTGTTGTTTATTCCGGCTAGTTTTGTTTCTCGCCCCTGCTTCACACCAGTCTGATATTCTGGTTGCCACTCGCCACTGTTGTGTTCCTGATTATGTCAAAGGAAACCGTGTCTGTTTCCTTTGAGACTTTTCGGTTTGTTTTATTTGATTTTTTTCCAGTGTTTCTCACCTGAAGTGTCTTTTGTTTTGTGCTATCAGTAATAGGTTTATTGATGTTCACCTTTTTCTCTTTAACCATCCATCCTCTTGAGGTGTCCTCACCTCAATAACGTTGCCACAAAAGTATATTGGTGAGTGGGTTTTCCTAAATACATTTCCTCAGATTTTATGGCAGTGCATGAAGATTCGTGTTTGGGTCTTTTCTGGGTGTGATGAAAGGACTAAAAATATAGAATACCTTAAAGTAGTAAGAACTAACTCTTTCTTAATATTCCTCATATTATGTGTTTTTCTTGTTATTTATTTTATTCACGATTTGTTTTTGTTTTTTTACAAAACTTAAGGCAAGTTGTATTTACTGTGTGCCTCAAACAGGATAGTTTTCGTTATTGTTGAAGATGAAATTCATTTCATCTAACTTAAACATCTTGTAGATTTTGCCCTCTGAGGTTTGATGAGTGCTTTTTGACCTGAAAAACATCATGTGCATGCAAAAACAAACACAACTATCTTATAAATCTGTAAATAGCTTCAGACATTGCAAACAAGACCTTGATTTGTCTCTTTGTTTGAAACAGAGCGCTGGGCAATATTGATCATTCCAGTTTGCCAAAAAAGGAGAGTCAACACACCTTATACATATTTATTAGTAAAACCTCTTTTCAGCAACCCCTTCTCTCTTGTGTCAGGGTGTTTGGTTTTATTTTTTTTTCCTGCAGCCACACAGACTTAGATTGTTATGCATAGAGTGACACAACTTGCAGGCGTTGCTCAGATTCTTATCACCTTGCTCTCATCTGATTGGAGTACGTACACTGACAAAGGCTGGTCCTCCATAGATTTTGCTCATATCTGGTCTTTAACAATTCCATCAGTGGAGGATAAGATGGCTGGCCACAAAAATGAAATGGCAATACATAGAGGGATCTGGGTAGCATCTGAAGACAAGAATGACCGATAGCACAGTGCTGTTTGAATCATCAAAAACTGGTTAAAAAGGAGATAAGAGAGATTGTATAGGCCAACCTAACATAAGCTCAAGTAACGAAATGTCAATGCTGTGGCTTGGTCAGGTCAAAAACATGAATTGCATTTTAATCTTGATCTCTTTGGTTTTTTTTTTTTCTTTTTTTTTCTACTTTGATATCATTCATACAATAGGTTCCCATGAAATGCTATAAATTTAAGTTTAATGCAGACTCAGATAACTTTAGGGCTCGGACCTTTTGCGTGTTCTTAATGTGGATACTGCCTGTGAAGATCCCCTTGAGGTGTGCATTGTTTTAACAAACTTCCATGTCACTCTTGAAACTGTTTTTAAATTGCTCAACATAGTCTCATGACCTCTCTAGGAATAGCATGCCGATCGACACTTTTACCTGAACAAAATCAGCTGTCTGACCCGCACTATTATATCTGACCAATTTATGGGACATTTACCACCACTGAAAAGCTGAAATACATAGCATTTGAGCAGAAAATGTGCTTAAATTGATATGTTATTAATACACAATGCCATGATGTAATGCTTAAGTGTTTCTTCACCTCTGTAGTTGCAGGGCTCCTTCACTATAAAGTGAAAAGATGATAGGGGTGGTTAAAGATGCCATTGCTGTAAAATATTTTGCTTCTTATAGCTGACCCAAGTTCCTGCAGTAGAAAGGTAGCTATTGAGTGGATAGTCTGTGTTGAATGCCTCTGTTTTTGGCAGTTTTGCTGACTGAAGCTGAAGTTCAACAGTCAATGGAAGCAGCCTTCCATTAAAGCCTGGATTTACAGTTAAGTGAAACGATTCTCAAGTCCTATGTACAAAGGAAAAAGAGTATTATGCTCCTGGAAGCCAAATTTTCTTCCAGTGACAGATCCTGGAATGAAAATTTAGAGTATGAGGATGCATAGGTCAGATATAGTAATTAGCTCAAGGCTGACAGTCCAAGCTCTAACCTTTACTACTCAAGACAAGCCAGTTAAATAACTGCTGACCTACAACGTTTGTGCGTCTGATGCATCTGGTGGTGGTGGTTTATTGGGGGGTGGTGGTGTGTGTGTGTGTGTGTGTGTGTGTGTGTGTGTGTGTGTGTGTGTGTGTGTGATTAAGCAGCAGTATTTTATTATGACAGCAAAAATACCAAAACTGACGTGTATTTGAACCTCGTGTGTACGAAAATAGATGACTGCTTAAAAATCCAGAAATGCAGTCAGCAGTGCTAACTTGGAAATATGTGTCCAGCAAGTGTTATTTTTGCTCTGTTTTGATTCCCCGGCGTCCTGTGATAGAGAAGTAACTTGCTCAAAGTGTACCCCATATCTTGCCCAATGACATTTTGAAAAGTCTCCAGCCTTCTGTGATCCTGAACAGAAGGAAATGGGTATAGAAAATGGATGGAAGGGGGATTCTAAGGGACATTTCAGACTCTTTAAGAACTAAATGCTTCACTACAGGCTAATTGCAAACTGCATTTGTAGGTTAATCAGGCCCTGAGTGCAAATAACAGTTATCCACTGTGGCCTAGAAAGTTAATAATCAGAGCTGGGAGTGTAAAGTTAAGAGCATTTAATTCAACACAATAAACTGAAACAAGCTAAAGAGTTCAAAAAGGGCTGAGAGAGGCGGTTCAGCAGGGTTCCAGTTCACTGTTTATTCACTTACAATGTTGAGTCTACACAGATTTTACAAGTTGTTAAAACAATATATTATGCGTATTTTAGGACAGAAACAGGTGTTATCCATCCACACATCCATTTAGCCATCCATTCATCCCTCATCTAAACCCACTTATTCCTATTCACGGTCACAGTGGTCTGTTGGAGCCTATCCCAGCACTCTTTGGATGAAAACCAGGAATAAAGGTCTCATAATAAAGTCAAATTTGTTAGAATTTAATAAACAAAGCATGCATTGCATTCTTAGAATATGTATTACACGCCATGCTTCTGTAATGTGTGCAGAACGTGGGTTTGCGTTGTCTTGTTTAAAAATGCAACGAGGACTCTGGAAAAGATGTCATGACCACCCTCTTAATATTTAGCAGGTCCTCCTTATGGTGCCAATAGAACTCTAAGTATTCAAGAAAGCAGGTTTCATTACTTACCAGGTTAGTACCTCAGTCCTACAGGGAGTGGTCTGGTTTTGCCAGAATTTCGCTGTCCTAAAGTGTCATTGGGAGTGTTTCTAAAGCGGCACCCTTCCTAGGAGTGTCTGCTCATCTGAATTTGTGAAATTACAAGTTTTAAGCCTTCCTGATCATGTCAGAGCTGTGTGGTAATCTGTTTGTCTAATGATATATATCTGTATGTTTCTTTTTTTTTATTTTAAGAATTAATCAAATACAGTTAGCTTTTTAGCTTCCAAACTGAACCTTTCCTTTTACGTGGTTCTTGAAAATTCATTGGCTTCTCTATGACATTCTCATGACTCATTTGATGCCAGCTTCATTTGCATATTTTTAGCAGAGCAGAGTGGCCAGTCACTTCTGTAACATCTCCAAACTGCTCCACAGCATCTCTGGTGTGACCCATAGACTGTATGTAACAATGGACGAAGCATTCGGTCATGTGACACATCGGTTTTGCAGCCTGTTTTCTGGAATTTTATGCAATAATAGGAACACAAGCGTTGTTGACATGGCAACTGCATGCCAGTCTGTGCAAAACTTGTCTTATGCTTTCGTATAGAAGGAAGATTTATAAAGATAATCAGCAGTCATATTCAGTATAAAAGACAAAATTGTACCAGTGTACCAATACTTTAGCAGGACTTGTTGTTCTAAGTCTGAAAGTATGCTGTCCATTTTTTGCCTTCATTAACAGGGTTTCTGTGGTCCAAAGAAGTCCAAGTATGTCTACATCAGTTTTCCAAACTAACACAGAGCTGTTGAAACTATTTGACAGCTAGCGCTGAGTCAGGGTATGGTTTGGAAACCCTCTAGTTCAGGGTTTGTCTCAGGGATTGTTAAACCTCCTTCCTGGATTAGACCCAAGGACGCAGGTTTTTATTGCACTGTAACTCGGCAGGAAGTTGCTTTTTTTGAGAGATCAATTTATGGCTGATTAATGCATGTTGCGCTAAAATTGCAATTTACTTTTTATGTTAATTCTGCCATCACATAAGTGTAAATCAGTGTTTCCCAACCCTGTTCTTTGTTTCTCACTGTCCTGCATGTTTTTGATGTTCCCCTGCTCCACCACACCTGGCTCAAATTAGTGGGCCATGCTTGTGTAGACCTTGATAACAAGCTGATGGTGATACAATCAGATGTGTTTGAGCAGGGGAACATCTAAAACATGCAGGACAGTGTGTCCCGAGGGAAAGGGTTGGGAAACACTGGCGTAAATGACCTTTACCAAGGGAACTGATCCAACCTGTACCATCGCAGAGTCTGGCTTTCAGACTGGTTGCAGATAACAATCTGGCGTAGACCAAATGAACCAGAAGACACACATGCTCGTGTCTTTTTGTGTTACATGTTTGCCTTTTAATCAATTCACCAACTTATTATTAAATAGTATACAAAATGTTATAGACATTAAGTTAGATTCAATCTTATGTTCATTTTCTTGTCTGTATTATTAAAGTACCTTTGAAGATAAATATCAAATCGGACATTTGTCATGCCACACACTTATTTTGTATCAGCTACAGTGTCCATGTTGCTACTGCGTGAAAGTCATTTATTGTGTGAACAATCCCAACTTTTTACATTTAAAAAATATCATTAGAGGATCCAAAATCAAATCTACAGAAGTTTTGAATTTCATGCTTTTATGTTAACATTTGAGTATACCCAGGTTTCTTTTACTCTGCATTATGTTATCACAATAGTTAGGCTGAATTTTGTTGTTTTTGTTTCCATTTGGTTGGTGGTTCTGCCCACGTGAGGCGGTGAACATTTGTGAAATTCTGGGTTTTTTTTTTTGTCCATTCTTTTGAAATTGGTGGAAGCATTTCCCCTGCTTCCCAGCAGTCAACTGTTCTATATCAAAACTTTTTTTCCTTATCCTGTGGCAAACTCCTCAATGCCCGACACACACGAGCTGCATCATGAGTGACAGGCCGCTCCCTGCAGAGTTGAGGAGGGTAATTGGCATTTAGGATCATCTCTTGGATGATAGGGACGGTGGCAAATTCCATGAGACGCCGCTTCTCTGCTTTTATCTAGCGCCATAAAGTTCCTAGAGATCCGCCCCCTATTCGCTCTGAGAGCGTGTGAGATCGACACAAGTGGGAGAAAGAGAGAGGGAGAGACTACTTTGCATGCAGTGAGTTGGCACCAGAATCCCTGAGGGAGACATTGTCGGTGAGGGGGAAACAGCTCTCCATGCATGAAGAGAAATCTCCTTCAGTTTTGTGTTGCAGCTACCAACCCCCCCATGCCCATCATATTCATCACTCCCCACCCTACTCTCTAAAACCACCACTCCCATGCCTGTAGGGATTTATGACCTGTCACCCTAGCAGCTCATGGGAATGGGAGAGGAGGAAGGAGGGAAAGGCAGTGACAGTATTTTGGGTAAGTGGCTTTTACGTCACTCCACCGTCTTCAGTGTATGTCAATTCAAGCATACCCCTGCACAAGAATTTACGAGAAAGGAAAAAAAACTGGGTTTTTGGCTGGTTTACCATGATGGTTTACACACCTATGTTGCCACGCGCAAGCACACTTTTCATTTCACACCAAGAACCAAGCGATGGACTGACAGGATCATTCAGCCCCCATCATCATATCATTTGCAGTGCTGTCAAGTGGCCCATGGTATTTAAAGCAAAAAAAAAATAAAAAGAGAAGTGGCACATGAAAATGTCATGATATAGTGTTGTTTGGGGAAGGTGGCAAAGTGATGTGTGCACGTGTGCTATGCACATTTCTCTGTGGACTTTAGATGGAGGGCATAACCTGTTGATTTCTGCCAGCTCCAATAAATTACTTGGGCGTATGCTTGGCCCTAAGGTAGATCATTAGAGCGCTTGATATGTATAATAACGTAGCCTGGTGCATTGTTGTTCTGCAACTATGAAGTTCTAACTAGAGAGTTCTCTGTGGAAGAGAATTGAATTATGCTTTCTGTCAAAGCTACCATGTATTAAATGAATGCTGAGTTGAGGATCAATAATTTGTCAAAGGTCATTTATGCATACTGTCAACTCTGCTAAGATGCAATTATATGCATTTATTGAACAGGGAGGCAAAAATGATGCTCTGTAGATTGCCAACCCACCTGTCAAAAATTATCTCTCAAGTGCAAAAAACAAAACAAGATTTACTTCCTTTGGATTTACTCCGGAAAAGTCCTATCGTTCATAATCTGCAATAAAATAACAATGGCTGCTGCCAGAGGCCCATAGAAAGATAATGTGCAATGTAATACTACTATAAATAATAATAATTTATACATTACTTTGTCTCAATAAAGATAGTTTTGCACATTAGTATATAATTCTAGAAATACCACCAGGGTGTGGACAGACTGGCTATCTTGATATCCTGGAAAAGTCCACTAACCATTTATCTAGCAGCTGTCACCCCACTGGCAGTACAGTTCACGATGGCCCCAAAACACACCTACAGTGTGATGCTGACATCTGAAAAAAAAAAAAGGGAAGGGTGGTTATTTGACCACCTATCTGTTCTGCATAAACAACAGGAAAAGACTCAAACTAATGATCAGGGTGAGTTTTTCATTTGAGTAAAACTGAAATTGGGGAAGATAAAACTTTTTTGTGAGACTAACTTTTTTTGGTTAAAACTGGTCAAGCAGCAGGTGGGATTTCTGGGAGTCTTGAGTTATATTTCCAATAATGCAATCTGACAAGTAACCTGCTCAATAATGTCCAAGGCCCATACGGTCTCCGGTTTCGCTCCACTGCGTCCAGTTGATGATTAGATGGTTTATACAGGAGACTGGGGCATGCCACACAGGTACGTTATTACTAGTCATTCCTAAACCACAAGAGGAGCAACATTAATATCCAAACAGTTGCTTTATTTAACATGCTCTGTATTCAATTTCCTGTTCTTGTTTAGTTAAAAAGTGTTCCTCAGTGTGTGGTCTTGTCTGTATTTATCTCACTGTGGACATGTGACATGCTATTAGTTGTATCCAAAGTACTGTTCTGATGTGGAGTCTGCAACTCTTGTTCTTTCTCTGTACATTTTTATTGAGGATGTATCCAGTGGAGACACTTGTAGACAGCAAAGTATCCAGTAAATGAATTTTACATCAACAAAAGTCGTGGCAGAAGAGAACGTTAGGAAGTGTAAGTGAGAACTTTGAAACACCGCTGATACTCTTACACAGTGCACAGTTTTTGGCCATCTCAGATGAAAGATGGTTGTCATCAGAGAGTCATGGAGTTATCCGTCATTGCATATATAACGTTCTTTTTTTTTTTTTTTTTTTTTTTTTTGCATGTATAACGTTCTGAATGTGCCAGAAGACCTACGACTCCGTCTACTGACTAGTCGATCAAAATGTAACTTGAATTGACATATTGATACGACCCAGCACAATTCCTTGAAAAAAAAAGCAAAACGTAAAAGAAACTAGGCTTATGATATTCTGAAAAAAAAACAGGATTTAGTGACTTGTGATAACAGAAGTTAACACTTTGAAAGCATTGCACATTTTCGCACATAATGAGTGTATCTCAGTCTGAGACACATCACGGTGTACCACATACTGACTTCCAAAGTTGGACTCTTCTCCCGAGTCATGACCTACAACACATTCTCGTTCGGGATTTTGACAGTTATTTTTTAAAATAAGTTTCAGCGCATATACAGAGGGCTTAATTTTACTTTTATGTTTATTAACGTCTAAGCATGCTGATGGCACACCCTACATCCCGCCACATCAGGTTGTAACCAATGACACAAGGGGGTATCATCGTAGAGTCTTTGCACACTGTTCTTGACATTATACCCAAGATTAAGCAGATGTAAACTGTAGTGTAGGGCTGCAAGGACTATTCTGATAGTTGTTAGTCATCAACTACTGAAACGATTAGTTGACTGATCAGAATATGAATATCATAATTATTAGGTAGCTCTTATTTAGCTGTCAGCTTTTAAATTTTGCATGAGGTTGTTTAAATGATGTGGTAATTAACAATAAAAGGCATGAAGGCATGGACACTTTATTCAAAAATACATCTTTTAATGATAACCGACAATAGTTGACAATTAGATTCATTTGCGACTATTTATATTATGGATTTTTGTCGACGACGTTGTCTATTTGTTGCACCCCTAGTACAGTGTGAGATGTAATGATATTTTAAGACAACAACAGTTATGCAGCCTGCAGGAGCCTAAACAAAATGTAGATTTAAGTTGTTGAAAAAAAAATGATGATAATAATAATGAAAATTAAAAATGATAATAATATGATAATATAAAATAATGATAATGAAAAAAATGTAGTTCTTCTCTCATTAAACATTTGGCTGTTTTGTAAAATTGTAACCTATTTTAATAGTTTCCTCTGACCTTTTTGAAGATGTGTGAGACCCGATGGCTTACTATGCTGCTGCGTTGACAGCAGAAAGACTGAGCTGTGCCCTGCCTTCCTTCAAAATACACTTTTCAGATTAGTCAAGAATCATCTATCAGATGCACAAGTCCAAACTTGACAAAAATGGAAATGCAAATCAGCTTGAGTCACTGTGGTCTCATGAGAGTAATTTTTTTTTTCTTTATATCACCAAAAGTCAAAACATTATACTTTAATTTTTATATGATAAAAGTTTAATAACCCCTTATTTATCATATAGTACTCAAAATAGTGTGTCATTTGTCCTGAGAAATGGCACTGTCCTTAGTGCTGAATGACTACACCATGAGAATATAGGCTATAAAGTGCAGTCATGGCACTGTCTCAGAATACATTTCAGAATACATTTTAAAAATAAGTGTACAACCAGTGGTCATATTGGGCTGTGGCAATTATTATTTTTTTCTTTGTGACAGCAATGGTATAATGAAGATGTCTGACAAAATGACATTAGTAGTGTATGAATGTCTTTCTAACGCTACATATAACGTCACTTTATAGTGATTAGGGAGTTGTGCGCTTTCATAATGATCGTTCCTTTTGTCTTTAGCAAGTGCCACTTAACTGAACTGAAAATACTACAGCCTGGACCACTGGATGGATACAGAATCATCACTGGTTACAGCTGGCAGGGTCAGGCGCTTCTTTCTTCTAAGCAGAAACCTGAAATGCCCAAATCAAGGTGTTCAGGTGTGCTGCAACATATAATTTAAAAACACCATTACAGAGTCAGGCCATTGTAACAAATGCAGACTAGGTTTGGTATGATCCTGCTGAAATAAATACACATTCCTTGAAAACATAGTTATCCAGATAGTTGTGGAGGATGTGCTGCTCAAATATCTCTTAATTTATGCTCTCCAATATCATTACAGAGTCTTGCTTTTGTGATGATTACAAGTCAGATGGGCCCACTCCTGTGCAGCCTGTTGCACATTACATCTGTGATTTCCAAAATTATTTTCAGATTTCAGTTAAGATCACAAGACAGTCTTCCACTTCACCTTAGTACATCTTAGATGAGCTTAGGCGCAGAGAAGATGAGGGCTTTTCTGGATCTTGCCCATATAAGTATGTTTGTGATGGGCAGTAGTTAGCAGCTGTGGCAACAAGCTGTGTTCAGTAAAAATGGTTTTTTAGAACTGTTTCTGAGGCAATGCAATGTATCAGAAACAGTTGCTTTTATCGCAGTGCTGTCTTTGAAGTTCAAGATCTCATCTGCCAGTGGTCACTGGTTTTAATGCCTCTTTTCTTTTCATGACATTAAACGCCATATATGATCAAATCACCTAATGTTTGTATGTCAAGATGATATAATTTTGACAAGGAACATAAATGTAACATTTATGAATTTTTTACTATTATAATTCACTGGTGACTTAAATGC
This sequence comes from Xenentodon cancila, assembly GCA_014839995.1. Lineage (NCBI taxonomy): Eukaryota > Metazoa > Chordata > Actinopteri > Beloniformes > Belonidae > Xenentodon > Xenentodon cancila. The sequence goes on from CM026197.1 coordinate 31,099,512, forward strand.
AACATATGGAAAATTAAAATAAAGTTTTCTCAGCTTGAGATTCTATATTTAACCATCTAAAGTGACTAATGTTGTGGTAAAGGCTGCATTTCTACTTGTGTATGTGATTGAACTCATGGCTGAGCGTTTCCTAATAAGATTTAAAATAAAGAATTACAGCCTCCGCTTGTGAGGAGCAGACTAAAATGTAGACTGTTACCTTGAATACAAAAGTTATGAATGATTTAGAGTTAATTGCTCAGGCAACACTGTATTCAAACAATAAATGAAACCTACTTTTGAATCCTAAATATTGATTGGTGAAATAAAATAATACATCAAATTTTACAATGTATTTTATTTCTTATACCAGAGTGGCATATGGTTGTTAAGTATGACTCGAGAGATTTTAGTGTGCTTTTTTAAAAAACTTTTGATATCAGTACCATATTAATAAAACGTAGTCTGTGTGCTGTTCAAACACTCTGCAGTGAACAGAGAATAAATCTACCAGCTCCTTTCCTTTCACAGGTGGTTGCTTTGCTGTTTAGGTTTAAGGGAAATGCACCAGTCAAACGTTCGGACACACTTTCCTTTTCATTTAAATAAGAAAGTATTACGTGTATAACTATTAATAACTTGCACACATTCTGAAGAAGATTTTTTTTTTCCTGACAGTTTACTAGTATATGAGTAAAAAGAAAATCACATTGGTACATTTGGTCTTCGGTCATTGTTTGCTACTCTCATTGACATTCCAGTAATGGATTTTTTTTTTTAAACACCATTTTGATTTGTGTCAAGTGTCTTAATTACTCCTCTAAACCCTGAATGTGAGATAGCACAATGCTGGGAAAATGTCATGAATGCAGATAAGAGCAATAACACAGGAGCAGGGATGATAAGAATTGTTTTGTTGGCATGTAGGGGAGGAACAGGAGAGAAGAAGCGAAAGAGATATAACTCAGCTTTGAATTTTCCACCTCTGCTCCAAAAGAGCAGGAATTACCTCTCCTGTCTCGAGTGGACTCAGAAGGGCATTTCAGTGTTGGAGAACCTGGAAAAGGAGGATTTGAAAATGGAGCAATGATGAGAAAACCGCAGGGAAAGGGCAGCTTACTGAGGGCTCCTGCAAAGCCCAGACTTAGAGGGGTGTTCAAGGTAGAAGGGAGTGGTTCCCTCTTCGCTCACCAGCAGCTTCACATTCTACATGAGCAGCCAAGGGTTCTGAGTTGAGAGAGTGAGAAAGGGGGCTGACACAATAATTTTTTTTTAGATTGAAGAAAATACAGGCTGGCGTATTGTGAGAAAGCAAAAGGGGTGAGAAGAACTTCATTAAAACCAATTTCTCACAGAGTGCCTCACAGCAGACTTCTTAAAGCATGAGCTCCCATAATGTTTGAGATGGCTTCATCATACAGCACTTCTTTGTTGTTTTGAAACTGAAACTAAACTGCCATGTTGCACGAACACTTAAGATCATGTTCTCGTTGCATGCATGATTTCACGAGACTGGTACATTTTTTATATATTTGATATGAGGCAAACATAAGGACTAGTGAGGTTTTGATAAAATGAAAAAAACAGTTTTCTAATTAAACACCTTTGTGATATTGCCAAAGTAAATGGTTGTTATGGTAGCCTACATGCATAGAATTGATGTAAACCAACAAAAATAGAGGTGGTGATGTAAAGTAAGCAAATATTCCTTATCGTGAAATTTAAAAAAATATTTTCACATCAAAGACAGACATTTGTGTTGCGTTATATATTCTATAAACATTCATTCAGAAAGAAATACCTACAGTGGATACTGGTATAATTTGAAATTGACAAAGTTAATAATAACTTAAAAAGTTACTGAAAATTAAATTAAATAAAAAAATAAAATAATATGAAATAAAAAATAAATTTGTATGATGTAGGTTTTCGAAACTTCCCTTTGTTTGTTTCGTCTGAACTACAAGAACACTACAAAGTTTGTTGGCCATTACGCATTAAATAACCTCCAGTTAAAAGTGTTTTACACCGGAAATTAAATAATAAAAATCTAAAAACAATACCTCCCCAGGCTGCCCCAATGCATTGTGATAAAACACGTTACGTATATACGCATGTAAACATATTTGTTGGTACCCTGCCAGTGAAGAAAGAAGAACCCACAAAGGTCACCAGAATAACTTGATGACAAATGACAAAAAAAGAAGAATTAATAAAAACGTACAACACAAATATATGTAAATGAGACACTATTTTTCAATTGTGGTCCAGCAGGATCCTTTTACATAAAACAAACTAAAGAACGAGCTTGGACTAATGATGACACACCAATATTCTGTTGGAGGACCCATCACCTGCAACTGAGACCAAGCTTTGAGTCTGTCTTTTTTCTTTTTTTTTTTGTTTTTTAGTGTGGTGAACCCCACGATACCAAACAGCATTTAACTCTTTTAAAAAGACTAACTGACTGATTGAAGTTTGAAAATAATCTGACCATGGTGCCTCAGTCTTTTCTAGGCACACCAACTCATTTGTCGACTATAAGCTATAAGCTTACCTTTACAGGTGATACGTACTCCACAAGAACAGTGAAATGTGACCTGGTGTTTGTTTTGGCTTTGACACTTCACACTTGACGAGAAACTCAAGTGCAGATCTTCTGGAAGTCCTCACAGGCCCCTCCCACTGTGGCACCTCTGTGCAGCTCAGGCACAGAAAAATAAGTGACAGTCATAAAAATGCTGAAAACACTAGTGTGGAGAAATCATGTGGATCAGTATAAATCAGTGGAGTTTCAAACGCTGCAAGAGACGAGATACATCAGGGCGACAGATCAGGGAGGGGCTGAAAGGAGTGAGAATAATACTACTACTACTACTAATAATAATAATAATTTCTTGCCCACTTCAAAGTGTCACATCGTAACTCAGACGCAAACACTATTTGCTGATTATACATATCAGTAAACGGATATGTTGTGTTCATAGTTTTATTTCGCACAGATGAAGCAATACAGTGTGTGAGATTTAAATGTCTCTATGTAATGAACCGACAGGCGCCGCAGTGATTTACGCTTTCCACTCCAAAACTCTGCTTACATTTTGAGCACGGTCACATCAGGTTGATGCGCCACATAAAGACTCTACACAGTAAAAAAGAAAGGGAGCAAATATGTTCATGACTGAAACAAGTTACATCTCTGGAAAACAAACTAAAAAAAAACCCACCTTTAGGTGGAACTGACAGCCCTGCACACGTACCGCAACAGAAACAACAAAACAGCAACAAGTTTCACAGTGACAACAGAAGCCCCTTTACATTGGCATATACTTTGCGTTTAACACTCAAATCTAAAGTGTTCCTTGTCCTTTTAACATTTACTGACACCAGCTGACGTGGCAGGCCGACGTGGCAGGCCGGCGTGGCAGGCCGGCGTGGCAGGCCGGCGTGGCAGGCCGGCGTGGCAGGCCGGCGTGGCAGGCCGGCGTGGCAGGCTGGCCCAGTGAATAACTTGCATCTGAGGATTTACTTAATCGCAGGTCAGGTCATACGTAAGGAGAACTGAGAGGGGGTGGTAGTTCACGGGACAGATTTGTTGATGACAAGACAGGGATGTCCGTGAACTTCTCGTCCTGGATGTCATGAATCAGCATATTACAGAACCGTAAGATGCAACTGGCTACTAAAATAACAAGAAAAGAAAGTCGGGTATTTAACAAACTGAACAACCTCGAAAGAAGTTACCTGCATTCAATAAACAAAACAGCAGGAGTGGCAGAGGGAGACTGCTGGTCATATTTGTGCAACACGGTTTGGGAGAAGTCGCTAGCAAATCCAATTGTTATTCCACATGGATCCGTCACCTGCTCCGTCTCCTGCATCATCCAGCTATTCAGATGTTGGTGAAGCCAGCGAGGTCGACCAAGCAGACAGCAGGTTGTCATGTTGCATAGTTCCACTCCACACCTTCCAAGTCGCGTTCCCTCCCCTCAACTCACCTTCAGGCACCAGGGAGGCAACAACTCGCGTAGTGTTTATATTGCAACATGCGTTAAACACGCATTCATCATCCAGGGATAATAGTGGGGTCTAATCTAAAAACGCCTAGAGATGACAGATTTTGAGTTGATGAGGAAGATTTGTTGTTACAATTCATGGTTGCCAAGGAGATGAGGCAAAAGAGTTGCGGTACAAAGTTCAGCACCAGCAGAAAACCGGGGATTGCATCTTCTTGTCTGCATTAACCACACCCACTTTACATGTCTGACCAATCACAAAACAGTTTTCACACACTACAGGAGAACAAAGTTCTCCTCGGATGACGTGTCAAGAACAAGCTGCGAGAAGTCCCAAACCAGAGCTGCTAGAACAAAACGATTTCATTTTACAAGAACAAGAGCAAATATCCTCATTCTTGTGGAGTATGTATGAGGCTTTACAGTTTTCTGTTAATTAATGAGCACTAGGAGCACGGTGGGAGTCTGTGAGTAATTCCCAGTCATGAATGTACACACATTCAAAGGATCAAATCTGAGATTTACGCGGCGTTCATTAATCTGGAAAAGGTTTTCAATAAGGAGGTGAATCGTTCCACTCACAGATTCACAAAGTTTTCGCGGATGCAGCCAAATGAACATGCACCTCTTCATTTCTGAGCCTAAAAGAAGTTGACACGTTGCTGTGGCACTAAAGGCTGTTAACTGCCCGGGGTATAAATCGTAATATTAAGATTATATGGTGACTCTGCTGCTGTAAACAAATTGTTTTAGCTCCAGAAAGTTAACACAATTTCTTTAATAATATTGGAAACCAGCCTTTACAGAAAAATGAAGTCAAAAAAGGACAAAGAGAAGAGCGCTAAAAGAGCGCTGGGATAGGATCGTAGACCCCCGTGACCAACTATAGGATTAAGCAGGCTTTAATAATTAATTGATGGGAAATGTACCTGACAACTTAGATCAGTGGCATAATCCAAAGGTTTCTTCACTTAAGTTCAGGCAAGCTAAGTTAAGGTTAGGTTTCCTGTTTGTTTTTATTTTTAACGTGAAAATAGGAGGCATTTAAAACATTTTGCCTCCTCAGTCTTCCTGATTGTGTACAGGACATCTATGATTTAATGGGGCCCTGTCACACACCGTTAAATAAAAGGAAAACTTGTTTTTGTATCTGATCAGGGTAACATTATACAGAAAATTGGCTGGTCAGACCAAAGCTCATAATTACACCCATGCAAAACACGACGTACACCTACTTTCATTTATAGGGTTTTAAATATCACACAATATAGCAGATAAACATTCAAAATGAACATATTAGTGAATCAACATCCAACAAAACCCAACATACATACATAAAGTGTGAAAAACTACCGCCAACCTTACTGACGCCATATGAATAAAAGTGGTAAGAAAGAGTCATTATGCTAATCAAATACATTTATTTGATGAATTGATCACATCACTAACTGTGCAAACCACACAAAGAGTGGCAATTTGCTGGTTGGGAGCAGCAACAGTTGCTGTCTGTCATTCCGTGGAGCGTTGTAAGGCCATTACCAAACAATTATACAGTAAAAAAGATAGTTCGCCAGTGGAAAATGTTAAAGACAGATGCCAATATTCCAAAGCCTGGCAGTCTCGACAGGTGGACCTCCATTTCATTAATTAGGGAAACTGGAATAAATGAATAAATATGCCTACATGTCAGACGGTGGGTCTTAGTTATCACATTAGGAAAAGACTATACGAGCAGAAGAAAGCCACTTCCATCTACAAAAAGCCTTTTTGTAGAAACAAAAACAGAACAAACCACAAGAATTGTGAAGTCATTTCTCCGGACAAACCAAAGTGTAGCCGTTTGGCTGTAATCCAGTGTTATGTTGAAAACCATGCAGTGTATGAACAAAGACGCTTCATTCTATCTGTCACGTATGATGCTTGAAAGGTGGTAGTTTGGGCTTGTTTTGCAGCTTCAGGAGTTGGACAGTCATTGAGTCGATCATGAGCTCGTCTGTCAATCAAAGTGTTTTACAATCATCGGTCTGACGGCTAAAACCGTGCTGAAAGTTGATCTATGATCACATGCACAGCAGAAAGAATCACAGAAAAACAGGAGACTCAAATTTATTAAAGTGATACAATAACCCAGTCAAGGTCCAGGCCTCAATGTGAATTAACTTCTGTTGAGCGACGTAAAGAGACGTGTGCACAAACGAAGACTCTCAATAAACTCAAGCAACATTGCTAAGAAGAATGGGCCAAAATTCCTTGGCAAGATAAAAAGCTAAAAGAAATCATACAGAAGATCGCAACCTTATTACTGTTAAAAGTAGATCTACAGGCTATTGTACTTGTACTTGTACTTGTACTTGTACTGCTTTTTCATTTAGTTTTTCTTAAATAATGATGCAGTTATGTTGGTGTTCATCAGGGCTTGTGTTTATCTAATTTTATGAACTGGTAAGGGTTTTTATCATCAGTATTTTATTATTGTTAGAGACATAGGGAGTGGTGGCCTAGTGGTTACAGTGGTGGGCTTGGGCGTGGAGGACCCAGGTTCAAGCCCAGGGCTGCCCACAATGGTAAATCACTGAGCAAGGCCCTTAACTCCCAATTGCTAGCCCTGCTAGCAGCCCCACTGCTTACTAGTGAAACTAGTTGATGGGTTAAAAGCAGAGACTAATTTCAGTACATACAGCGTGTGCACAATGTCCACACTGACAATGAAAAAGAAAATAAAAAAAATATTATTATCATCACTGATTTGTTTATTTATAATATGTTTTAAAGATTGTTTTCATGTGTATAGAAATGTAAAGGGTTTACTTTCTTTTTTAACCTGATTCTTTGCAGTCTGCACATAATTACTAAAGTAACATGCTTTTGTTGGAAGTTATAAAACCACTAGCTGTAAAGGGCCAGTGCTTAGATGACGTCTTTAAATTGTGAACATTATTTTTTTTACTATAAATAAATTATTGTATAATAATAATAATAATTCATTATCATAAAATACATAAATATATTATTATTATTATTAGCAGTAGTAGTAGTAGTAGTAGTAGTAGTAGTAGTAGTAGTATTTTTTAAAGTAAATTGTCATCTTTTTAAACATAACCTATAGGTAATACTGTTCAGTGATTAACAGAGATATTTGAGGAAACTGCTCTGTGTTGATACATTCTGTGTAATATAACAGATTTACTTTAATACATTGACTTTATACGTGACCATTTTTTTATGAAAGCACCGACACAAACTGTCTACAAAACAAGATGATAGTAACTAAAAGTGAATTATCGATATTTAACTTTGTTACACGAGTCTAATGTCTCCCAATAATAGAAGTCAACGTGTTTGCCGGAGGAGAGGCGATGAATATCTTCCTCCTTCTTTCACTAGAGCATCACTGATGCTGAGCTGGGTCGAGGAGACATCTTCCGCTTCATTGGCCAGTGAGAGCAGAATGATGAAAGTCACACAGAGGAGCCCTTCACTTTTCTGTGGCAACGATGTCCAGCTGGCAGCTGGTCAATCGCCTGTGACTTTATAACATAAAATCAGTCTCATGTGGGCTGCCATAACGCCCCCTCGCTGATGAATCTCGGCATGTCCCGCCAAGGAGAAAGGGCTCCAACAGGTTGACTGTTATGCATATGCAACAGAAACCGCTCTGAGGCGCTTGCCAGAGCAGAAAGAGATTGTGAGTCTGTTGGTGGGTGAAGCGGGTCTTGTTGCAGGGATCATTGGCAGATACAAACACGCTGTTCTTCTCCTTTTCAACTTCAACTCACATGTTTTCTTTCTGAAATAATGTGTGCATTTTGGTGGACTCAATCTTTGATGGCAGCCTGCCTGTGAGCGTGCACTGATTCAGGACGTCCAACACGGAGATGGATTTTTCTCATTTTGCAAAAATAAAAGCACCCTATGTGAAGCAGTAAAGGGAGCGGCTCTTCGAGTCTATCGAGTCTTATCGAGGCTTATGAGCAACAAGGCCTCTTACAAATGGATAAGAATTCCCGGAATCCATCACTGGAAACATGCCAATAGTCAAAGGTCTCTATACTTTTCACGCCTTCACCGAAAGGCTGCAGTGTTTTTGGGTTTTTGTTTTTATTTTAATAGGATCTCATATCTTTTGAATTGTCTCCCTTCTATATGTTTTTTTTACGTTGCAAAAGTGCTTCATCTTCAAATATACTGTACTATGTATGCAATTGACCAGATGTAAATATTTATTTGAATTTATTTTAACCTGGAAGATTATTTATTTAAAAAAAAACAATCTTTTTCTATGAAGAAAGAGCTAATTCTGGAGGTTGGACGTCCTCTGCCTGATGTTCGTCTGTATCTGACTTACTGTCGAAACATCTTCTGACTGTTTAGCTATTTTTATTCCCACATTTTTTTCTTATTCTTTGATCCAGATCCCTCAATAGATACAAAAGACGTCTTTGTTAAAGAAGAGGAAGAAGAATGACAAGTCCTGGATTGCTCGAAAAAAGTGTGTCAGTGTGTGTCATTTAAAAACATCATGTGAACATTGAGAAGGCAAACTGTGTTTGAAGAGCAACCTGCTCCAAACTGTCACATCTTACAATCAATGTCTCAGTCAGTCGGTTTTTACTAAGAGTTGCTATTGTTGCGCCACTGGAAGGAATAATTTCACCACTGGATAGTCAAATATCTTACCTGCAGAAAAACAGCGGAGGCCCAGAAACGCCTGCTAAGGGTGACCGTTTCAGGCAAACGCATGTCCAGTGTTGATGCAGGGAACCTTTCGGCCTGACCTCAGTGTTGGAAGTGACACAGAGGAGGAGCGCAGAAAGAATAGTCCAGGTGTGACCTCTGACCTGAGGGAAGTTATAACTGGAGCACTGAGCTCAGGTGTGACACTTTATCTTAATTTAAAGCCCGACTGTCAGAGCTTCTATGGCCCGGACGCTGACTCGTGCAAAGGTGGCCGGGCCGAGAAAGTCCTCAGAGGTAACGACAGAAACAAGGTCACATGCCTCCTCAACAGGGTAATTAATTCTTTCGAGACAACAAGCGTATGACATAAAGCGTGACTTTATGTAACATGCAATGGAACAATTGTTCGTTTTGGCTGAACTATTGATTAATGCAGATGTTGTGGGAGGAACTCATAACTAAGTTCATAGGCTCTTTTGTAATTATACAGGTGATAAAGAAGAGAAAAAAAAACAAAGTTTGCATTTTTAGCTCTGTGCATTCCTCTGTAGGCATGTAGTATTTGTTCTCCTAGTCAGCACCAAACTGGTTTCTTTTCTTTCATTACTTTGAGTCTCCTGGTCATCCACTGCCGATCTGTGAGCAAGTTTCTTTGTTGGTTGCTGTAAAATGATACACAGCTGTTTTTTTTTTTGCTGATACTGTAAGAGCTAGAATATTCTTACTAAGAGTAATCAAATGTTCTTTCAAATAAAACTGAAACTGATATTTTAACATGAATAACTTCAGCGATATTGTCATTTAAATTCTGTGACACTATTATTACAGTATCACAGACGTACTACACTAAGTACCCTTTTCCAACCATGTTTTTACTGTTCAGTTTGCAACAGCTTGTTTCAGAGGATGGAGACAGTACCTCAACTTCCCTGCACAAGCTGGGCGTAAATTATTCAAAATTGGCTTTTTAGTTTTGTGCAACCCGCTTCTATGGTACATCAAGTTCAGCGTGATGTAAGGATGTGGAGGCTGGAATATTGTACTGTGATCTGGAAGTGTGATGTGACAGTAAAAATGAACAATTTATTGATTTTTGATTTTTAGTTTCTGTTGGGGCGTTTAGCTGTTAGTCACTTTAAATACTCAATAATTGCTCTCAAGCACCAAACATGTTTTCTTTTTTCTTTTTTTAACCATCATATATTTCTTTGAAGTATTACATTTCTAAGCTTGTTGCCAGTGTTTATTGGCATTGAGGGTTTTGTCATTGATATGAAGACTCCACTTGTGGTGTGTAATTGAAAACAGGGCTTTTAAGACAATTGTTGAACGTGTGGGCTTATTCCTTCATTAGCTAAGCAGGTAAACAGTAAGTGTTGATTCGTTGCGTGGCATTCACATCTGGATATTTTTACCATTAACCCTTTACATTCAGTCACTGTGAAAGACAACCACCCGTATGCATCATCATACAAGGCACAATATGCTCTGGTGAGCTGCTTTGATGTGGCTGCACGTCCACATGAATAAATGCCCTGAATTTTAAGAACTTCTTTTTTTTTTTTTTTTTTTTTTGTAATTATGTCCTACACTGTAGAAATAAAAGATGGTGTACGCTCTTTCTTCACAACTTAATTGTTCACACGGCATAAAGAATAACATGAATAAAGACAAGATGATCCGATATTAATAGATCATTATGTAATGAACGGTGAGTATCTGTGAGATGATCAAACTAGATGCTGATTATCTCACTCAAAACACTCAATACAATGATTTATAATTACTTCAACTTTGTGACTGATTTTGTGCTCCCCAGGTGCTTTTACATAATTCTGAATAATAGAACTAAGTAATTAACTTGTTACTCCATTATCTAACAAATAATTTGAATCTGAATATTATTTTGCTTTATCTTGGATAGGGCATGAGCTCAGACGAATGAACACGGGTTTCTCCATGAGAAGACTGATGGTTCAATCCTCAGCTTTTCAAGCCCATATTTTGAAGCGTTCTTGAGCAAACTACTTAAGTCCACGTTGCCCCAGATTTGCCCCTCACTTGTAATTTACTTGAATAAAGGTGTCTGATATGTTAATATAGAAAAAAGCCACTCCATATAATAGCCCCCGTCCAGCTGCTGGCCACCTTTCAGCATGTTTTCTGCTAAACGTACCTCTCAATCTCTTGAAGTCTGTCTTATTTCCACTGAAAACACACCCATTGATTTATCTACTGGATCTCTCCATGAGTTGGTGCTTAACACAGCATGTGCATTTGTGTGGGAAGAGCTCTTATTCTATTGTAGAACAGTCAATGATGAGAACAAAAAATTCCCATTTCCATGAACCATTCTGATCTGCAGGTTACCGGCAAGTCACGAAACCAGATCAGAGTAGATTTATCTAGCCTTGCTGTCCTTATCACCAGCCAGCTTTCCAACATGCTGTATCTACTGTGCATTGGAAGATGATAGCAAAAAGCTTTTCCACCAGCTTCAAAAAAGACACGCTCTTTCTTTGATTCCACTCCCTAAAAGTGGCTGCTATGAACAGAGCTCCAAAGACCACAGGCCTGTTTCGCAAAGTTCAACCAACTCTGAGTCACAAAACTAGCTCAGAGTGAATTTTGAGTTTTGGGTTTCAGAATAAGTGTTCAGAGTTGGTTCAGTCAATTCTGGCTATGTTGACTGGGCTACCACAACCATAATAAAAACGTCATCAATGAAGCTCCGATACCTCAGATTCACCAGGGGAACGCACAGTTAGAGGAAGTCTTCTTCCCATTTAAATTCACTAGAACTTGTCATTTAGTGCCGTCATATTAATGAATATAAGCACATATGCAGATTCAGACAAAAATGCAACATCGGAGAAAATTGCAGTGTGTGAATGCAAATTGCAATATTTAACGGCTGCTTTGCATGAGTGATAAATTATTGTAGATGTATACTGTTCTCAAAATTCATTGTCATGTAGATGCAAAAATAAAAGCTGTTTACAAATTATTGGTTGACTATCCTTAACAAAATATTGTTGCTCTCCACATGCTTTTTTTTAAACATGTATTATCCACTTATGTTATACACTGGCGTTCTGTCCAAGGTGTACCCCTGCCTTTTACCAAAGCGAGGTGGGCTGGACTCCAGCAAACACCCATGACCCTACACTTGAATAAGCGGACATCGGTAATAGGCAAATGGTTGTATTACAGCTCCTACTCACAGTCCACAAACATGCAAGTTAGTTTAAAAGATGATTCTAAGCAGCTTTTCAGTGTGAATGTGTAAATGGATGGTTGTTTGTCTCTGTGTGGTCCTATGTCGAACTGGTTACCTCTCCAAGGGAACCTCCAGTGGCAACAGGGGTACACTTTAGCCTCTTTGCAACTCTAGATGAGATGAAAAAGATATAAACGGATTGGTGGATGAATAAATTATGGTTGCTTTTTTTTTTTCTTTGGTAGGTGATCAGAATATAAGTTAAATTAGGCCTTTAAATTGTCCATTATAGAGAATCAATAGACTGAGGTGACTGCCTTATGTGACAATACTGGCCTTCAAGTTGTCCTATAATTCCTGATAATGCACACATCATCAGGCTCATTTACTTAAAAGGCACCTTGCAGCCATGGTCAAATAGTGCACAGGTGAATAAACCTGACTTGATTTTTACACAATGAAAGCAGTCCATGTTTCCATTTCTCTACACCCACACACACTTCCTTACTCTGGGATCTAAAGAGCTGGTTAATGAGTTCATTTTTGAGGGTTGTGAATGTGGAAACGACAATACAGATATTTAAAAAACATCTGATTCAGCAGTGATGTGACCTTGACAAATAAGACTGTTATACAGAATGGAGACATGGAATAGATATAGGATGCAATTTGCATTGCAATTTGTACTTTAATTATTACCAAGATAGAAGGACAGCAGCAGATAGTGCCGGAGATGACCTCTGGAATGATTTTAAATTACTATCATCAGCAGGCCCTTACAAATAGAGATGATATCCCAAAATGCATCTTTGTAGGGAGAAAAAAAGAACTAAATGAGAGATGTGTTTTCTTCAGTTCCTGTTGGCTTGTTGATCTGTCTTTTTATTCTTGTTTTTTTTTTTAAGAACAGAGCATTTTTTTAAATGAACAGTATATGTTTTTTTTTCTAATAAGTGCTTTGATTTTACTATAACAGAATGTATTCACCCCTCTGTGATCCTTAAGTGTCAGAGGGTTTATCTTGTTTTTGTAACCAGACAAAGGCCTAAGCAATATCCTTGGAGAAACAAATTAATTCACTTTAGTTTTACTTTAATTAGTCACAATAGTCACAAGTATAATTCTTCTATTTTCTAATAACTTGGATAACAGGGGGAAAATGGTTCTTTCATGTTTGCAAGACACAAAAAGCCAAAGACAAATTTAAAAAATCTGCTGTAATTTTGCAGCCAGTCTCTCCAGAGAGAAGGCTCCATATTTTGTTGTGTTTGTTGATCTCTATGATACAGTTGCTTCATGCAAATCATCAGGAGATTCGTGTTGGTACAAGATGCAAGTTTATGACATATTAATCAGTTGACGCTTCCAGGTATAGTCTACTTTTGATCTGAATAAATATGTGAAAACCATTGAGGAGCAAAGCATTTAACTCTGTTGTTCTCTAGCACAGGGAAGTCCCAGGCTAATTTAAATCAAATGAAAACAGGAAAAGACATAGCCCAGAGCTTGGTAAAAGTTAAATCACAACACTCTCCCTGTATATTTGATTCTTACTGCATGTCTACTCATCTGGAAAATAAAAATAAAGTGTTGCATTGTGATTCATTCAAGATGCAAATGAGATGCGTGATGTTTAGTTGATGCTGTTGTCACTGTTCAAACTTTTTTCTTAATGTAAATGGAATGATAAAAAAAAAACTGAAATCCATCTTAAAGTTCAAAAGTGTTGTACTTAGGATAATTGATTAACAAAGTTCAATCCCTTGACATGTTTTTATTGGTGCAGAATGTCAAGATTTAGTTTTTGTCCGGTTTATCCGTTTGTGTCTAAAAGCTTTGCGACCTCCTTTTGCCCCTCAAGCATGTTTGACCACCATGTTTCTATGTTGACTAAGAGACAACAAACCTGAAGCTGGGTCACCAAAGCTGGAAGTAGGTCACCCATTTATGCATTTATGTCTTTTTTTGGTCTTTTTTTTACAGCCAATAACGTTTAAGGGTACCTCATGTGTATTTACTTGGTCTGCTGAAGCAGCATTAGGATCAGTTGCAAGCAGCAAGATTTTGCATTATGAAGTGTTATGATCAGTGGCAAGAAGATGGTTCCTTGGTGGACGGCTGGGCCCAGTTGAAGTCTTTCTGTGTAGAGCCTTGTTAATAACATTGTTTGGTGACCAACATAGCAGAGAACCATGGTTACATCCACATTTATACAGTTTTAGTTTTAGTTTTGAAACTACGTTGGACACAGAATTCATCTCAATCCCTCTTCCTCAAACTATTTGTCTGATAAGTTGATAGGTTTTACAGTTTAAACCAGAGACAACAAGACAGAAAATAGTAAAGCTCAAATATGGTGGGTAGCCTCACATACTGATCTATGACTACACTTACCATTATCAGTGAACTGTAGAGCTGTTTTTTTCATATGAGCAATCAGGCAATGCACCATCACTAAAGAAAAACACTCATTAATTCATTCAAACTCTGTCTCTGTCAGTCATCATTACTGATTTGACAGTGGGAGCTACTGCTGTGTGTTATTGTCCAATCAGCATAAAGACTTCTGGTGCGATATCAGCCGGGTTCAAAATCACACAAGATCTTTCCCAGAGATTCTCATGTATTATCAGGTTTTTGTAGTTTCTATGTCCATCTTAGGCACTTCAATACCATCTAAAGGTTACCAGGAGGGCTCACACAAACACGCTCATGTCATATGTAAAATATACGTACATATGTCACTCATGGACTAGCAGCGCAGCAAAACAATGCTGCATGGCGCCTTCATTGACATCACCTACCGTCTAACTTCCAGATAAAGGCTCATGCAGAGCGAAGAGTCGATGCAGTTTCCTGATTCACCGATAGAGGCTGGCCACGTGATCCAACGCTTCGTCCAGTGTTTTAGACAATCTATGCATTGATCAAGTCACTGCCAGAGTCAATATGGCTACTGTTCGCAGCAACTGAACTTCCTTTCAGTCAGTGTAACAATGAATAAAAATGGATCATCACCAGCCTGAAAGGATTCAGATAATTCAGGGTGAAGAGAAAAGTCAAAACTTAGTGCAACAATGTGAGGAATCTTTTCCCCACATCTGTCTGTATTCAAACTGCCAATATTGTACCACGCTAACATTTTTTAGAGGAAAGGTGTGTTTAAAAATCATGGTCATCTATAGTTTAGGCCTTTTTAATATACATTAAAACTCACGACAGGTAACTAAACCAAAGATCCAAATACCATTAAGGACACGTTGGAGTTCTCGTCCTTATTGCCTAACTCTGACACTGTCAGTTTTTATGTACATAAATAAATATATGTACATAAACTCATGGACTCATTTTGTCATATCAGCACGCCCATCTAAACCTTTGCAGGGCCATCAAGAAGAACAAATAAGGATCTTCATTGAAATAACACTAAAGCACTGGTATTAAAGTCACCAGAATATTAATATAGCAATGTATTTTCTTTTAAGACTCAGGTGACTGCTTGTACCTCTGAGACTTTCATGCGTTCATGAAAATAAAAGAAAACACACACACGAAACATCTCTGAAACTCTGCTATACTAAAAATGAAATGCACTCCTGTTCTTCATGGCTGTGTAAAATTTTATTGTCCATCTGATCTTCAGGATACAGTAGAAGCTCTGTGTGACTTGTCACATCTTGCCTGGGCAAGTGGGTAATGACTGATATCCACCCATCCACTCCCGCCTGACTTGAACACAGCCAGGCAGCTGCCGCGGCTCCTACTGCTGTAAACAGCCCACTGTCAGCCCAGGCCAAATGGGTCTAATTCTAGGTGACACATTTAGCGCTTGATTTAGCTTACAGACCTACAGCTGTGTCCCCGACACTCAAGACAAGATCGTTGGGGCGTCTCATGAGCATAATTAACCCCTTCATTATGGAAATAAGCAAAAACATTGTGAATAATTGTGGCATGCTGGATTGGCAGGCTGGATTAAAGCAGATGTGACGGCAGTCTTGGCTGACATTGGACTGTCCGTGTTGTCAGTGCCAAAGATGACATCATTCAGTGGATTGGGACCTTGAAACAGGCTGCAAAAATTAGATATAATGGTACAAGGGAAAAGAAACAGATATCATATACTGACAAAGTGGTTTGAACCCAGATACATTCCTTGGCTCATCTCAACACTGTAATTAAACAATTAATTGAGATATGAAAAAGTAATAAAAATGTACTTTGAATGCCAGAATCCCAACCATTAATCAGAAAAGTTAAAATCCAATCAGGCATGGGCTTTAACATACAGTAATATATTAGTGTTTGGATTTGTAGAACATAAATTCAGAGTCTGAGTAAGGCCGATATGCCTACAATATATATCACAATATCTTTCTCGATTTGGTTTGAGACAATATAATTCCAGTATTGATATGAACAATATGAACACCACAGAACAACTATAGGACAATTGTACCATTGTTTCTTAAATAAGTATAATTAATTAACATGCCACTTTTTATTTAGATTTATATCCAGAGAACATGGCACTACCGTCACAAACTGTGAATTTTCTCCAGCCAAACTGCCTGCTGTCCACCTGGATGGCAGATGGGTACTTTGAGATACTTTAAGAGTCTTTTCTTTCTGTTGAAAACTAGAAGACACGTGATTAAGATGTGTTAGTGTGTGGACTTGGTCACAAAGCTATGTTGAAAAAGGCGACTCCTATGCCACTTTGCAATACATTTAGTAAAAGACAATGCCAGGGTGACTTTCCACCAGCTGAGGCTCAGAAGGAAAAGAAGTATGGCAGGTAATTGAGAAGCTCCTCAGCTTCATGCTGGTTTGATCTACTGGCACTCTCAGCTCTAGCCTCTGGAAATTTGTCAGAAGTGGAAAACATCCAAAGAGTAGCAGCTTTCTAAAGGCAACAAAAAGTCAGGACTTTGTCCCGAAATGCTTTATCTCTATATTAATCTACACACTTTTCACAACTGCTTTCATTACCTGGCAGCAAAACATTCAGACTGTATTCTTAGTTGTTTATCACATAACACTGACACCCGTACGTTGAAATTATATACTGTAGTATTTCAATATAATAGAGTTCAGTTTCCGATTAACATTACGCCCATCATTATACTCAGCAATAATAAATCTGGGGACCAGAGCAGCCTTAAACATATATTGTTTTTTTTACTTTTTTTTCCCTGACTGCAGCATTGGAACTCCACCAAATGTGTATTATACACTCACCACTCCATTTTAAAAGTTTTAAAAACCCTTTCTCTCTTTAAAACTTCTGAGTCAAGTGCTAGATCTGCAGGACTGGTCCAAAGGAAGAATGCTTGCTATTCTATTGCAATTACATGCCTTTTGTTGCCAAGTAACCAGTCACAACCACTACTTGATGGGGGGAGGGGGGTCTTCTGTTATTGAGACTGAGACTGCTGACGCTTTATCAAACACACATTTTAACATTCAGGTAAGTGAATTCAGCTTTGGTCAGCCTCTGATACTACTTTTTGATCTTTTAGTATGTAAATTATGACCAAATTATGACCAAATTTAAAAGAGTATAGCCGGCACAGTGTCACTGGCCCTTGTTACTGAAAGGTCACAGCTGGGAAGAGGTCCTTCAACATATAAGTGTGTTATGTATGACCTAAAAGCGTTCAGTATGGTGTGTGTGGGTGTTTTTAGAATTCAGTGAGACAGATGGGTCTTTTTAGGGTTTTATCTTCATTGCCAAAGAAAGAGCCAATCTGTTTCTCCTTTTTGTCAAGTATACACATCAATATGTACAGCACACATCCACTTGGCTTACAGTCTTCCACTCAATTGCTTTGTTTTTGTTTTTCTTTGCTTTCTGCTTCCATTGGTTCCAGCCATTGATGTAAACAGAATGCACCTGAACCCCTCTCACAAGCAGAAAATAAACTCAACAGGGGTGTATTGCAGGTTTAGAGAGAACGGCGAAAGCGTGAACCTTTGGTGCAAAGGCTTTTACTGCAGGGATTACACTGTTCGGCACGACAATGAAAGCGAGTCTTGGAGCAGACAGCCGAGGCCTCAGTGGAGAAAGGAAAGAACAGAGATGATCCACCTGTACCGAGGCTCTCTGAGGCCAGGATAACTCAGATCTGTATGGTTTCTAGATGACACAGGCACCTCGGCTTTAAATGCCATTAAGGGTATCCCTCCTGTTCAGCCTGGTGATGACTCACAGCTAAAAAGTTTGAAGCATAAAACATTACTAGAAGAGTTTCAGTGCCAGATGTAGTCATCATGTGATTAAAGCTCCTGCAGCATCAACAGATAGATGCGTCTTACAGAGAAATGTGTACATAAAATGAAAAGGAAACATGCACAGAGGAAGACAATAATCCAGCATTTGCAGGCATCTGGATTTCTTTACAAATTTTTCCCAAAATAATTCAAACATGTCAGAATTTCATATTGTTAATACAAGGAATTTCTAGTTGGCCAATAATTTCCTTCTGGCTCTGAAAAAGTCCCAAACATAATAAATACATGGCGAAAGATGTAGATTTAGATATAAAATACTATCAAGAATATGTGTTTTCTATGTCAAAGCATTACATTCTCATCACCCTATTTGGCCTAGGAAGTGTACTTAGGGATGAATCGTCCACCTTTCTTTCACCAAATAAAATCTGCATCTCTGCATCTAATACAGCCTATTTATGTCTTATTCAACGAAAAGGCTTATGTCTGGCTCCAAGTGAGCTGTTGTAACTGTTAGTGGTGATCCTTTGACGATGTTTGGAATACTGCATTGATTATGAGGAAAGATTCCCACACACACACACACACATCCATAAACAGGTCGGTCACGGGCAGTCCTGCAGCCCTATCCACTTCCCATTACAATGTGTGAGCTTAGACATGTTCTGGGAATTGTAACTGTGGTGGTGGGGTGTGGTTTTGGCTCAACTGTAGGAGGTTGGGGGGTGTGGGGGGGGCTAAGGAGCAGTGTTTCAGGTGATTACAGCAGCAGCTGGTGGAGCAGCTGTCATCACTTATCCTGCTAACATTTCTTCAATTCAAATGGTGACACCTGGGACCAGAAGGCCTGATGACCAGAGAACCAGACATACTATAATCAGCGAAGAAAAGAGTATACTTTATGAATAAACCTGGCTGTTCTAGCAGTGTTGAGCTTTGTGTGATGTTAGAAAGAACCCTTGGTAGCTCGATCATTGCTGCAGTAACCGTCTACTGCTGCAAGAATCTCCCTGTGGTCCTTGCTCCCCTTACCAGGTTGTGTGGGCAAGTAAATAGTACATGTCAACATGCATTTACTTCTCAATGAGCTTTAAAC
Source organism: Xenentodon cancila (assembly GCA_014839995.1). Lineage (NCBI taxonomy): Eukaryota > Metazoa > Chordata > Actinopteri > Beloniformes > Belonidae > Xenentodon > Xenentodon cancila. Next base: position 31,118,734 of record CM026197.1, read on the forward strand.
GTCATCAGCTGACCAACACTAACATAAAGTGGGAAGCATTTGCTACATTTTTTGCTTTTTAACATTTCCAGGTAAATGTTTGCCTCAGCTCATTTCCTTCTTCTGTCTTTTTTTCTGTCTTGTCTGTTTACTGGGCTCTTCAAATCATACAAGCATTTCTAGAGTGTTATATTCTATTAAGTGGCAAGAGGATTGGGTTAGGGTTAGGGTTATCACTACTGGGGACAGCCTCTGAAAACAAATCCCAAGTTCAAGTAATTAAAGGTTTTGTCAAAAATGCAGGACTAAGATCCCAATCCAGAACACTAGAATGCCAGGGTAGAGAACAAACCATACCAAAACAAAACCAAGGAGGAAAAAAGCTGGTAAATATAAACTCTTACACATAAGCTGATGAGATGCAGGTGGAGATTATAAACTAACACAGGAAGTGACACATTTGTATAAAACAGAAGATTTAAATAAAACTGAAAATTAAGTTTAACATACAACAGGAGTCCAAACACAAAAGAGCACCTCTAAACCACGACTAACGATGAGATGAACAAGAGAAGTGAGCAAGACTCAATCTTAGAATCAAAGTTCCAAAATAAGTGACACATTTGGGCTCCACAGACAAAAGGAAAATAATAACTCTACTTTTAAAGGAGTAAACACTATATGAAATACTCTCTTTACAGCAAAAAATAAAGTAGAATATTGTCCTTCTAAAAAGGAGTAAAGTCTTAGGAATCGATCCACCAAGCCCATCTGCTGCCAAATGGCCCACTGCCCATAATCAACCTTGTAATGCTTCAAGCCATCACAAATATCAGTGTGACAGTACACAGAAACAGAATAAAGTGATTTGCAAATAACTGTATTGTGTTTTATTCACAACTCAACATTTCTTTTTTTGTTTTTTCTTTTAAAACAAGGTTGTAATATTATCAGAAGTTACAGCCACCATCTATACAAAAAACCTGTTCTATCGAGTGAAGGAAACTGCTTACACTTGCAGAGGAAGAAGACTCAGGTGGAGAAACAGTGGTCACACCAGGAAATTCGATTAAGTAATTAAGTAAAACACAGCAATTTGTTATGAAGAACCTCCGGCACTGAAGAAAATAGCATGGGAGATTTGATTAATGTTTCCTTGAACGGAGGTCACATTTGTCTTGTTGAAATGGAAGTGACTTCGCACCTCATAATGAAAACTGGAACCGAAAACATGGAATATGACTGTGTCATCTGTTGACGACAGTGGTTTCACAAAACTCACACTGTTAGAAACAGCTGTGTATTTGTCTGTCCTAAATTATGTGCAAATCTTAGTATGCACTGCGCACATGCATTCACGCAGTTGTGAGAATAAAGACAAACGTATGTGTTGTGGACATATTTTAAAGCATGTACACCTGTCTGTGTGTGCTGGGCAGCATAAAATGAAGGAGTTATGAATATGCATTAACACATTTTACTGCATATCATCATCGGGACGTTGCCAGTGACTCAGGCCAAATAAACTGACCCCAGGAAAAGCTGGCGCTAAGGTCAAGTCACATTGCATTTATTTTTAGAGGTTCATGTACAAGTCAGAGCTGTGTGCACAACGACAAAGAGAGCAGCAGATACAACCGATGACATTCTGCAAAACAAATATGTGAGTGTGCTCTCCTTTAGGAAACAAAGTAGGTTACAGATCTGTGGGAGCACTACCGGCAAGAGTAATAATAACATAATATGCAGTATTTTGGGCATATTCTGTCTTTAATACAGAAAAAAAGCTTAAAAGCTCTAGAGGAGGAAAAAAAAACTGAGCAAAATCAGGTAGTGGTACTACAAATGTGGTACATACAAATATATGTAAAACTAAATACACTATGCAATGGTAAAAGAACAGTACATGTGCCATAGCTGTGGTTTTCCACATATCATAAAATAAAACAAGCCAAGACCAGACAAAAGGATTTATCGCAAACTTTTCGACACAAGAAAGTTTATATTAGGGCATTATAATAAGTCTCAGTTGCAGCCATCTATTAAGAATGTAGAAGAGTTGAAAAAAAGACACACCGGGAGCCTGAAAAATGTCTCACAGTCCCTAGCTGCTTGATATTTGGTTATTTGGATCATGCTGTTTTAGGATTTATGTAGTGCATATATATATATATATATATATATATACAGAAAACGTTTTCTTTTCCTTTTCAATGAGGACCCATTGTAGAGCTGAAGGTGAATCTTTACATTTAAGCCAGGGAACTCCAATAGGCACCTCTTTTAGGATTTTAATGTTTGTTTAATAGCATTACATTGTTGAAGCAGCAATCCGTTTTTTATTTTTCATTTTTTTTAAATCAATGACATAATATTCCAGAATTTGCTGCTGTTAATTAAATCTATTTTCCTTACAGCAGTGATATATCCCCTGTGCTGCCGGTTGCAACAGAAGCCCAAATAAGAATTGATCCGTCTTCTGTTTAAGAGTTACATGAATGCTCTTTTATTGACAATCTGAACCCTTTTCTTTTCTCCAAACATACCCTTCCACATTGGACAAAAGTTTTATTCAAGATTTTCCATCCACAGGACTTTTATTTTAAAATGTTTGTTTTTAAAGTTCTGATGCTGATTTCTTTTTTTTGTGTGTGAGAATATGAAGGTGCTATTTGTATAAATGGGACTGAATACTTTCACAGGAGAAAGATTGTCTCAGAAGAAGTCACAGGCCGCTGCCCTGCATGTTTTTAGAGGTTTTTCTGCCCCGGCAGACCTGATTCAAACGACTGGACCAGCATCAGCTTCTCATCAAGGTCTACACACGTCCGTTAATGACCTTTCCATTTGAATCAGGTGTGTTGGAGCACAGAAACATCTAAAACATGAAGGGCAGCCTTAGGGTTTCTGAAACAAAAGAAAATATCACAAAGGCCATAAGAACCTTGTCATAACAAAATGATTTTTTACACCGACCCACGGTGAAACTTTAATTTGACTCACTCTTTTTGACACTAAAAATACTAAGTTAAGTTTTGAACAAGTTGAGCGATTTCAGCTTTTGGAAGATGTCATATTTCAAGATGATGTTTTGTTAAGTGTGACTTATCCTTCTGCATCACAGCTATGCAGAACTGGTAAAAATGACAACTATGCAGTTGTTTGCCATGCTGAGCTTCCTTTTGTTTCCCTCCATCTTTTACCATCAACATCATGATTTGAAAATCGCGGAAAAGAAAGTATTAGCTTGAAACACAACGCCACGTAGTGGTGCAATCACAGTTGTTGTCGTGTTGAACTGATGAGTAGTTACACTGCTGGTGAGATATTTGTCAGTGAACAGCAGAAGATACACCATAGAGTTCATAGAGAGACAGAAGTTGTTTTTACGTTTTGACAGTTTCTGTTACATATGACATAGATTCAAGTTTAATGTAAAAAGTGATGAAAGTAGTTGTAAAAATTCACACTTTCATTGAATAAAGACGTGAACTCTGAGGCTGCATTTCACATGTGAGCAGAATGGTTGACAGAGCACACTGTGACTGGTGTCACGTGATCTGTCAACACGTTCTTCCACGTCCAGTCCAGCGAATGACAGCAGTCTCCCATCAACATGGAGAAGTCCTGGAAACTGTCCTAACTGCTCCGGCGACAGTCTCAGCTTTTTGGCTGACCTGCAGTCCTTCATCTTCTGAGTCGTCGCACTGTTGACAACAAAACTCAGAACACATGCGGAAACCTTGGCTACTAATTAGCAGATTTTGTTGCAGATGGATTGGAGCTGGCAGCACCGGCAGTGGCACAGGCAGGTCATTAAACGCAAGAACAAGATGGGAAGCCCTATAAAAAACACTCGAAGACAACTAGTTTACATATTTGGTGTCTCAGGTGGGCTTTTCGTTCTGTTTTTCATTACTTGATGTGCATCTGCCCATGATGTTGTGTTGTGGTCCTTGGTGTGATGTAACAGCGGCATCAACTCTACAGAGAACCATAAACTCTCATGTCAACGGCAGATTCTGCATACACTGGCTCACATTATCCTTCATATACCTTCCACCAATAAGTGTGTTTTTTTTTTTTTACTGACTTAAAAGCTGCAGAGGATCATCTCGGGGTGCGTTCTCAAGATGAGAAAGGCAGGTAAACAAAAGGCATCGAGAACAGAAGCCTTTCCTCATGTCCCGCTGACAGCAGGAGCAAGAGTGTAAATGCAGCAGGGCAATGCTATCTGCTCCTGCTTCTAATAAATACATTTGTATATCTCCTCTTTATACAATTAACAGATGTTTTGATCTGGGTGCTTTTACTTTCATCTGTCGTCAGTAATGAAATGCGAACTCCTGAAACACTCTTGCATCTCCAAACTCCAGGGACTGCCTATCTGATGGAGAAAAAGAGAAACATCACACCAGCACACTGGTGGGTGGGAGGGAATGACAGAGAGGAAAGGAAAAATAAAAAGATAACGAAAAGATGATAGGGCACCTCGACAGGGGATAAAACCTTAGCTCAGTACAAAGAGAGACGGCGCTGTTGTCGTTCTTGTTCTGTGTGGTGCTGCAGATGACGTTTTCATTAATGTACAAAAACACGGCTCACGGAATGCTGCACGTACTAAAGAGACTTGAGGACATCGGGGTCGTGATGTGTGTGGTTACTTCACTGTTAGGCTGCATCCTGAAGCACAAACAAAAAGTGTCTTTGCACACATGTGAGGGAGTTTAACCCTTTCCTTTTCTGTGGTCTTGCCTGCATGGCACCACGTTGGCCATACCATGGTAGTGCATACAAATTACTCATAACTCTCCATGCTTGTTGGCCACGCTGTTTTTCATGAGGCCTGGGGTACTGGGACAAAGGTAGATGCTTATTAAAACTTTATCTGTGAACAGCCATGAAAAAAATGGCTCCTGTGTCAAATTTGGAGCGTTATATTCCAGAAATTTGAATCTTTTCACAAACAGTAGTTACTGCAGTGGACAGCTAAAAGCCATTTTTTATGTACACTTTGTCTGGATTTTGAATGGTTCAGTTGTATATTTTACATTTTATATATATATATATATATATATATATATATATATATATATATATATGAGGGTATTACTATTCACTGAAACAAGGGCGTTTTTGTCTGTCAGCTGTTTGTATGAGTGACTCTCACTGGTGAATAATGTAACTGGCCTGCTGATGGAAGCAGAGATTTAATGTATTTTTCAAATTCTCCAAAGTGTGTGTAGCCTTGTGAGCCAAGGCTGCTTGTATTGACGTAACATTTTATAGACTGAAACTGGTTTTAGGGCAAAAAAGATCAAAAATAGCTGCCAGACGTTACAAAGGGAAAGATTTTTGTTTGTTTATTCTTTTCTTCACAAGGCAGGTGTGAATTTCTCACATGTGAATTTTAATGAGAAATCATGAATTTTCAGTAAATGGATGCACCAAATAAGAGATGTTTGCTGACTGTAAGGTCAAAGGCATCGCAAGTTACACCTGAAACAATTTTTGCATGTAAGTTTCATATCTCCATCAACATGCCTGCATTACTGATAGCTGGATTATTGCAAATAAATATTAATATTGCACTAATACTTTATATGTGATAATATTGCCTGAATGTTTTTCCACGGATCACTGAGTTGACTCCTTGTTTTGTAGATTCAGTTTTGGTTACAGATTCTCTCCACTTACATGCCAGTCAAACGTTTGGACACACTTTGCCATTCAAATAAATGGGAAACTGTATCCAAACATTAGACTGGTAGTGTGACGAGCTTGCTTTGCTGTTGAGGGCGCTCTAGGCTGGGTGGGTAACGCATTGCGTCACTTCCTGTTTGTTGTTCGCGGTCTGTGTCTGTCTGCACGGCGTTACGGGCTCTGATTCTTCGAATCCTTATACTCTGATTTTAGTTTGTTTTGATAATAAAACACTACATCTTGTAAACTTCTCTTTGAATCGAGCACTTGTACCTTTTCTCTTATTTAACTTTCATTTCCACCAGTCACCGGTACAGGTACCGTCTCCTGTCCTCTCAGCATGGCCTCCTCTCCCACTGTTTCTCCTTCTTACTGCTCAGTGTGTGAAATGTTTAGTTATTCCTCTGCCTCCTTTAGTGAAGACGGTAAGTGTATAAAATGTAGTTTGTTTGTAGCCTTGGAGGCGAGGCTCAGTGAGTTAGAGGTCCGGTTCCGCCAAATAGACCATAGTCCGGTTGACTTTGTAGCTCGTCAGGCTGAAGTAGCGGCGGACCGGCCAGGTGTAGCTGCTGGTAGCCGCCCCCCTGCAGCACCCGAGCAGCCGGGCAGTCAGGGCGGCTGGGTGACGGTTCGGAGGAAGCGTAGTCCAAAAGGCGCACGGAACACCACCACTCGCTTCACGTGTCTAACCGTTTTTCCCCACTCAGCGACACCTTTATTGACAATTGGAAGACGTTTTGGGGAAAGCCTGGTCTGCTTAGAAGAGACGGCATTCATCCCACCCGGGATGGTGCAGCTCTTATCTCTAGAAATCTGGCTGATATTATTAGATCCTCCCCCTGACAATCCAGGGTCCAGGCCGGGGTGCAGAGCTGCAGTCTTACACGCTTCTCTGCTGCTTCTCGAGGACTATCGCCTGCCAATAAAAAGGTAGAAGTAAATGATGTAATTGGAGATTCTAACGAGGTGCCAAGTAAAATAGATTTAGTATCGATTCCCCGTCCTCCAAATCTTCACCAAGCGCGACGTAATAGAGGCGTTAACCAAAATAACCTCGTAAAAATAAAAACAAATACGCATTTAGTGCGAACTAAAGACCAAACAATTAGATGCGGATTACTAAATATACGATCTTTAAGCTCCAAATCTCTATTAGTAAACGATCTAATTACTGAGACCCGGAGTAACATTTTCTGCCTAACAGAAACGTGGCTCCAAGAGGAAGAGTTTGTTAGTTTAAATGAATCGACGCCGTCCAGTTACGTTAATTATCATATTCCTCGAATCACAGGTCGAGGTGGAGGAGTAGCGGCGATCTACGACTCCAGTCTTACAATAAAATCCAAACCTAAATGCGATTATAATACGTTTGAAAGCCTCACGCTCAGTTTAAAACTGCCGAGCTGGAAATCAGAGAAGCCAGTCTTGTTGGTGGTAGTTTACCGGCCTCCTGCTGGAGCTTATCTGGAGTTTCTGTCTGAGTTCTCAGATTTCTTATCAAGTTTATTGATCAGTACAGATAAAGTCATCATAGTGGGCGACTTTAACATTCATATGGATGTTGACAACGACAATCTTAAGTTGGCTTTTGATTCTCTTCTAGAATCGATGGGGATTTTACAAAAAGTTAACGAACCAACGCATTGTCTTAATCATACTCTTGATCTGGTCCTCGTCTATGGTGTAGAACTTGATAATCTGTTAGTGTCACATGTTAACTCCCTCCTATCCGACCACTATTTAATAACGTTTGAATTCAACATTGTCAACGTTACGCATAATAGGAGGAATTACTTTAGCAGGTGTCTATCCGATAAAGCTATCACTAAATTTAGGGAGGCTGTTGCTCTTCATCTTCTTACAGAGGAACATAGTGAAGCAGTTGAGGGCTGTGACCTCGGTTCTACCTCTGCAGACGTTGATTTCCTTGTTGGTAGCACTGCAGATGTGTTGCATACAGCTTTAGATGTAGTTGCTCCTTTGAGAAAGAGGTTCTCTAACCGTAGGAGCTTAACTCCCTGGTTTAACTCACATATTCGTATGTTAAAACAGAAAGTGCGTAAAATGGAAAGAAAGTGGTACTCTAGTAGGTCTGTAGATATTTATTATGCATGGAAAGATAGTCTAATAGTGTATAAAAAAGCGCTTCGCAAAGCTAGAACAGCCTATTATTCAGTGTTAATAGAGGATAATAAAAATAACCCACGTTTTCTGTTCAGCACTGTAGCCAGGCTGACAAAGAGCCACAACTCTGTTGAGCCGTGCATCCCTGCAGCTCTCAGTAGTGAAGACTTTATGAGCTTCTTTAGCAATAAAATTGTCAGAATTAGAGAGGAAATCGGCCAGGCCCTCCCGGCAGTGGCTGTGGGAATTTCTTCAACCTCGGCGACTCCCTTATGCTCCGACCTGACTCTAGACTGTTTTGTTCCTGTTGACCTCTCTGAGCTGACCTCAGTCGTCAATGGATCTAAATCATCCACGTGTCTGTTAGACCCAATCCCTACTCGACTACTCAAAAATGTTTTCTCTCTTATTGGACCGACAATACTGAAACAGATCAACTTGTCCCTAGTCTTAGGATATGTACCACAGGCTTTTAAAGTGGCAGTAATCAAACCATTACTTAAAAAACCCTCTCTTGACCCAGACATTTTAGCTAACTATAGACCAATTTCCAACCTTTCATTTATCTCTAAAATTCTGGAAAGGGTAGTTGCAAGCCAGCTGTGTGAGCATATGTATAGAAATGATCTATTTGAAATTTTTCAGTCAGGGTTCAGAATGCATCATAGCACAGAAACAGCACTGGTTCGAGTCTCGAATGACCTTCTTATGGCCTCAGATAATGGGTTAGTGTCCATACTGGTTCTGCTGGACCTCAGCGCTGCTTTTGATACTATAGATCACAGCATTTTACTGCAGAGGCTAGAGTATGTTGTTGGGATTAAAGGGACAGCTCTAGATTGGTTTAAATCATATCTGTCTGATAGATTCCAGTTTGTTCTTGTTCATGAGGTTTCTTCCGTACAGACGAGGGTCTGCTATGGTGTCCCGCAGGGTTCAGTGCTAGGGCCAATCCTGTTCAGTTTATACATGCAGCCCTTGGGAAGTATTATCCGGAACCACGGCATTAATTTTCATTGTTATGCTGATGATACGCAGCTGTATCTGTCTATGAAGCCAGATGAAACAGAACCATTAGACAAACTTCAGATGTGTCTTAAGGACATCAAGGACTGGATGTCTAGAAATTTTTTGCTACTAAATTCTGATAAAACAGAAGTTGTTGTTTGTGGTCCCAAACAGCTTAGGAAGGGATTAGATGGTCTTGCGATGGCCTCCAGTAAAACTGTGCGAAACCTTGGCGTTATATTCGATCAGGATTTGTCATTTAAACATCATATTAATCAGGTTTGTAAAACTGCGTTTTTCCACCTCCGTAATATCGCAAAGATCAGGAGCATCCTCTCGCAGAGTGATGCCGAAAAACTAATTCATGCGTTCGTATCTTCTAGACTAGATTACTGTAACGTGTTGTTGGCTGGATGTCCAAGTAATTCTCTTAACAGCCTCCAGCTGATCCAAAATGCAGCAGCGCGAGTGCTGACAGGAATCAACAAGAGAGACCACGTCTCTCCAGTTTTTTTTTTTTTTTTTTTTTTTTTTTTTTTTTTTCTCTTTCACTGTCTCTCCAGTTTTAGCTTCCCTCCATTGGCTCCCTGTAAAATTTAGAATCCAATTCAAAATTTTATTACTGGCATATAAAGTCCAAAATGGCCTAGCGCCGCGATATTTGCAAGACCTTATAGAACCGTACGTTCCTAATAGAGCTCTCCGTTCTCAGGGTGCAGGTTTACTCGTAGTTCCTAGAGTATCGAAATGTAGATTTGGAGGACGGGCTTTCTGTTATCAGGCACCATCACTCTGGAACCAACTTCCAGTTTGGGTTAAGGAGGCTGATACCACCTCCACCTTTAAAACTAAACTTAAAACATTTCTGTTTAATAAAGCATATAGTTAGTGTACATTTAGTACCTTAAGGTGTCAGGGCCAGTAGTCAAAGCTGCAGCTACAGGACCAGATTAGAGCAGCTCATCTTAAACAGCTTCGGTGTAGATATGCTGTTATAGGCCTATGCTGCAGGGGGGCACCAACATGATCCACTGAGTGGTGCCTTTCACCTTCTCTGTTTCTCTATGCCTTCTCTGTCTCTTCTTCACCTCAACCCTCATTTATTAACAATATCCCATAAACTTAATTGTGGTCCATTGTTCTTGTAGTTTGTTGTGCTTGTCTGGCCCTTCTTTTCCTCTTCTTTGCATGTCCTGCGGACCAGAGCCTCAGGAGCTGCTTGCTGACCTGCAGTTCCACCTCTGACCATCCCAGTGTCTGCCTTCACCTGTCTATGTGGATGTCTGTTGGATGCTTGCTGACACCCCGACCTGCAGTCCTCATCCCCTTGTATCACCGTCTATCCATATATCACCCATATTCACAGAAGTCTAATTGGACTACCAAGGACAGTTACTAATGTATCCTATCTTGTACCTTTGACGGTGTCTCTATGTCTCTATTCTTTCTTATTTCTTGCTCTACCCGGCTGGCCTTCGGCAGGAGGGTCCCCCCTCATGAGCCAGGTCCTGCTCAAGGTTTCTTCCCTCTTAAAGGGGAGTTTTTCCTTGCCACTGTTTGGCTTAAGGTTTTTCTTCCACTAGGGGAGTTTTTACCTGCCGCTGTTTATGTAATAATTGCTCGGGGGTCATGTTCTGGGTCTCTGGAAAGCGCCTAGAGACAACTTGTGTTGTAATAGACGCTATATAAATAAAATTGAATTGAATTGAATTGAATAGTGTTCTTGTTGCTCACGTTGCTCACTTGATGAAAAAGCCAGAGAACATGGAAAACTACGGAAGTATTTGATTGACACCGTAAGTATGAGGGGAAAAGAAGTTCTCTGAAACATAAACGCCTCGTGCCACTGCTGTGCTCTGAATCCCAGTGTGTTCAACAAGTCCTCCACATTACAGTTCATCTTAGCGCCGAGCTGCACTGCACGTGTGCTTTGTTGGAAAGATTGCAACCCATCCCAGCCCATGCCATCCACTGATAAATATCAACGCATCCATCGGACACAAGGTGTCTATCCAGGTATGAAGTTCAAATGGAGGATAAGTGATCCTGTGCGTGTGTGTGTGTGTGAAATCCCTGAACAGCGCAGAGATCCCTTGAGTCCCCAGAAGACCACTATCTGAGAACGTAGAGAATTTCTGCTGTACTTTGCTAGATAGATTGGCACATTCAGGGCAACTTTTCTCCTCTGACTGGCACGGGGAATAGTATTTTTATTTTCTTTTTCTAATAGCATGGGACACATGCATATTCCTTTGTGGTAACATACTGTATATGCTGCATTTTGTCGTTTGGTTGCAAACAGTAAAATGAAATCTCAACATTTTGAAAACCCTTTTGTTGCTCTGTAGATCACATCAAGTTCTGTCTGACAAAAAAAAGAAAAAAAAAAGGAAAAGAAAAGAAAAGTTCTGTCTGACAAGACCTTGACATATCGGTTCGGTTTAAAACTGCATATGATACTACTAATGCATACTGATTTTTGTGAATGTGGGACACGGTATTCACTATGAGAAAAAACATCTCAACGTTGTACCTCCAGAAAACATTCTAGTAAACAACTGACACATGACGGGCTTCCACTTTCTAGATCCAGAAGCTGGCCATGGAAGCTGTAGCATCATTGGTTTTACGTTGGCACACCGCATACTAAAGACGGCCACTGTACCAGGACCAGTAAATACTGCATACTGCCATGTAGAGAACGTACAGAACGTAGAACACTGTTTTAAAAATAGCATCTTGATCTTGTTGCGTCACATTTGGATTCATGTTGTGGATTTCCAGTTCTTCCAGGGGTTTCCTGGTAGTGTCTGGGATACCAATATTGTCCTCTGAAATCACTGTCGTGTTTCTAAATCTAGTTTCAGTTAGTGTTAACATTGTTAAATCATCATCATAATCATTTGAAGATTGTAGGATGGAAGGAATACACATGGTGAGCAGTAATACTCAGCCCATGGCATCCGGTCAGTCACTGACTGGTATTTAAATGGACAAAGTGTGCCAAGAAGACATTTCCCACAAAATGGGAAGAGCAGCAGCAGTCTGAGCGTCTGGCACAAGACAGGCTGGGCATGGATAAGAACAAAAGATGAAGCTTTTGACCTGTATCTGCTGCATTATATCTGTTCATTATCATACTGGACAGGACGTTTCACGTCATAACAAACTATTTAACTACTATCATAATATACTGCATACGTGTAAAGTGTCATCTGGAGTTTTTCTTTTTTGTTTGTTTGTTTTTTCTATTCTACATTTTCTATGTGTTGAACGCTACACTATTAAATTTACAACTAGTTACAATTTTGAAGAAATGGTTGAAAAAGGACTATTTGTACTGCAGCCTCGTCAGATCTTTTATTAAAGGAGACAAATTACGCCGTCTTTTCAATAGTTGACAAACTTTTCTGGTCCCAAAAGGCATTTCTGTGTCATGTTTAGTTCCACATACCCCTGTGCTAAAGTACCACCGCTCCCTTTTTAAACACATCATTGCACCTTTGATAGTAAGGAGTCGGCTGAGCCGTCTCTTCTGTGGGGGTGCACCTCTTTAGAAACCGGTGTTACGCCTTCCTAGAGCTAGGCCTATGATGTCACAGCACTCTCCAAATGTCACTTGTTCGCTCAGACCTTTTTCAGACCCAAAGGGCAAACAGAGGAAGAGTTGTACTAATGCGGAATTTTCGTCCTGTCACTTCAAGCACCTAATTCCATGTTGTTCAGCACAGAACAAATACATTTTCCAGAATTTGTCTTCTTTGTGACATCAGGGAATTGTTTCAAATTGTCCGAAAAAAGGGCACATTATGTGCGCTTTAATAAGACCTTTGGCTCGTCTCTTCTGGATTTTTATCTCTTATTTCTAAATGAATACCTGTGCCCACTCATCTTTTGAATTGTAAACTGTTTTCCCTCACAAATTCTGATCCATCCTTGTTGAAATAAGTGCTATCATCAGAATGAGCCTTGTTATTTTTTTTTTTTTTCTATTGGATATTTTTATTCTGGTCTCTCAAAATGAATTAGTGGACACGGTAACAACTCCCAATGCATTCCTCTCCTGACATTTAAGAAAATGTAGATTCTATTTCTTTTTCTTTTTTCTCCCATGAAAAAGAGAGAAATTGTCTGCAAGTAAGCTTTAGAAAATGTCACAGAAAAGAACTGCTGAAATGTGTCCCTTTCCAGTCTGGTTTGAGCTGCAGACAAATCACAGAGATTGCTCAACTTAGAGTCACAAATGACACCCTGTTAGGGGCAGATTGTGCTATAACCTGTATTTTACTTTCTTTTTTTTCTCTAGACTTCTTGCTGCTTTATGGGCTGATTGTCTGAAGACACTGGTGGGAAACTAAATAGTTCAGCATGATGGCTCTGTCAAGTCTTAGGTTGTCTAAGTGGTCATAGCAGCAGAAGTGGTTTGAATAATCAGGCTTTCAGACACTGCTTTTGTTTAAAGCCTGGTATGGACATTTTGCTTCAAAGTGTACTATTCTCTAACTGTACAACACGAGAGCCATGGTCCCCAAGCTTTCAACCTTATGTAGTAGTTGGTATTATGCAAATAGTGATCAACTAACCTGTCAAGGCTTAAAATGACTGTCAGGAAATAAACTAATCCCTCGTGTCATATTTTATTACATTAAAGAACAAGGTTTGTGTTTGGTCTCTTATTTTTGACCATCTATGATTGCATTAGCTACGATAAGCACAAAAAGATCTCCTAGAAAAAAGAAAAAAGGAGATCCAGGTGGCACTTTCCTTTCCTTCATTCCCCTGTTGTGTTGTAAATTTTGCATCATGTTGTGTCTTGATACTGTTTCTCACATGTAATGGAATGTAAAAATAATGGCTGATTGATCCCAGGCGGCTGCATTCAGCGTAAAAGAAAAACCTTCGGAGACTGATGAGTTCACACATTTCCAGTGGAGATCTTAACATCTTAAATTTCGGAGCCATGTTTTGCTCGCAGACTGGATTGAGTATCAGTGGATCGTTTTCTGTTTGGCACTCAGTTAAAAGCCATTTGAGATATCTTTGTAAAAGAAACCAATTGATTGAAAGGGGATAATATTTGGATATTGGATGTAAATCTGTCTTCACACAAGGCGGAAGTCTTTGTCGGTCTGAGGAAAAAAAAAGAAATCGCGATGAAATGCTGCTGTAAAGCAAAAGGAAACGCTTGATCACATGACTGCTTTCTTTGATAACCTTGTACCACCTCATACACTAACTTCAAACCCATTTACAAAGCTAAATATACTATGGGTTCTTTTTCCTCCAAGAACCTCAGCCAGTATGGCATAATGATTGATGATGCATCAAACCCTGACAGAAAGAGCTAATAAATCTGCCTAAACCTTTTTGCAGCATGTTTGTTGTGTATTGGAATTGGCAGCAACTATAGCCTTTGCTACCAACATGTCTTATTTACAGCTTTTTTCTCAGCATCTTTTATCGAGAAAATAAGCTGAGTGGAGAACAAATTGCATATAGGTTTACTCATCAGTGTTCCTGATGAGTAAACAATGCCGTGTTATTTCCATGACAGTTTTGATGAGAAGCACACACCTGCATTCTTGCACTAATGTATGTGAGACACCAGGCAAGGCCTGCTGCAAAGCAGCGGCTTCCAAGAATGTTAACAGCTGAGACAAAATGAAGGTGACTGGTAATGGTTATTGTTTTGTCCCTCTCTGCCATTTAATCTCCTTTCAGGGAGCTTCATTAGATGCTGGAAGAGCAAACGGCTTGTAGATAAAACCTGATCTGTAAGCCAGGGACACACGGGATGGGCCAATCTTCATTCACTTCCTGGCCAAAATTACATGAGCACCAGTCCAATTTTCTGTCACATGAATACGCTCTCACTGCAATAAAACATCCCAAAATTCACCTGAGCAGTGTTACTTAAACAGAGCAGACCAACAGACTAAAGAAATCCAAATGTGCTCACAATGACTACAGATGCTGAAATGTAATATCTTAATTTAAACATGTCAGAGTGCAAGAATTTACATTATGTATTACTAGAAGGTAAGCATAGCTAAGATGAATAGAAACATTAATTTGCAGATCCAGTCCATTGTTGCGAAAATCTGAAAGTGGCTCTGAATATAATTAGCTGAATGTTTGATGTAAGAATATTGAGATGGGCTCGCTAAAGCTTTGACACGTTTAAAGGATCATGAATTTATCCTTTAGCTGTTCCAGATTTCAAAATGATAAATTAACAGCACAGATGTGGTCATTTTTGATGCATTTATATTTATGTCAGATTTGTTTACAGAGTGTATAATTTGGGAATGTGTCTATGAATGCATGAGTGCAAGCTTACACACACACACACACACACACACACACACACACACACACCTATATATATATATATATATATATATATATATATATATATATATATATATATATATATATATATATATATATATATATATATATATATATATATATATATATATATATATATCCTATATAGGATGCTATACATAAATAGCATTGAAATCTAGCATTGGAATTAGGAAATATCATAATTCCACTTTTATTTAACAAGATGCGATATAAATTATTGCATTTAGTCTCCTCTCACACATTCAAAGCTAGATTACCCAAACCTGATTATCATTGTGCTAATTAGTTTGACAGGCCCAAACCAGCTTCCACCCCCGGTTTTGGTCGATTCCTTTAGTTATTGCTGGAGTGAGCTGCAAAGCATGAAGTGATGACAGTTAACCGTGAGACACTGTAGACTGAAATGTAGCTGTCAATCAAAAAACCATGCCCTGATTTAGGCATACATTTGTAGCTTTATATAATTTTATCTGCTGAGGTGCATAAAAATTCACACCCCCCCTGTACATTTTTCATGCATGTGAAATCTATCTTTGGAGACAGCCTGCTTTTTTTTTCTTTCTTTTTTTGTACCAAGCTGTAAATATGTTTATCTCTGCTATAAATTTAGACATTTTAACATCAAAGTACAGCAACAAGTCCTACTTGAGACTTATAAATGCAAGAAAGGTATAATAAAAAAAAAAAAAAAACAGAAAAAAAAGATTAAGCATCTGCAAAGAAGAGAGCGCTGGCTTGGTAAGGAATTACTTATGCATAAATGCTTTACTAATCAGTCATGTGAAAAGCCAAAATGTGTTATGAATCAGAAGACATTTTAGATTATTCATTTACTTCTGGAATTCAATTTTTATGATGCATTTTTAGCACCTCTCACAGCAAAGGCTATGTTGTTTTAATTAGATGCAATCCAGTAGACTTTAAAAGGGTGAAGTAGGGGAAAAAAATGAAATATAAATATGAACGTGAGATATAAAACTGTATTTCAAAATGGTAGGAATTTACCTCAGAATCATATACCAAAGCTTATGCACAGTTCGCCTTTTTATCAGATAATGGATCAGTCATTTCCTCTTCAACATTCACAGGAGGAAGGCAGAGGTCAGTAAAACAGGCGGGGGTCACATCACCCCCCCATCACCTCCGTGGAGGAGCTGGCTGTCAGCATCAGTGGAGGATGGCCCATTATGGACAGACTTCTTGGGGGAACGTCGCCCAACCCGCCCACCTCTCAGAACACCAGCGCACTGGTGAAATGTATGCACTTTAAACTGAATATATGAATGAGGATATCAATAAATAGTGAGATGTTTAGGTTTTTTCTCTCCTTAGATACAAGTGCATCTGAACTATCATAAAGGAAGAGACATTTTTGTCACCAGTCTCTGCAGAAAAACTTGTGTTATTGCTCAAAGTCCATTTAGGAGAAGCACATTGCTTTGTGTTATACTGACATAATTATAAAACATCAAACCTTTAAAAAAAGAAAATCACACATTTTGGTAGAGCAGGCTGATTGTAGTAGTGGACTGATGGACATCGGTATCCATTGAGCCTTGGTGCGAACAATAAGGCTTCATAGAGAGGAAGGCTTAAACTATTATGCCGTTTTACTGCCAGCAAGACTGAAGGCAAAACCTGGATGTGAAGCTGAGCTGGGTAGTTTAAATTCCTCTTTGTATCAATGCCAGAAATTGTAGTCTGAATATAAATGAAACTTGTCAATTTCCCCATCCACAGTCCAAATCATCAGTCATCCACAGTGATAGGGGGAAAAGGAAAAACGTACTTTGGCTTTGATTCATCTCATCTGAGACACCAGGTAAGTGTGGAAGAGTTCAGTTGTTATTAGGAGGGACACTGGGGAGGAGGAGTAGAGGGAGGAGAAAGAGTCAGAGGCGCAGAGCTGGCTGCAGCTCTGGCTATGGGAATGGCATGAGGATATCAGGCCGGGCAGATTGTGTGGTCTGAGTGGGTATTAGAAGTGACAGGATGGAGGCCTTGGACTTGGTGAGCCGCCTGATTACACCTCTCCTCCCCAGTCCCCCTATTGACTGTGGTTAGGATGTAGCTTTCCATTTCCTGCCGAAATAAATTAAAAGTCAGAAGTAATTTGCCTGATGGGAAGGGGGTGGGGGGAATGCTGGTGCAGGTGCTTTCTTTCTTTCTTTCTTTCTTTCTTTCTTTCTTTCTTTCTTTCTTTCTTTCTTTCTTTCTTTCTTTCTTTCTTTCTTTCTTTCTTTCTTTCTTTCTTTCTTTCTTTGTGTATGCATTAAAGTTAGTGAATAAGTATTCTAGCCTAGCCTGGAAATCAATTGAACCCTTGGCTCTTTGATAAGGAAAGGGCTTATTTTCAGCCTGTGACAGTTTTGTGGCAGGCAGGTAAAAAAAAAAAGAAAGAAAGAAAGAAAGAAAAAAAGGCAGGGATTTGATTAAAGGGGAGATAGTGAGAGATTGAGGTCTTGTTCTTGCCATAGGAAAGATCAAGGCATGCAATCATGTCTGCTACAATGCTGGTTCTACCGCCATGCCGCTGCTCCCTCATTGTCTATCTCTGTCTCTCTCACACACAAGCACACACACACTCTGTCTTTCTTGCACATACACGAGCACACAGGAAAGCTTTCACTCTGACATTTCCTTATGCGCACTTTGTAGTGACATTTGATAAGTAAGGACTGATCTGTTCTGTCCAAGATCCCAATTGAAAAGGCTAAGATTCCTGTTTGCGATGCCTTCCTTCAGTCTCGCTACCTGTCAGCCGAGCAGCGGACTTGCTGCGCATACGCACCGATATCCTGTTGCTGTTCACAAAACGTGCCTTTTGCAAGCCTGTAAAGTGAACAGTGCCACCTACGCGTTGAGAATTTTGATAGTTTGGAATAGATACTTTGAGAGCACCAAAGCAGGGGCAGGGTGCGAGTACTCTGAAAGTTAAACTGCAGAACTGAGAAGCTTTCAACACCTAGCTGTATGACAGTGACGGCTGTAAGTGGGTAGACTACTGCCAAAGGGATAAATATTGTATGATGCCACACTGGAGCAAACAGTGACAAACAATATTGTGAGTTGAGTGTTTAAAAGAGTATCAAAGCAAAAACCTAATGTGTCACAGAGCATTTGGTCTGAAATAAATGTAGCACTTCAGTAAGTTAGACAGACGCAACACTAAAACAGGCCCTTTTCAGGGGCTTGTGCCACTTTCACCACACAGCCACGAGAAAAAGACAAAAAAACTTTACGTATCAGGACGAAACGATTCAGAGAGCAGCATGTACAGCCTTACTGCTTTCTGAAGAAGTGAAAAAGGTAAGTAACAGCCAGGTGCTGCTTACCGAATGCTTCCTAAAAGGATGGTTTGCTGGTCTGGAGCATGTAGAAATGCCTTAACACAAGGCCAATGAGGAAAGACAACAGCAATCCAGGAGGAGTTAAAAGCTCATATCTATACAATTTAGAGGCATTTTCCACAAGGAGGAGTGTGGCTTCCCGTTTGCTCTTTTAGGGCCACAAGTGACTCACATCCGGTGCAGCATGATCACAAAGCAGATGAGATGAGTGTTGGGGGTGTTTAGATGCTCGACTTTACAACTTGAAATGGTAGACGGCCTCTGACAACGGCGACCTACACAGCACTTCTGCACTCCCACCCTTTCAGAGATTCATCCACTCATGAATAAACACAAATAAAGACACACTCAGCTCTCTGTGGTGAAACCATCAGGGGGGGGGGGCCTTCCCTGAAGTGCTTCCCAGTCCAGGTGACTACATAAATACTCAGAAGAGTGACTGGGAGAACATGAGTGGGGTGGTCAGGAAACAAGAGAGCAAGCACATTTTGGTATTTTCACTTCTGTTCATTTTTAATGTTGTTTATGTCCCTCCTTCAAGCTTTCCCAGAAGGGCTCTTAGTACCTTGCTACTGTTCATATTTCCATTTTGTTTTTGATTTATCAGCAATGGTGGCATGATCATTTCATCTGACTTTGATTGGGATTCCAGTTATCTGAGTTTATTCACTTTGAGGACACATAAAAGACTATGTGTTTACTTTTATTTTTCCTGATTAAAAAGACAGGAGAATTGTTGTGGAGGAACAAAGCGGCCTTCTAAATGCCGAGTTATATGTGACAAATCACAGTAATGCAAAACCATACATTGTAAATATCTTTAAAAAAAACATGTTTTCATTTATTTAGGATGATTTTTTTTATTTATTTTAATGTATAATGTATGCACTTTTTAAGCATTTTAGATGCTGGTAAAAAAATGGACATACTATGGATTAAAAAAGGATCATTGTGGATATACTGTATATGTGGATGTTACTGCTTTTTTAATTATACCATCTCACATCCACAATGCCGTTGGAAAACGAAAGAGAAACTATAAACTGATTACTTTAACAAAAGTTAATGAAATCAGTGGATTGCACGCCTGAAGTCCAATTAATGACTCTCTGAGGACGTCCTTCAAAATGTTTAGCTGAGCCTGACTTCCAGAACACTAACAGGATGAGCCTGAACTTCACAACCTGCTGCCGTATTTACCGTCGCTGAACCCTGTTAGGGCAGCACGGTGGCTTAGTGGTTAGCACTGTTGCCTCACAGCAAGAAGGTTCCCGGTTCAATTCCCGGCCCGGTGGGTCTTTCTGTGTGGAGTTTGCATGTTCTCCCCGTGCTTGCGTGGGTTTCCTCCGGGTACTCCGGCTTCCTCCCACAGTCCAAAAACATGCAGTGTAGGTTAATTGATCATTCTAAATTCTCCCTAGGTGTGAATGTGAGTGTGAATGGTTGTTTGTATGTGGCCCTGGATAGACTGGCGACCTGTCCAGGGTGTACCCCTGCCTTTCGCCTGATATGCGTCGGGATAGGCTCCGACAGACCCCCGTGACCCGGAAACGGATAAAGCGGGTATAGATAATGGATGGATGGATGAACCCTGTTACTTCACACATTCACACATTCGCACTCTTGACACACTGTGGACTGCGTGTACAAAGGGGGAAATATTAGGCAGCTTTTGTGCATAGTTAATCACTGTAACAATTATTGTGCTACAGCAACTGGAAGCCAGTGTGTTGTGACTGACCTTAGCTGTAAAATGGGAGTCAGTATATGAGGTAGACAGGTCAGTCTACCCCCATCCGTGACCTGTGACCCGGATCTAGTGAAAATGCAGCATTAAAATACATATCAGGCACAAATGATCACATTTGTGTATCAACACATTATCCCAAACAAACTGACTTTTTTTCTCCGTTAAAACAGTTTGTGGTGCAAAAGTATGGATCCTGGCATTTAATAATAGTATTTTGTTTACTACAGTTTTGTTGTTTTTATGGTGTCTTTTGCAGGTAAGATGTGTATGCAGTTTTCTTGCAAAAACTTATGAAATTTTTAGGATTTCAGCATATTTTGCTTCAGTGAAGAACCAAAACAGCCAGGTAACTGTTGTGTTACATGTTTAGCAAATAGTTGGTCTTTGAAAAGTAAAAAAAATAAAAAATTCAAAATAAGTAATAGGAACAAAAAAATGTGTTGTTCATGTCTCAAAATGACTAAATTGACAAGTCGTGTTAAAGTCGAGGAAAGAGTTGTGTTTCTGAATGGATTTCATTCTCCTAATATCGTCTAGATGGGTGAAGCTGGTTCTCGCTGGCTATTCTGTGCCGGGACTGGGCATTCACAATCGCAACAGGCATTTCAGCAAATTTTAAGACGCCAGAGAAAGACAGAAGAGGGAGACAGAGGAAGCGACAGAGAGAGACAGAAAGGAAGCGACAGAGAGAGACAGAGACAGAAAGGTGAGACAAAGAGAGATGAAAGAGATAGAGGGAGCGGTGTGCCAGAGGGAGTCTATCTCCTCTTCAGCAGGAGCTGTCAGCTGGTGCCGTCAGAGTGGCTATAAACAAAAAGTGTTTTCCCCCTTAACAAGCTCAACAGGACCTTCAGTGGGGAGACGACACAGAAATGCTTACTCTCCAGGGGTGACAGCCACTGTCTGCCATCAATCAGTGAGCCTCACTGCGCTACACACAGACAATGCCTCAACAAGGGCACAGCTCAGATTCATCACAGAGGAAAAAAGAAAAAGAAACAAAACAAAGAGGCATGATGAAATATGCACATCAGCACTGCAAGTCATTTAATTTCAGTGTGTGACGTGATCAGGGACTTTGGAAAATGCAGGAGAAAAGAAAAAAAAAATCCTGTGTTGCTTACATTTAATTTGAGTTTAATTGTTTTACCCAACAGCATCAACACAAGATCTTTCAGGTTTTACCTCAACAACTTCATGTCATTTGTTAATATACATCTAGTCTTGCCTGTTAGGTCTGGAAAACATTGTAAAAAAAAAAAAAAAAAGTTTTTACCACTTTACAATGTCCCTGTTATTTTTCTGGCCTTGAGGACACCGACCGATAAAGCTGTTGCTTCCCTGGCCTCTCTCAGGGTGTGCAACGGTGTGGGTCATCTTTATCATGTTTGTTTTTATTGTGTTTGTTTTGTCCAAAACAAGACGGGCCAGCCAGTCCAACATAATCTCCGTTGTTCAGCCATCCCACTGGTACACGTGCAGACTGCGGTGTTTGCACTTTCTTAGTGAAAAATACATGGACGTCCCTGAAAAAGACGCCTTCTTAAAGGAAGCTTGTGTTACTCTAAAATCTCAGTCCACTTTTCTGATGGCAGCATTAATGCAGATAAGTATGAATTACCTTTGTTCTGATATAATCCGTCAATATTTCAAAGGTGGGCTTTTTCAACTTTGTTGCTGATAACAGTCTTGATGGTCCTTGATGCTTTTTGGTTCACAGCATATTGTTCCCAATCACACAGGTGAGATCCATGGATCCATGGACTGAGTTGGTTGTCCCCTAATCAAAAGAGTCAGAGTCAGAGTCAAGTTTATTGTCAATTCTACTACATGTGAGACACATACAGAGAATCGAAATTACGTTACTCTCAAACCCTCGGTGCTACACAATAAATAAATTTTAAACACAAAAAGGAAGGTGGATCAATTCTTTTGCCCCTTCATGAATCCAAGTGTCCTGGTCCAAGGGCCCTGATACAACCCCATACCTTTACAAAGAGTGACTTTTGAACTAATCATCTGGATACTCCTTTGCATCTTTGTTCCTGAGCACAGAGCACGTTTGTTCCTATAAAGATCTGGAATATTTATTTGCCTGACCCAATTGCACATTTCCAATGTTTGTTGTTATGGTTGTTTCAAAGTCCACAGAATATTATCATCCCTCTGTACAGGTTTAACATAAGGTTTCTTTGTTGATCCACAGAAATGTAAAAGGAATTTGAGTCCAGATCCATATTCTACTGCTTGACAAAGGCTTACATCAGTCATCGCTGTCCTCGTGGCACAATCGCATCTGAGGCATTGGAGATGGCAGATTCACGCTTTAGCTTTGAGTCTTTGCCTTTCTACACATTTGCATTTCTCCAGATTCCTTGACTCCTTGAATGGAGTTAATGTGATGGCCCATGGCCTGTCCTGTTGTAGAAGAAATGTGCCAAAGTGTCACAATAAATGTGAATGTGTGTTGTTGCCATTTTCTTCCCATTTTCCATATTTTCATTCTCCAATTTTTAGAGGAATGTTTTCCCTTTTTATAGTGTTTGAATCACAATAGTTGATGTAGCGACCGCTTATCAGTGAGCAAGGGCTACGGCAGGCCCACATACACATGCACCTACATGCACACACATGTAGGTGCATGCGTAGATTTGTCCTTTGAAGCACTGTCAGCGTTTCAAAACTATGCTCTCTGTCATCGAAATCATTTGAAACACCTCTTTCAGAATGTCACAGCCCTGTATAGGCTTTGATCAAAGCCAACAATGTCAATTTTAGGAGGAACTGCTGTGTAGTAATGCATGATGAAACTGTCAGAAAGTTGCTTCAACTTGCTCCCCTGTGCATCTTAAAATAATCATTTGGTGGTTGCCTCTACATATCTTACCATTTGTAAGGTTTTTTTTTCCTTGATGGCTTACAGGCGTTAACTGACAGGAAACAAAATGAGTTGCATTTGTACGATAAAAATGCATGACCTTAGATTATTGCAGGCAATTTACATGTGTACTGGATGTTGGCTTCCTTGTACTATATAAACTCTTCATCTGAGATTTGTCAAGATGCATTCCACTCGCGCAACACAACTCAAGGAAGCTAAAAAATAAAAATAAAAATCTGATTGTAATCATGTCTTGGGACTTGCGTCTGTGATGGTTATCTCTCTTTGGAATTAAACTTTTTTTTTTTGTCAATATGCAGTTAGGCTTTTTCTAACACAGCTAATGTTTTATCACAAATTGATGTGATGCTTAACGTTTCCACGCACACTTGTGTCATCTTTATCTCATAAAAGCACACTGTCATGCTGCTTATTTTCTGAATTTGTGCGCCTGTGCGAAATTCTACTGTTCATAAATCACAAATTCAAAGATGCCAGAAACTTTTCCCTTTTTTCCCTTGATTTAGATGAAAGAAGGCTTATTTCTAAGAGACGTCATATTTGTTTGTCACATTGACGTTGTACTCCGTATGATGCAGGATGCATGTATTTATGCAGAATTTTGAATATATATAATGAACTAGTCACTTTTGGACTCTTTCCTGCCACTTTAAATGCCAGTTTGGTTGTGCCTGCTAAGTACATTTTTAATGTTGGAGAAAACTGGCCTCCCAATGCTCATCTTTTAAAGTTTATTTCTACATGTTTGGTTTCATTCTATTATAAAGATATTTGCTGCATGTACAATATATGTTCTCAAGTTATGACTGTCTCAAAAACATAGCCGTCTAACTGATGTTATAACACCATGTAGGATATAAAGAGCATGCCACTTTGAGGGCTTGTACCCTAAGTTACATTACTTTAGTAAGAATATCATAAAACGTCAGGATTACAGTATAATTGGCTGCATCATTTTTTTGTTTTGTTTTGTTATTTGTAGACAGAATTGATTAAAGTTATGACACTAGATTTCATTTATTCATCAGATGCTTTCATCTTAAGCATTAAATGTGGGAGAAACATTTTGGGATTAAAGTGGAGTTAAACTCAAGCTGATTAAACAATAACCAACAATCTAAATAAACTGGATATTTATTATTCAGAATATCAGATGTTGAGAATGTTTCTTAATATTCACTGCAGTGTAACAGTTATGCTTTACTTTCTCTGGTATCTGGTATATTAACCCTTTTGTTGGTGTAGTGTTGCCCTTCAAAGGTGGAATAAGTTTAAATGTTTAAGGAATCTTTTTCCCGTCTTTGGTACCTTGCAAAAGAGTAATATCAAAGCATTTTTTGAAGAGAACAGATGTTTATATAACTATCATTTGTCACATCATTTTTAGCTTTGCTCCAGTGTAGTCTTAATGTAAGTAAAATATATTTACGTGCAAATGAACATTTACTGAAATTATTACAGAAAAGAGCAGTGATTATTGGAAAAGCACAGTGCTTCTAATTTGCATCACAAAACATTCGTTTGTGATTAATTCATGGCTGAAAAGGAAAGGTTTTTTGACACCAAGTTTCAACTCATCTGTGTAAGCTGATCTAAAAGCAAAATGTCTGTAATCTCTGTTCCCTGAAGGAGAGGAACAAGGTACAGAACGTGTAGTATGGGATATCACATCCTCACATGTCGTGACTGAAGACACCTCTAATCATGCCTTTAGGTTAATAACAAGAGAGAAAAAGTGGGAGGCCACGCACGCACTTAAATACAACCGCCATCAGAGTCAGTTCGACAGCAGCTCTTCACCAAGTCCACCTGTACTGTGGGGCAGTCAAGTGTTGTACCTCCTACCTCTCCTTTAGGGAACAGAAGTTACAGACATAACATTTTGTTCCCTTTCAGTCAATTCACTTAGCAACAACAAATGTGGGACATATATATATATACACACTATACATGCTCTAGGAACTGTCCGTAGTACCGTGGGACTGGTAGACAGTGGTTTACGCCACAATGAAGTCAGCTCCAAGACAAAATCTGGTTACATGGGCAAGCGGTTTTTCACCAGAGTGGGCTCTGGTGGGAGATAAGCCCAGTGAATCGTGATAGCTTCTGAGCAGGCAGCAGAGAGGGTCACTCAAGTTCCAGTTTTACCACTGCACAGCAGAATAGTGTGGGGGGCGATGCGTCCTCCTGACCCACTAGCTTTGGGGGAGACACACAGACCCGATGAAATACTGTATCATCCTGGTTGTCCTCAGACAAACCATGCAAATCAAATCTATCAAATCTATGCTGAGCATCCAGCTGGAGCTTTGGCTGCACCTAACCCTAACCCTAACCCATGTGGTCAGCCCAGCTGTTTGTGAGGACTTCAACTGAAAGCCTCGGACAAAGCTGGATCCCTCGTTTCCGCGAGTAGTCAGAACAGGCCACAACATTTTGTCCCAGCACCTCTCCACAAACTTGACCAGCCTTTGCAAGCTTGAGTGCCAAAGCAGGTGACAAAACACACACACCTCAGGCACCATCAACAGTCCCCAGGCAGATAGGGCACGCTTCATGATGGTTGTTATCATGGAGGGAAAAGCCACATCCCTAAGGACAGGGACAAACAGAAAACGTATGTGTTGTTTGCTTTAGCTTAGTGCTCATGGTGAAACACAAGCTACCCGAAGAAAATTCAACCATAGCGCTCTGCGGGCAAACACGGTACGTCAGCGTGTTCTTAGCAGGTGAAAAGCATAAGAACTGAAGGATGGTAGGGCTTCCCACTTGTGGTCACTTGTCATTTACCTAAAGGTGTGATTCAAGATGTCTTCTGTCAGGTCACATGAGGGCGTTATATCCCATACTACATGTTTTATACCAATTGAATCGTCTGAAAAGGAACTTACTTTCTTACTGAAACCATCTCGTTTTATCCGGGGCTGGGTTGCGGAAGTCTAACCAGGGATGACAGACATCCCGAGCCATTCCTAGGCAAGCCGAGAGACATAGTCTCTCCAGCGTGTCCTGGGTCTTCTCCTGGACATGTCTGGAACACATCTTCAAGCTTTCGTTATTGTTGTCACCCCGAAATTGGACCTCTGCTTTTAATGCACTAGTTTCACTAGGAGCAGTGGGTTGCTATCCCAGCACCCAGGGAGCAATTGGGAGTTAAGGGCCTTGCTCAGGATGCCCACAGTGCCCACCATTCACCATTGATTCCATCAATTGATTGATGGAATCAATGGTGATTCACCATTGTTGTCAGAGACTCAAACCTGGGTCCTCCAGGCCCAAGCCCACCACTGTAACCACTGTAACCACTGTAACCACAGAACCAAGCCACCTCAGCTGACTGCTGTCAATGTGAGCAGCAGCTCTACCCCAAGGTCATCCCTGACTGAGCTTCTCACCCTATCTCTAAAGGAGCCAGGACCCACCCACCCTGCGGAGGAATCTCATTTCGGCCGCTTGTATCCATGATCTTGACCTTTCGGTCATTACCCAAAGTTAATGGCCATTGGTGAGGCTGGGAGCGTAGATTGACCAGTAAATCGATAGCTCTTTCTTCACCACGACAGTCCGGTACATCGACCGCATAACTATGGATGCTGCATCAATCCATCTGTCTCACGCTCCATCTTTTCCTCACTTGTGAACAAGACCCCAACATACTTAACACATGCTGAAGGTCCTGGATCGTTGAAGACAACAAGACAACATAATCTGCAAAAAGTAGAGATGATATCCTGTGGTCCCCAAACTGCACCCCCTCTGGTCCTTGGTTATGCCTAGAAGTCCATCCATCCATCCATCCATTATCTATACCCTGCATGTTTTTGGACAGTGGGAGGAAGCCGTAGTACCCGGAGGGAACCCTAGCAAGCACGGGGAGAACATGCAAACTCCACACAGAAAGACCCACCGGGCCGGGAATTAAACCGGGAATCTTCTTGCTGTGAGGCAACAGTGCTAACCACTAAGCCACCGTGCTGCCCGCCTAGAAGTCCAGTCTATATAAATTATGAATAGAACCTGTGACAAAGGGACAAAGGGCAGCGAGTCCAACATGCACTGGGAACAGGTCTGACTTATTGCCGGCAATGCAACCAAGCTGTGCGCTCCAGTCTTACAGGGACCGAACAGCCTATAGCAAAGGGCCCCGGACCCCATACTCATGGAGCACCCCCCCCATCCCCCCCCCCCCCCCCCCAGAATACCACAAGGGACACGATTGAATGCTTTCTCTAGATCCACAAAGCACATGTAGACTGGTTGGGTATACTCTCATGAACCCCCCAGCAGGAGCTGGTCCAGTGTTCCACGACCAGGACAAAAAACGCATTATTCCTCCTGATTTCCTGGTTCCTCCTTGTTCGACTATTGGCCAAATTCTCCTCTCCAGTACCCTGGCCTAGACTTTCCCAGGGAGGCTGAGAAGTGTGATCCCCCTATAGTTGGAACACACTCTCTGGTCCCCCTATTTTAACAGGGGGACCACCACCCCAGTTTGCCACTCCAGTGGCATTGTTCCGACCTCCATGCAACGTTGCAGATACATGTCAATCAAGACAGCATCAACAACATCCAGACACTTGAGGTACTCGGGGCGAATCTCATCCACCCCGGTGCCATGCCATCAAGGAGTTTATGGACTACCTCAGTGACTTTGGCTTGAGTAATGAAAGAGTCCACCGCAGAGTCCCCAACCTCTGCTTCCTCTGGCATGTTGGTGGGATTGAGGAGTTCCTCCAAGTATTCCTTCCACCATCTGACAATGTCCCTAGTTGCGTTGAGCAGCTCCCTATCTGCACCATAAACGGTGTTGGCAGGCTACTGCTTTCCCCTTCTGAGGCGGCAGACGGTTTGCTAGAATCTCTTCGGTGCCGACTGGTAGTCCTCCTCCATGACCTCGGCTGCGGCTTGTTTAGCCTGCCGATACCCGTCGGCTGTGTCACGAGTCCCACGGGCCAACAAGGCCCGATAAGACTCCTTCTTTCAACCTGACGGCATCCCTTACTTCCGGTCTCCACCACCAGAGTCGGGTATTGCCACCACGACAGGCACCAAAGACCCTGAGTCCACAACTTTGAGCTGCCACAGTAACAATGGAGGCAGAGAACATGGTCCACTCTGACTCAATGTCCCCAGCCTCCCTCGGATTCTGAGCGAAGCTCTCCCGGAGGTGGGTGCTGAAGATCTCCCTCAACGAGGGCTCAGCCAGACATTCCCAACAGACCCTCACAATACATTTGGGCCTGCCTGTCCCACTTCCTCCTCCGCCAGTGTATCCAACTCATCACCAGGTAGTGATCAGTTGACAGCTCAGCCCCTCTCTTTACCCGAGTGTCCAAGACATGCGGCCGCAGGTCAGATGAAACAACAACGAATTCAATCATTGAACTTTAGGGTGTCCTGATGCACTGATGGACACCCTTATGCTCAAACATGGTGTTTGTTATGGACAGACCATGACAACCACAGACGTCCAATAATAGAGCACCACTCGGGTTCAGATCGGGAAGGCTGTTCCTCCCAATCACCCCCCTCCAGGTTTTACTGTCATTGCCCAAGTGAGCGTTGAAGTCCCTGAGTAGAACAATGGAGTCCCCAGTTGGAGCACTATCGAGTACCCCTCCCACGGACTCCGAGAAGGCCAAGTACTCTGTACTGCTGTTTGGCCAGTAGGCACAAACCACAGTAAGAGACCGTCCCCGACCCGAAGGCATAAGGAAGCGACCCTCTCGTTCACCGGGGTAAACTCTAACAATTGGCGGCTGAGCTGGGGGGCTATTAACAAGATTTAAAATTACAAGTCCTCAAAATAAAATAAATAAATAAATAAAATCAGCATTTTCTGAATCTTTTCTTTTTGAAAAAATAACAACAAAATGTTGCTTCAACTTTTTCCTGTGTTCATTGCTAAAAATTTGGCAATCAACCTTGGATTCCGTTAAACAATACTTGGGAAAGAAAAAATAACAATAACTGAACAAGAATAAAGAAAAATGAAAATCCCCCCACTCCCATAAAAATGAATAAAGGGTCCAAAAATCCACATATAGTCAATTTTACCACCACCTGTCAGTATTGATGCTTTTTCAGCATCCATCTGCCCAGTATGATTTGGTCTCGTCTTATCTGAGTGAAGAGATGGTTGTCCTCCTTTTAGATGCCTGCAGTCCTGATCCACAATCTACTGGTCCAGCCCTTGGTTCACCATCTTCATAATGCACTCGAAAAAAATAAAAATAAACAACCTGCATACAGCAATAGTTGTATTTTCTCCTTTAATATAAAGTCTGTTTTTTCTCCATTTCGCCTATGTTCTTAATATATCTATCTACTCATTAAATGTACTGTATTACATTCTCATCCTCAGTCAGTAAACATTAATTCAATGACAAAATTAAGCAAAGCTGTAAAATTAAATTATCACAGCCAACACACAATCTGTGTATATGAATAATTACATTTTTTAATTAATCACAGCAAAGTGCGCACACATTATTACACAAAATACATTCAACCCATGTAACCTTTTTTGCTTTAGAAAAGATGGAATGAATTTTCTTTCTGTAAATGACTTAATGCACACGGCTGTGTGTTTCAACTCAGAACAGCTTTCTCAGCTCTACACTGCCTGCTACAACACACCAACAGTTAGATTAACATTAGATTTTCACTCACTTAACTACCCATACTTAATCTGTCTTAGATTGTTTTTTCCTGCTGTCATAGAAGTATAACAATACATAGAGTATCATTACATATTTACAAATTAAAGTAAATAATCAGCCACAATCGGCATCTACAAGCATGCTAAACTAGGAAGTTAAATAATATAGACTCAAAACTGCTGATGCCCATCAACACAACTCACTCCTGAAGGTGGGATTCCTCCACAAAGCAAAAACGTGAAAATGTATCACCTAAACAGAAAGTAAAAAAAGCAAGAACAAAAATCATACCGAGGCTTTATAACTGAAAACCGTCGAGGAAGAAACATTTTGGGTATTACATCATTAGTGTAATTAATGGGCGTTACACAAAAGTGTAATGAGCACTAGTTATGGTATAGTGGCCAATGTCAGCTCACTTTTAAATATTGCTTCACTAAGCTGCTGCTTAGTGATCAAATGCCAATCATAATAAATATGTAAAATTTCTTTTCTTTTCTTTTATTTTTTTTTGTGATTGCTCACCGAAAAACAATGTGTTAACTGTAAAAGACAAATTGTGAAATAAAATAGAGGCTTTTGGTATGATCCAGCAATAATTCCCCACATATCTTTCTTAGCAGATGACCGTTTGAGTATAGATATCCAATAGCTCAGTGTGCCCAGCATTAGATTCCTATTAGCTTTTGTACATGGAAAGTAATCCTTTGAGCAGCGGATGTGGCAGTATATCTAAACAGGGGACAGCACCATGAGCCAACATAATTTAACAACACATTAATCTCGTTGCTAATGCAGTCAATAGTATATTAAGCATGGTACAAAAGCAAAATTAATGAGACGTAATGTGACACCAGTCTGCTGAATTCCTGAGGAGTCAGCAGGTCCGGTCATGCCAACTCATTTCTCAGCCGTGTCTCTTGCTCTCATACAGGGATATATAGTGTGAAGAGCTGCTGAGACTTCACAGATGTCATAATGTCCTTTCTGAAACTAGACCCGCTTCCGACAAAGTATCAACCTCACTGAAAATACAAGTATTATTGTCATACTGAAAAATAAAAATAACAAAAAACCTGAACCCCAAACACCAAAAACGACACCAGCATTTAAAGAAAAAAAAAAGATTATGTCTATGACACTTGAACACAGTTTCCAGTTTAAGATGATTGGATTTTGATTGACGAGTAATTAAACACCGCCTGAATATGGTGAAGTCTGCTGAAACCAATCTGATTTTGGCTTGACTGATAGTGTGCACCCCATATTTCCAGAGTGTAAGGCGGAGTTAAGATTAAGCTTTTGCCCACTGGGTGTTGAAATAAAGAATCCATGGGTTGTATGTTGACACGAACATACCAGTTTTTTTTTTTTTTGTTAAATAGGTTTTATTATAGTAATACAATGATGAATATGCAAAGATCACAGGGCAGATTCTTCTTTTGTGAAGCACTGAGAGATACCTCACTACCCAGTGCTCAGTTTGTCTTCCAGGAAGTACGATGAATGAGTCTCCTGTCAACAAAAAGATAAAAAGAATAAAGAGAGCTGCACTTTTTTTTAACATAACATGTCTGCTGGCCATCTGAAAGAGCAGAGTTCTCACTAGATGACTGTTGCTCCATTTCATCGACTGTGTGCTTGAAGCGGCTCGCATACATAATGATTGTATGTCCAACAGCACATAACAGCAAGTAATAATGTAATTGCATTTTATATATATATATATATATATATATATATATATATATATATATATATATATATATATATATATATATATATATATATATATATATATACAGAGAGAGAGAGAGAGAGAGAGAGCATGCTGTCATTATGAACATGAACTCATCTGTGAGCGTGGACCCCCCCCCTTTCATGGAAAAAAGGCAAAACAAAGTAATTTTGTCCAAACACATAATTGTATGAAATAACACTACTGCCTGAAGTCTATCTGCTTTATTTGATAATAGTCGTGGGTGATTATCATTCAGTCAAGCTGCATTAATTTGGATATTTATAAATCCACTTAAGACAGTAAATAATGCTTTATCATCTCATACACGTGTAATGCTCATTTTTCTCTGAGCAGGAAGTGTGAAACCTGGGTAATTTCCTTTTGTATTCAGGTTCTGATCCAGAGGTCTATACATAAAAGAGGTTCCTTCACGTTCCTTGAATATCTGTCGCACACTTTTAAAATGTTCTGTTTTTTCTTTTAGTCTGAAATGTATATTTAGCAAGCAACACATTTTATTATTCTGTTATATTTGATTAACAAATGTAGTTTAAAGCTTAATAGGCTTTTATACAGGCAGAACTGAGTAGTGTATATGAACAGCTTTAAGCCTGAAAGGGGCTTTTCTGTGAAGATCGCATGTTCTCCACTTACTTTTGTTCTCCACTTACTTTTGTTCTCTCCTCTGTCTTTCAAAGAAAAGAGTGTGAACATGCATGGTTGTCTGTCTCATTTGTTTCTGTGTAACTTTGTAAAGGACTGATGACCGGTCCACTTGTGTCTCTGGACTCCAGGTGCCCCATGATCTAAATAGTGGGTATAAAACATAGTTAAATAAATAACTCAATTCACTGTAATCTACAGTATATGACAGATTCCAGATGAATATCATTAGGATGAGTGGGACTCTTTTATCACTTTACTCTATTATTACATTACTCTATGTATTACAAGGAGTCTATACCATGAGTCCAACAGCAAACAAATGTCATAAAATCGCCGCAGTACTAATAGTGTTCACACCGAGGATAGAGTAACCCACTGGAATAATGCACGCTAACTGAGATATATACCCCAATTAAGCATTCCTGAAATTTACACAACAGAAAAAAAGAAGTTCAATTAGCATATGAGCAATGACTGCTGGCATTTGATTGCATGAGGAAAATACACGGGACAATAAACATAATTTACAAGATGTTTAATTTGTCGTTGGGAAAATTGAATCCACTGCCAGCAAGAGATGTGCTGCATGTTTGTGGGAAGAGGCCGTGGTTGTGATTGATTGGAGGAAACTAATCTGTATTTGTTTGCCCTGCACAAGTGAACCTGGAACTCTTTGGGCGGAACAAAAGTGAAGTGTTGCAGTAGAAAGAGGCACACAGGAAGAATTTGTGTGTCTAATTTTGTTGCCATCCAATCTAATCAAGGCTACCTCTCTGGCATGCAGATCCCTACGGATTTTAAGGATTCATCATCTTTTATACTCCACAGTTCACCATCCTAGTGTACGAGGAAATAATTTTAATTTCTCCTCTTGATGAGCTTCTACTCATGGGCAATTATCTCAACACAATAGATGGTACCTTGGTGCACAATTCTGCTGGTGCTTTTCATGACATGAGAGAGACAGAGAAGAAGAAGGGGAGGCTCGTGAACCTCCCACTGCCATTACAGTTCAGACTAATTCATAATTTAGAAAAATGACAGCATACTGATGATAATGGTAACACATACATTCCTATTGAATTTTTAGTCGTTCTGATGACCAGGTAGTTATAATGATTATAATTACTAGACACAGAGAAGCAATTTAATAAATAAGGACAATGCCACAGACACCATCAGCCAAAACAAATCGTGAACCGGCTGGCCTCAGACTCAGAGAGCATTATAGAGGTCACAAAGACAGCAAATCAAAAGACAAAGTAAGAGCAGATAGTTGTTTTTACTGTACCCAACTTCTTCTATTTAGCATACAATGTATATAAAATATCTATTACATATAAAATAATAAAACATGGAAATAGACTTACATAAAGGTCACAAATGCCCTGATATGGTACATAAAAGCACTGTACCTTAAAAATTGTTTTAGTTTTTTGTTTTTTTTTTTTCCTGGAAAAGAACAACTTAGAACCCCTATGGTCCGGATGAAAATTGTACCTTTCAGGGGGCCAAGGCATCACAGGCCTAACGCAGAGATGAACAACCTTGCACACTCGCACCAATTTAGAGTCACAATCAGCTTCCTGAGGGAGGAAGCTGAAGTACTCGGAGAAAAAGTCCGATGGACCTTGGGAGAAGGTGAACACAGATAGGCCTCTGCTGGGATTCGAACCAGAACCCGTTACAGGCATTTTTTTATAGTAATTAAATAAAGGCACAATAGCTAACTGTTTCATTAATGACCTCACAGAATCTTTTCTTTCTTTAATATTAAACAAAGGTTCACAGTAGTGAGGTAAAATATCAGCTCTCACATATTACAGTTCTTTCATCCCATTTCTTGGTTAAATTTTTTTCACTTTTATTTATATTTGTTTCTTATCATACTTCTGTTAATTTTAAAAGGTTTTAAAAGGTTTTAAAATTCAACTCATAAACTCATGCAGATAAGTCTATAAATGTATATTCATCAGATGTCTTAACTTTATGTAGAACCAGTCAGTTCTCCTCTGTTTTACAGATTTTACATTGTATTACTATTGTACAGTTTTACATGATACTTTTGCACTGTTTCACGTTACATTTGTCTTTTAAAGATTAGTCAGTCACAATATCCTAATGCTTATGTATAACAACTATAAAGGTGGGTTGGGTTGGAAGGACATCCCACAAGCCAAGTGGTCTTCCCGCAGCTTTGACCTTAACTTTAGAACATGCCACCGAGAGGCCTTGACCTTTGGTTTTGGTTAAATCTGTGGGCAACAAGGAACCACAGCACTTAGATTGGCTGTTAAGATGAATTGAATGTTCAATTCAATACTGGAAACTAGCTGGGTGTGACACTAGAGAAGGAAAGTCTGCCCCAAAGAGTAGAAAATAAATCTAAAATCTAAAAGTAATTAGAAGATATTATATTATTAAAGGCAGAGCAATGTGGTGAAGAAATGTACTTATTAAAAAAAAACACTTTTTTTCATTCCATACATCACTTGGGGAAACCACGTGGACTTACGTGCCGGCGCAGCTGCACTGGATTCAGCAACTCGGATTAGATGAACACAAGTTATGACATCATTACACTACTAGATCTGCACTCAGAAAATACTTTTCTCCTGTGTTGAGGTTAAAGCAATCAGGATTCCTATAAATTCATCACAGATGTTTTATGAGAATGATTGATTTAAAACTTTAATGATTACCATGTGCAGTGTGGCAACCAGCTTGGGACTAGTTCAGGCAAGGGTCTCGAGCAGCATTTTAAGCTTTCTTTTAGCCCCTCTTCATGGCTTTTTCCAAATATTCCATCTTATTCGCAGGTCTTTTCAGGAGCAAGAACTGCTTGTCCCTCAGATGCCTTCTGATGTTTCTTGCCCTCCAAGCTTGCTGCTACTCTTGCAATCTCACCCCCTCCCCACCTTCCACATGTAGGCTCTATCTCTGTGGAAGGGAGTTAAGTTATGTTCATCAAGTCCAGTATCTCTACAAATATAAGTGGTGATTGATTACAACAAAGCCTGGACACCAAGCTTAAATATTTTATTATTAAGAAATCATTTGAAGTCTTCATTGTGAGAGGTGACTGGCTAAAATGAATTGACAGCAGTTGTTCAGTGCTTTGGATTATTTGATGTATTTACAAGCGCCCGTCTCTTCTCCAGCTGCTACAAATCTCCTAAACAAGTAGCCACAGAGTTGAAGCAATGTCTCACACATGTGCTGTTTCTCAGGGTTAACTTGTGTGTCCAAACTCCAGGTGTGATTCTAAGACAGAAGAAGTTTTGATTTACAGGCTCATTACAGACTGATCCAAGGACATTGGTTTAGTATCAAAAGACGGTATCATTATCCCGTTTTACGACAAAGCAGTTTCCCTAAGGGGACTCTAATTACATCATTGTCTGCCTTTCACTTGACTCCCAGCAGGGGAATTATTGGTAATCATCCATGTAATGCAGTGCCACTCACTTTTTGACAACTGAGTGAAAACACAATGCTGTCTTTGTCCTTTAGATATATAATCAGAGTCATATAAACAGAGCTGAAAACCCTCCATCTGTTCCCAAGGCTTGGGTTATTTCATGTGCATTAATTTATATATGAACTTAGCACAAAAAGTAAGGACATTTGTGTTTGATAGGTAATTTCTTTATTGTAACAATGCTTTGTGGCTATAAATCTTATACGGTCAGAAAGCCTGTTTATTTCCCTTTTAAGTGGTGTCACATTTCTAAGGAACATGGATTTGTGAGATGAGCAGCAGCGCTGAGTATGTGTGTTGCCACATTAATACTCTCGTATTAAGCTTCTGGTACCTACAGTTGAACGTTACCTCCAGAGATCAGATCAGATTCTGCATACGGCAGCTGGATCGTGGAGTCAAAGTGCGGAGAAGATGCAGAGAACACTATAGACTGATAGAGTAAAATCTTTTGTTGGAGGCAGTGTGATGGTGCGGGGCGGCATATTCCTCGCTGGAAAAACCAGGCTCGTCATCATTGGAGGGAATCTCCATGCAGAGAGATGTCGAGATGAGATTCTGCAACCAGAGGATATCCTACATCTTGACAGTCTGGGACCAAATTTTCTTACGTTTTGTGCTAAAATTATATATCTGGGGAGTTAAAAAAAACTTGATATCAAACTGTGACTACAATATTGAAAACTTCTTTTATAAAACAATACATTTATTTTTATTTTATTTTGAGCATGGTCCTTTGATTGGCAGCCAGCACAGCCATTGGCTTGCTGTCATCACTTTTGCAACTTAACATTTAGTACTGTATTGACCTCTGAGAGTAGTTTATGGGCTATAAGAACTTACCACACAGTCTTTATATTTATATTCTGCAAGAGTACAGTTGTTTGTGCTCTTAATTGTATTTACAGTACACTACTGTGAATGCCTGTGGGTTTTCCTGAAAGAGTCTGAGGATTAAGTTTAGCAACGCAGCCGGAAGCTCGTGCTACCCCAGAGTTGGTTAAACGCAGTTGTCATTTCTGATTTCACCACTGCCACCATGTGAAATGGAAGATGTTATTGCAAATGACAGTGCTTTGTTTACACGTTGATCACATCTTGATAGATTTATTCTAAAGTCACTGATTACCTGTGGCTGTGAAAAGTCTGTGCAATGTGTGAAAATGTGTAAAAGAAAAAAAAGACATGATGTTTTGCTATGTGTGCAACAGCGTTACAAATGTGGCAAAAGAAAGTTGAACTAATGGCAGTGATACACTGGACTATATTTGTTGGTGTGACTCAAGTTTGGTACATAAAATAAAATAAACAAAAAACATCCGCTCTGCATGGTTACCTCAGCTGAAACATCCATCTAGACAAAAGATGTACATGCCAGCTTGTATTAGGAATCTGTGTTTATACAGTGCTCTGACTTTTTTATTTTTTTAACATACATATATGCATTGATGTGTCAGCCTGCAGGAAGACATGTCAAGGCACATAGTTTGTCAGGACAGTTACCAGTTCAGTAGACAGAGCTCCTGCTAAAGGAGAGAACTCATGCAGTGATGGGTTGTGTATTTGTATCAGTAAATGCAAAGAAATGTCATGCTTTTCTAAGCTGTAAAGTCCATATAATCCATGCATGTGAAGTCTAAATTGAAAGCAGCACCTTTGGTGTGCCGTTACAGAAATTCTCTCAGTTTCACAGTGCCACCAAAACCAACCATATCATGAATAATTCCTACAATAATGCCCCAGATTATGCAATGCCAGACAGGGGAAGATGGGCAGTTTGGAAGCTCATTGTTTGACTTTCAGGGGCTCAAGCCTTGAGCGGAGAAGAGAATGAGTTAGATTGATAAATAAGAGTGTATAAAGGGTGAGCAGTGCTTGCGGGTCTCCCAAGGATATTGCTGAGGAGTCTGCACACCTGCTCTGACTGTCAAGCACCAGTAGGCTTTAGTGATCTGGTTTAAGGTAAATTTAGCACAAGCCGCTGGGAATTTTACATCCCATTCTCTTTTTCATAACACAATAGATGTTGGAGTCAGGAGAAAAGTCAAATAAATCATCCACAGGTAGCCATTGGGGTCTTCAGTCACTGACTTAGTCAAATTAAAGAGTTAAGATTCAAAAGTTGCTCACCTCCCTATGGCTAAATTAAAATAAGTCATTTGGATGCATAAACGAAGACGTGTGAACTGATACACATTAAAAAATGTTGAGGGCTGCTGAAACTCTCAGTTGCTTTAAGTCAAGGTTGAAAGCCTTTTTACTTACTGCTATATTTCAGTAATCCACCATAATGCACTACAGCCTTTATTTATATGTCTGTCTGTCTTTAATTTCTGGTTTTAAACTCTTTTACTTTTTAATGCATTTAAATATAGATAGATATATATATATATACTGATGTAAAGCACTTTGAATTGTATTGTACATGAAATGTGCTATACATATAAATCAGCTTTGCCGTGGGTCAAGAGACAGTTGTTTGAGTAAAGGTTTTCAGTAGATAAATTGAGAGTGAAAATACTCTTGTACTGCTGTCATCCCGCTGTGTTTGTTAGGATTCTAACGCAACCTTTCCAGAAGAGTTGCTTCTATCTCAAAGGTTTTGTAGACAGCCAGTCATCATCGGTTGAAAATGCTTTCATAAAGTTATTCAGGTCCTTCACATGACAAATGGTGCTGATGTCCATATCTAGTGTTGTACTAAGGTTTGTTACTTACCAAATAAAATAAAAATAAAAAACCAACAACTTTAATTTATTCCACTCTAAAGGTTCCTGCAGTGCAGCTAGTGTGTGTGTAAAAAAAAAAAAAAAAGGAGTTGGTATTTATGGAGTAGAGGCCCAGCATAGAGGCTCACTCAGGACAAGTGATTAACATGTACTTATTTCTAATTTATGTATTACTTCTACTGAGTTATACAATTTTCACAATAGATTCAGTAGCATCGATGTTCACAGAGCTGTTATTTATTTTATTTATTCTTTTTAATTACAGAGAAGTGAAAATGTTCTTTTTTTTCCAGCTCTGACTGTCCTGAGAATGGAGACACAGATCCAAGTAGTCGAGGTGATCCCTAGATACCTTTTTACATTGTTTATTTGTTCAAACTTATAACAAAGGTCATGACAAAAATAGTCACAAATATACACATTTTAAAAAGGAGTTCTGTGAAAGTTCTAGATGTTTTAATTATTTATTGTTTTCACATGATACAAGGGTTAACTGGTTACTAAAGATAGTTTCATGCAGGACAAAATGAATGAAAACTTCCTTATGATATGTTTCCATGTAAATTTCACTTCATTAGCACCATGGATTGTGCATGCCAAAATCTTATTTAGAAAAAAGTTTCACAAAACTACTGCTCTGAAATACAGGAGTAGGATGAAGAGTATGCTGTTTTCCTATGAAATACTGTGGAGATGTAATTTCTCACATTCTTATATTTAATTCAGTCAATTTTTTTCTCTAAAATGTCCAGAAATTATCATTCTGGGGTTTATGTTTGATGATTTTATTCAGTGGGAGCATAACCTGAGAATGTCAAGGTTATTCTCCTTCACAATTTTGTGTTTCATACTCTGCTTCAACCACCAGCTCCCACTGCCATCCACAAGTCAGAAGGTCTTTTTACATGTTGACATGCTCTTAGGTGAAACACTGAACAACACTTTGCTCTTGATGTGCTTGTTCATGGGTGTGTGATTGTGTGTATGGAAAAGGAAACGCTATTCTCAATAAGAAACACATTTCAAAGCTACTTTTTACTTGGTCATGGTTATACATTAAAAGGTAACCCTTTAGTACTGAGATAAAGCATTCACATAGTTCCTGAAGTCCATGGCTGACCCAGTATGAACCTTCCAGACCCCTTAGCTCATCTGGATCTGGTTTTTTATCAGTTCCCAGAGTCAGAACCAGACATGGAGAAGCTTCCAGAAAACCTCAGATCAGCTGAAACACTCAGTTGATTTAAATCCAGGTTGAAGACTCACCTGTTCTCAGCTGCATTTGAATAAAGCTCCAAATCCACACCATTTTACTTTTAAGCTTAAGTTTCAAAACATGATTACATTTTAACCACTGTTTTTATCTATTGTTCTTTTTTTCATTCTTTCCTTTGTTTACATTTTAAATCATGCTTTTTTATTTATGTGATGTTTCAATGTCTCTGTAAAACACTTTGAATCACCTTGTTGTTCAATTGTGCTTTACAAATGAACCTGCCTTGCCTAATATGGGATGGCTCTGGCACAATGAGCAGAGTAGGTGGCCCTCCAATTTGAAGGTTGGCAATTAGATCCCCAGCCCTGCCAAGTGTCAAAAAGTGTACTTGGACAGAACTCTGAATACCATACTGTCCATTATATGCTCATCAAGGTATGACTGTAGAAAGTTAGATCTGCTATATATAGAGTGCATATATATGGTTAAAAATATGCTATTTAAGGTCATTTACCACATTCATTATTTTGCTATCATAATATTGTGCCAGCACACAAATGTCACCTTAATTTCCAATAAGTCAGTTGTCTTTTTTTTTGGTATAAATCTAACAAGCCTGCAGGTCTCTGGTTTGTGCTGTTACTATGACAGCTGTTGTGAACATTAAAAGTTTACTGGAAGCATCTCCAAACTCATCCATTAAGGCAGCTGCCAGTGAAGAGAAGATTTAATATCCCAAGCGCAAGGAGACTCAATTCACACTGCAACCCTTGTGTTGCAGCTTATATCTGATGGTTTTGAAAGACTCTTCATATCACATTATAGACTGTCACACTGGGTTTGGACTGACTTGAAGGATTTGCACAATGAGCTGGCTGGTTTATTTTTCCAGTTTTCAAAGCCCATGAAAATTTTTGTCTCCATAACATAAAATATTCATGACTAAATAAATAATAAACTAAACAGAATTCTATAATAGATGCTCTTTATTACATTTGCAACATCCATCCATCCATTATCTATACCCGGTTATTGCTATTCAGGGTCATGGCGATCTGCTGGAGCCTATCCCAGTTCATAAACAGTCTATCGCAGGGCATTTCCAACATTATAATGAAATGATGTCGAATGTCTTATGCAGTTGTGGTTTAAATATTTCCAAAACTATAACTGGGTCAGGAACCCATTGACCTGCACAATGCCAGACCAACGTAAATACAACACAAACAGACAGACATAGTTCTTATGTTGTTCAAAAGCCTTATAAGCAGCACCGTTGAAAAGTGACTGCTCTTTCTATGGTGGTGAAACCAATCCGACTGTGGTCAGCTAGTGCCATCAAACGTACTTTATGTGTGACTGGTACGCAAACGCTATTTCTAAAAACAAACCACTTTCCAGGTTTTCATGATTTTGGATGTCAGTTTCTTTCCAGTTCTCGTTCAGTCTCATGAGAATCATATTAAAAAAAAAAAAAATGCTTATTGGACAACCTCAGATTATGTCAGGTCCTGCCATAAATTCATACATGATTACCCTTTTTGGTATCATATATACCTTGTGTTAAAAGGTTTGGACAAGCTTATGCATTAAATATATTCAAACATGAAGGTAATCTTCTACTTTATGTTTCTCAGTTTCATGGTTTTGAAATGTTTTCTTGTACTGGTATTTAATTTAGTTTTACGATGCTGCATGTACTTGTATTTTAGCTACGTTTAGCACTGCCATTTTGCTAAACCATTCAGTCAATATCTCATTGAAGCCTTGAGACTTTCAAAACATGTTCTAGTTAAGGATCAGATTAGCCAGCAAACATTCTGAAGTCATTTAGAGTAAATTACACCATTATGATTTACTATGATCTATTATTTAACTTTGATAAGATTTGAGTTCAGGAGTCTAGACTGGTTTGAAAAGATGTATTTACAATTACAATTCAAATATTGCTAGCTCGGTCCATGTGAAGTCCAGGTTAGAGAGTTTTTTTGGTGTGACTGTAAACAAAATTAAATGGTATTATTGTCCATATCACTGAGCTCCATAGCAGAGATGAGAACAATGTCAGCTATTGCTACAATAAACAAAGCAAGAACTTTAAGATGTACAAATGGCAATAAAGTATTCTATTCTATATGGATGCAAACAGTTTTTTGTTATAATTTTCTTTTCCTTTTTTCACACAAGCAAAGTGGGTGTTAGTTTGACCGGGTATCCGACTTTTCGATTTTCCAAAAAATCCAGTGGAAAAAAACTGCTATTATGAGCCAAATGCCAATCTGAATAGGTGGGTCTTTAGTTTCCAGGACCAGGTCACTCGTCCTGATCCAGCAGTTGTAGCAGAAATGTCTATATCTCCTTCTCCAAAGGTAACTCCTTTAGCTGTACCATGGAGACCTCAAGGGGTTCATAAGCCAACCAAGAGACATAATCTCTCCAGGAAGACCAGTATCTTCCCCTCCTTCTGATAGAACGTGTCTGAAATGCCTGTGCTGTAAGATATCCAGTAGACACCATGACCAGACGCTCAAACCAACTCAGTTGGCTTTGATGTGGAGGAGCAGTGACTCTAGTCTTGTATGATTGAACTTCTGACCCCATTCCTAAGGATTACCCCAGCAACCCATCAAAGAAATATTTAAGATGCTTTCATTCACAGTTGCATTCTTGCAGTCTTTACCCACAGCTAATGACTATAGGGAAGGGTTGGAAAATATGACCCCTGCCAGTAAAATTTCTATGTTTCTAAATTTGTGTCCTGAAGAACAAACTATTAGCTCTCTTTAAAAAAGAAATTGTCTACCTAACAGCCAGAACTCTCAGAAAATGTGTGAACTGACAATGACTTAACTTTCTATGCATGTTAGTAGCATAGAAATGGCATGCATAGAAAGTCTGCCAGCTACTATTATTGTTGCAGACAAGGAAATTCTTTGCATTATTTGAGGTTGTACAAAGACCGATAAAAATCTACATGTAGGTAGGATCAGTTGGTGGTAGAGTGTCACAACAGTACACAGGCAATGTGTGACTAGTGTTTCATTAGCCTGTGAGTTTTTTTTTTGGGGGGGGGGGGTTAGCCACAATTTCTGCTCTATGATTTTAATTATTTGGATAGCTAGGCTTTGTGTGATAAAATTACCAGTGGCATCTAACAGAGTGCCCAGTTTATTAGAAAATACTGTACAAACAGATTGCTGTCCATGTAAAATTTCAAAACTTTGCATGACCAACATATTTGTCTTTTTCTGCTTCTATAAGCAGCACAATTAAACATATTTAATCTTATTTACTAACTCAGAATAATAATAAAGAAAAGATGTTTAATGGACAAAAAGAAAAAGATGAGTTTTTCAGCATTGTATCATGGTGTGGACAGGTAAAAACTTATGGCAGCATTAACAGGTCTGTTTCTAAGAGGGGTCTGTGACATTTATGATGGCTAAACCATCAATCCATGTCTCCATTACCAGGAAGGCAAGAGAATTTTCGGCAACTCATAGAACATCCCCCCAAACACAGTTTGGTGTTGACATGGCGCTGATTGGAAATGCTGTGGGCATGAGATGGTGTTAGTCAGCTGTTTAATGTCCCCTTCAAATATTCTGTATCTGACTACTTTTTAGGTAACTAAAAGCTACCTTTAGCCGCCTCTTGCCATCAGTCTCATCCTCGCATCCTGCTGAGGATACTGATAGCATATCAAAGTCCTTTGCCGTACTCCTTATGCTTCTATGGTTCTTCACCAGACTTACTGTCTCTATCCCACAGTCCATATTTGTGTCAAAACACAAAACTGTGGACAAGGGGTAGGGTCGGTAGCAATAAAGGAGAGGAGGCAACTAACACTATATTCCCAAAAGTATTTGCTCACTCACATGAAAAAAATCAGAATAATTTGTTCCAGTCACTTCCATGACCACAGGTGTTTAAAATCAAGCACCTCGGCATGCAGTTTTTACAACTATTTGTGAAAGAATGGGTCGCACTAACGAGCTCAGTGAAGTCCAGCGTGGAACTGTGATAGGATACCACCTGTGCAGAAAATCCAGTCATGAAATTTCTTTGCTTCTAAATATTCCAAAGTCAACTGTCAGCCGTATTGTAAGAACATGGAAGTGTTTGGAAACAACAACAACTCAGCAATGAAGTGGTAGGACACGTAAACTGACGGAGCGGGTCGGTGGATGGTGAGGCGTATAGTTGCAAAGATGTTGCCAACTTTCTGCAGAGTGAATCACTACAGACCTCCAAACTTCATGTGGCCTTCAGATTAGCTCAAGAGAGCTGGGAACAGTTTGGAGTCGGCCCCTTCTTCTTCCAACATGACTGTGCACCAGTGTACAAAGCATGTCCATAAAGACCTGGATGATAGAGTCTGGTTTGGATGAACTTGAGTGGCCTGCACAGAATCCTGACCGCAACCCGATAGAACATCTCTGGAATGAATTAGAGTGGAGACTGAGAGCCAGAACCTCTCGTCCAACATCAGTGTGACCTCACAAAAGCACTTCTGGAAGAATGGTCAAAAATTCCCATAAACACACTCCTAAACTTTGTGGACAGCCTTCCCAGAAGAGTTGAAGCTGTTGTAGCTGTTACGTCATATTGAACCCTATGGATTAGGAATGGGAAGTCACCTAAGTTCACATGCAAGTCAAGGCAAGTGGGCAAATATTTTTTGGCATATAGTGTATATCACTGAAATTGAGGCATCAGATTTTGAGCAAATAATGCCATTTGAAAAGTACTTGGGGAAACGAATACAAAATTGAATGAAAAAACAACTGACAATAAATCTTTATTTGTTAAGAGACCTCTAATTGACTCAGTTGAGCTTTGCAAACTACAGCCTGAAACAAATGGGTGCAAAATCATCACTTTATTATTTAGTTTTTATTTG
Organism: Xenentodon cancila; assembly: GCA_014839995.1. Taxonomy (NCBI): domain Eukaryota; kingdom Metazoa; phylum Chordata; class Actinopteri; order Beloniformes; family Belonidae; genus Xenentodon; species Xenentodon cancila. The sequence goes on from CM026197.1 coordinate 31,163,320, forward strand.
TTTTATATTGTCATCTTTGCTCTAAAAGATCTGTTTCCTTTGTTTTGGTATATCTTCTTTCCACCGGCAAACGGTTTACCTCCATTTAAGTGACAAATTCCTCCTCCCCTGTTCATCATCACTTCTACCCAGGTCATCACCCGGCTGAAGGTAAAGGAGCGGAACCAGTAACAGACAAATGCACCTTAGGGTAATGGTAACTGAGTTACTTTTTTAAAGTGTAATACTTTATTTAAAAAGTAAAATATTAAAGTTTTAGTTACCAACAAGAGTAACTGTTACAGTAATGCTTTACTACCCAACACTGCTTAACACTGAGGGAAATAAAGAACTTTGCCTATGAACTTACTAATATGAATTCCATTAGAATGCCTGACTCCTGGGACCCCGGACTGCTCAGTTTGTTGTGTGGGCGCACTATATACAGAGGCTATCGCCCTCATGAAGGTGGCACAGCTTCAAATCCTGGCCTGTGGCTCTTTACTCGATGTCTTCCTCCCTCTCTCTACTGAAAATTTCCCGTCTAGCCGCTTTCAAAATAAAGGCAAGTAGAGCCAAAAATAAAGTAAAATAAAATGCCTGATTCCTGGTCAGAGGTGCCGCAAGCCAGTCCTGACAGGTTCACAACATTATTGAAACAGCACCTTTTTTTTTCCACATGGAAAGCCAGAAGCCTCAAGCATTGCCCAAGCAACACCATTCAAAAAAAATTGGAGCCATCTTTGAGAATGTTGAGGCAGTGATGATAGGGTTCAGGTTTCTTCCATTTCATTTATGGGATAAGGTGCACCATTGTGCAGACACCAAACAGGTTGCCAGGTGGTTGCCAGGCAGGAGTATAAGCAGGTGGCTTCAGTGACTTTTATGTGAAATTCAGAAATCTACTTTTGGTATCTATCTATCTATCTATCTATCTATCTATCTATCTATCTATCTATCTATCTATCTATCTATCTATCTATCTATCTATCTATCTATCTATCTATCTATCTATCTATCTATCTATCTATCTATCTATCTATCTATCTATCTATCTATCTATCTATCTATCTATCTATCTATCATAATTTTTATGACCTCTATCATATAAAAGAATAATTACATAGGTGTATTAAATTGATTTCTTCTTTAACCCAAGATAGCAGAGCTGCAGTTGACAGTGATTTGCAATTTCAAAAATGTGGCAAGACAGAGAAATATTACTAACACTGAAAAGTATGCAGAATTCAGCCTCAGTGTCTGCTCATTGTAACCACTGTAAAAAATTGAATTTTTTTACTACTCTAGATCATTTGAACATATACTCTCACCTAGATGGCTGGTATGCTGAAAAAAAATCAACAACAAATGAGAAAAGTCAATAAGAAATGGTCCAAAACTGTCTTCTTATTTTAGTATATTATATTTTATTTTATATATATTTATACTGTATTTTTACTGCAAATTAGCAAATACCGAAACTCACCTAATTTACATGTTTTGTTTAGCACTGCTGTTTAAAAGAAATGTGCTTCACTGTGGATTTCAGTTTACTTGCGCAGTGTTGACCAGTGATGTGACCCCAGAGCGCCTAAATGAGAGTGGGGTGTGGTGGGGGCGTGGTGGGGGCGGGGTGGGGGGGTGAGCGGAGCTCTGTCAGTGGACAACTCGAGGCACGTATTACTCGTTAGCCCCGCTTGTTCTCCCATTTAAATGGGAACTTAATGATTTATAGATGTTTGCTTTAAAAAGTCATTGGCATTAATCCCATGGCTCATTAACCATTTAATTAAAATTAAATTCAGTGTTAGGACTAAAGCAGATTGAGAGTATTTCCTCCTGGTGGGAGGCTGTTGAATCACTTCATTTTCAGAAAAGCCTCATGTGACGGGTTTGTGTGCCAACACACAACACATGTAGGAGGAACAAATGCCTGCAAAGTCAAACGCAGGCTGGTCAGAGTGGATGAACACAGCTCATTTTCAAGCTACCACTGAGAATACACCCTGAGTCTTTCTGTTTTGCCAGAGTGTGCTTAATACGGTCGTATACGCATATTGACCTAGGAAGAGAATTGTTTGAATTAATGAAGCACAACTCTCTGAACAGTTCTTGGAAAGCAGAGGGAAGGAGTGTGGCTGTTTATCCTCATCAGCAGCATCTTAAGTGCAATAAGCTTCAAGTGGTAAACAGGTGAGTCATGACCTGGATATAGAGTTAGGCCTTTTTCTAAACTGCTGGGGATTAGTTGCATAAACATGAGTTTGAACCATGACACAGCACGTACCTTGATACTAGCTGGTATTTGCATTTTCCAGCCAACTACCTGCAATTGTTCTGTGTAGAACAGCACATCAGTACTCTGTAGGACTGTACTCATCAGCCTAAAACATAGTAGGGTTGCATCATCACTTACTATAATTTTAGATTTGCCCAAAATCACCTGCTGATACTACAGATACCAGGAAGGGTTGTTCTTAGTACATACTTATTATAGAGAGAACATTTGCTGCCTGTTTTGCGGAATTTCATTGTCTGGTGCAACGGCCAAATATTCTGTCTTTTCTGAGTTTAATTGAAGGAAATAATCTGACCATTTCTTGACATCTGTCAATCAAACAAACCTGACAAATTATACAATTCAGTTTTGACAAGAACTCTGTAGCTGAACATCATCTGCATAACGTGATAGAAGATGTTGGTCAAACAGGTTCTAATCCTAAAGCCAGACTATACAGTATTGTGTAAACAGAACAGGTACCCAAATCAGAACCCTGAGGAACCCTTATAACAGAAGTGACAACAAATTAGCAAACTCCATCATAACACAACTTCAGATTTTCTAGATACCATGACTTCACAGGCCTTTCTCAGAGTACAATTATCCAGCGTTTTTACAGATGTGCACTCAAACTTTTTAAAACATATATATATATATATATATATATATATATATATATATATATATATATATGAAACATTATCATTAATCTCAAAGAAGCCCCACAGAAATCCCCACAGAAAAGGGAGGTGAAAAGGAGTCACGGGGCTCAACTGATCCCCCAAAAAATGTCTTCAGTGCTGAGCAAAGATTTGATTAAATATTATGTTTTTTCTGTGTCTCTCTTATTTTGAACAAAGCATGTCACAGACATGATTTATATCTTAGTTGATTGTGTCAACATTTGGGGAAAAAAGAACCGGGACCCCGGATGGCTAAGCGGGTCGAGCGGGTGTACCATATGCAGAGGCTATTGCCCACAAGCACGTGCCGCAGGTTCGATTCTTAGCCTTGGGCTTTTTACTGTGTGTCTTATCCACTTTCAAATTAGTAAGAACTGTACAGCATGCAGTTCACTTACAAAAATTCAGAAATTTAGACCATAACAATAACAATGTCTGTGCATTAAATATAAAGTTAGTGCCTCTAATGCCCGTTTCACACAGGATTAAACAAACTGATTCACCGCAGCAGGAAGAAAAGCCCTTCGATATAGTTCCTTCAGACACTTGGGATGTAACAGTGTCACTGAAGGAGCTGCTCAAGGTTGGCACTGCGTCATACGGAAGGTGGGAGTCGTTCTCCAGCGAGGATAATAGTTTGGTTACCACCCTCCTTTCTCCCACCTCCCGTATTAAATCCAGAGCGGGTCCCCAGATCAACTTATCTATTTTTTTTCCCTTTAATTTCCATACCAATGCGTCATGTCTGAGCTTTGTAAAGTAAAAATTCCACCGTGAATTACCTAACCTATTTCACCAAACACAGAGGTCATAAGATAATTGAATCACCACCGAATGTGCATGTCAGGAACTTGGTGATGTGCTGACTGGAGTTTTTTTTCTTTTTAATTCTCTCGTTGCCTTTTCTGCCTCTTTCCCAGTGTAAGTATGGCAGTTGCAATACTTAGGGTGATATTACAACTTTGGCCTACGCCCACCCCATATAGTGTCATGATCTCATATTTTAGATGATAAACATACAGAAATGAATTAACATTAAGTTTCACATGGAGATGCCACATCAGCAGAAGAACGACAATGAGATGATGACATGTGTCTACATCATGCAGTAAGAAACTTTTCATCTTTCATGAAGTTCAAAGTTTACTATTAAGTTCACTGTTACCATGGCAACTTTAAACATATGCCAATACGACATTTTCGGATTTTGTCACTTGTCAAAATATGATGTGTTGTGACTGAAATCTAACACTGGAGTGTCTGATCAGAAGCTTTCAAATCAATATTCATATTTAGTGTTAGATAAAGGGTAATTGTTAAACAAAATGCTCAACGTCTCAATGCTCAAAAGGCCTCAGGGTCACTTCCGGGATGGATGTTCAGAGAAACACTTCGACATATCCAGCGCGAATGAAGTGAACTAAATACAGATGTGTAATTTCAGAATTACTGCAGGTCCAAAAGTCATTTTAGTCGAGTGCAAATAGTACTTTAGCTTTAGATAACCAAAATGTAAGTCATTACTGTCTTCAAAAAGTAAGAATTTTTTTAAGTTCTTTTTTTCATATGTTCTTCATTTTGTCATTTTGTTTTCTGTAGTGGTGTTTCCATCACTCCTTTACATTTAATCTTGAAAACTATTAGCAGTGGAGTTATTAGTTTTAACTAACATAATTCCTCAAATACATTTTTGTGGCAGTCTCGTCAATAAAGCAAATATAAAGTCAACTAACAAATCGTTCAAAGAGCGCCCTATAGTTGCCTTTCAACAAGTATGCAACTTGTTTGTGGTGCAGTTTCTACAGTAATATGCTGTAGTGACAACAATCCGGTCTTGGATGATGATTAGTCACACATTCCAGATTGTGTTAAGTTGGCTCTTTTATTAGTCAGTATTTCTTTGAATTAGGGTCATAATATATGCTTTAAAAAGTGAGTGATTGTTAGTAAATTCAAGATTCATTGGATTTATCACAACATTCTTGTGATAAATCTGTCCAGTGTCTGGTTCATTGGTTTATCAGTCTAGATTTCCAGAATTTGTGTTCTCTCATTCACCACCACCACTCCTATCTTGGCTTTGGGGCTTCCAACCTATGCTCAGTTCAGATGCTCCTGTACACTAGTCCAGCTACTTGGTCATGGTGTTCCATGTATGCCTTACCTTTCTGCCTCTTGTATCTGTGCTGGATGGCACCTTGGCCTTGTTTGTTGTTTAACTCCAGCTCTGGTTATATTTCTTCTTGTTTAGGTTTAATTGCTCAACATGCAACATAATTTTGCCCAACAACTCAGGTTGGACGTATTTGGAATTATTGGTGAGGTAACAAACAACAATGGAACAGTAACTGAATGAAACATATTGATCCTGAAAAGCAGCAAAACAATAGTGTATAAATACTTTCTTAAACGCCGGTGCTTGAATGTTACTTGTTACTGCAAGCAACATGTTTTTTTTCAAGAGTGGTTTGCTGGAGGACCAGAAGAGACCAGGGAGGCAGGAAGTAGGAAACATAAGTCTTTATTAAGGGTCCCATATTATCATTTTCCTCAATTTCAATGGTTCAAAATTGACTGACACTGTCATGTACCTTGTCTGCAGGCTTTCTAGTGCCATTTTAAGTGGTGCATGATTAATTAAGCAATGAATAAAACTAGCAGGTATACTAGCAGCTTGAATAATTTTTTTTTTCTTAAAGAAACTATGGATTTTTTAAACATGAACAATATTCATAAATCCAATATCCATCCCCACATTCAGATTAGGCCAAAAAGAAACATCCTCCAATTATATGTAATTCTGGCACATAACTTGCAGTGATGCGTCTCTGATTGGTGTAGAAAAATAATCAATAATAGCAGACTGAGCAGGGAGAAGAGGGACAGGGACCAAGCAGGTCGCTCACGGCAGCCCACAGAATACAGGCGAATTAAGGTCTATTTATACTCCACTTTCGTACATCTGTCCATTTTAAACGCTTCTGTCACTGTCCTTCACACTTCTGTACATCAGTAGCGTTCGTGTGGTTGTTTAGCAGCGCATCCACCAGGGGGCAGTGATGAGTTAATGACTTATCTGTTGTTTTAAAAAACTTTCATATAAACAAATTTTATATATATATATATATATGTATAATTCGAGTCTAGGCAGCATGATTTTCTTCTGTTTTGTTTTTTCGTATGTGGTCAATGATGGAGTAATTTTGCTCAATACTGCCCACATTACTTCTGGTAGTATTGCACCGTTTCGTCCGTAAAATTAAACATCAAGGCTCTATACCAAAAGACAGATGAAATAAAGGCAGGATACGGAGGGAAGGCTCCATCCGTCCATTTGAAACAGAGACTGCAAATGGACTTTTAGGCTGCATGACCTTATAAATCATGATCAAAGAAATCTGACCGTATTGTGGCTCTTGGTCCATATGTGATTGGATCGAAACTGCATATTTTGACACGTGAACTGCAAATTTCTGCTGCTGCATGATATCCAAAAATAAATTAAAAAAAACGTGGATTTAAAGGCAATGTGGGCAGACAAGGCTCTATTTGTAAACAGGTGGGCAAAAATAGATTAAAAATAAAGCTAAGTAAGTACTGTGACATAAATAAATTTTACAGGTAAATTAGCAAAGCAGTAAGATTCTGCCTGTTGTTTTTTATTCATTTGCTTTTTTGTTTGTTTTCTTTAATAATATGATCAACTTCTCATAGCTGTTTGTGATTGTCAAAGACTCTTTAAGTTCTAAACAGTTGGATCTTTCTTTGTGATTGAGTGATCTCTTTTACGTGTTCACGTAACAGAGATATCCATCCATCCATTATCTGTACCCGCTTTATCCGTTTCCGGGTCACGGGAGTCTGTCGGAGCCTATCCCGACGCATATCAGGCGAAAGGCAGGGGTACACCCTGGACAGGTCGCCAGTCTATCCAGGGCCACATACAAACAACCAATCACACTCACATTCACACCTAGGGAGAATTTAGAAAGATCAATTAACCTACCCTGCATGTTTTTGGACTGTGGGAGGAAGCCGGAGTACCCGGAGAAAACCCACGCAAGCACGGGGAGAACATGCAAACTCCACACAGAAAGACCCACCGAGCCGGGAATTGAACCGGAAACCTTCTTGCTGTGAGGCAACAGTGCTAACCACTAAGCCACCGTGCTGCCGTAACAGAGATATATCACATGAAACTTTAATGCAAAGGTGAAACAGTATAATTAAGAAGCAGCACTCTATCTCTGGCCCTACATACAGCCTTGGCCCTGTGTGGTACCTTAAACTGCTTTCTAAATGGTTCTATGTTATCCAATATGTGGTTTTCACTGTGTGTTCCTACAAAGTGAAATGAACTTGGTGGGAGGATGGAAGTGAAAAAAAAAGATTGATCGCTACACTCATTGCAGTAATTCAATACCAGTCATTTTCCTATGCAGGCTTTTTATAGCACTTAAAATAGTAACACAGTGGCCTTCACACAGCATCCATGCACACAGAAGTACACAAAAAAGCACTTTGCAGGACAAGATGTGGTTTAAAAGTGCTGTGAAATAAAAGAGGCTTGACCGTATTAATTTATGTGACCAGGAATACTTCTTTGAAAGTGTATTGTTCGCCACCTATGTAAGCTGAGACAGATGGTTCATTTTGGTTACGCGATCACCCCCTCAGTATATTGCATGTATTTAATCATTGAGAAGTTGGATGTTTCACAGGTGTTCTCAGAAGCAAAATGTCCGTATTCTTCATGCAGAGTACAGCCTGAACTTTTTACTGCCAACAGAGTTAAATGAATAACTCTTATTGCAGCTAAACAAATTAGATTTTGACCAACGGCACAGGCCGAATTACAGTCTTACTCTTTCACATTATAAAGTTCAGGGCAGGAGACTTGGCAGACTCATTTTAATCTCAAATCACCAGTTCTACATGTACAGTGTAAAATAATGTCAAATATCCTTGTTAGTGTTACATAGCGGCCTGGAAGTCTGTAATAAAGAAGTGTGAAATAGTCATTATCCAGTCAATGACGTGCTAAACTAATTGCAGAGAAACAAAAGCACAGTCAGGGGCTGTTGCAGGTCTAGGAGAAAATATGTGTTTTTACACAAAAGACAAATGTTGTGTATTGTCTTTCAATGTTTTTTTTTTTCAATGCATTTAAAAAGGCCCACCTGTGATTTAGTAGACTTCTGTGCTGTTATTAAAAATTAAATAGAAAAAGAGCATTGTGTAGTTTTATAGGAGACTCATAATAATAATGACCTAACCTAAACTAACAAAGCCTAAAATTTACACATTTGTTTGTATCACTTTGACAACCTACTCAGGAAAACGCTCGCCTTTCCACCTCTAAGACTCGAAGACTCAGATTTCTAATAAAATCATTAAAAATAAAACACAGTAAGCCATCTTGGAAGTCCATTCCAAGATTATTTCACATGCTGTAAACTGCCGCTACGGATGTCATCAACTCAGTACGATGTGCCTTTTATTTGTTTATGACACAAATCAACAGCAGAATTAGACACCCCAAATAATATTTATTTATTCATGTATTCATTTATTCTGCATCTGACTTGACAGCATTATCAAAGGTCTCTAACTAACATTTTTTAATGGTAGAGAAGGACATTTGTGCAAGTAAATAGATGTAATAATGAAATGTTATTTTAAGAGTCAGTGAGTGGGAGACCACAATGTTGTCAAACACTCCCCATAGCTCCCACTTTAGAAGACTGGGCACATTTTGTCTTTGGCCTCAAGCTATTCACTAAAATCTTGCGGTGATTCATTGGGTTAGAAGTGGAGTTTTCTTGCCTTTGGTTCTTTCTTAAAGAACCAAAATTTGATTTAATATCAAATTGTTACACAAATAATATTTATATATTTGTATTATATATTTGCTTGATTACTTGATAGCACCTTCAGTATATGTGCCAGGATTAAACCACTTTGTTTGAAAGGATGACAAGGTTGTCTTGATTGAACTGATATTATAACTTTTGGACATTTTCTGTATTTACAGATCTGAAATGAGACACACAACGCATGTCACGGTCATGTTGATATTGTTTTACTATAATGAGCAACCAAACAACCTGTGCATAGCTCATGTTCAGCTAAGGAGCCGGTCAACGTGTCAAATATTGAAGCCGTCTGGGAAGTTAACTAGTCCTAATCACATTAACCTAGACTACCAGCTTCTCACTGAGGCCTTACCAGGCCATGTCAATCAAACACTCTGGTTTTTCTAATTTCATTCATAATGAAAAAAAATAATAAATTGCACACAGCAACACTCTTTAAGGGTGGCAGAAACAGTAAAAATAGCCCCATCTGTGAGTCATACAGCTCCGCAGTATTTTATTCCTGATTGCATAAATCAGGTACGTTTTATGAACTCTAAATATTTACCACTGTTTGTCATGGGGGAAAATCTCCTCAATGATGCACATGAGAGACTACCAAAGCGGATGACTAACATGACTGCAGGTAATGGCTGCTGATGGCGCTGTGTGTGATGTAACACAGCACCTCGACGGGTGTTGATGTAAGCAAACACTGTTCCATGTGTAAACCCCCCAAAAATGGCAGCCGCACCTCATTGTTTGGTAACAGTAACAGAGATGCCAGTGGGTTATGACTTTTCCCACTAATGTCTTTGCCAAACTCTGGCCGGAGGCCAGCAGGATGAGGCGCATTGGCAGACGGCACCACATCAATATCCCAACTAGCCACTAGAGCCTGACTCAAACGATCAGGGGCTTTAAAGGTAGCAGCTGGTGAGTTGATATGGGGCTTCCTGCATTCAGCTGAGGGGATTTAGATTTATTTAAATGGCAGAGATTACTTTTAAGAGCTACAGACATTAATTTGTGTTGAGACCTGTGAGATACGGAGGCAGGAGGATTCAAGCAACCAGAGATGAACATGAACGGGTTTGTTATTCACAAATAAACAGATGCATGTTATGTCCACTCGCACACGCAAAGAAAATGTTCAAGGACACATTCTTCCATCTATCACTCAAAAGCAGAAAGACGTAGAAGCAGGTACCTCAAAGTGATCTGATGTTTATTCCTTTAAAGGGAAACTTTTTTTCAGTTGAAACCTCCCCTACTTCCCATGTCTTTTTGTCTGCATTTCAAAGGCGTCATTGTAATTCTTCCCTTGTTCAGTTTCTCTCTTCCCTCACTTACTGTTGTTGCCCAAGAGGTGTTGCTAGTTCCCCGAGGAGCCTGTTGGCTCACAGTCTAAGGCCTTTTGGTTTCCCCCACTGTGTGTTCCTGCACAGAGGCTGATGGGATGCTGGCGCTGGCCCAATGATTTACCGCCTTCAGCTAGGACACTCTCCAAGGAGCTCCCATTCTGCCCGGGTTATCATTTATTTGGGACACATTTGGCAATGCCAGCATCTGGTCCTTCTTTGAAATGCACCGTGCAGAGGCAAAATAAATGAAGGGTATCAAAGATGTGTCAAGCAGGATAGTTAGGAGGAAGGGACTTTGTGTCCCCGTGCAGCATTTCCCTCTGTTCAGAATGTACAAAACACAAAGACTCAACAAAACTTGACATAAATAAGGCTGTTTTAGCCGTGAAAGGCAAGGTAATGTGTCACAGTCATCTGATAACGCAATGTGTGACATATCATAATTTGTCAAAGGCAGCTTTATGTACAAGGATTTTTATTTTGCCTTTGATCAGACAGATTTGAAATGTGTCACATTCAGTCTGTCAAAAGTAACTAGGCTCTGTGGCTGTGTGGTGTTTACTTCACACTTTGTCTACTGGGCACAGAGTGACAATCCCGGCATTCAGACACATCTTTCTGTTCCATTGTTTTTGAGGTGAAATTTTCTGGTTGATACTTATAGACAGGGGAGAAGTGAGAAGTAGTTGAGTGGCAGCATTTTGTTTTGCATTTGTCTCCAAACAGATGCATAGCTGTCATTCAAGCTCCCATTGAAGATTGCTATCATATGTAATTGCTTCAAAGCTTATTCCCATGGATGCCCGCTTACAGATACAGCTTTTTCAGGTGTCATTCAAAGGGACGTTGCAGAGGGGCATGCAGAAGAATCTTCAAAAACATGAATTTAAATATAGAAAGGGCACAGACATTGTGATTCACACCAGCGACTCCTCAGCAAGACAACACTGTACATTTAGTTTGCTTGCAGCTGCATTTCTCTATCACTAGAAATGGTGAAGATGGAATAGAAAAAAAAAACCTTTTAGCAAATTAAATTGTAATATCTTGAAGATTATGTATATTAAAATTTGGTTATTGCCTATTATTGCAGCAAATTAAGCTGAGAGAGATGTCTCTGCATACCGACTTTAATTTTTTTTAAATAAATAAATAAAAATATCTAATGATAATAAGTCTGTCACTGGTGTTTACCTTTATGATTTTAAGAATCAATCAGCCCTTAGCTATGGATTTGCAAGATATGAAAAGATAATTAAAAGATATGAATTTGCAACAGCACACACTTTAGTCCCGCTTTGTCAACACCTCAGGGCTGCAACAGAAAATTATTTTGAAATCGTGGACAGTATGTAAAACATACATGAGTGCTGTTGTGAGACATTAATGACGGAGGAAAATCACAGGTATTTTTAGAAATGAACATTTTAGAGCTGGACTGTCAGAAGAAATGGGAGCATTCGCCTCGCTGTTCTACACCGTAAAATCTGATTAATTAACCTTACTTGAAAAAAAGCATGCAAACCGGTTGAACTTAAAATAATTAAAAAAATAATAAATAAAAAAATTAAAATCAAAAAGTACCCTGGACTAGAGTATTGTGTGTTCTAGCAACTAATGCTTACAAAGTAAAATACACTTACATCCAAGTTAGTGTAACTAAGCCAAACCACTTCAAAGTACTTATCAGTACTATTGTTTAAGTATGTACTACTCAGAAATATAAGTTCAGAATATTAAGCTGCAGGATGTGAACTTTAGTGTGGTGTGGATTCCAAATAACACAATTATTTACGTTAGACAGACTACAGTAAAAATAAGATTTTTTAGTTTTATTTGCTTTAAGAGCAGTCAGATTTACTTTAAAAAAAAAGCATGCAAACTGCACTAAAATTCAATTTAATACAACAGTAAATAAAGACCGTTTTAGCTGCAAATAACACATGTCTAATTAATAATTAGACATGTAGTGAAGGTGTACTTTGTAAGCACTATGGCTAAAACACAAAATAATGCCCACCAATTCACTGTGATTGTCAGATAAATGCAGTGGAGTACAAGTATATGTAAAAATATGCAACACTCAATCACATTAAAGTTAGAACAGGTTCATTTCTTAAATGTTTAATGTTCAAACCACAGCTTTAAAACATTTGTATGTTACAGGAATGTGGCCAATAGCAACAGCAAAACATTTTGTCTTGAAGAAGTGCCATAATTACTCTGCAGACAATAGCAACTGACGCCACTTTTTATACACATGAGCAACCATCAATTGAAGATCATTCATTAAATCAAGTGCACTTTTCATGATACTGACAACTGAACCATTTGTCACCTTTTACCAGTGATTTTGCAGTGCACATAACATAAAACAAATAAAACAGTTATAGTTGAAAAGTCTGAGCACAACCATTTAAAAACCGCTTTGTGACTGTAGCAAGTGCTTTTTTTGCTATAAACAAAACAATTATAACAAAAACAACAATAGAAAAAATACTACTACTCTTCAATAATTGCACGAACGCAAAAGAAGACTTTTTAGAGTGTGGAGTGTTGTGTGGAGTATGACTGGATTAAATTTAAAATGTTTTTTTTTGTTGTTTTTTTATGGTGGAGAACATAAGACAGGTCACACAGCAGGAAAAGTGCTTGTGGTATGTTTGTGAGATTTTCCATCACAGTACCTCCTTCCAGGATGATGACAGCTGATCTTCTCTGATAACAGTCAACAAACCAACAGTCACATGTGCCCAGGCCTCATCATTGTTTGAATCCTGTATGACATCAAATCTCCATTACGACAGTAAAATATTCTAAATCTGCTCTGTCTACACTGCCTACAAAACTTGTTCAGTAATGTTTCATTAATTTCCCTGTATCTTTTTGTTTGACAAATGTGTTCCTGTTTATGCTCCAGTAGTCATCTGAAGCGTTCCCCAGAAGTGTCACCTGACTGCTGCGATTATCAACTGTTATTTCAGCCTATTGGCTCTGTCAGGTCCAGAACGTTGGACCAGCGCGATCCAACAGGCTGACGGTCACAAAACAATCAGTAAATCAATCAAAAAAATCAGTTTTACAAAAACTGGCATTTCCCATTTCAAGATACACTTGTGTTCGAAATAATAACAGTGTTTAAAAAAACAAAAATCTCAAAATCCTTATAGTAGCTTTTATTTCCAAATACACAGATACATTGGAAACACCACACCTTCTATTCCATATCAAACCAGGAAGGAAATTCTGTCACATTTGGTACTTAATGTTTATTTTTTTTAAAGTGATGAAAGAGCAATAATAATAAATAATAAATAAATAAAACTAATGATAAATAGTTTCCAGTTCAATTAGTAAGGTCATTGATTCTATAGGTGGCCCTTTATAAAGGATGACAGGAGATATTGTACATGTTGGTTTAAGTTCATTTCTCTAAAAACCTGAGGAAAATGGGTCATTTCAGACATCAGCTGACTGGAGAGGAAGGAACAAGAAAATGAAAATGCTCAGCTAAAATCATCTAAAATGCTTTAAAATTTTAAAAACACGAGACGATAGAGCTGGAAAAAAGAGAAAATCACCATTGGAATGATGGGAGAGTAAATGATGGACTGGCGACCTGTCCAGGGTGGACCTTTTCCTTTTGCCTGTAATGAGCTGGGATAGGCTGCAGCAGATTCACATGATCCCATACAGGATTGCATATAAAATGGATGGATGGATGGATGGATGGATGGATGGATGGATGGATGGATGGATGGATGGATGGATGGATGGATGGATGGATGGATGGATGGATGGATAAAATGACAAGGCTCAGCCAATGATCAACTCCAGTGGGATCAAAGAAGTTACCTGTGACTACTGGAACAATTAGAAGATGTCTATGTGAAGCTACGGTATCAGCAAGAACGAAAAAGCACATGTGCTGAAGAGAAGAACACACTAACTGGAATAAAGAAAAATGGAGCAACATTTGTGGTTTGATGAAAGCAAGATTGTTCTTTTTGGTTCTAGGGGCCACAGAAAGCTAAATTCAAGCCACGGTAGAATGAAGACAGTGAAGCATGGTGGAGCAACTATCATGATATAGGGGTGATTCTCATACTATAGTGTCAGGTCAATTTAATGCATACCATGGATCAGTTTGAATACATCAGCATATTGGCATCATGTTCCCTTACGCTGAAAAGGAAATGTTCTTGAAATGAATTCAACAAGACAGCAAACCCAAACACAAGCAGCAGCAGCAGAATCTTGGTTCCAGACAAACCAGATTTTCATCATGAAGTGGTAAGCCCATGCCTGGACCTTGATGAAATAGAAAACCTGTAAGATGACATCAAAAGTTCTGTTTCTGAGGAAGAACCATGAAATGCTTAGGAATTATGGAATGTAGTCCAGTGGTCCTGGGCTGGAATACCTGTTAACAGGTGAGGTGATTCCGTGAACACAGATGTGAGGGAGTTTGCAGAAACAGTGGTTGTACAACTAAATGTTAGTTTAGTGAATCACATGAACAGTTGATTTACAAGCATTTCTTAATTTATGCAGTAAATGTTTGAATTTGTAAAGAAAAATACAGACACTGCTAGTTTTGAACTGACTTGTTTTTCTTTTCTCTTTGCTTTGTGTAAAATATTTTGTATACAGTAACAAATGTGATCATTGTTCTTCATGTTTGGATTTAATCCAGTGTTTCCATTTGATTTACATGTTTGGAAATAAAAGCTATTGCATGGATTTTGAGCATTATCCACTTAAAACGTGTTTTTCAAACACACCGCTATTTTCTTTAACATAACTGTGCACGAGCCATGGATCAGTTTTACTGAACACAAAAGATTCTTGCTACCAATCTTCCACTTCTGTCAGCGAGCTCGAATGAGCCCAGGACAGGTCTTGCTGTGTTGGACCAGAACTACTCAACGCACCACTGTGCTCCCCTCTTGTACTGAACTCACAGGGACGTATTCCATATTTTTATATTTCTGTAACTGTGAGAACTTTTTAGAAATTACTGGAAGGCCTCTGAGAACAAGGGTACGTAACACTTTCACATCTGGCTTCTAGTGGAAAAAAAAGATTAAGTTTAGGATAATACAACATCATAATTACAATACAAATATAAAAGTGTACATGAAAATAGTTTTATCTACATGTTTTTGTTTTTCTAGTGCTGTTTATCATGAACAAATTACTTAGTGTTTGAACAGTGCTGCTGATTGCCAGTTCTTAAAATACTGTATTTATGATCATTTATATGCAACAACAAATTAAATTAAGAAAAAAATGATTTGACTTGCATCTGAATCAATCTGCTGCAAAATGTCTGTCAATGTGTCTCCAACACTTCCTCTCTTGGACTTGAAGATATTGATAAAACAAGGTGTGAAGTGGTCCAATGCGTCAAAAAGTAATTTTCTAGATTCGTGTTGACAATCCTGTTGAAATCCAGCACTAGGTGACTATACCAGCAATGCACAGCAATAGCACACAAAAGCATATGACTAGAGTGACATTTGTCATGGATGTAAACAAAGAAAGCATCTCAGGGTCAGTTCTTACTTGTCTTGCTGAAAACAGGACAGACCACGGCTCCTTCAGGGTTTTGGAACACAGGAAAACGCATATGATGAAAATACTGAAACTCAAGAGAAAGAATTTGTGAGTAAAAGGCTTATAAAAATAGAATATAGGCTAATATTTATCTTTGTATTTTGATGCAGTTCTTACACGTCCACTAAATCCGCAATAGATTAACTTAAGAGGAAATTCTAGGTGAATATAATAGGTATAATACCCTCCAAACTGTTTGCTCCTGGTATCTCAGCTTCAGTTTCACAGAGCAATGGATGACCACACTGATGAAGCAGTTGCTTTGAGCCTCCAGGACAGTTGCCTTAAGCTCTTCTAAAAAGGACAGGGAAATGTATAATTTAAAAGGAAGTTCCATTTACAGTTTTACATGCACATAAAATCTGTACAGGTGCAATAATCCAAATTTATTAATACAAAATCCATATTTATCATGCCACTGTAGCTTTTACTTTACCATTATCATATCATAATATTATCGCACTATACACCATATATTTTTACAATTTTACCATAGCTACTTTTTATAGATGGCTATGTTGTTTGTAATGCATTAAAAAAAAAAAAAAGGAAATGACAGTGCAGAGACACATAAAACATTAAGGATGTTGCATTAGGGAACCCAACTAGATATCACATATGACCGGACTTGGATTTGAATACCGGTCTCTGGTGACGGAGCCAACTGCTAAACATAATGCACCAGGCCTGCGGAGTAACAAAACTTCTGGTGGAGTTTCCATGTCTGAGCAGCTGCATCCAAGCCATACACCACCAAGTGCAACGCAAAGTGTCGGATACACTGGACTCTGGAGCAGTGAGACACATTCTCTGAAGTGAAAAATTGCGCTCCTCCATCTGGTAATCTGATGGACCAGTCTGGGTTTAGCGGTTGCCAGGACAACGGTACTCGTCCGACTGCATTGTGTAAAGTTTGGTGGAGGGGGGATTATGGTGTGGGGTTGTTCTTCAGGAGCTGGGCTTGGCCCCTTAGTTCCAGTGAAAGGAACTCTGAATGCTTCAGCATACCAAGAAATGTTAGACAATTCCATGCTCCCAACTTTGTGGGAACAGTTTGCAGCTGGCCCCTTCCTCTTCCAACATGACGGTGCACCAGTGCACAAAGCAGGTCCATAAAAGACCTGGATGACAGTCTGGTGTGGATGAACTTGTCCGTCCTACACAGAGTCCTGACCTCAACCTGATAAAACACCTTTGGGATAAGAGACTGAGACTGAGAGCCAGATCTTCTGGTCCAACATCAGTGTGACCTCACTAATGTTCTCCAGGAAGAATGGTTAAAAAATCCCCATAAACACACTCCTAAACCTTGTGGACAGCCTTCCCAGAAGAGATTAAGCAGTTATAACTGCAAAGGGTGAACCGACGTCATACTGAAGCCTATGGATTAGAAACGGGAGGTCACCAGTTCATATGCAACTCAAGGCAGGTGAGAAAATACTTTTGGCCATTGGTCAGCGCTGTATATGAGTGCAAAAACTTCAAGTGCACATATTCAGATCTTATTGGTTTTAGGGTTTGGTTTCTTGACCTGAACTGTTTTTTATCCAAATCCTCCTCAACTGTCTTTTGACATTAAAGAAAACACAAAAGCATTAATGTTGAAGGGAAAACAGGAGGTATAAACCAAACATTGAAACATTGTTAAAGGCTTATTCTTTTATTAATTTAACTTTATATTATCATGTCATTTGGGCTGGATAAATGCACTCAAATAGTGTCAAAGAGGGGCAGATGGATCACAACTGAGGGTGATGATCTCCAAGACTACCACAGAAATACCACAATAAAAATATTCTGGTTTGTTAGTCCATGATCTTGTGACATGATATTCTGGCATTCTAAATAAATGTAAATAAATAAAAAAAACACCAGCTTTTAAGTCAGCAAAGAGAACTGACCACCAGAGAAATAAACCCACCAGCCACCTTTTTTATCCACATCTAATAAAGAATTGCGTGCATACAGTCACTACATTATCAGGGGTTCTATTAAAGTGGCCGTTGAGTATATATTGTATTTAGATAGGGATGTTTTGCATGAAGAGTTAACGTGCAGCAGCTGTGTTTTTTGTTTGTGACATTTGACATGTGAAAGTGCTTCTAAGGAAATTTGACTTCAACGACGACACAAGGAGACTTTTATTTCAAAGCAGATGTTCTTTAGGGTTCGAGGCCCTTGAATTCATTTTAGATTGGGGGATTTTGGGTCATTTTCTGTTGCATGTCGTCTCAAGTTGAGTGGTGGCATTTTGGGTGACATGCATATGTATAAGGGTAGAACCTCAGGGTGGACAAAAGTAAACCAGTCTTTCCAAACTAACAGCCACTCTTTCCCCTCCAGAGGACAAGAGCAGCTGTGGCATAAACTGAGGCATCCCAGCCAAGACACCTCATCAGATATACTCAAAGATGACATGGTGTTGTTGTACACCACATATCAATGTCACATCAAGTGTCCCTATTGGTGTCAGGCTTATGAGCACAGTTATCCTGCAACCCTTAAGTTAGTTCAGCCTCTACCACAGGTTTGCTGCAGAAGCCACTGTGGAAATGTCACCAGACAGTGATGTGTATGTCTTTTGTATGTGTCTGTTTCAAGTAACGCCCCTGTGGTTTTCCTTTAGAAATATGGTGTTGAAGATTTGGTGTGAAATCATAAAAAACAAGCTTGGGTTCTTGGGTGAGGCAACGGCTCAAGACAGCTCTTATTAAATGGTAAGGTAGACATAAGAGCGAGTGATAAGAGAAAGTGTCCAGAAAGATAAGTTGTAAACAAAATCAGAAACAATGATTTACAAAATTCGTAAGTCCATACTTTATTGATAATCCGGTAGAACACAGAAAATGTATCAAATGGTGAAAGTGACATATTTTAACGTTACATGTACAATAAAAATATGAGACAAGAAACACATCTGAAAAAGAAAAAGGTGGCTGTGAGCAACAGCCTGGAAAAGTCAATTATGCTAAAAAGAAACACCTGGAAGAATACCTTGGAAATAATTAGGGTTATTTGGCAACAGGGCAGTGATTTGACTGGATATAAAATGAGTATTTTGGAGTGTCAGTCTCTGAAGCTACGCAGATGTTTATTATTCTACAAGAAACTGCAGCTACAAATTTTAGAGTAATGTTCCTCATTGCAAAAATTGTGAAAATGTCATTATCTGCAGTAAATATTATCATCAAAAGATTCAGAGAATCTGAAGAAATATCACAGTCCATTGGACAAAACTCAATAATGGATGCTAGTGATACTTTTGCCCTCACTGCATTAAAAAATTGGCAAGATTTTATAATGGAATGGTTCATAAAAATGTCCATAAATCAGCATCTAAGAGTACACTTTGCCCTGTCACCCATAAATACAGCTTAAAGATCCATCATGCAAAGAGGAAGCCACATGTGAACATGATACAGAATCTCTTTCTTGTCTCTCTTAAAGCTCACTAAAAATAAGTTGAAGAATAAGCCTTGCATCTTCTAGTATGACACAGTTAAATCACGTGCTTCATCATAACAAAAGCATGGCTTCATAGTAAAAGAGAGAAAACGTTTGAGAAATCATGAATTGCAAAAAACAACAAAGAAGATCAATATTTGTTGAACAGCTCTAAAGCCTGATTTATACTTCTGCGTAATAACTACTTATGTAGGCTTCACACAGAACCACAACATCTCTGGCATTTATATGTATGCGTTATTGTTTATTACTCTGTAATTACACGTGTGTAACTTCTCTTTCCGCAGCACCATAGATCCCAGTGAAAGGTTTCCTTTTGTTAGCTTCCTGTAAATAGTTCAGACATGGCAACCGAGCAAATAAAGTATATGTTATTGAGTTAAGCTGATAAATTTTGAGCATCAGTCGTTTCTTACAGACATTGCAGCACACGATTGTTCTACCTGTCTTAAACCATGAAGAAGAAATAGCTGCGGGATATCCAAAAAACACAGAAGAACAAATCTACCAGTCACGTTTCTTGCAGTCCGTGTCTATGCAACTGATAATCACATATGGAGAGAGGTGCCGCCAGGCTACGCTGTCGGGTTCTCGCCTGTGCTGTACCTACACCAAAGCTTTGACGCAGAAGTATAAATTAAGCTTTAGTCTGTATCAGAAGGCGTTTTTAGATTCAACCCTGAATGAAGGATGTGTGTATAATGTGTGGCGGGGACTGCAAGGCATGTTATTGGCTGTGTGGTGCGTGAAGTCGAGTTGAGGGGAGGGATGAGGTCCACGTCTCTGAGGATGAGGAGCTCCTAGACATCCTCACCTTTTCATCACTAAATGCCACCCACATACCCACAATTTCTTACTATACATTAATATCACAGTATATGTTAAGAAATCATGATTTATTGCCTGCTGTTTTGTGCGATGCAGATACGTGACATAGGAGGAAAGGCAACCTAAGAATGTTGAACCTGGAAGCCCTAACCATGTGCTTTCTCATCTCAAATGAGCATGACATAGACAGGTGAAAGACAAGATATACTGCCTGGAATGAGTCTAAATTGTAATCATTAGAATTAGTCTGAATGTTAATGAAATATGTTCGATCAGACTGTGCAAGAGGACTGGTGAAGGACACACATAGTCTCACACACATTCACGCAATTCACGCACCTTAAGAAAGCTAACATCTGCTGCAAGATTAAAATATATATCTCATAGATAAAGTATTTACCAAATCATGGTACTAACTATTAATATATATGCAGAGAATTGTTAAAAAAAAAATAAAGGAATTAGTCATATTCCTCAGTAGTGTCAAACTTGAATGGATGATTGATGTGTCAATGTACTAAATCAATAACAAGCATTAAACATTGTCATTTGGCAATACATAGTAAAATGTACTGTAACCAGACTTTAAACATCCAAGTCATCAAATAGTGAGGCATAATTTCATTTAAAGTCCATTTAAAGAAATGAGTAAGAAAAATACATTGTAATTCTGGTATTCTTATATGGTTCTCAGGGCAATGCCAGCATTTTGCACTGTTGACCAAGGCAGCCTCCATGTAGTTTGTCATGACACAGGATTGGTTTGGTTCAAGTACACCTTTAAAGTGACTACATTTCACTGTTTTGACCATACTAAACATATCTTATTAATGTGAAGGAATGTATTTAAGCTGCTAGTAACACGGGCCTATCCTGTAGTTATCCATAAAAACCTGCAAAAGCAGATGATGCGCCAGAAAAAGTGGCAGCTCATAAAGTCGATCGTGAGATGTCAAAGTTGAGATAAACAAACAGCAGTGTAACGGCGCAGAACTGACCCACTCCAAAAAAGTTTGTAAGGTTCAAGGGAAACTGGAGCACTGAACTCGCCTTGATCCCAGGTGTTCAGTGATGAAGGGATTATTGCCTGGTTTGAGGTCAGATCTGATATCTTATTACCTCATGAAAGAGCAGGACAGAGTGCCAGACCATTGTTCTCCATACTGAGATGAAAGGCTAGCTTACTAATGAACATCTGCCAGCCAGCATAAGGACCCCAGCAGACACACAAAACCTTGAATTGACCATTGCTGAGAGCAGCTGCTCTGATCAGAAAGATTCTGATGTAAATTTAGAGTGAGGCCCCACCATGAAGCAGCTGTAATAGCCATGGACCAAGATTAGAGGGAAAGTACTTCACTGCTATTATGTATGTCTGAAATGTCAAAGTTCATCAGCCTAACCTTTCATTCTAGAGCGCGGTATTCAGCTATTCTGGCCAGTGGAATTAGGATGGATAGATAGATAGATAGATAGATAGATAGATAGATAGATAGATAGATAGATAGATAGATAGATAGATAGATAGATAGATAGATAGATAGATAGATAGATAGATAGATAGATAGATAGATAGATAGATAGATAGATAGATAGATAGATAGATAGATAGATAGATAGATAGATAGATAGATAGATAGATAGATAGATTTTTAACTTTTTTATATTTACCCCCATTTAACTAATGAGAGGTAAAGCTTAGAGGCATATTTTTTTCCAGGGGTCTTGTAAAAATACAGCTTCTGAGATGTCTCCAACATAATAAATTATCCTTCCATTGTAATATAGGTCTTCCAGTGGTTTCACTTCATCCCAAGGCTTCATGAACAAATCCCTTGTGATGCATCCAGGTGGCCTCCCAATTGGGCCATCCTGCGATGCTTCCTAATGCAGATTTTTTTTTCTTCATAATTCTCCTGACAGGAGGAAGAACCCCTCTTTTCTGTGTCAGTGCCACATGAATTATAGTGGATAATACTTTAGAGAACGTTTTTTAAGAAGTGTGTTTTTTTCTTTTTTCCTTTTTCTCTTACCCCTAGGGTCGAACATGAAGGGAGCTTTCTCTGGTGCACCTGTACAGTGATTGGTCCAGACAACATAACCCTAAGGTGAATGAATATAATGCAAAGGAGAAATTCTAACATGATATCAGATCATTCAATAACCTCTGCCTGCTAATTACATCACTTCTGCTTCTTTTTACCTTCATTCTGAAAGCAACCAGAGGACAAAGCCTCATCATCAAGGTATGCTGCCCTTTGAGAAACTCCTCATTGACCCCAGGAAGTCTCTGGTACTTAAATCGCCTTATCCACATCATTTTCCATATCATTTTTCAAACACTGTAGATGATCGACTGGTGAATTAATAGCTTCACTTTGTGGCGCATCTCCCTTTTCGCCATGTCAGACTGATACAGTGACTGGATCTTTGCAGATGCAGCTACATTCTGCTTATTGATTTATTACCCCTGTGTAGCTTTTGGATGATACCTGAAACTTTTTCACTTGGAACAGGAACTCTTTTGCCACAGGAAGGAGAGCAAACCACCATACTCTAGTGTGGCAAGCAACAAGGCCTTGAATTAGAAAAAAGATCCCCATCAAGTGCTTCACATCTGGATGCAAAGTTAATTTGATCTTTCAAACATCTCTGAGTTCAAAAACTCATAGATTTAGGAAATATATGGAATATGACTTGACTGGAGTCTAGAGTCAGATTGATTCTGGAGTTTTATGTACTACATGGTGCAATAAGTCTAACCCTAAACAACTCTAACCCAAAAGGTCACCAAGAAATAATCCCTCTGGTCAGTGTTGACACACATCTGAAAACAAATAAGAATCTGAACGTGACAAAGGCTAAATTTCAGCGTTGATTTGGTTTGTGATACTTTTTCCGGGTATTTTATTCAACAGAGTAGCTCCACTTTGATTTTCTCTGTTCATCCATTTCAATCTTTGTGGTTTGTTTCATGATTCCACTTAGCATACTTTTGAAGTCAACAACACTCAAAGCTTGCAAGGAATTATAGTAAACATCAGCGGCAGACTTTTTGAGGAACTAGCATGAATTTGTATAGGATGATTCTTTGGAAAAATTCAAGACAAACAAACATTGGAGGGGTTTGTAGAAGAGACAGGGGAAGGGAAAAGAGGCGATTCTCAGAAGCATATATAAAAGCAGCAAGGCAACATCAGAGCTCTTACTTCTTGGACTTATGTAAATAGAGGCTTACCCCATGAGATAGAGCAGAGCTTTGAGGTAATTGTTTAGAGATCTTCTGCCCACTATTGAAGGGGTCTGAAAGATTTTAAGAGAAACCTAATGGATTAACAGGAACCCAGGCAGAATCACTGGGTCACACAGTCTGAACTACCCAGGCCTGGAGTGAAAAACAGTCAGATCAAGGTGATGCAGAGGTTTTTCATGCAGTGTGTGCATACATGTAAGCAAATCCCTTGGAGGGTGTGGATAAGACAGGAGGTAATTGGTATTAACAGTAAGGAAGCCTGCCCCAGACAGCTGGGTTATCACCTGCACATTTTCCTAATCTCCCTTGTTTTCCTTTCCAGATATATCAAAGCACAAAACACCAGAGGTAACCGGAAAAGCCATTAGAAAAGGCCAGTTCTGAAATCAGGTGTGGGACCAACCAGTCCATCTCCTGAAAGAAAACTATATTTTGGTACCAAAACAGACCAAATGAACCCAACCTTGGCCACGGTATATTCAAATAGGTACCTTTCACTGGTGCAACTAGAAAAAGAGGAAGGGAAAACGGGAGTTTCTTTCACCAAAACGAAGTTAAAAAGAAACATCCCTTAAGCAAAAAAAAAAAAAAATAAAAAATTCTTAACTGCAAATTTGACATGTACAGCAAAGATAAATAAAGCACAGCCTTTTAAGCCTCTAGAAATGGTGACAGGATCAGGAAAAACAAGCAGAGGGCCTGCTCTCGTTTCGCTTTATAAAACCTACACATAAAAAAGTTAACATGTGAACCTTCATCAGCGCACGCTGCTTGAATTGTTTACCCACCACATCTATGTAAGATCAGCCATTTTCAATCAAGACAAAAAAAACTGCATGAGCAGGGAAGCCTCAGTCCACCATTTACCCATATGAGACCATGTCAGCCTAAAAGGCTTTTCAAGAACATTATATGCTATTATGATATTGGCTCTCATGAGGAAGGCCACAGGGAGAGCCTTCTGCTGCAAAGTTCATTAGTCACTGGCCTCAGAAATCACTAATTAACAGCACTTCAGATCAGACTCTTCATCAATGTTTCCCAAAGCTCAACTGACTACTCAGACTGCTGGAATCAAATTCATGGAGCTGGCTGAGAGGATGAAGGAGAAAACTTTTAACAAAAAACTTTTATGTACTTGCTGTGAAGAATATAAAAGATAACAATGCATATTTAACATTAGTTACTTCGGTTTTGTAGCCTAGAAATCTACACATACTGCTGGCAAATTTTAATTTGCTTTGCAGGTCGGTCTAGCTTCCATCTGTTGGAGCTCATTAACTATGCCCAAAAGTCATGGGGAGCCAATCAAATCAGTCCATCCTTGTAGAGATTCTCTGGGCGGACTGAACACAATGACAGAGTGGCAATATAATCTGGACGTAAACTGTGTAGATGACTGCAGTCGAGGATTAACGGCTGTTTGAATCGGCTTTGACATCGACGGGTACAGATTATTTTTCTTTGAAATATTAAACAGAAAACAGCACTCAAATCAGTCCTTTTTCGAGGTGGATGTGTTTACTGTTTTGCAGACAGGCTAAAGCAAAAGTTTAATTTACTCTTCTACACAACACACTCTCCCATTGATTCGTTTCAGTCACTCTGAATAGTCACCTTGCTCTGATTGGTCGGAGCGATAATCAACAGTGAGCAAAGGTAGGATACACAACCGTCGGCGCAGCCCCTTGGATCAGGAGGCCCAATCGTTTCCAGACCCCCACATCTCTCTAGATGTAGGTCTGATCTATCAGGTTATTGATTTTGTTCACATTACGTTAAAAACTGC
Organism: Xenentodon cancila; assembly: GCA_014839995.1. NCBI lineage: Eukaryota > Metazoa > Chordata > Actinopteri > Beloniformes > Belonidae > Xenentodon > Xenentodon cancila. The sequence continues at coordinate 31,188,436 of CM026197.1, forward strand.
ATAAATTTATATTTTATAAAACAATGATTGTCAGCTGTGTTTCCAGTACATGTAAATGATTCAATTTCTGCATTTTAATTGAGTAAATTTGTACTATTTTATATATATATATCAAGAGTGAAACTGTATTTGGAGTTAAAAGTAATAATTATAAGGTCACTGCAAAGACTAATGTTTATGTCAAGCAATGGAGTTCACATCAGGGAAAGAGGCCAGATAGCAGAGTCACTCTGCAGACACAGTTTATATTCGCTGTGTTTGTGTTGTGGATGTGGAGCCTTGTCTATTATGTTTTCTAACTTATAAAAACATTCTTCTTTGCTCAGTCAGCTCCGCAGTTTCCAGACAGTGCAGTCGCCAGCAAAGAGCCAGACTTTTTTATCAGTTTATGCAGTGACTGGCTCTGATCTGCTGCCCAAGATAACTACAAATAAAACGGCACTCTCCACCACAGACTTGGAGAAGATACGCAACATCTTGCTGCATAACACTGATGGACCTAAACCTCCGTAAGAAGTATAATCTGGTCCGTCCCATCTTGTAGACAGCCTCAGTGTTGCATCTCCAGTTTGGACAGTTGATGAAACTTATTAGTCCCTAGATAAGATTTTAATTCTCAGTGTTTTGAACCTCAATGTAGAAGCAAAGACTTTTCTACAATATAAAAAGAGAGTTGAGAAATGATATTGTTTACAGAGAAAGAAGTCCCGATCCTTCTGTGTGTGCTGTTTGTCAGCGTTTTAGGGTTTTTTGGTGTAGCAGCCACCCCAGACATGCCTGCATGTGAGTCCCACCCACGCAGCACGGAGTAGACAAACCTACAGACATTCCACCGCTGAATAAACCAATTTTCTGACTGAAAAAAAAAGACTAAAAAAAGATGAAAAAAACGGAGAATACCCATGACTTTGGCTTCCTGAAGTTGTGCTTTTGTTTGTCCTGGTGTAACACGCTGCTGCTCTACTTTGAGTTTCAGCAGTTTCCCCTAAGATTATACATATTATACCTTTTAAGAAAGGTTCTCAGCAACTCTGAGGATCTATATCATCAATAAACATTTTAGTTATATTTGTCAAACACTTCAAAGTGCTTCAAGGTAACAGGTCAAACATTATCTCATATCTCTGAACATATTTAGTAATATTCTATTTACATATTAAACATGCATTTTCAAAAATAGAATCAATTTCTGAAACACTAGTTGTGTCTTACTCGGGTTAAGCCGTTTACATGACTCTTTGATATGTTGTGATTAATACTCCCTGTTGCCATGACTAAAAGAGTCTCATCCACAGACAGAATCAGCCTGGAAGAACGAAACGTTACACCCACCAGCTTCCCACTCCGAGTGAGCAGAAGGTTAAATCTGATACACGTAAAACCAACGATGATCCCCGGAATGATGGAAAGTGCTTTTTTTCTTGGCATCAAAAAGAGCTTGAAATAACATAAGTGTGAATTTATTTAGACCGTGACGATCACAAGTCGGCTCTCCATGATGTCTCCGTGCCAAAGTAGTCTCAGAGAGAGCAGGCAAGAAAAACAGGACAGATATGCCATATAGTCCATTAATCCATCTTAGCGTTTTGAAGTAGGTGTTGCTGGATGTTACCATGACTCATTAATGGAGGGGTTCTATATTTGCATTAACGGATGGTTCCTTTTTTTTTTTTTTTTGAGTCACTTTGCTTGTTCTTAACAGCTGAGCAAAACTCTGCAACTGTTGTGGGAAAGACTGAATGTCATCATCAATGGCATTGCGATTCTATGAGACACAAAATAACCTTAACAAGCACATTATTCAGAAAATGATTTTGTGGTGTGGCAGAAGAATGGTTGTAATAAGCAAAAATAAGAGCTGAATAAGTAAAGTAGGTGTTTAATGCTGAACACAGCCTCAGGCGTTATTAATTTATTTGTTTACCTGTCCAAACCCATGCAGCTGTATTACAGGCCTAGGGCAGTACAGGACTAACAAAGGCTCAGCCTCATCACCGTGCTGTCAAGAAGTCAAGAACTGGTGACCTGCCCAGCATTTACCCTTGCTTTTCACACACACACACACACACACACACACACACACACACACACACACACACACACACACACACACACACACACACACACACACACACACACACACACACACACACACACACACCAACACACAAGTGTGTGTTTGTCTGTACAAATGACAAAAACCTGTTTTTTATTTTATAGTTTAGATCTTTTTAAGGTTTGAAAAACTACAAAAGTGCACTAACAGCCGGTGGAGGCTGGATCAATAGTTGATAGAGAACTTTTATGATGGCTGCCGCTGTGTGCTGTTTCTGTGAAAGAGTGTGTAGTGTATGCAGGTGTGTGGCCGCACACGCATGTGTAGGCGTACACGCATGTGTAGGCGTACACCGCGAGTAATAAAGGCACAGTGGATGTGTTGCCTGAATATGTCACAGTCACTCTTAGACCACAGGGGAGGAGAAGATCTCTGCTCAGAGCCTGACATATTGGGCTCTACTATCGGCATGTAAGCTGCTTGTCTCCAGCTCCTACAGTCATGACCTCTTTCCTCGCCAAAGGCAATTACAATAGATGGGAATCAGAAGCTCAGGAGCACAAAAAGCTTCCTGCAGAAACAACACAATAAAGAGTCCTTTCAAGTCCCAACTCTACCAACCTGTATGGGAAACATATGAATGTATTCTCTTTGTGTTATCTATTTATTCAATACCACAGTGCAGAAGAAGAAATGCTGATAATAAGGATGCACTGGGTTTGTGCACTCTAAGGGTGAACAATACTTGTGAGACGTGAATAAATAACAGAGAAGAAGATGACAGGGCTGTGCTTTTACCTGGAGCAGCCAAGCCGCAGCCACAGGCCTGCAGAAGAAGCAGCATTGTGTCGCAGTGTTACAGCAGAAGGAACCACCTCTGTGCTTCCCAGCTCCAATCCCCTGCTTTGATCACCGACCGGAGTGCCATTTATCGCCTGCAGCGCTGCTGAAGGCTGCTGATGTTGAGAGAGAGTATGTGTGTGTGTGCACGGGTGTTGTGAGCGAGGGAGAGTGCACGTGCGAGAACTGAAGAGAGTGTGTCATTTTTGAACAATAGAATTGTCCCTCTATTCTGTCTCATCTTAATTTTCCTGAAGTCCTGAATGTGAGCTGATAAAACGAGCCGAGACGAAGGATGAGGCAGACACGGGAAGATTTAATTGAAACCTTTCATTTAGTCAAGACTTGAGAACGACTCTTACAGCAAATCTATGATCTGATTCCTTAACAAATTACCTTTTTGTAATTATCACATGAATCATTTTGATTTTTTGAAAGTAATAGAATGGAAAACGCACTAAAGAATTAGCACATTTTTTACTCTTTTTTTAACTGGTTTGAAGGCTATAAATGACGTGCACAAGTTCACAAACATGAAGCAGTCCGCTTGAGTTTCACTGCTTAAGACAGTTAACAAACTTTTTAATAAATCTTGCCAGCGACTCACTAACGATGCAAGTGCCAACTCTATTTGATTTTAGGGTTGAAATAAGCCAAAGCTGCTGTGTACGTTATTAAATGCCCAGTGTAGTCCAAATCGCTGCAAGAACCAGAAACCTGGTGGCGTGAAGCTGTAGTTATTTTAATCTGAAACATAAAAGAATCACTTCAAAGGAGATTAGAGATGTAGTACATTAGCATGGTTGCATGTTTTTTGCAGATAAGTGTAACAACATTTTCAAACATGCATGCCAGCTAAATATGTTTCGTAGGATAAACACTGTGCTGGATGAGCGTGGTACCCGACTCACTCTGACTTTGAATGCGCAGGCTGCAGGAGAGTTTGGCAGTAAGACTCCCCAGCCCACCCTCAGCTCAGCATTCGCAGGGGAGCTCACGACACGAGGACAAGCTGCGAGTCTGCAATCCAGTGGGGATGCCCTGTTTTTGGTGCCAACAGGATCCTCCACATCTCAGCCTCTATCATTGGAGGCACTTTCTCTCCAGAAGCCTTTGCACCCATCAGCAAATTAAGCTGTCAAAAAAAGAAAAAGAGAAGAAAAAGTATTGCATCAGTGCAGTACACAAGAAGCAGCACTAACAAAACTCCACGGGCTTGCTCGACTTGCTCCACCAGCAAAGAGACAAAGTGAAACCAGCCATCTCAGTACCAAGTAACATGGTTTTACCCTTAATTGACAATACTTTCTGGATCATTTCACAGAAATTTCAAATGGACTGTGTGCCAAGAACAATGTGTGTTCGGAGCTACAAAACTGCATACGTATGTGTGTTTTGAAAACAAAACCAGTCCCTTAAGATCGACTCCTTTTAATAAAAACTGAAAACGTGGAATTATTTATTTGTTTGCTGGACTCACAGTGAGAGCAGCACCACTGACTGGACAAATATTTGAGTCGTAACAAGACTGCACTTTTTTTTCTGTGTGTCTACACTTTTGCTGGAAGAGTGGTGGCCTTGAACAGGCTTCCACTGTTGGTTTGTGAGGCGGTACATTTCCAGTTAGTGTGCTTTAAAGAAGACATTTCAATTTGGTTCAGTCTCGCAACAACACTGCTTGGTTCCTTTCAGGTACAGTTTAAATACTAAGTGAAGGAGGTGTGGTTTTTGAGTTTATAGTTAATTCAGACACTAAATGTATGGTCTTATGCATTCTCAGAGAGAGAGAGAGAGAGAGAGAGAGAGAGAGAGAGAGAGAGAGAGAGAGAGAGAGAGAGAGAGAGAGAGAGAGAGGTCTGATTGTGACAGAAAAGCAAAGAAAACACAGTAATAAAATATTAATTCCTGATTGTTTCACTGTGGTAAAACTCAAGGGCACAAATGAAAATAACCTGTAGAAATGTTCAATGTTTTGTGAGAAAACCCACAAACCCATTCCTCATGTCCCTGCTTTTGTGGGACAAACCTTTGGACGTGGATTTAACTGGCCTAATTGACCTTGCACATTTGACCTCAGTGGAAACGCAGATGATGCTGGACTGACATATGTTTTGATTCATTGAAGAAAAAAAAACCCGAAGGAATGTTTCTGGACATTATTGGTTAAAATAAACTTGAGTTGTATTAGAGCATTTGAGTAACCCTGAGAAGTGCGTTCAGTGGAAAACAAACCCTCTGTATGAATGTGTGAGTGACTAAATGTGACTAGATCATCTTGCGTGATCAACATGACTGATAGGTGAGATGCTTAAATGTAATCTATTATACTTGAGTAATCACACATCTTGCTGTGTCAGCCAAAGGGCTAAAGATAAGTTTTGTTGTAAGGTTGAACATTGATTACCAATGATCAACCAGGTGAGATAGCAGGTGGACCGTCGTGCTCACTTTACCAAGTTGGACACATCCAGACAGGCCTCTTTCTGAAAGCAATATAAGTAAACAATCACATTATTAACACGATGTTAATGAAACATAGTTTCACATTTGCTGTAAATCCACCGTGCATTAGTTCCACATGTCCTTTGTGTAAATTGCAGTTGAACTGGTAACAAAATAAATAAGGGAGCTTTTTGTTTTATTTTTGCCCAACATCCAGGCTGTGTGTTGAGTGCCTTTGGAATCACAGCAGGCTCCATGCCATTAGACTCAGAACTAATCACTGACAAAATATGCAAAGACATGCAATGTCACATTACAGAAGCGAGTGCAGAGGATCTACTCTCAGACAACAGTATTAGAGTTCCAGTTGAGACGGAGGGAATAGAGAAAAATGCCATCCCCTCAGGTATGCTGTTGCTTTGTTGCTCATTAAACTTGCATTGTTTGAAGTGTTTAGCTGCTGTGCTTGTTGACACAGAGGTGCCGCACGATGCATGAGGCAAACAAGTTCCACTGCCAACCAGGAGCTGGGAGCCTCTGCTGGTGCAGTAATGAGCCTGGAGAAAATGTAAAGCAGGGGAAGATGAAACAGACTATGTGATCCATCAGCTGTTCATCCTCGTGGATTTATAACAGCTCCACTAAGCTGCAGTGTAAAAGCTGACTGACAAGTGGAGCGGGTTGGACGGGGGAGAACAGGGGCTCAGAGAAGAGATGGGTATCAGGTGGGAGAGAACTCTGGGAATTTCACAAAGGAACATCACTGAAATATTCAATTTAGTACTGATCAACAGTTGCCTTTTTCAGGCTTAGATTGAATTATCCTATATGGCAATGCCATTATGTTGGGGATTATTACATGCTCTCCAGGAGACATGGTTTATTCATCTTGCCTATTGTTGACTATGACTGGAGCCCTCCCCAGAGATCAGCCCAGTGAATTGATTTCTGACAATCCATGATTCCCCTCCTCAAGTCTCCACTCTTCTCTAACACTACTGCAAATCAACTTAAAGTCAAAGTCTGACAGCTCCTAACATCACACTCCATATAAATAGCCATTATTTCTTCAGAAGCTCTTTTTGTCTTGTACGGGGGGTTTAAAGCCACCACATCCCTGTTCAGGGGAATCTCAGTTTAGAAGACACACAATGGGACTTTGGAGTTTGAGAGACATACCGTGTATGACACGGAAAACGGGATGTGGCAGGAGAGGCAGGTAACTTTCACTAAAGAAGGATTAGAAGGAGTTTTCACTGCTTAACGTCCTGGGTGAGAGTGTCATGTATTTGAATAGTGGAGCTTGTTGTAAGAGGAAACTGACACAGTCAGGAATTTGCGTTGAGCATCATCTGTGAGATAATGACTTTAAAGTAACTTTTTAGAGTAGCTTTCAAAGAGGCATATGATGGAAATAACATTGGAAAAAAAAACTTTTCTGTGCTTAAAAACAAATGGTGGATGCATAAGGTAACAACCAACTCAGAAATGTGATTAAAACAAGCTTTTGTTCTTCCTAAGCCTGAAAATATATAATTCCATGAGCAGTCCAGATCTGCCAAGTATGGCAAATAAAAGCTGAACGCCGCCTCGCCGTGTTTCGTTCCAACTCTGGGTGTAGAAAGTAGACCTGATGACCTGAGGGTTCTGGTTGGTTCATCATGGACCAGGAGATGAGAGATGTATTTTGGCCCTAAACCATTCAGAGATTTATAAACCAGCAGCAGGATTTTTTAAAATCTGTTCTGTGACAGACAGGAAGCCGGTGTGAAGATCTAAGAACTGGAGTTATATGGTCCAGTTCTACTGGTACGTTATTCCTTTAATCCTTGATGTTCTTCAGGTGATAGTAGGCTGACTTCTACTAATGCATGTGTTTGAAAGGTGAGGAGAAATGCTCGGCAGGTCACCAGTTGTTGACAACACAATGACTTCTACTGCCTACTGTCTTAATGTGGCTGTTAAAATTCAGGTCTGAGTCCAGAACCACTCCCAGATTTCCGGCTTGGCTATCGGCTTTTGCTTCACTGCTTATAGCTGAGCACTGACTTTTAATGTTTCTTCCTTGGCTGCAAACACTATTACTTGCCTTGTTTTTAACTGAGGAAAATGTTGGCAAAACAACAAAAGCCAGTTACCTGAAGACACAAAATAGTCCCTGTTTTTTTAAATGGGACTCAAACCAAGTTCTGTGCCAGAAAATCCCACCCAGTCCTTCAGCCGGTCTATCAACATGTTATAGTGTTGAAGGCAGCACTGAGATCCAGTAAGACCAAGACTGAAATGTTGCCACTATCCATATTGGAACAGAAGTCATTAAGGAAAGCTGTCTCAGTGCTGTGATGTGGCCGCAAACCTGACTGGAAGACATCAAAACAGTCATTTAGTGTCAGGAGTTTCTACGGCTGTTGAAAAAAACGCTTTTGCTGTTATCTTACTTAGAAAAGGGAGGTTTGATACGGGCCCAGAACTGTTCATGACTGACTTGTCTATACTATTCTTTTTAAAAAAGTGATGACTGAAAGATACCTGGAAGCAGATTGGTATTTACAATATCTAGCAGACCTGAGGCCAACAATGCGCAACATTTTTTAACAATCCTGTTGGCAGAGTATCAAGGCAGCAAGTGGTGGTATTCCGGTGATGTATGATGTCATCCAGGTTCCTATGAGTGATGGGACAACATTGTGTCATGGTTTTTCTCAGTGGAGACAGGTGGCACATATCCTGCGTCTAGAATAGGAGCACTGACTGACTCTGACTTTCTGAATTTTGTGATACCCACACCTTGGTGGGGGCAGTGGTATCAATAATACTAATTTTACCACAAGAGAAGGATTGTAAAGGCGGACATGGTGGTGTTTGGCAGTAACGTAATGTGTCACTTACTGTTTGTTGTTTTCTTCAAATTATTCAAATCTTTTCAATCTAAAATTAGTTAGTTTACTGGTATTAAAACCCTTTATCTGGTAAACTTCTTTTTTTAAATTAAACACTTGCACATTTTCCCTTCTAAAACTTTCATTGTCACCAGTCACCGGGACATTTTCCGTCTCCTGTCCTCTCAGCATGGCCTCCTCCTCTCCCATCGTTTCTCCCTCTTTCTGCTCAGAGTGTGAAATGTTCAGTTATACCTCTGCCTCCTTTAGTGAAGATGGTGCAGTTTAGTCACAGCATTAGAGGCGAGGCTCAGTGAGTTAGAGGTCCAGTTCCATCAACTAGACCACAGTCCGGTTGACACGGTAGCTCGTCAGGCTGAAGTAGCAGTGGACCGACCTAGAGTAGCTACTGTTACCTGTTCCCCTGCAGCCCCCGAGCAGCCGGATAGTCAGGGCAGCTGGGTGACGGTTCGACGGAAGCATAGTCCTAAACAAAGGCACACAGAAAACCAGCACTCACTAAAATGAATATTGTGTCGGTGTGTAACTACGCCAAAACCGTGTCAGACGAAGTTTTGATATATATACTGATATTATTAAACTCTCCAATTAAGGCTCCAGGGCAGGATGCAGAGCTGCAGTCTAACACACTTCTCTTTTGCTTCTCGAGCTGTCTACGCCTGTTTCTGTAGTGCTGCTGAGGGATAACAGTACTTATACATCCCTTTTGCACCATTGCCGGTGTGTCTGTGTCCCTCCTCTTTCTGTTTTTCATTTTCTTTTTCTGATCTCCCTTTTCCTGCTCTACCCGGCTGGACTTCGGCAGGAGGGTCCCCGTATATGATCCAGGTCCTGCTCAAGTCCAGGTCCTGCACTGTTTGGCTTAAGGATTTTCTCCCACTAGGGGAGTTTTGTTTACGTAATAATTGCTCGGGGGGTCATGTTCTGGCTCTCTGGAAAGCGCCTAGAGACAACTTGTGTTTTATTAGATGTTATTTGAATACAATTGAATTGAAATGAATTGAATTTATCTACAAGCTCATTAACTAAAAGTGAGTGGAGGAGGGGGAGGAGGAGAAGACGAGAACATGTTTCACTTATGAACCGTTTCTTGATGATCTCTGTCTGGAAACGTCTGTTGACATTAATAAAACTCTCAAATAAAACAGAAGAATAGTAAGACAGAGCAACGTCTCTCATCATAACCTTAGAGATGTCCAGACCATTGGACAATATTTGAGTCAAGACTCCCCCCAACCCCCATCACGCTGAGTCACTTCAAAATAATCAAGAACATAACATAACCTGGCCTATATGTCCTTAGGGTTATCAACATAGATGTGTAAAATCAACAAAAAAAACAACAATTACACAATCCAAATCAACACTTAAGGGTGGTGGGAACTGACGTCTTCCACCTGCTGTTTCAGATGATTTAGTTGATGCTGGGCGTTATGTAGCTATGGGCTTCTAGAAAGGTGCTGCTACTCTGCCTTCATCTGATCAGTGAGGGTCATTTCGGTGGCAGCTGTGACCAGCTTCTTCATGTGGTCAGTGAAGTCCAGCAGGGTGAGAGGTGGGGAAGGTTCCCTGAGAGGTAGATGAGGATGGGTCCTCATTCCTGGCTTTTGGTGCAGGAGATGTCAGCGATAATTCCAGAATGATGCCTTCAGGATGAGTAACAAAGTCGTAACACCCATTTTAACGAAGTCAAACCTGAAGTTAGAGGGGGTGGAGTTGGGCCGACTGGCTTACTTCATCCTCTAAAAGCATTTGTCATGTCTACAGTTTGAAAGACGTGGTAGAAAAACAAATCTTTGTAGTGTATCTATGGCTTTCTGACTAAAACATGTCACATATTTCATGTATACATCTAAAAATTCACTCACCTTTTGAGATCACCCTGTGTCTTCAGAACTATAGGGATTTATTTATTTATTTATTTATTTATTTATTTATTTATTTATTTATTTATTTATTTATTTATTTATTTATTTATTTATTTATTTATTTATTTATTTATTTATTTATTTATTTATTTATTCTTTTATTTTATTCTTTTAGTCAGTCAGGTTGTTTGTGATTGAAATCAGCTCTCATAGTGGAGTCCTTAACATTCTCATCACAAGACTTGAGGCTTAGATGCTTCAGGGAGTTTACGAAAAGTACTTCCATTTAAAATACTTATATTTTATTCACAGAAGTACGAATCATTAAATTCCCATATATCTTTGAACAGTAAAATATATAAATCTGTTTCAGCTGGGCAGAGGGACCCTTTCCAACCAGTGAGATGGACCCTTTCCAAGGACTAGTGTGCACGCTGAAGCATGGGATTGATTCTCAACTGTTTTCATCATGAGATCCAATGAGGAATGAAAGCTGTGCAGCAAGCTGACTTCAGAGTAGCTGGGAAACCTTACCTGGAACATGTTTGTCTACAGTGACTAAGAGTGTCTGAGGAAGCAGCTGTTTCTCAGATCTGCCCAAACGTAAGCAATGAGACTGACTCATGATTGTGATCTAATGGTTCTCTTTCCTTAAAAAAAAAAATAATAATTTTCAGATCACTTTGTTCAAGAACAACACATCACCTCAGCCACATATCATACAGACATGGCTCAAATCTGTATTTTCACAAGTTTTGCTATAACTGATGTCAAAGCAGGCTCATGGCCTCTGGGTCACAGGTGGGTCATGTAACATATTCCTCATATTCCTCTGCTGCAACAGAGGAATAAGTGCCAAAAATGTACCAGAGTACTGAAATGGACTATCACAATCGCTGTGTAAAAGAACATTTAAAAGTACCTAATTACATTACAAGCCATTGATTTATTAGGGATAACGATTTTAATAAACATCAGATCTGCCATGTCGTTTTTATTGTATTTATCCAAACAACTCGTAGGGATTTCAATAATGATCATAAAGAACGATGGCAACTCCACAGTTCATAGTGATATCATCAGCAACATGTTCATTCATTGTCCTTGGAGCAGCGGTTTTAGTTGAAAGCTGCTTGTTGGTGCCGTGGCATCATCAGTGTTTGCAGACGTGCTTCTGGCTGCTGGTACCTCAAATCTCAAGTGTAGTCCTTCGCTACCGATGGAGACGTACCATCACTCAGGCTCAAAATGCTCTTTGCTGTGATTTTGTTCTTGTCCTTTTCAACTGGTAATTCAAAGTAGGGAAAACCCCATAATGTAAACTCCTGACTCTCTGCTGTCTCAGAACCTGAACAGGCTGCACATGTGAGATTTGTGCAGTACAAGCAGTGCACAATAGTGCAGAAAAGACAGAACACATCAGGGATTCCAGGCAACCACAGGCTCAGGGATGTATTCATTCAAAATGACTGGAGCTCATTGACTGGTACTCTATGTGACTTGCCTCTACATAATAGTTCCTGATATTATGAAGGAAGACACATTTTAACACCTCTTTCTTCAGTCATCCAGTCTTCCTCCATTTTTACTGAATTGAGACCAACAGTGAACTAGTCCACAGTAACAATGTCGCTGTGAAAAGGCATTGACAAACTAAAAAAGATTGCTTTACCACAGCATCTGCTGAATGTATCCAAGATCCTAACCTATATTAAGTTATACTTACAGTAAATGTGTGTGATAAAAAGGCCTTGCCTCCAAGCAGATGCACCAAATCCATTTCAAATTGAATTTGTGACGGTACAGGTTCTTATTTAACATTGTTGACGTAATTCAACTTTATCAGAAGACATTCTGATGGATAACTGGTATAAAAATGGACCCCCCTCCAGTCAACGGCTTTATGTTTCTGACATGACCATTCGGCATCACACTGATTGAAAAATGAGCTCCGTGGAGGCATGCAGTCCTGCTATGAGATTGCACTTCATAAAGGGGAACAGCACACAGGGGTGAGATTCTACTGTAGGGTTATGGATTTTCCAGTACATCACTGATAGATTGCACTAATACAACCTCAATAAAGAGTTTGAGAACAACTTTATGGATGTTTTCCCTCTTTTGTCATCTCATTTTTCTCTCCTTTGATGTGGGAGATCCACTTGATTTGTCTGTTCTTTCTCTTACTATGTGTGGCTGTCACCCAGGGGGTGCAGGAACACAAGCTGAACGCATTATTTTGATGTGAACCACAGGGTATTTCTTCCAGTTTCAAAATTAAATCTCCAAGCAGCATTTTGCTTGTTTTTCGCTTCGGTAGACCAAAGATGTTATGCAGAATGCGATGTCCGCATTGAACTTAACCCTGGAACTATACAATACTGTACTGATACATATTGTTTTCTTGGATTTTGGCAGCTCTTAAAGTTTTAATGTGATGTATGATGCCTGAACTGTTTTTTTTTACCTTTGTGGAAGAGTACTTTCAAATGTATAGCACAAGCATACAATGCCAATATACAGGATTGCATGCTGCCTTTTTTTTCAGTATAAGGTAATAAGGTAAGTTTCATCATCAATGTAACTTTCAGTCTTCCACTGAGTGCTACAGATAATCGAATTATTCAGCAAAGCCATCACATGTTGAATAGCCTCTATTTGGGCTCAGGGAGAACCATTATAGAACGCGACTATTCCAGGGTATTTAAGGTATAATTTCCTGTCAACACTTCTATTTTTTCACCACTACTTGAATATGAATCAGCCAGTGAAGTGGAGCGTGCTGTTTTAGTCTTGTTCATAGAACCTGTTTGCACAGCAAATCAAAGGCTACACAAACAAACAAAGATGATCACTGGACAAATATTTGCTCACAGAAAGAAGCAGACATGTAGCTCTGAATAAACAATCCCACAAATGAAGAAAGAAATAGATTTGCTTTTAGATATATCACAAGCCCAATCACCCCACCTGCCACATCAGAATTCTTGGTCATTTTTGCCTTTTAGAAATATTTACACTTGGTGTGTCCATTTCAAAAGTTACCAGCAGTATTTGATTTCACAATGGGTTCAAATATAACACTGCAATAAACACAAATAGCTTATTTTAAATACAGAAGCGAAAATATACTGTCCTCCACAACTGAAAAGTTCGCAAAACTTTGTAGGAAACTTCAGAGGAGCTTAGGAAATGACAGTTTGAGTCTGCTTGAATTTTTGCTGATTGTCACCATTTGGCATTCAAGGCCCTTCATGTGATTGGCGCTAAGTGCCCGGGGTTTGTGACAGTGGGCAGCATGTGGTGAATGTGCTCAAAAATATTCACATGTTTCTAGATTGGCTCCTGCTGTGAGTGGACTTGCAGGGGGAAAGGCCCTGGATTGATTACAATTGTTAATCAAGAATCAGTTCCGTATAGTGAGAAAGAAAGAAAGAAAGAAAGAAAGAAAGAAAGAAAGAAAGAAAGAAAGAAAGAAAGAAAGAAAGAAAGAAAGAAAGAAAGAAAGAAAGAAAGAAAGAAAGAAAGAAAGAAAGAAAGAAAGAAAGAAAGAAAGAAAGAAAGAAATACGGGGGGTAAAGGAACACTTCATTGGAGAGTTAAAGCTCCATTAGCTCCTGAATTTGATCAGCAAAGGATGGAAAAAACAGTCAATTTAAATAGATTTCTATTTACTTTTTTTTTAGCTTCAGTAACAAGAACTAAAGAGGTCTTTATCAGTAGATTACTTATAGCGTTAGTAAAATCACTTTATTTCAAACTCCACCTTTTCACTCAGTGTTATTTCAGGTGATTTGGTCCAGCCGCATTCACTCACCTGATTGTTCTGTGCACAAGCACCGTGTAGTGGGAGCAGGAAAGGAATGACCTTGTTACATAAGAGGAACTCTGCTGTCTGTAGCTTAGCTGAGTTTAGAGTTTAACACTGCGTTAAACCCCAGCAGTATGTTAAACAGTCATGTGACCTCTTAAACCACTGCACTGTCGGTCGTTTGTGGATGCACTTTAACCTGCAGCTGAGGTTTCACATAATCTCAGTTGCAATGAACTCAAAAGAAAGTCACATCAGCCACTAAATGTCTCCTTTTCTCCAAGTTTGCTTAAACTTCATATAGTTGTGTTTTAATACATAGCCATTTCTTTAAAACAAGGAGACACGTATGGATTTGTACTGCTGGGGGTCTGTCACCGTCCTATGACAACATGTCTGTTGTAGACTCAATAAACTGAAGGGCAGTTTATTAAGTCTACACACAATATTGATAGAACTTTTTATTGGAACCAATTACCTCCTTTCAGTGCAAACTTTTCAGCAGTTACTCAGATGGTAACACAAGGGCCAATTCATGTACAATGGAAACTTGTTTCAATAAACAAAAGTTGAGTGGTTGACCTTTATTTAATTAGCACCTGACAGTAAGTGGCTCATCCTGAGCCTTCATAAATGTTTAATCAAAATAATGGCTCCCCTTCTGCTTCATAACAGCATGCTTCCTCATAGCACACAGTGTACACCAGCTGGAAATCTATGCAACACTTATCTTTACAGGTGCAAACTAACTATGCTGTGCTTTGCATTGTCAAGCAGGTTTGTGCAATTTGAGAACTGTAGCAGGCATTACACGCCACTAGTAAAGCCTTACGGATGCAATTACCAAAGTTTCACCAGGCCTCCTCCAGGTCTGATAGAGGTAAAGTTGGCCAAACACATCTGGCTGCTGCACCCATATGTGAGACATGCATAATCATGATTCCCACATGGGAGAAAAACATCATTAGTTGGGGAAAAAACAGCAATCTACAGGCAGGTTCACATTGTTGCCATGCTTGCATTATTCTGGTTCTGCATCCTGATAGATAACTAAAGACTTATGTTTAAACATGATTAAAAACATAATAATCACTACATATATATATATATATATATATATATATATATATATATATATATATATATATATATATATGTGTGTGTGTGATTTGCTGTGTAACATAAAAAACAGAAAAAGAATAGCAGCCCATGCCGATAAATGATAACATACAAGCAGAGAAAGAAAGGGGGAGTAGATATTGTGTTTTTTGTTTTAAATAATTTTTTAAAATATATTTCTCGCTTATTCACAAACAAACCGTCAACATGACAACTTAACATAAGGCAAAGATTGACAGGATACATCAAAGTCTTTAACTATTAACTGTTGTAAAAAGAACAGAAGGGGAAAAAACAAAGACGAAATAAAGTAGATTAGGTACTTGGAACAAGAGATGCATCTGTATGGTTTAAATATGGTCCTGTTTTGTTGTTTTCTAAGAGAGTTTTTTATTTTTTCCAAGGGAATGTAAGTATTCATCTCCAATGACCACCTGTCAATAGAGAGAGGGGAATTGGATTTCCATGACACTTCTTAGCTACACATAAGGCAACTTCCATGAATTCAAATCGTGTATTGTTTAGAGGACTGTGAAAACCTGTTCCCCAGTAAACAAAGTGCAGGATCCAATGGAGCATTAGTTCCCAAGATCCTGGTTAAAGTGGAGCTTTGAACGTGTTACCAGCAGAAGTCATGCCTTTCTGTCATGACATCTGCTGGTAACACATTTGTAAGGAACATCCATTACCGGGATGAGCGCAGAGTTGAGTACGTGGGTTGTGCCTGTGAAAGATTTGCCAAATGTTATCTACCAACGCCAAACAGCATATTTTGCTGTTCCTATTGACTCTTGTGCTAGTGTTTAAAACACGTGCACTGGAACGGAGTTTATCAGAAACTACTTCCAGAATTTGGAAGTGGAATATCAGCTTGGGCGTGCTGTTCATGCCAGAGTGACCAACACAACCACGTTGGCTGACTTGCAGCAAATGCTGGTTGAAGAATGGGATGCCATCTCACAGCAGTGTGTGACCAGGCTGGTGACCAGCATGAGGAGGGGGTGCCAGGCTGTTGTGGCTGCGTATCGTTCTTCCACACGCTACTGAGGCTCCTGTTTGTTAAATGGATCAATTGTTAAATTGCCAATATGTGTTGTCTCTCCAAAATTGGCAGAGAAGATTTCTCTGCCGATGCCAAATGCTGCCAAATTTTTCATGGGCACAACACACATACTCAGTTCTGCTGCTCATCCCACAAATGCATGTTCCTTACAAATGTGATACAATTTAAAGTTAAAATAAACAGGGTTTCCAATGGTATAAGAGTTATTTCCAAGAAGCGTTGTTACAACAAAGAAAGGATCTACCAGACACATGTCCTTACTTTTTGTGTTTATATATATATATATATATATATATATATATATATATATATATATATATATATATATATATATATATATATATATATATATATACTGGTTAAAGAATATCAGTGGCAGTTAAGTAGAGAGAGCTTTTTGTAGTTTTAAACAGCAGACAATCTTTGTAACTGTAGAGCAACAACTTAATATTGCATGTGGCATCAGCAGATAAGACAGGTTTACTCTCTTGGTAGACACCATGGGCAGAAAGTGGCCGCAAACAGTTTAATATCCGGGATGCATAGAAGCTCCTTCTCAGGAACACATCCAGAACTACAGTCCTGTACATCTGCTGCACTGCTGTTGCTCCTAGTCTCAAAGCTGATTATGAAAGCATGACAGTGATGACACAAGGTTTTTAAAATGCAGAAGAAAGCAGTGGTGATAGATGTACAGCACCAATAAGAACTAGGAAAACAAGAAGCTTAAAAAAGAAGTTCATTACAATCCATCCAGTTCAGGCTGGCAAGTAATCTTTCCATTTCGCTTAAAACCAAAACAAAATCATTTCTTAGATGATGCCAGAGGAAGGGTTTGAGACTCAGCAGGATTTAGTCTCTGAAGGAGCGTATGACAGATATTTTGATTTTTCACTGTAATAATGGACTTACTTACTGCCACCCCAAGGTCCATAGTTGAGCCAGGTTGCAGCTAAAGTACTAAATCTGAAAATGAACAGCGCCAAGGACATTTTTAGCATTACAACTGTCACTTTTGACAGATGTGCAACAGCTATGGTCGATTTAAACATGCAGTTAATTTCTACATTGGCTATTAATGACTTTTCATTGCACTCTTTTAGTATTGTGACTTAATTTCAAACATGCCTGAAAGCATGCCTCTTATCTATTCTTTTTTTAGTTTGAAACAGATGAAGTCAATAAATTTCCTATATGTATGTGTTTTTGCTTTTCTGTGCATGATGAAACAGATCTGGTCTGGGTTTTTAGAAGCTCAGGATATCTCTGAAGGTAACGCGGGACTCTTCAGTCAAGTAAAGTTGTCCTGGAAGTGCACGGTTTGTTGTCCAAAGTTGAGTCTGCCTCCACTTCTTTCATTTAACTTCAGAAAACATCTGCAGCGCCTCAGCAGAATAGACAATAAGGGCATCTTTAATATGAGAGTGATGACTGCATGTATATACATGGAGCAGGTGTGGTAACTTCATTACTGTAACACAGGATCGCTCACAATCTGGCAGTTAATATTGTTCTTCGTTCTTCTACAGAAATGACAGGTCAGTGATTGAACAGAGTCCAGGCTTACACAGTGGAATTGTTTGTAATAAAGTTTTTTCCTCTCTTATGAATTCTGATCTCCATCAAAACTGTCAAGACATTTTATAAAGACAAGCCTATCGATATGCACAAAATCAAATTCTAGGATTTCAATTATGCTATGTGATGGGAGGTGCTTCAATTAACTTTTTTTTTCACAACACGAACAGATACCGGCCTTAAACCTACTGGTTCATTGAGAGGAGGAATACGAGCCTTTTTTTCAAACACTGACACAGTTTCTTTAGGTATTTTTGAAATGTCAGTGACGCACCTCAGTCAAAATATGACAGCGAAACAATACAAAAGCATGCTTTTCACATTGTTTTTACAGCTCTGTCCAGAAAAGCTGGCTTTAGGAGGTGGAGTCACCGTGCCATACTGTTGAAAACTAGTGTTGCAGCTTTACAATCTTCTGTGGTACAGTGAATTATGCGTGATGTAAAGATGGATAGTGATAAAGAAAGGGAAGACTGCTTTCTGGGTCTGTACCCTGACAATTCAAAGTGCGCACTCAATGCCATTTTCAGACTTCAGCAGCCCCAAACAGTGTGTCAGGGTCGGTTCATATCAATGTTTTAGAGTTAGGAGTCACTTCAGAAAGGTAAATATGCCCTCAGCAACATTTCTTTCTTATAATTTGTTTCTTTTAAAAAGTTGTTCAAAAGCTGCTTTTTGTATCATTTCTTTCACAAGAAGAAAGAAAAAGAACTCATAATCAATGAGTTCTTTTTATTAAAATTTGAAAACATTTACATGAATAGATTAACAAGATCGTCATAACCCAGCCTCCTCCCTAAAAAAGTCCCTTCCACCTGCAGCCCCTCAGTTCAACGGACTTGCCTTACCTTGTTGAAGGTGATCCACGGAGGAACAGAGGGCGGCGCAGGGTCTCTTCATTTCTAAAGTTGTAATTGCAATTGTAGTTGCAGAGCTTCAAATGTGTTTTCCCAGTATACCTCCGGACTGGGACACAGCCAGAATGTGTGGATTAGTGTTGCATTTGCCCTCTTGCATTGATTGCATATGAGGTCAATTTCTATATTTGAGCTAATTTTAATTTTGAGAGGTGAACCTGGTGCACAACTTTGAACTGGAGCACACAGAAGAGGAATGCACTTTATTCAGAATCCTGTCCCAGTCTCCCATCTCTATTGTTGCAGATTATTGCAGATCTTATTCATGCACGCTCCTAATGGCAGATAAGGAGGGACATTTAAATTGGAGAACAAGTTTAGTATTGAGGAGATTGCCCTATTTTCTTTTGGGTTGGTGGTTTCAGAGAGAACGGCTGAACATCTTTGTGTTATTTTAGCTGTTTTACTATTTTACTGTTGTGCTATCAGTTTTTTGTCTTAACATGGTGAATTATTTTTTATGTTTTCATCATTCCCAAAGTAACATCTCTTGCTGCAAACAATGTTTAAACACATAAGTATTTTGCTGCAGACACACACCTACACACCTACACACTCACACAGAAATAGAGTGTGTCTGGAAATGCACTTAGCTGTCTGTATAGTTTCCACTGATCATTTCTCTTTCAGTAGCTCTAATCAGTTGTCAGTTTTGAAATGGCACAGCAGGTTGCTTTATCATATAAGAACACTTGTTGACGTTTGCTCCAGAAGATGGATTAGTTGGCTGCTAGTATAACTTCCTACCACTAAATGAGCAGGAGCCTTTCTTTTTCACTCATCTCCACTGGGCTGGCTACATTTAAGTTTGGCTGCTGGAGGCAGCAGTGTGAGGCACTTCTACTTGAAAGCTTAAAAGAAAAAGAAAGGCATGAATGCACAAATTGTTGGTTTCCATTAAAGCAATTGTATTCAGTCCTATTAAAGCAAACTGCCTCTGCGTCTGTGGCATCAGAGTAAGTGAGGTAACATGATGCTCCAGGCCAGGTCCTCTTTATAAGTGTCCATATTAACAGTAAAGAAGCAAGATGCTGCATGTGACCAAGGATGCTATAAGGTGCCGCAACTCTGATCACCATGTTGCTACATGCAACCGTATTCTCTGTAGTACAAAGATATATTAGTTACTTACCTAATTTTACAATTACTATAAGTACTACGAAACTTGGACCTGGAACGTGGACCAGGTGACCTATCATATATTCAGTTATACCATCAAGTTGCTTTTTTTCTTAGTTGCAGTCAAGCAGTATTGCACATTTTACTTTTTCTCTCAGCTGTCACCATCAGGGTACCTCTGTATCCGACTGCCAAGTTGTCTGGTCACTCCAACTATCAGTTTCAGGTAGCAATTAGTTCTTGGTCTACATGGTCAAGTAACGCAATCAAGAGAGCAGCAGTGTTTCCACATATACTGTGCATTAATATGTAGATCTGCTCAGATTTTAGAAAGAAATGTGATGATTCCAAAGACACTAAATGATATGATGCATTGTGGGAAAGCAGATCTTGAAGCTGCCTTTATTGGTCAATCAGTGTTGAGAATCTGAGGATTTTTGCTGATATTTACCTGCATAACTTAGCTGGTGGAGCTATTGAGGGGCAAGTTTTAGCATAAAGCACATTAATTGTAACTGAAATGTCAAAATAATTTCACATTGTTTATATTTTTGTTACGTGTGGGATCTCTTCTGTGTTGTAATTTCTACCAGCCTTGTATTATCACATATCACATACTATTGTTTTCCAGTAAACACAACAAAGTTAAAATTTTAGCAAAGGCACACTGGGTTGCAACAGGGACAAATTACCCTTTGGGGGGTAAATGGAACCATCCAGGACATGAATTTGCATTGTTTGTAAAGTCATTGAAATACTTTCATTCCTAATGATTCTGAAAGCTCTCTCACCGGTCCAATGGCAGGTGTCTGCGTCCCAGCAGTGCCATATGTTCTTCCTGGCGCATTGGCTTTCCCTCTCCAGACTCTCTCAACATGCAGCCACAAACAAACCAAAAACGGGTCATGCTCTCAGAAGAGAAGGAATGTGGGGAAAAGCTGTAAGGAACATTCACACATGCATGCATCTGGTCCACTACGCACACATGTACCCTGCAGGGTTAGTTTTAGTGTAGACGCCGCACTGAGAGAATACAAGCTACAAGAAGAGCCTTTTATCGGGTGCAGGTGGCCCTTGGAGTGTCCACCCATCATTAAAAGATGGATTGTGTCAAAGGTGATTGAACCATTCCCTTGGAAATCAGCGAGGACAGTGATGGAGAGTTTACAGGGAGACTGATGGAGGGCTGTGCGGTGCAGTAACAGGCTGCCTTGGGGGGGTTAGGTCTTGCTGACCAGGTTGAGGGAGGATACTTGGGAATCTCAGTCTTGAATAGCGCGCAGAGGGCAGACCATCATGGAGCTAGACGATGGGGTCAGCAGGTAAAACGCGGTGACTGAGCAGACGGGGCGTCCGGTCTGCAAACCACAGATGCTGGCTTTCTTTTAGAACATGTAGTGTGGGCTTTAACTCTTTTGCAGACAGAAATGTGCTTCATCTAATACTGCAAAAAGTTTCACTAATTCCCATGAAAATCATGCAGATACATGTGATCTTTATTTTTATTACCAAAGGTGTACCCTTTAATAACAAATGCATTATTTAAATTTGAGCTTTTCACATTGCTTAACTCTTTGGAAGAACACCATAAAAGTATAATAACTTTAAAAGAAGCATTGCATTTTCATACCAATAAGTTTTCTTCGCTGAATATCATTTATAACCATTCCTGAAGTCCTTTCCATACTAATTTCCATCCTATTAAAGGTCAGAGAAGTCTGCTGGAGCCCAACATTGCATATTGTATATTATTGTTTATCATTTTTATTTATTTACCTTGAAAGAGGATCATAGTAAACCAGAATCTCTTTTTAGCCTTGTGCCTTGTGTATTTTCCTTTAACCTCCTAAGACCTGGCGTACACATATGTGGACATCACTTGTTTTGTTGTCATAACATTTAATCCAAAGGGGCCCCAGTAGGGGCCCAAAGCAACAATGAAAAAAAAAAAAAGCGCCAGGTCTTAGGAGGTTAAAAACAGTAATTAAGTAAAATGAAAGATGTTCTGCTATGAATGGATGGAGAGATTTTCCGAATGTTGTAAATCTAACAAACTTGTATTCTTTTTTAGATATGTATTAGAGTATACTGAACAACTGCACATCCTCTAAAAAAGACAGTGATGAAACAACTAAATGTCTTCCATCAGAGGCTTCCTCATGTTTGCTGTACGTTTTACTGTAAAAAAATTACTCTTGACCGCAAGAGATTCTACAATGACTCTTCATAGTGACTTTATGTTAATTAACTGACTGGTTGAAACAGAGCAGTGTAACTGGATAGAAAATTGAAATGCATATAACGTTCATGTCCTTCCCAACCTCTCCGTTGGACTCCAAAACCGTCTCCCTCCCCCTCCCCCCTGCTGTAAAGGGGTGCATTGTCCCTGCTCATGCATGTGTATTTGAGCTGTTGAACATTAGTCAATTTTATTTGACTAAACGGTATCTGGAAGTACCGGTTCACATTATTAATATTCACTTAGACTTAGAAAGTGTGTTGTCTTCAAGTCTTAAAACGATGTGGACATCAGTGCCAGCGAGCTTGCTTGGTTGATACAACCGAGTGGTTGCCTCGCGAAAGGGTGGTAGCATGACGACGAATAAGGAAATAATAACGCGTACTGATTGGCTGAGCTGACTGCCAATCAGTCATCAATCATAAGAGCAACAGGCTGGGACTAGGACCTTTGCCGTCTGCACAAGAACGATAGCCTCTGCATATGGTGCACCCAGGCAACCCACTGAGTTATCTGGGGCCCTGATTCTGCTGCACTTTCAACTAAATAAATAATCATAGGCAATTACTCCTCCCTCCTAATCTCTTGCATTTTAGTCCTCATTACTCCATTCCTACTACCCTGAACAACAGGAGAGAAAAGTGAAACATACACAACTGAGATGTGTGAATCCCTGCAGAACTGTGCTAATCACATGGATCAGTCAGTGGACCCAAGAGTTTTGAATCAGACCCTAGTACTAGGCCAGCTACTGACATCAGGGCTGTGTAGGAAATACTACTCTTTTACACAGGCTATTGTTTTGTTTACCATTCTTCATATACCCTGTACATTACAACAAACACAAATGTGACTACCAGTTTTGTAAATGCAGTAAATGACAACATTCACATGAGCTGCACAAGGTTATAGCATAGACACGTTCAAATAATCACATGAGGCTTCATTATGTTTATCCCATTTATTCTCTTTGTGACAGATAATAGATAGCAATCAACTTTGGATTTATTGATTTGTAGTAAAAGACAAATTCTCCATTTGTTTATGAGGACTCCAGGGATCTGAAGGATTTGTTGGATCAGAATCTTAGCAGTGATTGATCTGAAAGGACATCACAGTCAGATTTGACATTACTCTGAGAAATGGGCGGTGGAGACGTCAGCTGCGCACAGCCACTCAAAAAACCAAGGTATACTGCTTGAAATTTGTGTCGCAAAAATGTTGCAATCGGCGGTATTTCTTATTAAAATACAGCACTGAGATAAAAGACAGTTCCTTTCTGAAGATGAAAAAAAAAGTTCAATTTGTGAGAGGTTTTCTGGTGTGGAATGAGCTGCCCAATACTACATTCAGGGTGCCATTGAAGAAAAAACAAAAAAACAGAACTGTACATAAGCCAAGACTGGGAGACCGACTGTTATTTTGGTTCTTTTTGGCCAAAAGCACCAGCAGATTATGTCACAGATCTTTCAGGTAAGCATTGTCCAAAAAAACTGCACTGCTAAATGCCATAATACAGATCAAATACTGAGGGGAGTAATGCCATGTCTGTCCTTGTCTTTGTCATGCTCAGTTCTTACTGAGAGCATCAAGAAAAACACACCTTTTGTCACCTTGATGGCAAGAAAAATAGATCCTGATTAAACGTTTAACAGAGGTATGGATTTGAGTGGTTTTCACTTTATTTTTGCTCTAAAATGTCATCTGATCTTAGCAAAAGTGACAATAACAAACACAATGAGTGTCAGACTGACACAAAAAAAGAATAAAAATATCTTTAGTTATTATTGAACACACCATTGGAGGAATAGTAAGTATGAGTTAAAGCTCATAGTGAACAGCCACCCAGATATTATCCTGTTTTCTTAAGTTTAGTTAACTAAGTCATTCATTTTAACTTTGACCATGGCAAGTGGTCCAGATTCTAGGGCAGTAAAGCAAACCCAAATCATAATACTCTCTTCACCATAAACAGCAAAATCAGAATGTTTGAGTGACTCGTATCAAATAAAGGTAACTCTAAACCTGATTCCAGCTGTGCAAATGGACTCAAATTAGTTTTACCAAGTAATGAATTCATTACTTCACTTACTTTTCCCTCCAGCACTGTGGATGTTTTAATTAATATGATCAATAAATAAATAAGAAAATATAATTGCATGTTATCAGTGAAAAACACACTGTGTTTGTGTTATTTGCCTGTTGTTGTGACTTGGATGATATGCTAATTTATAGAAAATTAATGCAGAAAACCAATAAATTCCAATGTGCTCACACACTTTTTTTATTGCCACCGTATATAAAGTTAAATTTGATAAAATACATGAAGTCATAGTGTAGTTTGTAAGTTGAAAATATATATGCAATAAACTCCAGGATAATTTTTTAACTAATTACAGTAACATGAATACTATTTTTGAGATGTAGATGTAGTGGAATCTGGAAGTTTGTTTCTGAAAAGTTGGTGTAATTTAGGAATTTAATGTGTATGAATTTGTTTCTAGTATTTGTGTAGTAATGTACTGAGGTACGATTATCACAAAATGAAATGATTTAGCTGATGTTTGGGCAAGTAAAAAGAAGTGATTCATTCACACTACTATTGGAAGCTGCACCTTGGTGTCAGTGCACCAGTGTGCTTCAGAGTATGTGTCATGGGTTTCGGTGACGTGGACGTGGAATGGCAGGAGAAAGCCCAAAAAGAGCAGAAAGCTCTTGCCAAGTGAAAATGCCAAGTGAAGTTAATAATGGACACAAATCTGTTTGTGATGACTGCTCACAGGCTTACCCTCCGTTGGAAAACAACATCCACTTGCTGGAGATAAATATCAGGGAAAAAGGTGAGCTTCTAAATAACTTTTATTTCAGTTGTCTTCGCCCAGTTTGGTCCCATGGTGTACTGCTGGCCCTATTGCCATCCTCCTGCTTCGCTCAGTTTCCAATTGCGGACACCACCACAACTCTTTTTATGGCAGGCATCTGGACACAAGACAGATGCTTATACTGAGAGTCTTGAGGTTGTTGTTACTGGTACATATACTGAAAGTAAACCGGAAGCCTTAACACTTAGAAACCAGCTTTTCTTCTCCAGACGAGGACGTAAATCTCCACCTGATCCCGACTTAGACGGCTGCTGACTGGCTCCTGCTGAGGGTGAGACCCAAGGCCTCAGACTTCACATCCACTCAGGCCACAAACAGGCCAGCTCTCCCGTTAAATCTTTCTACACCTAGGTGGTCCACAGCTGTAGGAGCCCCGCTTGGAGAGTCAGGAAGGTGACAAACTGACTTAATCAGGTTTCCTCCTCACATCACTTATGCTGCTGAAGGAGGCCATGCTTGGGAGGTACTTGAAGCTTTTAGAAGCAACAGGTAACACCGCTGTGACAGAAGCGAAGCACTTTGCTCTCAAACTGCAGGGCTACTTGTGATTCCAAGAGCTTTGAAAAGTAGAATGGCAGAGCCTTTGGTTAGGAGGCTCCTCTCTTGTGTTAATGTCCTGGAGGCAGACACAGTGTCCAGCTTTACAATAAGGTTTAAAACCTTTCCTTTTGGAAAAGCTCCATTGACGACATGGAAATGCTATTCTTGTATGTATATGCCTTTATTATTTTCTTTTTATGTCTTTCTGTCATCTCAGACCCCCAAACAGTTGAGTCAGCTGGCTGAGCTCCCAGAGTCGGGTTTTGCTGTTGGGGTTTAAGCCCAATAAACATTTTTTTCCCCTCTCAATGGTTGCCTCATGCCTGCTCAGGTTGAGGGTATGCACCAAAGTAAAGATTTGATTCTTTTGGGTTCCTTTGCTAAACTGTGTAAATATTATTACTGTTATTAACAATTGGCATAACATGACATTTGGTGGTTTTTCCATTTTGAAATTTAGTTGTTTGGTTGTGAATCCAAAGTAAAATTTATTGTACCACATTTTAATATATTTCTAATTGAACTGGATAGAAATTAACTTTGTAAACTCTTAAGTGCTGCATGTCCAAAGTGCCTTAGATGACTATATAGTAAATTGATGCTGTAAGTCAACTGAAATATGCAAATGCAGATCTGCTTCATTGAATATTTTTCATTGAAGTTAGCGTGTTAAAAAAAGAAAAGGCTAAGAACATTTCTGTCTATGGAATAAAGTCCCATAGACATAAAAAAAAACAAAGCAAAACAAAGCACTTCAGCGAGCAGGGCAGAGGAATGCAGTGCATCTCTTTGTACATGGGAGATGAAATGGATTCTACAAGGAAAAGAAGTACAGGTGGGTAGCGTAGTGTCTTCTGGTACCAGAGTCCTTGGAATATAAAGAAAATAATAAATAGGAACTTTGGCAAGGAATTCTTGAGCAAAACTTTACTAAGTGTTAAGAGTCTAGGTTTAAAGTCAAGGTCTCCAGGGCACATACCAGAAGCCTATATCCAAAAAACACAAAAGAATGGTTGCAACGAAAACGACTGACTGCTTTATACAGTACAATGGAGCTCTGATTGGGTTTGATTAAACCAAAGTCCAGCTGTAAAAGATCTCGGGAAAGTTGTCTGCTTTAAGTGGTCAGTGATCTGTTCGTAGTGGTATTATGGTAAACTCTGCTTTTCCTCTCTTTCTCTCTCTCTCTCTTTCTCTCTCTCTCTCTCTTCCAGTCCAGGTTATAATTGTCTTCTGTTTACACTTTATTCACTCAGGCTATTGTTCTTTGGATCATCAGTGCTTAATCTGGAAAAATTGCAACCTTTTCCATCACAAATGTGTAAAAGAAATGTGGGGAATTTGTAGCTAAGGCCTGCTGACTCCCACAGCAGCTCCTACGCATACAAATCATGTTCTGGGAGAAGTCTTTGTCCCACAATTCCTCTCTCGGTCTCTCTGTGTTTCCCTTTCTCACTTTCCCATTCCTGTCTGAGGTTACACAGCAGCTACTGCAACAATCTTAACACTGCACCCACAATTTTCCATGGCATCAAGAGTGAAGGATGAAAACTGTCAATTGTAACTTCATGAATGGGATAAAAGGCAAAGAAAGTCAGGAGTATCTTTATTAACTTATAACATATTACGTTTGGCCTCAAGAACCGATTTACATTGTCTTCCTAAACATGCTGACACAGAATGACCTTGCCAGTAACTGGAGGAGTCCATGTGGAACTTTTATGGACAAGTTGTTTTGTGTGCAAACCCAGTTTAATCAGCGCTGCTGCACTTTATAGCAATAATTCTGAACTTTGTACCACACTTAATCAGTTCAAATTTTACCCTTAGGTATGACTATGCTGTTATGATCTTCAGTAATACAATGACATGCAAATGATGGCAATCATCTGGAAAGAGAGCAAAGGATTGCATAAGTCACAAAAGGTATAAAATTGTTGATGACAAATTTATATCATGCGTGAATTATGAGAACTTCTCTTTTTTGTTCCAATTTTCCACGTTTTTAATAGCGCAAATGTCCAAACGTTTTAGAATAGTTAGGTTCCCACCTCCCGAAGCACCTCCAACATGACACCATGATGGATTTGCTAAAAAGGCTTCTCCAAGTCCAGAAAAAACACACACACTGGTTGCGCAAACACCTAACCATTGTTCAGCATCCTAGCAAGTGGTCCAGTGTGCCACAACAAGAAGAAAAACCACATTAATCCTCTTGAATCCAAGGTTTTACTGCCAGCCCTGCAAACATCCCTAACTTTAAAGAATAGGGTGAATCCCTGTGAAAACATGCCACAGCCTCAGGTCCAAACAGTGGTCATTGTTGCCCTTTGAGATACACACTACACAAGAGGAGGTTGTCAGCAACAGAAGTGTTCTCACCACTGGAAACGTATAAAAGCCTTGCCTTGTTAGAGCGCACAGGAGGCAGGACATGATGCATGCTGCAGAGATGTCAGTGGGATGTTTACAACCTGCTGAGGAAGGTGGTCAAGGTCTTAGCTCTTTTTGAGCTGATGACTGTTTTTCTGTTGATATTAGTACTACATGTGTTTGGACATATTTTCATTATGACAAAGGAGTGAAAGGAATGTGCATACCAGCAGGACACTCATTCCCATGAATTCTCTGGACAGCTACCCGCTGTCTTTATACATGGATATTCTTTTGATTTTTACAAAAGGGCGGGCAGGGTAAACTCAATAAAAAGTCCTGTCTGACCAATTTAGACATTTGAATTCTCACATACAGCTTCTGAAAAATAACAAGAAAATGTTGGTGCTACTGTGTGAAAAAAGTGTGGAAATGGCTTCATACAAATTAAGAACTGAGGTCACTTTGTTGTCCGGTCCATTGAACAGGTATGACTGATGTGGTTATTATGTTGAAGGATTGACAGCATAAATCAAAATCTGTGTCTGAATTTTGACCTACATGGCAAAACACAGTCAATATCTATATGTTTTATTAGCAGTAATAAGTAATAATATTTTTGGGTGTTTTTTTTTTGTTTCATTATTATTTTGAGTTGACTTTCACACTGAATTCAATGAAGACAAACTGCAAAAGCCAAAGTCATTGTAAAGGAAAAGGACAAAAATTATTTTCAGCAGTTGTGAAACTTAAAAATTTAAAATCAAACACAGACTGTCCCCTAATGGGAGCCACTGCCTTTAAATATAACACTTAAACATAACTACATAAGGAATGTTAATATTGAATAAAACTGTTAATTTGTAAAAGCATGCTTTCTTAGCAATTTTACTGGAACATTTAAGCTGATAGTAACACATAACTAGTAACTCATTCCTGTTAAAATTTGACTTTTGCCAGTAACGAGTAGTGCAACTAATAACTTGACGAAACTCAGTAATAATATTACCATGACTAACAAATAGCATAACGCATTACAAAATCACTTTTGTTCATTTTTATTTGAAGTTTGCAAAGGGCGTCATCACACGCGCTACAAAGTGCACAAGTGAACAGAGTTAAGACACAAACACTCGTGTTTACTGGCTGAAAATATGCTCACTGCGTTGATTTTTGTTAGGAAGAAAATAAGATGCACCAACCCACTTATATTTTTAGTTTTGATTTAATTCTCATATATAGCGCCTGATAACAAAGACTGATTTCAACATTACAGTATTCGATCAGTAAACAACATCAGTATCGGATGTTGTTCCGGATAACGATGTGGAATCACATTGGTCCCATCCCGTTCAGGAATGTTAGTGTTAAATAATGGGGCATAGACAAAACGCCTTCCAAGAATGTGATAGTACAGCTGCCGATATCAACTGCTAATCATAAAAGTTCATTGGATTAACAAAGTTAAAAATTGATTGAAACGCTTCAGAAGCACACACACCTATATCGCCTGTGTTACAGACTGTCTAATCAGGAGACGGTCACTATTACTGATAGTAAATTAAACTTAATATAGATGTTTAGAATGGACCTGCTGGTTCCGACCACGAGGAGGAAGATGCTGCAGTGAGGATGAGCATAATGAGGTCGCGTACACGAAAAGAACTGCTCTCATATTAACCGTTGCCTTAAAATGTTGCTCTCATAATCATTCGATTTTCTCAGGTTATAGTAATCCAGGAAAAATATTGTGTCAGCCATGCTTAGACACACACACACACACACACACACACACACACACACACACACACACACACACACACACACACACACACACACACACACACACACACCAGTCTGACTTTTGAGCAGAAAGGAAGAAAGTAATGTAACAATTAATGTCAGAATTTACTTTTGACAAAGAATGATGAGGAAAATATTAGTTTTATAATGAGTATAGGATAACAAGGAATAAATTAATTTTTTGACTAACAAGCTACACACTGTTTGGAGGTTTCAGCTATTAATCTTTCTTTCATGTTTTCTTGTTTCTTTCAGGGTTCATGGATTCTGTTGCAACTGTCATTGGGCAGGCTGAGTATTATTGTTGTTTATCTTAATGTGTCTGCTATATTTTCTTTAATAAATACAAGTAGGAGGCTTGAAGGAAAACAAGGATGGCAACCATAGCTAAACCACAGCCTTTTTTTTCTTTAAGATCATCCACTTCCACTGATAAAAAAGCTGCATCCCCTGCCCACTGCCTAACCAACACTGAAACATTTCTGTGCATGCATGGGCGCACACTTAAAGAATAATCTTCAGTAATTTAAAAAAGAAATTGTAGCTTAACGTTCTACAGTAAAAGAAATTATCTACATGTCAAAAGCATTCAAGACAGTCGTCAATCTTCCCAGGAGTAAAATTCCAATCAAATTTACCCCATAGTCAAATCTCATAAATTGAACAAACAGATTAAAATTAAAAAAAAAGAAAAAGCCAGGCACCCCCAGGTCTCATTGAGGAGGTTAAATGTTTAACTCTATGGCAGCACATTGAGATGAAACCTGAACAAGAATGGTTCCTTTGGACGTGATGCCAGGAAAAAGACTTCCCTCCACAAACCAAGATCACAAAACTGTATCTGAGCAAACCACAAGACCTATAAATAAATAATGACACAGTGAAAACAGTCACCAGTTGTTGCTTGTCTAAGTATATATATATATATATATATATATATATATATATATATATATATATATATATATATATATATATAAAAGCATAGATAGAAATGCACATCAACAGTGCGCAACATCTAGGTGCAGAAGTACTCCTCCACGTTGTGGACCAGCGCTTCTTGACAAGCACTCTTATCGCACCTCTGTCAGTCCCTCTGAAGTTCCCAGTCCACTCCCATCCATGTTGAAATCCATGCAGAAATACTGAATCCAGAACATGGTCCTGCAGCCACATTTTGAAAAACATCAGCATTACAAGCACTAATTGCCTATGGATCCCATACTCCATCCATTTCATGACTGATGGAATAAAAATGTCTTGTGTTCAACATGCTTGACATCTTCTCCTCAACTCATCTGCATTTGTGGTCTTCTTCAGATCATTAACTTGTCTTGGAAAAGTTAATCTGCTGCTTCCACTTGTAAGCACCTTTGTCTTGTGATATCTATTCATCTCAACGGTCAGTAAAATGTGCCAGAATTATTAATAGAAATCTTTCAGGCAGAAAAGCATCCAAACTACATTGACAAATGTTTAAAAAAAAAGAGTTTAATGGAAAAAAGTTTAATTAAAAAAAAGTTTGAAGAGGACAGACAAAGTTGGATTTGACAAAGCAACTGCACCAGGATGCCAACACAGCAGCGCTGTTCATAAATAGAGTTGAGAAAAAAGGAGCATCAATACAAAACCCGACAAAAACACATTTGGCTCTGGTGTATGAAGAAGACTCAACATTCACGTGAACAAGTGGATAACATGTACAGTGTGACTTGAACTGAGCTGATGCGGCTCTTTTAGTACCAATTACATGTTTAACAGAATCATGTGATGAACTGTATGAAATGTAGCACCGAGATCTGAGGGCACAAGTAAAAAAGTCAGTTGTCCGAGGCCATGAGGAGATTGTTGGTGACTTTCGTCAGTACTATTTTTGTACTATGATGCGATCTGAATCCTGTCTGAAAAGCTTCAAACAAATCATTTCTATGTGTAAACTTAGTAGATTGTTATCAGTTATTTGAAGAGCTTTAAAAGTGAGAGGGAGATTGGATATAGTTTATAATTAGCTAGCACTCCTGGATCAAGATTAGATTGTTTTAAAGCAGCATGTTAAAATATCAGTTTCAATTTCATTTAAAGGAATATTTGCTTACACCTTGGAAACATCATCTTGCTGTTGCGGTTTCTCTTCCTGCTATCAGCAAAAGTCATCCAACAAAACTTTCGACTCCTGTCCTGGTTGTCTCTTGCCACAACTCCATATCACTTACGGCACTAAAGCACACATCAGCAATGATGAATTTAGCTCACTGAGCTACAGTTGACATCATGGTAGAATGATTAAGGACTCAAGGAATAATGATGAGAATAGGAGAACAAACAAGAGTAATCCTGGATAACATCTAAATACTTATGGGGTGTCATCAAGCTGAAATTGACAAATGTTTTTTTGCCCTGTTGGAAGTAGTTTACTTTCAGCTACCTAATAAAGCCTGAGGCACATAGCTTGTTGATATTTATGGATTGATTACATCCAACATGGAAGTATTGATTGAGCAAAAAACCTCCATCAACAGTCTGGTTGCGATGGGGTCTAAGATGGGAATGGCAGAAACAGCCATTATAATTATCCAGAGCTCAGTCCAGCGTGAAACTGAATTGCTGGAAATTTTTGAAAATAAACTTTTAAATAACCTTTAGACAGTTTAATGCACTAAAATAAGGGAAAAAAAAAGTAAAATTCCCAAATCTAGTACAAATTGTCTTATTTTAAGCAAACAAATCACTGCCAATGGCACCCTGGCTGATAATGGTCATATATAGAGTTAAAATGGCTGTAGAGGGACTTATAGGAGCATTTCAAATTTTTGCATTTTAGATGCGGTGATTCATCAAATGTTAAATTCCTTTCCTGATTAAAATACTAATACTAATGACTAATAGGATTATGATAGGACAGTGCTACCGTATATTTCTGTCTTGTTTAAAATACTGTAAGATTCCTATATGCCTGGTAACCTAATGAGAGGGGCTTAGACTTGCTTTTGACTTTAGTAAGGTTTTCTAGACATAAAAATAATATATTTGGTGCAATAATAATGGAAATGATAATAATGATAATAATAATAATGGAAAGCTTGTGGTAACTCGTGTTCGCATAACAGCAGCTGTTACCAACAAGTTTAGAAGTGTGTCCTGATGTTGGTTAAGTAGGTTTGCACACTACCTTCTGGGTTGGTGGAAAAGTATCAACCTGCTCCAGTATAGTTATTATTTTGAAAATTGTATGTATGTATTTTATATAAATGTCTCATTATTGATCTTTTTTTTTGTTGTTGTAGTTACTGTCATGATCACAAAACATGAATTTGCATTTGAAATGTTTTATAAATTTTGATCTTTTTTTAATAAGAAAACTAGAAGCAAGAAGCATTGCCCAAACAAGTGCCTTACGCATCAAAAAACAAACAAAAAAGCCTTACACATCAAAAAAAAGAAAAATAATTGGAGCCTTCTTTGAGAATGTGGAAGCAGTGATGACAAGGTTCAGGTTTCTTCCTCTGAAATATAGAACTTAGTTGAGTGGATGTCACCACTGTGTAGACGCGAAACAGGGTGGCTGCTTTGCGAAGTTATAAACAGGTCGGTTCATAGGGAACATCATTCCATTTATACAAGGATACATTTAAGGGATCACTTCCTCTTTAGCGGACAACAATGGTGCAAAGGAAGGGCAAACCCATCAGAGTGGATGAAAGAGACACATACATCCATTTCCTCAAGCTCTTTCTGTAAAATGTAAAATGTTCTAAAGAGAGACCCTGTGTCCCTAGCATTGTAGCATTATCCGTTCCATCACACGGTTCACACTGGTGACAGCCTCTCAAATGTTCAGTATATGGACCTATAAAAACAAGTAAACACAATCTGTGATGCCTGGAGTCTAAACAACCAGGTATTTCATTTATGATCTGCCTGGAATCATTGCCACTGCATAGCCCTTGGCAACATACCTGACAAACTTCAGGTCTGAACTTTGTCAACTGGACTTTGTCCCTTTTATTAGAGGCATGTTTGAGAATAAAGATATTGCCAGGTCAATAGGCACAAACTGTCAATGTGCTACCACTAAGTCTCTACACCACCAGTCTTTCTCTTCCACCAGAGATCCTGTTTCAGGTTCAAGGCCTTTCTGCTATTCATTTTAAACCTGAACATCTGCAGACTATTCCTCAGTCAGGCGGTCAGGAGAAAGAGGAAGAATACTATCCTGACGGAGACACCTAGAAAAAGACAGCTCTAAAGAAGAGGCTTTTCAAAGGACACAAGAAGCCTCAACAGAAGATTTCACCAAAGTTGCTAGTAAATATGGAAAGAGATCACCATCATCTCCTGAGACTGAATCGAATGAAGATGACTCCTGCCTGTTCAGAACCATTTTTAAACAGTCGCTCAAGGGAGGTCTAGGTTCACTGCATTTATTACAAAAAAATGGGCACATGAATTATGCATCCTAGGCTATGTACATCTGCAAGAACTGTGACTCATGTGAGTCCAGTAAAATAATAAATAAATATAAACGAATCAACCTGGATAAAATATTTAAATGATTTACATTAGCCTGATCTTTTTAATATAATAATATTTTAACTGTGTGGCAACCATCCTGGATGGATCACAATGGAATGGATGGGAAATGCAAATGAGTTGTTTCTTGCTATATGCAGACTTTAAGGACACATACTGTAGGTTTCCCACAGACACTAGAGTATTCCGACGCTACAGGTCAGCCTCCGTATATAGTATTTGGAGAGACATAATTTGTTTTATTTGCTTCACTGTGAACCCTTAAATAGTATATTATGCAATTCATGAATATTCACATTGCCATCATTTGATTGGCTTACAAAACATGTAAACGCGAACCCCACTTCTTCAATTTCATGCACCCATAATTACATTTTATTGAACAGGTCTTGCCTGTAAGCATTTGTATGGTTTTGTTCACTTTTGTCTACTTCGGCTGAAACATGGTAAAAATTGCCGGACGACGCCACTAGTCTAAGAGAAACATTATTTCAATTAAACTTTTGTTCCTTCCAGCTCAAAGAACTCAAAAGGACAGAAGCAGTCCAGATAAATATCAAGTTCAACGGTCCTTTTCCAAACCTTTCACATAGATAAACATAATTGAGTGAGAGGGTCGCTACACATTTTGATGAACTGATTAAGTTATCAATACTGAGATATAAAGGAATACATGGCTCAACAGAGTTTTGACTCTTAGTCAGTCTGGCAACTGTGGATAAAACAAACCTGGGGCAGTTGTTATTTTCATAAACAAATGTTGAAAAATAAGCAGTTCAAGTTTTGTCAAAAGCTTTCTGATATGTTAAAAGGCTGTCTGTCCTGTATTATATACTTCTCACTCAATGAAATGCCTTAACCTTTCCAGGTTTCACAACATATGTTTAAGGTATGAAACGTTGAACTGAACCATGGTCTTCTGACTGATCTTGACAAATGCAAATGGAGCCTAATTAATTAAATTAGACATTAGAACTGAAAACAACATTCAGGCAATTGTTTTCAGCATTTACACAAATGTTAAAGTTTTCCATCCTAAAGATTTAATTTAAAGGAGAATATAGATCACAGAATTCAGAGATAAACTGTCAGGGCCAGGTGATCACTATACTGAAAGAAATAATAATTACTCCTGTGATCTCCTCACTGAGTGAGATAAACAGAGAATTAGAATGTCTAAAGAGCTAAGAGCTGATTAAAAGACTTGGTAGTGGTAGATTGCTGCCACTCCTTCTCCTCCGGCCATTCTTTGGGGACTGACAAAATTTTAAAAAACCTAGGCGGTCTTGAGCAATTAATATGATTTTGCACAGATTTCTAAAAGATGATATAAATCAGTATTATGGTCACAAATCAAGTCATTTACCAATAGAGATGGGAGATCTAATAAGCCACATTTAATAGTTTTGTTCTTCTGTTCAATTGTTTTGATTGTTTAATTTTCATTTATGCTCTTTTTTTTGTATGATTTCCTTTTTTGTAGCACATATAGACAAGCAGTCTATATTTGCCACATATTCCCTGCTTGATGGACTTTTCCTCACATGTGCTTTCTTTCCAGCAATCTGGCTGTGGTTGATGTTGGTGTGGCCCTCATGACACTTTATAATCTGCCTTCTATCGAGCCTGTAATGTGTCATTCATCATCTAAAGGTAAAATAAAGAAACAACTGCGGTTCAGAATAAATTAACAAAAAATATACATTTTTCAAGCTGATTCTAAATCAACTGTTGCTTTTCAGATGTCACGAATCATATTTAGTCTTGGTATTCTGTGACACTGACATGATTGTTTCTCAATTATTGTCCTGAAGAAATAGATCAAATGTATCTACCTTAAAATGTTGCATCTAAGTGGCTGAAATTAAATATGACCTATGACTTTATTTTTAAAAAAAAGACTTTTTTATGTACATATGCCGGTATGAAAATGCATTAATATTGTGGGAATGTATGAATGTGATTTTTTTTTAAGTTTTAATGAACCTTTCTGGCTGTATAGACCAGACTTAGTGGAAAAGTCTGGACATTTTCAATTCTCTGCCTCACAACGAATTTAAAAAATATAACTTCTCAGGCCTCCGTCCAGTTTACAACTTTCTTCTTCTCCAAAAAAAGGAAACAAAGGACGCTTTTTTTCCGAGGTACCAACCTGTACAGGTACAACACCTGTGTATCACAAAGTGAACTAATCCATGTAAATGACATTTGTGTCTCAGAATAGCTGGTGTTGGGAAAGTTAAAAGAAGATCCTTTATAGATTTTTCTGATGCATCCTGCAAGCACTTGATCAGATAAGTATCTGTGCAGTTCTGGGGCTTAGTTGGTGCCATTAGCCATTCGTCATGTTCCTCTAGGAACTGCATTTTTTTTGTGGTGTGGCAGAATTCACAGGAAGTGCAAGTGCTATTGTCAGAGACGGCTGTGCTTCTGCCCCTTGTTTTAGATGCTTTGTAGGTGTCAAGGTAACAAACATCAAGCCCAGTCTCCAAGGTGTCTCCATAGTTGGTATAATAACATTTTTTATTGTATTCACTTCACTTATCAGGGGTTTTAATGTTGCAGCTAAACTTCACACAGGTGTTTAACCCTTGCAAGGTGCTAAAGGTTAGGCAAGCCCTTCGAGGAGCTGAGGGCCTTCGTGCTGGCTTGGGTCATTCTGACCTGAGTCTGAGCACTTTGAGAGGGTTAACCAGGTTGTCATTTAAATGTCCTCTGGTCTTTATGCACTTATGGAACAATAAACATGTGTTCATCTCTCTCTATTTGTAATTTAGAGAAAAACTTTTATTAAAAGCTTACTAACATACTTACTAAGAGCTTACTCAGAGTGCTGCACCTGACACAGTTACCACTGGTAACTTACAATACAGTGGCAAGAAAGAGTTTGTGAACCTCTCTGATGAACATTTTTCTGCACTGGCAAGCACCAAAAACTGATTTGAACTTCATCTAAATCACAATAACAAACAAACATTTGGTTTGAAACTGTAATGATATAAATGTAATATCTTGTGCAGTGATTGATATGCTGGCAGAAAAAAAGAAGTCAACCCTCAGAGTTATTTGGCTGGTTAAATCCTGTTTGTACAGTGACCTTGAACTCTGGTTCAGACTTGAAATTCCTCCTGAACATTGAGTTCAGGAGGAAGTTCTGACCATTCCTCTGTACAGAGCTACTTCATCGTGCACAGATTTGTGTGATATCTTGACGCTCTTGTGGATTTCGATGGAAAAAGATCTGGGTTCTGATTGGGACACTCCAAAAGGTTCTGTTGCTCTTTCTGACACCCTGTGGGTATACATGTTTGTGCATCATCAGGTTAAGCACACTGTGCTGTATGTTATTGCCACTTACATGAAGATCAGATCACTTTTTGGGGCAAATACATGCAGAAAACCAATAAATTCCAGACACTTCAATCGAGAGTGGCCCGCGGGTAGAACAGTTTCGTCGGCCCCATTGCAAAATCTGAGCATTTGGTTTATGGTTGTAAGACCTGGAATGCACAGCTGATTGTTTTGTACTTTGATTGTTATCCGCTTAAACTCAGGCTTCTTGCTTGACGTGTCTGGATATGTCTTCTGTGAAAATTATTAAGGCATTTTACTCGCCTTTACATAGGATTTGTAAAAAATAAGTCATGGCAAGTTAATTGATTTTGCTTGTTTCCCCAGGGTTTCTTTTAATCCAATTATCAGAGTATGCTAAATGAGTTTTATTTAGTTTCTGAGATGGAAAGCAAACACTATCCCTTATTTGCGAGCATGATAGCAATGGATGGAAAAAAAAAGAAAAAGAAAAGAAAAAACTTGCAGCCTAACACTAAAGAACAATATCACTTAGACATTTTACTCTACAATTGAAACTATTATTCTTATATATTCAAATATGATAATTACTAGATTGTTATCAATTTTTTAATGTTTTAGATTGTTCCTACATATTGAGACATCCCTGGCTCAGGTGGTACAGAGAGCTGCAATTTAAATTGACAATTATGGCAAAACCAGAACAATGCTCTGTGGACCTGTAAATGAGTTTCCTCTATTTCTCACTCCTGGCAAAAAAAAAAAAAAAAATTAATAACCTGGTTACTTTTTTTTGTCGTTGTTTAATAAGAGAATAATCAGTTCAATGTTATGGAAAAATATTATTGAATATATTATTAAATTAAGAAAAAGTAAAAAAGACACACAGAGTGGCCTAAGCAGTTGAAATAAACATCACTACTGTGGTTTGATATTTGTATTTTTTTTTCTATATCATATTGTGTACCGGCAGATATTTAAAAAAATGTGTTATTTTTATGGAGAGCTTCTCTTTATTGGTAAATCCAGGCATGTTAAACTGCATTTAAAATCCTCTTTTCAAAGTAGTTGGAATGTGTAAAATATAAATAAAATAAATTAATAATAATAAATTAATACAAATGATCAAAATCCCATATTCAGTTGGAAATGGTTCAAAAGCAAAAATGCACTGAAACCATTCGACATATAGCTAAACTGAAGAAGAAAAAAAAAACAAAAGCAGGAGCTTTTATCACCAGGAATAGAAAGCTGAATGAAAATTAAACTAAATGGTTTTCTAACTTCCAAAATGTGGGAAAAGTGAAGAGATGTAAACAACCCTGTCCTTTTGGAAACATGACACTGAGTTTAAAAGTGAATAGTTTTTCAAAAAAACATCTTAGTTTCCACAGTTGATATGTTGGCTTTGTATTAGTATCTGAAAATATCTCATTTTTGAAGAAAAATCGCATTCTGTTCTTTATTTACTCGTTACACAGTGTTCCGACTTTTGGAGAAATGGGTTTGTAGAACAAGCAGAGCCATACTCTGAGCATGCACCCCATAGCTCTGTCAGATATACAGTTTTCTCGCCCTCAGCAATACTCTCCACTGCTTCAGCTCCGTTCAATATATAAAAGTTCAATATTACTTTTCCCACACAGTCAATAGCTCCTAAAGTTCAGAGTGCACATAGGAGCGAAAGAAGCCATAACAGAGAGCTGTGCTCAAATCTTGACGATAAATACTCTCACAAGATCGACTCAGAAAAACACAGATGTGGACAAATCTGTCCGACATATGTCCCGCATTCTGAACCATGGAAATGTAAAATGCCACTGGGAGGTCGTCTTCTGACTTTGACACGGACTGGTTAAAATAAAACATGTGTGCTGTTATTGTTTAGGACTCTTATCAAAAGCAGCAGCAACTGTTCCGTAATTAGAGCTTGTAGTGCTGCATAATGAGTTGTGTTTTCATAAGGTATTTCACTGCTCCTCCTCTGCCTTAACATTAGCCCATCTATCTGAGCTTAAGAATTAATCAATGTATTTATAAAGGCCTTCAAGCCCTGTGGCATCTCTCACGGCTATGCAACCAAATAGGATGCAAAGCTGTGATCCTCAAAGAATTTCCATACACAGGAATAATGCAGTCCCAGGGCACTGCTGCAGAGGCTTGCCCCGAGCATCAGGCACAGATAATTTAAACACATAAGCAAGTTCTTAGTGCACCTTAATCAATGCCAACTGTATCTTTTAGTTAGGAGGGAGGAGAAAGCAATAAAGAGATAACACTGGTATAACCTGGGGACTTGCTGCAGAAGAAATATAGAGCACTAAAGCCCTCTGGGTAATGAGAAACAAAACTCCTGACAAAGACTTCTCCTCCCGGACTTTCTGCATCACAGTAAAGTCACATAATGAGCAGGATCACATCGCATACATTTGGTAAATTTATGTGAGTATGAAAGAAGCTTACCAGAATGCCACATGACTCAAAAGTAAACAGAGCAATGAAGTTAACACCAGCAGAAGACATGACAGCCTAAATATTGGCAATCCTCTTAAAATCTCATAATGCTGAAAAGTTTTATGACATCCTCAAAAACAAAAACCAAATAAAGTCAAGTCAAATAAAGCAGACAAAGGAGACCTCAGTTTGTGGTGTGTAATGAAATAGGCAACAGACATAATTCAAAGAACTTATAAAAAGCTGAAATTGTAAAAAAAATAAAATAAAGTAACACTCCCTGCTCTAACCAGGTATCCACATCAACAGCCTCTTCCCCCATCTCCTATGAAACTGATGGATGAAACCATTTCCCCAAAACCAAACATGCCCGACAACATTATTAGTGCCATTTCCTCCTCTGTATTAAGGTGAGGAGTGCTGAAGGCAGATGGGCGAGAGCCTTTGCCAGTGATAAAGTGCCTACCTCTTTAGGTCTCTCTCACATCACAGAAGAAATGTGTGAGATTTATCAGCGCTGGCCCACTCAGGAGCTTTCTCTGTGGCAGGGCAGCTCTCTGAGGATGCTACTGTGCTAATCTTTCTCAGGGAGCAGGTGTACTTTTGCTGCATAGGAGCTTTGAATTATAACTCTGATAGCATTGTCAAAAACATAAAATGAGACATAGATAACTGGAAAATGAGAGGAGACACATAAACACAGAGCTGCTACTCTTGTTAAAATAAAGTACAAAGATGAATCGATAATACACCCACTGCATCTATATACAGCCTCTTTGGAAACTGGCTTTTTGCCATTGTTTGTCATATATTAAAAATCCTTTTTGTTCTCCCTTGACCTTTTTGGATGTTTTGTTTGTAGTGCTAACCTTTGCATCTAGTGAACAAAACCGTGCACCAATTACTGCTCCTTAATGATATCAATGGAGCTTCTGCCTTTACCCAGTGAAAATAATTAGGCTGGCAGGACATTATATACGGACCTTTAGTTTGAGCTCTGCACATTTTGCAGTGTAATTCATAACTTTGATTGAGGAAAAGTTACTTTATCAGTAAAAGTTGGAGGAAATAATCAGCAAATAAGGTCAAAATCTACTGTTTTACTTGTGCTGTGTTGGCTATCACTACAAGGTGGCCGTAAGGGTTCACTGCCTGCAGATAGAAGTTCCCTCTAGTGCCAAAATATACTGTAAGTTAAAAGCAGGCTTTCTCCATCATTATCCCACCAGAAGTAAGATGTATGCTGTTGTCTGAGATAAAAAAAAAAAAGACTTTTACAATGAGGATAGGATTTCCTCAGTTACAGGAAAGATGCTTTACGGTCATTTAACAATACAAGGGACAAGGGAAGTCGGGTTCACTCAAGAACCTGGTTCAATTATTATTTCTATTAAACAATAACGATAAATTATACATTTATTACCAACCTATGAAATTAAAATAATCTATTTTGCACAAAAATGGAAGTATGTCCCATTTACACCTGGGACTAAAATCCATCCAGAGTGATCCAGTCACAAGTGAACAGTCTTAAGTACAAGTGTTAATGCACCAAGGATACATTTGAGGACACACTGACATCCGATTACTCAAACCACATACTGAGTTGGTCTGTGAGGTATGCGATCGTGTTGTTTTAGGTGCATAAATGCAAAATAGGAAACATAAACTCACATAACTGACTTCGTCTGTGTAGTCGCAATGACATAGTCACAACAATAGTGTCAAATAAACATAAAAAACATGCAACACACAGCTACAATCTCATGGACTCATCCTTTTTGTTTTGTTTACTTAAGTTATTTTCTTTTAATTTTTGACATATTACTTTTCTTGTTTGACCCTGTAAAGCAGGGGTGGGCAACCCTGGTCCTAAAGAGCAGAAAGTCCTGCATGTTTTAGACATTTCCCTGCTTCAACACACAATGACACAAGTAGCTGTGTCATTAACAGACCTGGATGACAAGCTGATTACGATCTTTAATTAGAATCAGGTGTGCTAGAAAACCTTTGATATTGTCCATGTTTGTGGCTGTTGTTTTCATCTCATGTTGTGGTAAATGCAATGTTTGTCTGTTTAAGCTGGAAAAAAGAATCGGACATACAGAGAGAATGTCCTGCTGCTTTTCTTTTTCCTGGAGACTAGGTGATTTAGTACTCTGCTGCTATCCATAGTTTCAAAACAGAACAACACAACAACAACAAAGAAAACAATTTAGGTCTTTGAAAGGCAGAAATCATGTATTTGTTTCCTTGTATATAGAGCAAGTCAGTGTGATCCATCAACAATCTGGCACTCGAGACGTATGTGGAGACAGATGTTAATACCAGGTTTAAACGGGGTCATATACTGCTCATTTTTCTACTTTAATGCTGATTTGGGGGTTGTGCTTTCAATTCAAAGTTCATTAGGGGACTAGCTTTAGGGTAGAAACTGTTAATGAATCATGTGTTGCATGTTTAAATAGACCTGTAGTGTTTTCTGAAAAATCAAATGCAGGATGCGCAGGATAAGAG
The DNA here is from genome assembly GCA_014839995.1 of Xenentodon cancila. Taxonomy (NCBI): domain Eukaryota; kingdom Metazoa; phylum Chordata; class Actinopteri; order Beloniformes; family Belonidae; genus Xenentodon; species Xenentodon cancila. The sequence continues at coordinate 31,230,799 of CM026197.1, forward strand.
TCGAAATTATCAGTTTACTCATCTACATTTTTTCAAAACAAGAAATAACAATATAGCACATTTGGAAAAAGCTGAAATGTGTACTTTGATCAAAACAAAGTTTGACAAAGTTTGTTAACGGACTTATGTGCATCTCTGAATCTGCCTGACAAAAAGCTGCCAAGGTTTATGTACTTGCTTCATTCATATTTTGTGGCATAGACTAAATTAATTGTATACCTATAAAGTCAGAGATACAAAACGTAATTTAATGAGAACATAGGTAATTACATTAAGTTACCTTCTGCATGGATATTTGAGGCAGATTTTGACACAGAGTTAAATGTACATATTTTGATGAGCAAAGTCTGAACCCAGAAGAATTGACTGACAGAAACACATGATGTGGGACTTTCAAAAGAAGTGACAACACACCAGTAGTCACATAGATCTTTCAAGGCTAACACTACTTCAAAGGCACCCATAATGAAGATGGAAGTAAATGAGAAGTCATCCTACAATTGTACAAATAAAGGATGTGTGCCAGCAGGCAACTGAACAACTGGCTCCAACCCACATGGATGACAGAAGGAAAACAAGGAAAGGTCTACAAAGTGGCGGTATACTTCTGCGATTCATAACAGAAACCATCTAATCAGCATTAATCCGACTGCATTGTCCAATGTCCCAGTAAAAATCAAACCCAGTGTGTGTTCTGCTTTCATTGGTCAGCTTCCTCATCACTACTTCAGGTCTAGCCCGGGAAACACTGAAGAGATGCAACTAAGTGCTCCCGATAAAGAATTCATCTTGTCAATCTGCATTTTGAGAAGAACACCAGATACAGTATGTGCATCAACTACATATTGGACTCAACAATTAATGTTAGGTGTTGTTAGCATTGATTAAAAGTTACTGGACTGAATCATCAACGTGTCTTTCTGGCGTGTCGGGTAAACCTTGTAGTCCTCATTAATAATGCATGTAAGTTGTGAACATTGTTGACAGCCTACAGTTATTTACTGTATCTGTAATAGAATCAGTCAGGCAAAGACCAAGAAATTTAGCAACTGGGCCCCATCACACAACCTCCTCAGGAGTGACCTAACAAAGCTTTGTGATTTATACAAGTGAAGCCAGATGAAGGCATCTCTCATCCAGAGCATGTCCCAGGATCATCTCCTTTCTTGCTGGGAAGCATTTAATTTCTCCTTTTAGTGCAGTGACACTAACCATTTCCCTTTAATTACACATTATTAATGTTATGTAATTTGGCAAGACAGAACGTTGGATACAGCGACACAATTATTTACATTAGCTGGCTATGTTTCTTTTCTATGTCTTCAGTGAAAAGACCTTGTGTAATTATGGCCCGATCAGGGATTTGGCTCTGAAGCTGAATGTGGTAAGGTTGACAGCACATAGGCAGCATGTCCGTGCTGTTTCAATAGCCACAAAGCTCAATATTTTCCTCTTGTTTGTCGACAGTGGAGCATCTTTCCACTGGTTATGTTACAGTCCAACGCCGGAAATATTTTATGTACCTTTTTTGTGAATGTAGAATCTGATTAATTTGTCAACAGGGAATGTAGTTTATAGGTGTAGGCTTATAAAACTTTGGCCTCAATTCATCTAAAGCAAAAAAGAAACACATTTTATCATCTAACAAGCTCAGTAAAGAAAACTCTCTAAAATGCTCTCCATCTTCAGACAGCAATAAATAGTCAAAGATGGCATTCTGAGATGTCATTTCTACCAGTAATGGGTTTGTAGCGCTAACATCTTGGCTCTCTATTGTAAGGTATTTGAGGTATTATTACATGGTGAAATTGGGTCAGTTTTACCTTGGAAGGAAATAGGCAACAAGACAGAAACTCTCTTTCATAGAGATTGCCATCAAAAACACATATAGTGCTTTTGTGGGGGTGATTGATACTCAGAATGAGAAGCAGTGACTTCAAATCCTGACCTCTAAAGATCATTTCAAAAACCTTTTGGTTTCTTTGTTACATTCTTTTATTCTCTTTTGCACTTTGTCCTTTTTGTTTGTGTGCTATCAAATTTTATTGTAGACCATAGCCATATATTTGAGACAATAACGAATGTCTAAATAATGTAGCCACTTGTCAGTATCGACCATGTAAAATGTGTTTTAATGCATGTTACTGATCTTTGATGGTGTGTGCATAATGGTTGATATCCAGACCACTCGCTGATCACGCTGCTGAAGATTTTTCTGTACTCGGTTACAATCTGAGTTGAAGATATGGATTTTGTTTATTTGTAAGGATTGCGTAACCAAGGAGAGTAAGGCAGTGATCCAGTATATAGTTGGGGAATGCAGAGCAAAGGCAAGGTGAACAATTGTTCAGCACATCTCGTAACTCTGTCAAGACTGCTGGAAAAACATTCTAGTAAAGAATCTCGTGAAGCTGTGAGGGAGACAGAATAGCTGTAATCAAAGAAAAGCCAACTACTTCGAAGAATCTGAAAAATGAAACACATTTTCTTTCTGTCTGCCTCATGACTATAGTTTTTATTAATGCTCCAACCTAACAAACTGACTGAAAACAAAGTGCAAAAATCAAAAGTCCTTGGAGTGTTTTGGGGTTGGAAGAAACAGTTTCACATAATTCAAAATGCAGGTATGATTTCCAAAGGAAAACAAAAGCAAAAAAGGAGCCCTAAAAAAGTATTTGACAAGGTTTCGCGAAATGTAAAATGTTGGTATTATTTTTGTTTTCAAAAGCGTATGTAGCCATGCAGCAGTTTTGGGCCCACTTTACAACTTCTAAGCCTGTGCTGTGGACATACTTTGGTGCTCAGGATCAACATACATGTGACACATCCTGGAGTTAGAGCGCTTCACTCTCAGGGTCACACTAATGTTGCCAGACTTGCACAAAACAGCACATGAGCAGGGGAAATTAGGGCAACTAGTACAAACCCCGCAGGGATAGAAAGAAAAAACAATGTAGCTTAAGTACTAGTACTACTAACTAGTGGTGATAGTTTTTTGGGGGTTTTTTTAATGCTTCATCTGGCATTTTAGGCGTTGATGCCAGCTTGGAAAATATGGAGGTCTCCATGCGTGAGAGTAATCCCAGTAGTAGAACTGCAACAAATCAAACTGGGTTTGAACTTTCTAATGAAAAAATAAATAAATAAAAAGCTTACTTCTGTTGAGAGGAGAGTTTAAACAATATCAAAGGGGAAGATGTTGTATTTTATTGGTTATTAAGGATGATTAACATCTCATGGCAATTAAAAAAGGATAGGAGACAAACATTTTTACCACATATTTTATTTTTCCTCTTCTTCCTTGCAATACATACGTATTACACAGTGATAAAGTGTAGGACGTTGGGCAGCAGCAGTGTATTTTACATATATGCACACATACACGCATACACATATTACAAATTGGAGATAATTTTCACCTACATTTTATAACATATAATGGTCACAAAGTGAGACCAGGGAAAAGTCAGACTTCATACATGATTTTATGGGTTGTTTTTTTTTCCATGTCAGGACTTATTTTATTTGGCTATGTATTGTGTAGGTTACAATTTGACTTTTTGGCTAAGATGTTATAAAAACCCAATGTTACTTAGAAATTGTGTTTTAAGCCTGACATGAAGGAAGGATTTCTGAAAAGGAATTACAAGAAAACCTATTTTAAGCTGAAAAGAGCAAAACATCCTTGTCTACTAAGTGGTGAAAAACTACAATGTGGCAATGAGAGGAGAAAAGGTCATGTAAGCTATTTGTGAGGCTTGATGATAAGATGGATTGCAAATGTGGAAGGACATCACATTAAGAAATAAGGAAACCACACCCACTGCAATTAATACAGACACAGAGAAGAGACAAGGGAAAAACATGGATCCTTTTTGTCACTGGGTTGCATCACGTTACATTGACCACATGTTTTAACAACCATGTCCTGCAGTTTAGAAAACCTAAAAACGTAAATACAGTCCGGTGCAAAGTTAGCACCTCCTTTTTTATTTCTGTTTTTATCTGGGTAAAAAAATAAAACAAATAATATGATCATAGTGGATCTTATTATTAGGGGACTACACAGATAAACAACGTATTTTCATCATGCTATCGTGGAACAATAAAAATGCTGAAAAAGAAATAAAAGCAAGAATCATATGAAAGCAGCACCACATTCCTGCCACTATAGGATTTAAGAGGGTAATTAGCAGCCAAGTGCTAATAATCATCAGCCCTTGATGAGTTTGCATGGGGCGCTGTGCTGGCATGGGTGTCTGGGCCCTTGGTAGCGATGCTGGGAGTTTGGCTCAGGTGCCTCCTGCTGCTCTTCGGTGCTGCCGGGATGTTTACACTGCCCGGCAGGGGTCCGCCTGTGCTGTGGCGGGTTGGGTGGGTGCCCCCAACCCGCCCCAGCAGGGTTGCTTCCGTTGTGGGGTGGGGGGTCTTGGGGGCTGGCAATAATAATAATGAAAGAAAACCAGAGCCTTGAAATAAAGAATTAAGACTCCTCTATTAGGGTAGTTTTTTTATTTTATTTTTTTAATCTTAGCCGGTTAGAGAAGCATGTGTTGAATTTGTCTTAATCCTCAGCTCATTTTTCAATCAAAGTCCATATCCAATGTGTTTCCTAAAATGTCCTTATCCCTCTCAAAAAAAGAAGAAAACATCCAGTGGAGGTTAAAAACAAACAAACCAAAAAAAAAAAAAATAACCCTGGCGGAACATGTAATTGCTTGCTCTGAAACTCAGGCGGTCGCTGCTTCGATGCTAACTCAATTGCGTTATTCTCTGAGGAACATCCAATATTCTGTCATCTTCATGACAAAAAAATGATCAATGTTGCAAGGATACAGCTTAAACTGAAGAGCCAGCAAAGTACTTTTGACTAATACCATAACTCCCGGTTTATTATCATAATTTCTGACTATATTTGTCTGGACTCTAGAAATCATAGACCGGTAGAACTACTGGACAAACCCCATGTGATGTCACCCAGATGTTTTCTGAAGAGTGCTTTTAAAGTCTCTTTTTCCTGGTGGAGTGGAACGAACAGGCCTGGCAGCTGGCTGGGACACGCCAACCGTAGTACAAGTTTGCTATTTTAGCTCAGCGACAGGTAACATCACCTTACATTACCATATGCTGCTCCAGGTGGAGCTCCACAGCAGGGCCTTTCATTTCAAATGTTTTGGTGACAACATCGGACATGACTGCTGTGTCTATTTGCCAAGGATCTTGCTCTGGACCAGAAGGTGCGTTTCAATCCTGCCTGTTGCAGCCCTCAAAGGTTGTTTTTCGATGGCAACATCAGGAATAGTGCAGCTTTACAGTTCCCATGGCTTTGGCACACATAGGTCTCAGCTGTGGTCCAGGCAACGTTAGTCAATCCAAAAGGTTCGGCTATCAGAGGGTGGCTCAGGTGGTGGAGCTGGGCCCCGCCTGCAAATGATGATGATATAACAGGGACTACACGGGTGGAATCATTTGGCCAATGCATGGTTAGCACAAACTAAGCTTTGTCCATAGAGCCTTCCAGGCACAACCAAGAGCCAGTTGCGACAATTTGTATAATTGCAGCTGTTACAATAACATGACAACAAAATATGTTCTCAAATTGTGAATGACTGTGCTCCGATAGGTCTAATTAGCAGAAAGCAGCAACAGCTAGCCACTGACAATGTCCACTGTCAATCAAAATACCACACACCTGATTACACATAAGTTTGTTGCTTTATATAACTTTACCTGATGTGGTACAAAAATGAATCATCTACAGTACAATTACTATGAATGTGATGAATAGCTATGGAGACCAAAACCGTCAGTTTAAACGGGCTGTAAGTAAATATGTTTACGTCTGCAGCAAAGTTGGACATTTTAACACTCAAGTCAATGGAGGTTGACTTGCTCTTATGTGTCATATACTGATGGGAGGGGTGTGTTTTGATTCTATCCAAAGAATGAGGAAAGAGACAATATCCCAACTTTTCTTTTTTTATATATAATTCTGTGAAACACTTGTGAGTTTTTGAGGGATTAAACACTGTTGAAGTGGGACTTTTCTAGATCCCTTGTTGGGCGCCTGTGCCTGGCCTGTAAAGGTTCAGAAAACAAACTCTGTTGTTCACTTATAGTTTCCAGGCAGGATTGAAAAGCAAAAGTCCCTTCCAGCAGAGTATGCACCCGAGGAAAGATGGGCTTTAAAACATAGCCCTTAAAAAATAAAATTAAAAATAAAATATATTGCTACCAAAACATGTCTTTGAGAAGCTATGTCAAGAGATTGACATAAAAGAATCATGATAAAAGAAGACAAGCCTTATACAGGACAACGGAAAACATAACAGTAAGACATGTCAAAGGATATCCAATGTTTCTCTCTTTCTTTTTCTTTAAAGCACCAATGAGATGTTGTTTCAAAGCTTTTGTGTGCTGGGAAACAACCCATCACTGAACCTTTGAGAGCATCTAAACATGTCGCTGCACACCGAGGCCAGGCCAGCATGAACACGGTCATTCTACAGTATGTGTAAATGGAGCACTAGATTCACAGGTGACTAGCCACTGCTGTCATTTTGAGTAATAACAATTTTCACAGCCAGCTGACAGGTTCACAGAAGTACTTAGATGGCTTTGTTTCTGTGTTTTCCCAGGAAAAGAGCTGCAGCAGCACGTCCCCGAAGTTCAAATAATTTGGTGTTTGTGTGGTGTGAAAAAGCAGAGATATGCATGTTTATTCACGACTACCTGTTTTTTCTTTTTTTTTTTTTGACATACTGCTTACATGTTAAATCCATCTAGTGTACACGTCAGGTTTACAAATACATTTTCAATCTTCTCTGAATTGTGATAAAAATGTTTACATTTAGAGTGAATTATAGAGTAATAACTACTGTGCATGCATGTATGAAACACCTCGAGCATTATTGCTGCATGATGACATTCTCATTCAAGGCTTTGTGGCATTCTCGCTATGTGGTGACGCTTAAATCCAAGGTCTCACTGCATCCATGTCACACTGCAAAAAAATGTACACATTAGAGTATAGTAATCAGAAGGTGGAATTACTTTACAAACATCTTTGCCAGATATCAGTCTAACACTACAATTACCACAGTCCTTAACATTTCTCACAAATCTACCTTCAGTTGGTTAGATTTAGGGGTCAAAAACACATTATGGCCAGAATTATCAATGAGGGTTTGGTTTTGTTACAAAATACATGGTAAACATTTAAAAAATATACATTTATGTGGCTTACATGACTCATTATTTATGAATTTATGAATATCACCTGAATTCGTCTGGACATTGTTCTACACAAAACAAAAGGATTGCCATGCCATTATTTCTAACCATCAGCTGTCATATTCATGCATTCTGGAGATACTGAAACATAAACATTGAACATTTTCTCGATAGATTGGGCTTTCTGATAACATAGTTGTGATTTTGACTATGTTTTGGCACAACACATCAATAGTCTTTTGATTAAAGCTGCTACCTGAGCTGGTAGGAAAGCAGGCACCCAAACATCTTTACAGATATATGCTTCGGATTTATTCAATTTTTTTTTTCTTGTACTTGGTCCACAACATGCCTTCAAAACTAATGGCAAACTATACTTTACTGTACTATTTCATAGTTCCCTGACTTTAAATCTAATATATAATATAAACTTCCTTTATCAAGCAAAATTCTTAAAAATGTGACACTGGCTATGCTTTAAGATTATTCAAGTTCCCCCCGTTCATTTCATTAGTCCATTTATAGAGCAAAACAATGCCCAGTGCCTACACAAAAAGTCTCACCACCATCCCGGCATCCAGTTTAGGCTCCAAGTCTGAGAATCTGAGGACAGGGGTCAAATTGGGACTGTGAACATTAATGAGGTCAGAGCCCAGATGTAAAATTCAGTATTTGTTAAGAAACATTTTTATTCATCATTGCTTGAGATGATAAAATGCTCTTCGCACAGTTTGGTGCACAAATTTATGATTTTCTAAGGATAATTTTTAATTTGCTTTATGCAGACCTTAACTGTTACATGAGCATTGTATCTGTTGTTTTATTTAATCTGCTGGTTAGTTTGTGGGAGGCTTTACTACATGTTTTTGAGATCCTTACTGTTTTCTTACATTACTATCAGTGGATCACAAATATATTTTATGGCCTACATCCAGAGGATTTCATGACAGCTTTCACTATCATTTGTGTTCCTTGTTAATTACTGCTTGTCACTATGTTGAATCAAAATGATGAATGTCCTTAAAATTCACTGCATCTGCAGTTTGAATCAAAGCTTGTCCAAAAAAATAAAAAAAATAAAACCCATAAAAGTCTGAAAGAGTCCTAATTTTGTGTAACTCCACTGGAAGCAGAACTAGACTATTTGTTTACATTTTCATACAGACACGAGGGAACAACAAAAGTTAATCCAAGAGATGTTCTTGGTTTCCATTAGAAGTGACTATTAATACAATGACCATTGTCTTCACAACAGACCACTTCCTATACAGGCTTATGTTTTAAAGTCCTATTAAGCTCTCATGGGAGAAATAAAAACCTCATGTAAGCAGAGAGCCATTAACTAAGTGAGATCATGTGATTTCCTTAAATTTTATTTTTACCTTATAATGCCATATTCCTGGAAGAGGACCACTTAAAACTGGAATATTGTTTTTGCAACAATATCAGGGTATATTTTATTGTTCATAATTGTGTAATAAGAATCACTTTATGAGTGCTGTGGCAGCCTAAACATCAACATAAACAACATTAATCTTCTCCCATTCCAGAGTGCTCAGAATTGGTGTGTTGGAGCTCTTCCCATCGGCCAGGAGATTGGGTACATTTGTGACCAGGTCCTACTAACTCACAAGGCCCCACACTGAAATATGCAACATTAGGTTAAGTGCGAGTCAAAAGGTACACAACACGCATGTTTTTTGACTGGGAATTAACAACCTGGAGAAAATTCATACAGGCTCACAGAAAGCAGGTAAATTCCACACAGACAAGATTTGAAACAGGAACCTTCTTGCTGTGTGGTGGATGAATGGATGGATGGATGGATAGATAGATAGATAGATAGATAGATAGATAGATAGATAGATAGATAGATAGATAGATAGATAGATAGATAGATAGATAGATAGATAGATAGATAGATAGATAGATAGATAGATAGATAGATAGATAGATAGATAGATAGATAGATAGATAGATAGATAGATAGATAGATAGATAGATAGATAGATAGATAGATAGATAGATAGATAGATAGATAGATAGATAGATAGATAGATAGATAGATAGATAGATAGATAGATAGATAGATAGATAGATAGATAGATAGATAGATAGATTCCTGAGCGGAGCATGTCCTGAAGGAGTCTGTTGCTGAAGCTGCTCTTTAGCTTGTCCAGAGTGTTTTGGAGGGGTGTGAGGGATTGTCCCTGACTGCCAGCAGTTTTGCCAGCATCCTCTTCTCCACCACCTCCTGGGTGACAAGTTACGAGCCAACAACAGACTCTGCCTTTTTCATCAGTTTGTTCAGTCTGTCGGCGTCCTTTGCCTTGATGCCCGCACCCCAGGACACTGCACCAAAGAAGTTGGTGCTGGCCACAACAGACTGGTAAAACATCTATAGCATTTTGTTGCAGACGTGAAAGGACCCGCGCTTCTTTAAGAAGTAAAGCCGGCTCAGGCCCTTTTTTTAGATGGCCTGTGTTGGTGGACCAGTTCAGTTTATAGGTACTTGTATGAGTCCACTAGATGAACACCAGTGCTCGTTCCTCTTGAAGTCCACCACCATCTCCTTTGTCTTCGCCATGTTCAGATGCAGGTGGCTCTCTCCACACCACCTCACGAAGCGGTCAACCAGGTCCCTGTACTCAGAATATATATTAGAATATGCCTAATTCAATCATTCAATGTACACTGCATCTAGTCTTACAAAAACATGCAATAATCACTGCATGATGCACAAATGTGATGTGTTTTCTTCATCACGTCTTCCATACCTACTAAGGTGAAATCCAAAAATAGATGTGTGATTGTACTACTACATTATGTGCAGTAAGAAAACTAATATTTAACCAAGGGCACATTTGTGCAACACAGAGCATATGACCTGCTGGAAATAGATACCAGTCTTAGATTGCTATTGAATTTTCTTCCCCCTTTTTAAATGGTTGGTAAAAACGGGATATTCCATCACTGCAAACCTTTATGCATAGCCTTTGATATTTGCTCTTTGATATTGACCACACAATCAATACAGCTCTCCTATAGCAGAGCTGGTAATATTACTCAATTTTCACAGTTAGGAAATATTAGTCTCGCAAGAGCCAATCTATTGATCTGACAACACATCGGCCCCTTTGCAATCAAGGGCACTCCCTTGAATCTGGTAGGAGTACTCCAACACTGCAGTTACGGAGGCAGAAGTGTAGTCAGACTTAAGTTCAGCTGTTCTCAAAGTCCTCATAATGCTGCTAGTTTGACTAAAGTAATTAAGGTATCACTAAAATCAGTCTTATTTATAATTATTTATTTCATAAATCCTCTTGGCTCTGTATCCACGGAGATCATTGTTTCTTAAAAGGATTTTGCAATCAGACAGTGAGAAACCTTGACCTTGGATTTGATCTTAAATGACTGCATATTTTCTTTTGTTCTTCGTGTACTGCCCACATTTGTGTTTCTATTTTGATCAGTCTGAGCTGCTTTTCCTGTTGCAGCCAAGTTCCAGCAGGCTGTTTGACCTTCTACCTCTTGATAATATTTGCAGCTGTTTTCACAGGAACATAAAGCTGCTTCGAGATGATCTTACATCGCAAGCTTTAATGTGTTCATTTCTAATTTTCTTTCTGAGCTCCTCAGACAATGGTCTCACCGGCTTAATCTAATTAAACTGCAGAGTGGTATTTTTTTGTCTTTTAAAATGCTGTTTTTATAAGTAGGTTTAAACAAATAGTTGGAAATGCATTTCATAATAATTTTTACCAAAAAGGAAAAAATAAGCGTAAACCTTTATTGGTTTACTCTCTCGAATAGTGAACAAATGCAGGTAGATGTTGCACAGCCACTTTTAATTGAATCACTTTTTTAGGAAGCATCATTTCAATGAACATTGAGTATATCAACAAATGTGTTATATGTGTGTGTAACCTGAGCCTGAATCTCAGCTGATGACAGCTGGGTCAGCCTCTAGGCTCCCAGTCATCCTGAATAAGAGTGAAGTAGGCCCTGAAAACTAAAGTGAGGGTGAGTGAATATTTCATTGTATAGCAAGCATGGTTACTGAAAACTAGGGCTGCAAATTGTGTCACACAATTCAACTGTATACTCAGTGCAAAAAGTATATTATAATCTCTTGTTGCACCACATGTGCAAAGAAGGCAGAAGTAAGCTCTTATTTTATTATATGGGAAACTAAGTTTATGGAGGATTTACAGTATTTTTCTCCCATGACACATGCGCACATGTTGTTGGGAAGATTGTCACTGGTCTGGAAGCTTTGAGACACTTGCAAAGAAAATGATTTATATGCTACACAGGAAAGAATCTGAAGAGTGGTTGTTCATCCCTGAGGGAGTGTCATTGGCTACGGCTACGAGCATCCAACAGTTACACTTACGGTTTATAGAACTATGAAACAGTAAAGTTTTTCATTATATCTCATAAAGAGCTGGACTCCTGGGAGCCAGACCAAGAAAAAGAGACTAAATTGTAACAGACTAACTTTAATTACAGTATTAATCAACTTAGTAATGTACTTGGCAGCGGAAACATTTCCAAAGCAGTGGATCAATGAATATAGACAAAGTCATTCTGATTCAATGTCTTGTGATCTTTTGAACAAGTCAATAAAAAATCTGCTGAATCCGGGGAAGAAGTAAAATTGTTTTTTGTCTGTCAATGTCTTTCCGTCATGTGGGAGAAGGTTGTCGTTATGAAGGAACTGGGCCTTATAAGAGTCAGGTCTTTATTTGTTATTTTCATTGGAAATGGTCCAACTTCACATACGAGTTCATTTCAAATTCAAACGTAACTGCAGTCACTCGTATTGTAATTGAATACCACCAAAAGATGAAAAAAAAAGATGTGTGGAACTCATGCTTCCATTTTTTTATTCACTTTTGGACATTTGCCTGGGCTATGTTGAGACATAGAAAACTTTGCAGAGGATCTTTTAAAGTGAATAAAACTGAGTAGTGGAATTAACAAAACAGAAATATGGATAACAAAGTACTAGTTTGTCACACTGCAACACCACATTGCACCCTGCTCTGTAACATATTCCCGTAGTTGTCCTTTATTTATTTATGTCAAGCACTCCTCCCGCCAATTATGAGGCCTACATTTTAAATAAATACTGTTTTTGTTTCTTCTTTCTTTTTGAGAAAATGCTTTTATCTTCCTTTCCAGGGTTGGCCATCCTACATTAATAAGTGTAGTACACATAAAACACACAATAGCCTGCAGGTTAGGAGCATCAAGTACACTTAAACTTTAGAGGCCAGCAGCACAAATTATGAACTAATAATTTCTTGCACCAACGCTATAAGCTGCAGGTGCAAATGTAACTATGTTTTTTTTTTTCTTGAGTATACATTGACTTAAATGGTGTTTATAACCGTTTGAGTGTTTTTTCTGTCTTCACATTTGTGCCACCAAGACCTGCCTTCTAACTTTCTTGCTTCTTAACATATAGCTTTGACTACATTGAAATTATATGCCTTTTTGCATAATTTAATTAAGTAGATATTTTTAATCCTGCAGTAAATACACTGATTTGATCACCTCCTTGTGTCTTTCAGTTCAGGTAAGAACAGTATATTCACAACAGAAGATGGGTGAGTGCTTCTGTGATAAATTGGAATGAAATGTGTAGCAGCTGGATCCAGATTGACGGCTCATAGAAGTGTAATATCTCCTAAGAGTCTATTTTTCTGACTGACAGACAAGTTCGCCCAGGTTACTGTTTTCACAGCACAAGGCGGTTCTTGAAGCGTGCAGAACCCGGACCCTCTGAGGGAAATAAGGAGAGATGCACTGTCAAGCTGCATGTAGAGGAATGAGCACAAAAACACAGTGGTGAGACTGAGCGCTGGATGGTTCTGTTTAAAGCATCGCACAGATGCATTGACTGACAATCCCCTGTAAATGGTTTTGCAACAAAATTATTGCTTAACAAGCTGTATTTTCTCTTGTGAGAAGTGTTATGCTGTTCACTGGATCGATTAATTTTGTTTCTAATATCCATGTGTGCCGAATGCTCAAGAAGATGCTGAGTTCCCAGTGGAAATGCTATAAATCTCCTTACAATGCTGTGAGGACATGAGGCCCTGCAAAATAAGAAATGTGATTAAATTAATGATTATTTTCAAAGAACAAATAGTGCTGTAGAGTGTAATCTTATTTTTCCCCAGGCTCATTAAAGACAGCTTTAAAGTATAAAACTATTTGATCCGTAAAGTTGAACTACACTAAAAAGAATATGAGATCTTTTGGGGTAAATGTGTTTAAAATATTCGAAATTATATCAAATATATACATTTTTTTGCTACGGACATTGATTTTCCATTCAGTGGCCAGTCGACGCATAGGACAAAACTTTTACAAGCACGTTTCAAGTTCATTTCATCAGGATTATCGTTTGTTTTTAATGGGACAAGGACAGTAGTCCATGTAAACGGATTGTCTCTTGACAGGAACCACAGATTGATGAGCTACAACATAAATGTTATTCTGCTTTCAGACATCAGAACACTGAGCCACCAGATGTTTCTTTACATTGACATAGATGTTGTCATCAGAATGCCCTGGTTCCCCAACAGCTGCGATAGACCTTATTACTCCGAGCAACGTCTGGACCCGCGTGGCATTTCTACGTCTCTCACTCATGGTTTCTACCTGCGTGACTGGAGGCTTGTCCTGACCCAGATCAAACACCTGGAGCCACCAAAACCTTCACAAAGAAGGTTCAACAAACTCCGAGTCCAAAAATTAACTCAGAGTCAACAAACTCTGAGTTAGGAAACTACTTTTTCACCTTCAGGAAAGTTTCTGTGACGATAAAAATACCATCATCAATGGCACTCTATGATTCACCATGTGGAAGTGATCTTCGTATGTTAGTCTGCTGGAACTGAACACATTACTGCAGTCACGTAAACATAACAGGCTTGGTTGTATTCACTAAAACGAAAATGAAAACATTTATAAATAAATGTCAGCTAATAAAATGAATAATCCAAGGTATTTTGTGGGAAGTAGGAACAAATGTGACTCTTTAAACAATCAGGGTGTCACAAATACCCTAAAATGTGCATTATGTCATTGATTCTCTGCTACTGAACTCATTTCAGCTTCATGTACGGGAGGAGACAGAAAGTAACTTGACGTAACTTGAAGTAAACTTGCTCTTGACCTGGTTTACTACACGGAATCAGTTACTGCGGTAACGGACTCCAGGTTTGAGCAGCCGCACTCTCTGAAACCGGCTCAACTGGACTCTCTTAAATAACCTAACTTTGTAAAACAGAAAACTCTGAGTTTCCATGAGTTAAGGTTCAACATACTCAGTTTCTGCGTGACCCACGGACCCACGACTGGCATTCTCCTGCAGCAAAGGCAGTGGCAGTGCCATGTCTTTTTAATTTTAACTAATTTCTCTAGTCTGCATAATCCTCAGTGGGCAAGGCAGCCTAAGATTTATTGTGTATGTATTATGTACAACGCATAGTCAAGTCTCAGTCATGTATGTTAGGAATGTTTCAAAAGTGCAGAACATAAAAGAACACGGCTTAAAAAATGAATGAGCTTGATTTCAGCCTGTTGTCACAGAAGGTTATTCTTAAATACTCCGTTACAGAGGAAGGTACTCAGATAATTATATTATTAAGTATAGGTCTACTGATATTAATAGTTTAAACTAGATCCTGCTCATCAAACAAAACACTCCTGTGTTTTTCCACCTTTTTATTCTACAGCAGTGGTTCCCAGTTTATCCTCAATAACACCGCCCTGCATATTTTAGGTGTTTTCGTGCACCAGCACACCTGGCTCAGATTAAGGGGTCATTGACAGACTAATACCGACCCAAATGCTAACGCGAGTGGTGATCCAGGTCTGTTGGCATGGGGAAACACCTAGAACATGGAGGGCAGCGGTACTGGAGTACCTGAGTGGAACTAAGAAACACTGTACCAGGCTGTAATGTCCTTCTGTACTGTAGCCAGTGAAAGACGTGACCATCCACTTGAAACTTTTGTAGAGATCAAAGGAGTCTGCATCTGTGATGGACACTGAAATGATTACTGGCATGTCTGCTGGCTGTTTTAACCTCAGTGAAGCTTGGTTGGGTAACAGATTCTTTTTTTATTTTTATTTTTCTGCTTCACAGCCTTTGATTTCATCTTGGCGCAAAACACAATATTCTCACAAAACTCCAACATCTTGCAAGCTCAGGTCTTCAGGCACAGGTGTTTTTTATTTCTTCAGAAACTGGTTCACTGTAAAATAACAACCCTAAACTGGAAAATGTACCATGTGATGACTGTGTGCAAAGCAACAATTCAAATTGATTTCAGATCATAAACAGCATGAATAAGTTATCAGCTAGTTTCAAACTAAGGGGAATTTAACAACATTTAGCAGGCTGTACTTCATACATTTTAAAGTTTGAATCCTGAAGCAAAAACTCTCCGAGCAGTTGCCAGCTCATCTAGTCAAGTGCAGAGTCGAAGAGTCGAACATCATTTTCAAAGGAAGATGGGCTGTCAATCTGTCAATCACCTCCCGACTGGTTAAAAGATCAAAGGTACAAACACATAACAATTCTGCACTGCTGACATGAGTTGCATTTAGTTTTGAATAATTTTGACTTTGCTGTCTGAGCACCACCTTTTCGTTCGCGTCTGCTGTCCTTGGCTGCTCAGCTGCATACAAGATGAGCAGGAAAAGCGCTCAAGCTGTGAAATTATCTGTGTTCTTGTTGGCCTCCACGTGCAAGCTGCAGCAGCTGCTCCTGCGGCTGCTGACATTGTCAGAAGTCCTGATAATCTTCTGGTCATTGAGTCGGCTGTTTTTAGGTTTGTTGTAATTCACTGCACCTCACAGATCAAGGATTACAAGCCACTTTGGGCTGCGGGCCAATCTGAAGAGGAGGCAGAAGGAAGAATGGTGAAGGACAAAAGACACAAGGTCCTATAACATAACGGGAATGCTAATTAATGTCAAACAGTGTTCATTAAGGAAAAAGAAATGTGTGACATCTCCTCAGAAGTCTATTAAAGATATTTGTGTGTATTGAAAGCAAGGGAAAGATTAGTAAGAAGTAGTAATATTGTTTAATTCAAGGAAATGTTGAGGGGAAATTTGTTTATTTCTCTGCTGAAACGGTATACAATCATTTTATCATCTGTACATGCTTTTTCTGCATTCATGCACATTAAAACTTTCATTGCCTTGATTTTCGTTGCGTTTTTTTTTTTTGTTTTCTTTTTGTTTTCCTGTGGCCTGATTTAGTCTCTCAGGTAAGGCTGGTATTGTTAAGGCAGCTTTGGTTTATGAGCACCAGCCTTACATCAACACATCGAAGACCCAAAATAACAAAAAGGTCTCGCAAGAGACAAAAAAAACATATATATATATATATATATATATATATATATATATATATATATATATATATATATATATATGTGTGTGTGTGTGTGTGTGTGTGTGTGTGTGTGTGTGTGCGTGTGTGATCATCTGAAAATCTCACTTCTTACGCTACCCAATCACTGAAAGTCACACATTGAAACCATGACATGGTTCGAACAAAACTCAGTTTCTCAGGTCCCGGTATGTGCTGCGTATAGAATTAAATAACCATCCATTTTCTGTACCCACTTAATCTTATGCAGGGTACCAGGGTCTGCCAGAGCCTATCCCAGCGGTACACCCTGGAGATGTCACCTGTATATCTATATACACAAACAAATACATCCTCACATGGAACATTTACAATCTTCAGTCAAACTAACATGTTCATGTTTTTTGCTGTGGCAGAAAGCCGAAGTATCTGCAGAAAACCAACACAAGTACGAGGAGAACATGTAAACTCCACGCAGTGACTCCTGCTGGGCCCGGGAGTAGAACCAGTAGAACCAGTAGTAGAACTCTTGCTGTGAGGCAATAGTGCTAACCATTAAGCTGCCGTGCTGGCATATCCATGGTGTAGAAAACAATACTACAAAGATAAGATAAAAAAGACAGGTTAATAAATTCCTTTGTCCCACACATCTTAGTCAAAATGTTTATTCCCCCGCTTTTTTTCTTTCTCTAGGGATTAAAAAAATATGGTTATAGTGTCATGAGGGCTTGTGAAGGGAACACACTCACACACACCTATGTGCAAATAAAAAAGAAAAAAACCTCTGTTGCAACATTAAAATGCATATATATGGCTCTTGGAACTTTTGATTGAATCAGTTTATCAGTGTGTGTATCTGGTTTTGCTGTAAATTGCGATTGTAACTTTTTATCCTTGCTGGTTAAATGCGTTTGACTTCTGCGGTTTATGTTCACTGATCAATACGAATATGTGCTTGTGTGTTTGTTTGTTGCAAAGCCGGATATAATGCAGGTGCTTCCGAGACAGGACAGTCCAGGAGTTATGAAGATGAACATGCAGGTTCTTCGGAGGGAGGACAGTCCAGGAGTTATGAAGATGAACTGGCAGCAGGTACAGAGCAACATCAAGTAATTGTTTCAAGAATGAGTAATGCATGTGTAACATTTACAGCAGCCTATGACACCTTAACAGTTAAACATAAACAAAATACAAATATTTTATGACAGTCCTATTGATTAGTTTTCCCTGATGTAATGATTCCTCTAACCATCATATATTGAGGGGAAGACCTGCAGGGTCATCTCAGCCTGGTTGTAGCTCAAAAGAGCATGCAGGTACGAGGGAATCTATAGTAGAAAAACAAGTTGTTGGTTTAAGTTTAAATATAAAATAAGATTTTGTTATTAACATAAAAAAGAGCTGCAATGATTAGTCGACTAATCAATGACATCTGAGGATGTCTTCTTGGACTTTGGGGAACGTCCACAATTTTCCCAAATTTTCACAATTTTATAGACCAAAAAGCCAAACAGATTGTTTATTTTTATTTACTTTTTGTATCCATAGAAGTTAAATATCAGCAGCAAAGTTGATTAAAATATGTCATTTTCAATGAATGAGTAGGGATGGCCTGAGTGAGTGTATGACTCCCGTCCGGAGTTTTTTTCCCGGTCCGGCCCTGTATCAGGCTGTGCTGAAGAAGGTAAATATTTAAAACGTGCACGTACAGTGGCACTCGAGGACCAGGATGGCTTCCCTGTATGCACCAAGGCTTGTTGTTAGGCAGCAGTAAGGAAGCACAGCAGAAGAAAGGGGTAGGCTTGAAGGCTGACTCCGCCCCCCCTAAACCAACTGCTGTGAACAGAGGTGTAAAACATGGTTGAAAACTGAGATGTTCTATTCTATCCTGTGGTATTTTGACTAGCACATGTCACAACCATTTCAGTAAGACCTCAACAATTGTGTCAAACTATAAAAACAAGGTCATTATTTGTCACTTTTAAATTGCTCAGTGTCCCATTTTTTTATATGAATTCACTGCGTTTATTTTAATTGGTGGAATAATAACCTTATATCCTCAAAAACTGTGGAAATTAGCTTTTCCAGGCATCAACTTGGTATGTTTCCTTGAGCCTGCACCAGACAAAAGGCTGGCATCAGCTCCTTTCCCAGATCAGCGTTATAACTCATCCTTTCATGCAGCCGTCCACACACGACTGCTTCTCTTTAGCCCATTGCAACCTTGTTTTCCTCTGTTGTGGTGTTAATTATGTTAATCGCGGTTTATGTTGGCCTTTCTGTATGTAAATCCCATTTAATGCACCTGATTTTTTTACTGTTTGGTCAAAAACACTGAATCCTGAACATTTCATTTTCCATTTTGATTTGTATTTGCTCCACACTTTAGACACAGCTGAGTAGGAACAACCAGCATCTTTTACCAAGCTGCATGTTAGATTGCCTTTTTGGGAGTTTGTAATCCTTTCAGTTTACAGTTACAGGTGTCCCGTTGGAGCTGTGTTTCCTGTCAATCAGCTGTAACAGCTCATTAAGGTCCCCAATTTCTCTCTTACAACTGCAGGCTAATTTGCATATTTAGACATCCATCCATTAGCTATTCCCGCTTTATCCGTTTCCGGGTCCCGGGGGTCTGTCGGAGCCTATCCCGACGCATAGTAGGCGAAAGGCAGGGGTACACCCTGGACAGGTTTATCCAGGGCCACATACAAGACAAACAACAAATCACACTCACATGCACACCTAGGGAGAATTTAGTACGATCAATTAACTTACCCTGCATGTTTTTGGACTGTGGGAGGAAGCCGGAGTACCCGGAGGGAACCCACGCAAGCACGGGGAGAACCTTCTTGCTGTGAGGCAACAGTGCTAACCACTAAGTCACCGTGCTGCCCATATTTAGACATATGAAAGCATTTGTTGTAGAAATGCAAATTATAAAGTGAAGTACATTTTCTTAATCTAACTGGTCAGAGAAAATGAAAACTGACTCTAACATTTTTAAAGGTATGTTGCGCAAGGTCAGTACTCAGCTGCAAAATAAAATAGTTGTGCATCATTTTATTTCATTTTATTCTCCAAAAATGATCTTCTTATTAAGCACATCCCATAAGAGGGGATTCCATAGTTGTTTAGTGAGTTTGTACATGGAGGTTCAAAAGCCTTCACCAAGAAGGACGAGTAATTTTGTAACCCAGGACGAAGTCCTCCATGAATTAAAAAGATATATATATATTGTAAATGTTCATGATATATAGTGAAATGACATGTTAAAAGTCAATATCATTTATAATGCTTCAGTTGCATTTCAGAGTGGAACCTAAAGCAGTATTGTCACTCACTTTACTCTCAATTACCTTTATTCACTCAGATAAATTGCTTTTCAGGGCTGTAATTTAATTATTCACAGGACATAAGCTGTTGGAAAAGCAAGAGGCTGGTGTCACCTGAAAACTCACCAGCAAGGATATAGTGACATAGAAGTTTACCAAAGCATGTCACCGTTGCAGCCAGTTCGCCGCCAGCTGCAGTTTGTTTAGAGAATCTTTTAAAACCCTTCTCACACCTGTGTGTCACATTTATAAAAGTCCAGGTTAATTTGTTCTTTCTCTTTCACACATTTTTTTCTTTCTGGGCAAAAGATGCATTGAACCTTTGACTTCAATTTCCTGTCAGTGGCAGACGTAAATTAGAGGAATGTTTTAGTGGTGTGTACGGCTCCCCGATCTCCAATGTGAAGGCTCCGGGAGAAGGTGGAGGAGGCTGAGTAGTTCCTGAGTGATGAGCCCTCAGCATTTAGTCTGCTCGGCTGTAGAGCTGTTTTCTAAAGAAAACATTGAGATTTTTCTCAAAATCTTCGTCATTAATGTCCTAATTTTTATTCAAATAAACAATAAAGATTAGCCATGTGTTTTGAAAATAAGCAAAGCAGCATCATGTTAGAACAATTGTTGGTTTGAGCCCCGTAAAAAAGACCAACAACGGCTGTTTACAATGGTTTCAAGTGGAAAAGAAATGAAAAAAGTGAGGCAGCGGCATTTAAGCCTCATCTGAGCTGCTAGTTTCAGAAGTTCCTCGCTTTCATCTTTGCTGTTGTTGGTCAGCGGTTATGATGAGTCATCCACACTACTTGTAAGTGGTTTGTCTTCACCAAGTACATAATCCTGTCCTTGGTGAAAGAAAACCCCTTCACAACATAAACCGAAGTAACGGATACTCTGGAGACGGTAGATGTATCATTTAAAATAATCTAGAGTCAAGACACCTTCATGAGTGTAAATACAGAGGGTTTACAACAAACCAAGACTTTGACAAAAAACATAATAAAGAAAAAAACACATTCTCCTATATTCCATAGGCCTCCTATATTCTAGTATCAGATTCTTTGGATTGATGGAACAACGATACACTTTATCATGGAACGATGGGAAGGGAACTGGCAAAAAGGAGGGGAACAGCTCATGATCTGAAGTACACAGTATTTTGTATGAAACAAGGTGGAACGTGGTGTTATGTCATGGACGTGTACTGTTGCCAGTGGAACTGGATCACTGGCGTTTACTGATGACGTGACTGCTGACAGACGTAGTAGGATGAATGCTGAGGCGTAAAGGACTGTACTCTCCACTCACATTCAGCCAAGTGCTACAAAACGTGATAAGCTGGTGCTTCACACTGCGCACGGATGACGACCTTAAACACACGAGCTACTCGATTCTTTTGAAGGCAAAGTGATGGAATATTCTTCAAGGACCCAGTCAGTCGTCTGGTCGGCACGGAGAGCAGGATTTTCAGTTGGTGAAAACAAAACTAAATTTATGTAACGTTGTCCGTGCACCTTTGAGTGAGTAAAAGTGGAGGGACTTTGTCTAAAATGGATGTAAGTTTTGAATAGTTAAATTACATATTTTTGTCAAATCTCTTCAACTTGAAAATGTAAACTTGGATCACGTCTTGATTATTTGTTTTATTCCAAATCCATTGTGGGGGGGGGGGGGGGGGGGGGGGGGGGGGGGGGGTAACGGTAAATTTATCAAAGCTCTCATAAAAGCTCATTATCCAAATAATTCAGGACCTCATTGGACATGTTTGATAGCAAAATAAAATAAAGTAAATGAGTTTTGGAGAAATACTGCATGTAGCAAATCTTACCTCCACCATTTCACAGTGGAAATTTACATAAGATGTAAATGAAAATGTTTAATGCAAGGCAGTTATAGTAATATGAGGGAAAATAACTATTATATCAATCTTTAAACTTCCAGCCTACTATTGTAGACTTTAAATTAACTTATGGCTCACCATAAACCTATTTACTTTTAAGCAAATGTTTTGACACTATGAAAATGTAATTGTGTAGGAAAACAAAAGGACGCCTCTAGAGAGACTCACTTCCATTTTTCTACATCAGTTTTTGTTTCACTGCTGTACAAGACATATTTTTGAAAGCCAGGATGTGTAATTAATGACATGAGAGAGATTGTGCTGCCTGTGATAGTAGGAGGCTGAGTGCTGGTGGAATGATGCTTAATTCAAAATAATTAGGTAATAAGAGACAAAGTAAAGCTCGAAGGCCATTGGTGGTCATTGGCGGTTAATTACCACCGCATTTAGACTATGTAGGATCCAGCATCCCATGATCAGGCAAGAAATTATAAAAAAATTATTTGCAAATAATACAATTATTATAAACTGAAGTTTTCATGCCAAAATGTATCATAAAGGCACTATGAAGATACATATAATGAACCAGATGAAAATAAATTTAAGAAAAGGAAATTAAATAAACAGAAAATACTGTTTTGAATTTTTAGTTGGACGTGACAAACCTAAATTGTATAAGATAACAAAATGGCTTTTTTTTATTTCTATCATCTGGCAACGATGGTTGTTACTCCAGCTGAAAAAACTGAAGGTTGTGAAGTGGAGGAAGACTTTCTCCTTTATCAGGGTGAGCTGAATCATCCCGCAAGCATGCACATTATAACATGTACCAAGATAATTAAAAGGCAAAGCTCGAATGTTTCACATTTGAACAAACAGCATGAATCACTCAGCGGTCCAGAATTTCACTCAGAATTTCAGAATGACCCAACAGCATTGATAACGTCGGAGAAATCAAATGTTGTTGCGGCTTTGTTCTTCACCTTCTTATTACAGATCCTTTAAATACCTTCAACAGATAGTCGTATACTGTAATTACACTTAGCGGAGCTCTTTTGTGGTTCAACAAGTACAAATAACATTTGAATTGTAGGTTTTCTGTGTAATAAACAGCTCAAACACATCAAGTTGAGCCTTTCATTTTCTTCTGATTATAAAATTAAACTGGATTAGTTTACATCCGTCCCGGCATTATGGCGTCTCATCTTTACTGCCCTCGGGAACTAATACATTTTCTATTTCGTGGCACATTCCTGTATCTCACCTTTGACTGATGCTGTGACGGGAGGCTCACTTCTTCTCCCCCGGTGAGTTGGTCATATTTCCTTTATCCATCCTGTTGTTGTGTACAACTGCCCCCCTGCTGTCTGTGGTATTAAACGATTAGCAGTCAGTGGGACCCTGCTGTTAGGGGAAAGCTGATCGTGGTCTTCTACCCTGGGTGTCATGGAAAAGAGGTGGCTCTTATGAGTAATGGCAGATTGGCTATGACCATTTTCAACACAATTTGAATGCCAAGTGATAAGAATATGTAATGTAATGGAGTGAACATGCTATTTTTACTCTTCCTACAATTCAATCTGCCATTAAACCCTTTGACTGTTGTATGTGAGTACAGTAATAATAATAAAAAACAAACATAATTTTGTATGTAGTAAAACAGTTTGACTGCAGAAATGGAGGAACATCTGACACAAATACTAGTGCATTCTTCACAAAAGCAGCGGTGGTTAATTTATTAACTTGTTGTTGTGGGAGACGACGTTCGGGGAAATAAAGTGATGGGTGAAAATGCAGGAAATTGTTTGTTATATTTCATGAAGCTGTTTGTGTCATGTCAGTGAGTCAGACATTGAACAATAGATGTCTCTCTGAAAACGGGTAGCAAAGATCCTTTACATCCAGTATTCGAAGATAAGAACACTGGGTTTGTAAACACTCTTATCCATGCTGTAATAATCTTCAAGTTTAAGCTTTTTATTGTGTTTGGGGGAAAAAACAAAAGCCTGTGTTTTTTGAACTTGTGGTGCACTATGGCAGGCAGCTTTTATAATAAGTGAGCTGTCATGACCTAAGGTTTCTGCTGGGTTTTGGGTCCTCTGTGTACATCTTTTCCTTATAACTTCTGTGTGTTTTTGTTATCCTGCTGATGTTTTGGGGGCTATCTTTTGTGTTTTCTCTTTTTTTTTTTAGTTTCTTGCTTTTTCTAGTAAAGCCTCTGTTATCTTGGTTTTATCTTTGAGTTCCTCCTTTACATTGAAAGTCTTCTCCGTTGCGTGTTTTTTCCTCTACTTCCTGTCCCGGTTCGTCTTTATAATCCACACCTTTTTCTTGTTGGCCCGTCTGCGTGCCCGTCTATATATTGCGCTGCCTTTCCTCCCTCTCCTGCCAGTCTGTTGTATTTATGTTAATCTTTTTGCTCATCTATCTGCCAATGATTCATTCTTCATCACTTTGCTTTCTGCTTGCCCGTTTCTTGAGTAGTACAGTATTTGTAGTTAAATAAAGGAATCTATTTTTATGACTCCTGCTTGCACGTCTCTTGCTTTCGGGTCCTCCCCACATCTGTATCACGACGAGAGCACTCTGAAAAGCCATACGGACATTCGTGAGCCTGAGGAGCAGCAGTCCAATCACTTCACATGTAGAGACACAATTATTTACTGAATCGTTTTGACCTAATTATAGATGCCTGACATTTGTGAATTTATGTTAACAAAGAGTAAAAATAAAACTTAAGTCTTGTTTTTGTGAGCCACATTTTTCGTAGCGTTTTTAAATGCAATATCAACCAGTCATTTTGAGACAAATTGATCCATAAATACAGATGCTGTTGTTACAGATGTATAATAGTCACAACACATGTCTCTTCTTCTACAGTGCACTGTATACAAACAAGTGTAATTAGCATTGACATTAAGCTTGTCAATTTTTAGTTATCTAAATACATTTTTCACCAGGTTGAACATACCTCCTGAACAAAATCAGGATCAGTCAGTCAGACTTATGTTGTAGCTCACTGGCGGATGCTGTTTTTGCTTGCGTTTGCCGGTAGACTTTTAAACTGGGGTTTGTGCTGTTCATGCTGTTGGTGTGTCTTCACAGTGGCTCGAGAAAAAATAGATGCCCCGGGCTGAAGGTGGAACAGGATGTGAGATATTCAGAACCTGTGATTTCCTTTTATCGTCCAAGCTGAGTCGAACACAGTGTTGCTGCAATTCCAAAGAAGGTGCCCAACTTTCCAAGAGGAAATACGCCTATCTCAAAGACAGAAACATATAACCGAGGTACAACAGATTCCCTGAATCTGGCAACAGTGGTGAGGATAAAAGAAGTTCCACTGCTGATGCTAGAGGCACTATAACCCCACCCTCAGCATTAGCAGCTGTCCTACTAATAATGTCAAACATCCATCACAGTCTCATCGTATGAAGGCTCTCATGCATTATGAAGCCAATATGGTAAAATCACTACAAACAACAATGGACATTTCTAATATTACTTTTCTTGCTATGAGTATTTGTCTACCAATTTTCTCTTGCACTACAGTGTTCATAAACATGACAAACGATGACTGTACCACTTACCCAACTCAAGGTGTTTGGTAAACCCTGAAAAAACCTGACACATGCCTGCTTTACTGTAGAGATGTGGATGAAATAGGAGCTTTGGTCATATCCTGATTGAAATCATTTCTGGAGTGACAAGCAGGGATATTTACGTATTTACAGACAACCACTGAAGGCGTCCTGCTGATTTCACTGCACCCTGAAATCCCTGTCTGTCAGAAAATGGAGTTGGTGTTCTGAAATGGAAGGGTGAAGCATGCTTCCCTTAGGTAGCCACCGTGAGGAGCTGGCAGATGGAGCCTGCAGCTGTTCGCAGGTAGGAGAGCGGGCTGGAGATTGGCTTGCGTTCCCTCTGGACCGAGCCCATCTCAGTGGGGAATTCACAGTCAGGTCTTTTCACATTGGCAGTCTCTTTAAGTGGGCTGCAACCACAGCTAAAAGTTCAAACTTCTCCCGTACTGTTTCTTCCCGGTGCCGTTTTTTCCCCTCATTTGAACTTGAGCTGCGCTCCAGGGTGCTTGACTGCTGTAAAGGCGTTAGAGAAACTAAATACATTTGCATGACAGTCTCACAGGACTACATTTACTGTGTTCATATTATTTGTTCTGATTTTTTACTTATTCTGATTTTTTACTTATTCTTTTATCTACTGTCAACAAAAACTGCAGCACTTTTTAAGAGGAATAAAGTGTCTAGTTAGAAAGTTGGAATACATTTAAATCTATGCAGTTTATATTTGACTATACATTGACTAATAGAGTAAATGCATGTGTTTAAGATGTTTACAATAATGTAAACGTGTCTTAAACGTGCCCATCAACATGACTGCAGTAGAGGATGGCAGCACCTCCAAAAACAGAACACTGAAGGAAATATAGGAAAATATTAAATAAGAAAAATGTTTGTCCTTTAGTATTTATTTATTTGGAATGCCAAAACAGGATCTTATTGGCCATGCTATTGTGCATTGGCTGGTGGAACCTGCCAATGCACAATAGCATGGCAGGTAATAATAATAATAGTGATGGCATGGGTTACTGTGAAAGTGTCTTATAACATTTTATTTATGAATATCATTAATGTTATATTCTCTGATATCATGGATGAGGCTCAACTCCATTAACAGGGTCTGGGGTAGCTTTAGTGGGACCTGAGTCATTGGTTACACTGTGGGAAGGAGATGATCTTGTTCAGGTGTCCTCTTCGAACATGAGCTGTCTCTTTTTATTCATCTTTTTTTTTTTTATTCATTTTTATTCATCACCACCTTTGAATTGTATGCACACAGCAAAACAGCAACAGAGGAACCATCTCAGCTCCTAGTTTGTTTTTCTTATTTTCTTCATTCTTCATGCTTTCGTCTTCCGTTTCTGTTACTTTTTGGCGGCTGGCAAACAGTGAACATTGTGCACTACTGCCAGCAGATGGTATGAAGTGGTAGTTTGTTTTTCAGAAAGTCCTTCTGTCTCTGTCTCTGTAAGGGAGATACGACTGCCAAAAGGGCCAAGGAGAAGGTCAAAACTGTGACAATTCCAGCCTCCTAGCTTTTACCCTGAATCCCCACCCGTGGAAACACAGCTTTGGACTCCTGACCTGTCTGGGGTGTGCCAAGCCTCGTCTGTTAGTGGCTGATTGGCTCCAGCACCCATGAATGCATCAGCATTTAGCTTTCGGCATCTTTTCTGGTCAGAATGGTTGATTTTTTTTTTTTTTTTTTTTGGTTCAGCTTAAAATCCCCACAGGACAAACCACCTAATAGATTCAGGGCAGGAAAGAATGATCAAGTCTGGCAAATAAAATCAGCGGGATAATACATGGCTTGACTTTTAAGATGACAGCTGAATTACTGAATTCCTGACAGTCATTCAACAATTCGAATTAATTCAGTATTCCTCAAGGACTTTCAAATTGAGTAAATGTGAGAAATAAAGATTCATGTCTTTTTCCCGATGACATTTAAATGCTGTTTCAACGTGATTTGATCTGAGAAATGACCATTAGAGGAAGAAGATATAATATTACATCATATATACTCCTTAACTTGAACATAGCCCACTCCGAAACTCCGGGCTTTATACTCAAACTGTCTGACTTTGCGGTACGCTCTCCAGACCTCTGACTCAGTTTTAGTTGTGATGATGCCCGCTTCCCCACAACCCTGAACAGTGTCAAAGGGCGATGAAGAAAGGCACTATTTTTATTTATTGAGAAGTTCATCTGCACTGGCTTTGGACTTGAAGATGCAACGCGTCACACATGTTTCTCAGACATATTCATTTCCAGAACTGGGCTCTTTCACAAAGGATTAGGGTTAAAGCATGCCATGACTCACCTTGATGTGCCATTACCAGCTTGAGGTGCACTCATTTTTGTTTACCTTGTTTTCTGTTTCTTTCATTAAACAAAATTTGTGCTGTTTAATAAATTGTCTCCTCATTTTTGTCGACAAGCTCACCTTACGCAATTCAACTAAATTAATAAATCTAACCCTTTACATCTGGGTGCAGATGTAGATCCGTTTACTTGTCCCAGAACATTCTGTCAGTTTAATGGTGCCGATAACAACCAGAGGGTTCTTACCGGGAACGATGACTAACTATTGACACACTTCCAATGGAGGCTCAACAGAGGCCGAAGAGGTGTGTGAGAGACTAATAATTGTTGGTCCTGGTTTTTAGTTGTTCCTCCAGTGCATGACTGACACAGAGCAAAGATTTAAATTGTAGATACAGGCTATTTTAATGAAACAGCGGGTTAATCAGGCTTGGGATGAGTCCGTTAGCCACCTGCTTGTCTGTTGTGGCTGTCAGTTCTTGGTCCAGGTGGTGTCTTTCCCTTTCAGCCATGGCAAATGACTGTTTAATTAAAGACCCATCTCAAGTACCTTTATTGTCTTTGTAATGACTACAATTCCCTGATCTTATCACTACGTTAAGGGTTAATCATGTAAATCTTATTTGATGTACACTGAAACCTAGACTGTCAGATCACTTATTTGCAGACCTTGCTTTGTTGGCATCAGCTCCTTTTGCATCGTCATTGTGTGTTATGATGGTACAAACAAGATTTCATCATTATGCTTCTTTTAAATATCCTTCTTCACTGGAACAGCCCAAACATGGGCAACTGTCCCATTATGTGCTTCAGCATTACAGAATGTTTTATTTAAAAATAGCTTCAATATGC
Organism: Xenentodon cancila; assembly: GCA_014839995.1. Lineage (NCBI taxonomy): Eukaryota > Metazoa > Chordata > Actinopteri > Beloniformes > Belonidae > Xenentodon > Xenentodon cancila. Next base: position 31,259,353 of record CM026197.1, read on the forward strand.
GAACTGATGTTTTGTTGATATGTTGTTGAATAAACTGATCCAGAAAACTCCGGAGCCAACTGGGATCTTTAACTGCACTTTTTTACTCGATATAATATTTGGTAATTTATATATATATATATATATATATATATATATATATATATATATATATATATATATATATATATATACACATCAAGTTAATCGAAAATTGATTTCTGCAACATTTGTGTGGAATATTCATATGACAGACTTCGTTACTCCTAAGCAGATCTGTCTGTTTGACTAAACTTCTCCTCTCAAAGCTAATTTGTACAAGACAAATAAAATTAGTAATTTATTCAAGTAAAACTGCTTCACTTCATTTCTCAAATTTTCTTCTGTTTTAACCAAAAATCTCCCACTGTAACATTAGTCAAGCATATGCTCAATGGTTAGCATGTGAAGACTCTTGCATGGATGTGTTTGACTTTTATTACAAAGTAAATTTGAGAAGTAATTCAACAAAAGTAATTTGTTCCAAATGATTACTGGAGCCATGAATAGCCTTTCAATCAGCTTATTTACACACTGGATCTACGAATGCTTATTTACGCTCCTTTTGGATTGCTTTTAATTTATCTGCACCCTGCTCCGTCTCGGGATTCGTCAGCACATCTGGTCCTGTCATAGCCCCTAAAGAATCACAAACAGTTTTGGCTGTAAAAGGAAGGGAAACATGGTTTAACAGAAATATGGCTGGTGGTAGCCTGGCACATCTAAAGCTCATGTTTTAGCGAGTTAAAATTGTTGAATTGGTCCAAAAACCAATGTGTGAAAACAACCATTTGTGGCTATGCGGGAGGTTATGTGTTGCTGGCTAGTTCACAGCCGTGTGCACTGACATAACCTCTGCTGGTGGCCTGCCAACCTCTGACTCACATTAAGACACATGGAAGTCACCCTGCCTGGGTAGGAACACTATAAATTCCAAAATCTCTGCAGAATATCTTATGCATCAGACAGACATTTTGTCTTTTTGCTTTCTTAGAAGTTTAAGTGAAAACCAGAAGTTTTATAGACTTCCACACAACTAAGTCCACAAGGACATTAACAGACTCAGGTCATGTTTACAATTCACTTGTTCTTTCATTGATTTTTTTTTCTTTTAATATTGTAGCTGTATAAATGCTTTAACATTTTGGTAGACGTTATAAATGAACACACTTGCCTGTTTTATTAGCTTACAATCAAAACTTGGACTGAAGCAATTTGCTGTTAAACTTCTGTTGTTGTCTTGGCAAAACTAGACCACACCAAATCTGTACTTGAATATTTAATAAACCAAATTGCATTATTGAAATACCCTCTTTGCCTGAAACCTGAATAACAGGAAAATGAGCTTCCTTTTATCACATTAACAACAAATTTCTAATAGTAGAATAAACTTACTCTTTCTGTTGGTTATCACCCACAAGCTGTAATTCAGTTGGTCGAAGTTGTACTTTTCCCCCTCATTAACTTTCTGGTTTACCACCATTTCTAAATATAGTTTGAGATGTCTACAACTCATATTTACCATACAAGCATGACAACATCCTCAACCTTTCCATTTATTACTTAAGAAATACTGAAAATCTTCAGTTATTGCTTCCAAATTTAATGCAAACAAGCCTGGTCTGTGGCGTATATGAGCTCCCGAACCCCAAACTAACCAATTTGCGCTTTAATGTTGTCCTGTTTAAAAACTGAGTGGATATCATTTATTTTAATGTGCTTATAGCAGGCATTATCTATATATGTCTTTATTTTAATGCCATGTTTACTGAGTGGGATCAATTGCAGGTGGCAGAATGCATCTACACTGGTGGGTTAATGAGGGCAGGTGTGCGTACCAGCGAGAACAGCTTTTTCAGTGACAGCTGAGTTGACAGACTGTAATGATGTAAAGATGTAGGCAACCCATTTGTGATAAACTGAAGTTCGGCTGTACCTGGGGGCAGGAATCGCTGCATAAAAACTTGAAGAGGCAAAACAACGGTAACATCTGGACACTGATTGTACATAAAACAACTTACACCTGGCACTTCAATGACTTTCACTGCTTCGCAACGGTCATGGCATTTACAAGGAGGACAATAGCTGGATATTAACCTGATTAAAGAATACTTCAAATGAACCACCAAGTAAATACAACAATAATCACATTATGATACGTGGAAAAAGCAGATTGTAGTCTGTAGTGCGTTGTTTTGCAAAACCGACGGCCTCCGCGTACAGGAGTTGTGCACCGTTTGAAAATGACAAGTGCCAAACAAAATTAAATATCATTTAAAAATACAAAGGTGTGCTCGAAGCCTTTACAAAATTAGGAACCAAACAGTCACAGTGCTGTATCGATTCATAATGCTGACTAATCTGTGTTTGATGTTATGTCATAAAATTCTGGAGGGAGTGCTGGAATAGATGGGGGATGTGCAGCTTTCCGAGCTGTAGCTGAGGATGCACTGACTGGTAGCTTTTGTAGTGGCCGTGCGCGCGACGTTTATGGTTTTGGTTTTCTTTCGCTGAGGATTCATAGTTCTCCAGATTTAGTCTTGTTTGCTTGTATTCCTGTGTGAGGAAATATTCCCTGTTGCAATGTGAGTTCTCTTTACTTCCTTTGCTACGATGCGACCTGGCTGTTCGCACCTGTGTCTCGTCTGTCCCTGCGAGTATATATTGTCTTGTCTTTCACTGCTAGTCTATTTTGTTCTGTCGCTGGTTGTGTTTCCTGTGTTTTTCTTTTTTTTTTTTTTAAATAAATGATTTTTTAAATCCACTCCTGCCTCCGGGTCGCCTTCCTTTACATCCTCTCCACACTTCATCGTGAGTGAGGGACTGAATCAAACTATGCACTTTAACATGTAAACCTGGAATATGAAATGATTATTCATTTAGTAGCTCGTGTATACGACATATTCAGAAGATGTTTTATTTAGACAGTTAATAAGGTTACTTCTGTCCATGTAAACTTAGCAAGTGACTTATAAAAGCCACTTATACTACAGAATAGGTTATATAAAATAGGAAAGTGTTCTTTGTGAACAAGCCACTGTGCTTAAAGTAAGGTGATCCTACAAGCATTTTCATCATTTTATTATATTGCAATGAGAAACCTTGGATTTTAGTATTTATGTGGATGTATCTTTGGCACATGCAGCCCAACATTGCAGACTAAGCACATCCCACCTGGCGCTGGCACTCCCTGACAGCAGAGACCACCCACTGAAGGATAATGTGCCCCACCACATACAAAAAAAAAAAGGGACTGCAGCTCTGCATTATTTCCAGTCAAATATCTCATACATACATACATGTAATGTGGGGAAGCTGTCTGAGGTGTACCTGCTTTATATTTAAACAGTAAAATCTCAGAGGTTCCACGTTCCATATGTGATTGTAAATGTTCCTCTCAGACGTGATAATGATGCTGTCATCAAGCAGCATGTTTAGAGGAAGCGTGTTAAAATATTATGAAATCATTCCTGTTCTTTCCTCTTGCAGCAACCACTCAAAATAATATTATAATCACATAGACAACATTAAAAGTTCTCTTTTTCTTTGTTGCTGTCTTTCAGAGTACTGGAGCATAAAATTGGAATATCATTTCATGATAGTACTGGCAGGAAAATCATTTAATGGCTGCAACTCAAATGTACATTTTGTAATTACTATAAAAGGTACTGGTGAAGAACCAAAGTGTTTAAGGTGGATGGCTTTTTCATTTTTTAACTTGATGGCTTTTTCCTTGCTGACACACTTTGTCTGTCAAGAGATCAAGTCTAGGAAAATTTACAAGCCATATTCATACTTTGCGGCACAGTAAATCTGAAAGTAATGATTGTGTAAAAAGGGACCAAATTAACAGAATTCAAACTGAACGTTGACAGGTTAGTGGGAGCATTTGGTGTTTTGCAGTAGTCATGGATGTCTCGACAGCTTCATATAAAAAGAGTTTGAAGGATACAGTCAAACAGTCATTTTTCTTGGGTCAGGGTAACCACAGCAAGGTTGTTTTACGGAGGCTGCTTGCAAATTACATTAAGTGTTCCTTTGCACACCTTAAACTTATAAATGTCTCTCTATGTGCTTGCTATTGCACAATCCCCACTTGTGCTGCTAAAACAGACGCTGGAGTTTGGGGCATGATCTGTGGTGTTTAAATCTCACTTTGCTGATCTTTTTTCCAATAAATGTCTTGTGTGAGTACCAAGAAGCACTTTCATGAAAGCTGTCAGTAAGGATCTGACCACCGATTTTTCTTCCTCCAAACAAGTGATTACATTTTTCTTAAATTTGAATTTGAGACCAACTCTAGTGGGGATCAAGTTTTTAACCTTGTTGTTAAGTCCTTCTGGTGCTTTTCATTTGTTGGAAGAAATTAGAGAATCAAGCAGTTAGCGCCAAAGTTAAATATTTCCATTTTGGAAGCGCATAGTAAAGACCATGACAGGAGAGGCATCTCTAAATCAGAAATTCAAACAGCCGGGGTTTTGTGTCCAACAAACAATCTCAAAAGGCGGAAAAAAATCCATTAACCTACAAGTTGGAGCTAACCCTTTCTGGGCTAAAGAATAAGAGCATTTATCCAAACTCAGCATAAAAGTCCCGTCATTAACCGTGTGTTCACATCGTCAAGTCAAAGGCTTAAATATGAGTGTAGTAAATTAATTTTAGCTTTCTGTGTTCAAGTGTGTCACTGTTGCGTTGCCATACTTCATTGTGTGGGCACCTCTCGACTATGCTCTAACTGTCACAAAACTTTATACGCCGACGGCCAGATGAAGTTTAATAACTAAATCTGTGCGCACACACAAAGGCCGAAATAGTCACACACATTCTTTTCGATAAATTCATAAAGCTGTCTCCTTTTGTATGGTTCTCAATCATTTCATTCGCCATCCAATTACACAAACTACACAAGAGTGATTCTTTTTTTTCTTCAATCTTTGTGATTATAGACGCTCCTATATTTAGTCATTTACATATGCTGTATCCTTGAGCCACATGTCATTTTTGAGTTTTACACATTACAGAAAAAGTACAGAAGATGAGACTTAACATTCTTCCTACTCAGATGGCTGTCACGCGTCTGCGTTTCTGGCTGAATGCCCAATACACAAAATGAGTCAACAATGGAAACAATAGGAAATATGGCTTATTGAATGTGACCTTTGTATTCTAAATATGACTTAAATTAACACTTCATGAAAATGTTTGTTGCTCTGGAATTACTTTGTTGTTTTAACAGTAAATGTTTGGATAATATAACACAATGTGGGTGTCAAGTTGTCATCTTATGTCATATTACCAACTTTGAACCCAAACAAACTAACTATCCAATGCAATGTTTTTTTGTTTTTTGTTTTTCCATCCTTGACTAAAGCAAGCAAGTATGTAAAACAAGACTACAGATATGATAGACAAGGTTCATAAAAGGTACAATATAAATGTAAACAGTATATAGCTAAGTAGTTTTCAGAGTTTATTTTTCACTTAAGTGCACTCAGGGTTTCTTTCTGTAAGAGGTAACATAAAAAAGTATGTGAATTCCATAAATGAAATAATTTTTCAGCATTAATTTGCAATAAAACACGATTTGATCTTCATACACAATAACAGTAAAACGCGATGGGCTTAAACTGATAACACATGAACGCTATAATTTACTGTCTTAATAGAATCAAACATTTAAAGTGGTGAAGGGAAAAGTAAAATAAACACCCAAAGTCCAACTGAAGAAATGAGCTTGGAAGGGTGGTTTAGAGCTCTTTTAACTGGTACAAGATATTCTGACAATTTTGAGTTTTACGTCTTTATGTGGGTACTAAGTCAAGCTGACTCCAAAGAGTCACAACAGAGTCCTCAATCATCAGCTTAAGGGAAGATCAGATCATCTTTTATGGCAAATTAATGGAGAAAACTGTTTAATTCCAACATGCAAACACACCATCTCTTACCATTGTCTATGCGCTCTGTATGCACTATGTAGTGCTCTGTTCATTTACAGCTGCCTGAAAAGGGTAAAGATTGCATTATTTGGTCTTTCTGCTTCCTTTATCTACACTTGGTGCTGCGAGTTGTGTACTAAGTTGTGATTCAAAGCTGGAGGTTCTACACTGAAACGCACACATATTGTGGTAAAAATGTAGACTTCCATCTCTGTAAATGTCGGAGGACTAGACAATAAGTCCAGTTCATTTGGGCTTGGGAAAGAAAATATGAAGCTTCACTGTTGAGTTTTCAAAAAAAAAAAATCATCGCTCAACATCATCAAAACAATCTATGTGGGCTTGAAATTCTCCACTCAACTCTCAGCACTTAAACCTCCTGACAAAGATAAATGGGTAAAATGATTGTGACCCTGCAGTCTGTTAAATTAATTAGATCTAACATTGATTATTTTGTCATGTTAAATCACCAATATTTCCATTAAATCACCATCTCTTTGGTCAATAAATTATTTGTATTCATCACTGGCATTCCAGATTTCAAATTGCACTTGAGGATGTAAGTTGATTGCAGTGTTGGTTTTCTCATCAAACTACATCCTAAGGAAAATATTGCAAACAGCCAGATGATCAGTGAAGAGTCATAATTCAGTCGGTAGTATTCCTACAGAAGCCTGGTCATTAGGAAGTCCATTGCTGGATAGACACAACGAGGGAACGACAGCCAACAGAACTCTGGATGGCTTTGCAGTTTAGCAGCTTTAGCATCTGTCCCCAGGGTGGCACTCTGCTGTTGCAGCTTTTGAATATGTATGTGAGTTATTGGTCCTCAGGGAGCCACTATATATCTGTGGACTGGTGGACTGGGGACAGTGGGGACCCCCGTCTTCTTCTTCCTTTATCTGGGGCTGTCTGCCTACTGATGTATCTCCCAGCACAACTTGTTCAGATTGCCTCATCTATCACTGGCCACACATATGAAAATGTGAATGCTTGCATTGGGGCCCAGTCACATTGTTACGAACGCATTCAGGAGACTTCATGACGGAGGCCTCCACCAAAGTACAAGTTGAGTGATGGCAGAGAGGGGGGCGCTAAAGAGGAGAGGCACTCCTGTGCATCTTTTCATTTTTTATGGCACCTCTCATAAAAAGAATTGTGTTTGTCAGGCTCACTCTTCCTGTACTCAAGTAAGTAATGAACTCTGTTGTGGCCTTATTAGTAGATTATTGTCTGTGGTTTATTACACCGAGAATTCCATGTGTATATCATTTTCTTTGTGTAAAATGTGAAACTAATGATAAAACAAAGATTTAGTTATTGTCGGTTCTCAAGGACATACAGCCAGCAGCATGGCAGCAATCAACTCGGCGGTCTTGTTATGAAATTAAAGGCATGTTTATGATGATGCTCCCATGCCAAATCTCTCATACTCTGCCTTTGTTTACCGCCTTCCCTTAATAATGTGTGAAGGGGGATCTTAATTAGATTAGTCTTAATAAAGGCATTGACAATTTGCATTACACAAGGTCATTCATTATCTTCCCAAACTTAAAAGCCAGGTTATCTGCTGGTAAAACTTGTTACAGACCCAACTTTGGAATTGGCACATGAATCTTTGTTTACATCAATCGCAGAATGCCATAGAGAGGAAACACAGGCTTTATTTTTAACATGCTAAAGACAGTTCGAAGTAAATAAGGATGACCTCTGTATCAAACTAGCTGTGTAATAGAAAAGGCACAGCAAGGAAGAGTGAATTTGGTTTTATTTTCTGTGAATGTAGGTTGGAATATTTTTTCAATGTTTAAACTTTGATTCTGTTTCTTGTCCGTTCAATAAATCTTTGTACCAACATAAATTAAAACCACAGTTATTTACATTGGTATGAGACATTAAAGATAGCACAATTCATTTTAAAACACAAGATATCAACCCTGACATAACTTGAAAGATGTTTTTTGTATTGATGCATTCAGAGAGTTGTCACAAAATGTGCAGTGCCCATTGGTTTTACAGAGTTCAATACAGAGAGTCAATGTAATTTCCTCTTGGCTGTCTGCAAACATGACTGGAAGAAACAGAATAATCATTTCTTCCTGTCTTTAAGAACAGCACTGGACAAACTAGATCAAAGTCATAAGAAAAACTCATAATTGGTATTGCAATTGCAATGCCCAGTGTCATTTTTCACAGGTTATCCTTTAACAGTAACTGCATTTTAAGAGTACATATCAGAGCAATGCTCGTTGGTGGTTCTAAGTAGAAACTGCTGTAGATCGGCCAACAGAAGAGCTAAGGCTATGAGCTCAGTTAGTTCAGACACTGACGCATGCTTAATAACATGTTCTATTCTGTATAATGTTGTGTTCTAAATTAAAAAATCCTAAAAAAAATGACTCAAGAAGGATACGGAAAAGTCCACGTTTTAAATTATGTCAAAAACTGGCAAAAAAGCAAGCATATACAGAGTTTTTTTGTGTTCACAAAGTAATTATTGATTATTGTGAGTGAAATCACAATGATCAAAACTGGTGGAAGGGGCAAATTTTGAAAGGTTGAAAGGTACTGGCTAGACATAGTTCAGCTCACCTCAACGCACAGGTTGGGCTCTGGAACCCAGCTCCTAAGGAGGGGCTGGACCCTCCACTACTCTGGAGTTGCCCGGGGTGAGAGGGGTGGAGAGCTGGTGTGGGCTTGCTTATAGCTCCCAGCTCAGCCTCCATGTGTTGGAATTCACCTCGGTAAACAAGAGGGTCGCTTCCTTACATATTCGGGTTTGGGGAAAGGTCTCTTTCTGTGGTTTGTGGCTTTCTTGAAGTGCTTGAGAGGGGTACTCAATAGTGGTCCGACACTGCTCCTTCACATTGAGAGGAGTCAGCTGAGGTGGCTTGGGCACCTGTACCGGATGCATCCTGGACACCTCCCTAGAGAGATGTTCCAGGCATGTCCCACCGGGAAGATCCGGGACACGAGAGAGACTATGTCTCTCATCTGGCCTGGGAATGTCTTGAAGAGCTGGAGGAAGTGTCTGGGGTGAAGGAGGTTTAGGCATCTCTACTTAGACTGCTGCCCCTACAACCCGGTCCCAGATAAGCGGATGAAAATGGATGGATGGATGAATGGATGGGCTATCTCTGTCTTTCAATTACATTGCTATTTCAGCAGAACGATGGCCTTCACTTGCACTGAGATCTCCTTGAATTTCTCATTGGTAGCTTCAGTTGTCAAATAACAATTCAATAGTTAATGTCTCTATATTCTATTTTTTTTTCTTAATTTTGCTTCATTTGTCTTGCTATAATAAAGGGATGGACCCGACCAACCACCTTCTTTACAGCTGCAATCAGAAATAGTTTTGAGCTCCTGAAAATAGAGGTGCTTTGCTTCAAATGGCTGAAATTTCTAAAATGCCATATTTTTGCGAAACCTCTTAAATTAAAAGTGAAAATCAATATGTGCTTTTTTTTTGTATTTTTTTTTTTTGAATGACAGCAAATCCATGTACGCTGTCTTTTTTTCATGAACCCAAACTTGATTCGGCTGCAGCACTCACTTCTCCTTAATTATATCTGAGTTCTGAGGACCAGACATGTCTAGAATGTCATGAAACACAGAGGAGTTAAGGCAAATGAGCTGAGGAGAAGACTTATGTACTAATTTCCCATCAGCAGCGTCTCTATTTTAAGGTGTTTAGCATAAATGGAAAGGTTGCAGTAGTGCGCTGGTCACCCCAGAAAAACCACCAAGTTTTCTGTCAGAAGTTGAATTCACACTAAAGTCACAGCAGGATTAAATTCAATGTTAAACTTGTTTCTGCTCTTTTCTTGCTGAATGTCTTTCATAGTTTGTTAAATACTGACATTACATTAGCTTGTAACCTCAAACAAGCGTGTTGTAACTGGTTGTGTAAATTAAAGAAAGGAGAATTAATTTATAATTCATAAACAAATAAACCATTACAAAAAAAACTAAACAAAATGTAGCAGCATCACAATGGAAAAAGACTGACACAATGGGTACGTGTACCTCCCTCACGCTTCCCTCGTGGTTTCGCCATCGCACAAACTTTCTCCTGCTTCTCCAATTATAATGACTTTAGACTCAGCGCTGCTGTGGATGTCAGATGATCTCTCAGTAGATCCGGATCATCTGTGGAAACTCATTGCTGTTGTAAATAAGGTTCGTTCTAGGACGTTCCACGGCTTCATCACGTTTGGTGTTGCACCAGCAGTTAATGACAGAAAATATTTGGGGATTTTCTTCAGTATATGTTACTTCCTTAAAATTTATTTCCATACTTGAGATTTTCAGAAACACTATTAAAAAAAGTTTGCATAGAACGGTGTGTGTGTGTGGGTTACAGACCTGTCTTCTTTCTATGACAGTCCCATTCTGCTTATTATGGACTCTTTTTTTCGCAATGCAGATCCACTCATCAGTCACTTCTCTGTCAAATGTATCTCTTCCTGATTTCTTTCTAGTTTATTCCTTAGCCAGCATATTTGACTGAACTTTTGTGTTTTTTTTCTTTGTATGAAAAAAAAAAGCTCAATTGAGGTTTTTGCAGCATTAGCAGCCTGGTATTACAGTGAGTTAGTTTCCTGGTCAGTTGATTTCGTTTATACTGAAGTATCTGTACAGCATTTAGAAAGATTATCATCAAAGTCTTCCATCTCCATTCATATAATATACTTGAAAATCAATTTAATGTTTCATATTTTCAAGGAGGAAACCTCCTTTGAGGACAGAAATATTTATACCATTTATATTGGGTGTCTTCTGGTTTTGTTAGGATTGTTTCAGCTTTCTTAAGTCATTTCAGTGTGTTTGTGTGTATGTTAGTTTTTTTTTTAATGCATTTAAATATTTCACTCTCTTATTTTGTTTTCCTGCATTTTATCTGTTCAGCACAAGTCTTCATTGATTATGCCACTTGTGTCTCAGTGTGTGTGTGTGTGTGTGTGTGTGTGTGTGTGTGTGTGTGTGTGTGTGTGTGTGTGTGTGTGTTTTGTGTCCTCTGTCTCTTTCTACCTTTGTCAGTCCGTCAGTATGGCTTGTGGGTTACCTGTGCTCCTGGTTTGTTTACTTCTCAATATTTCAGGCCTCTCATTCACTGTTCTGGGTTCCTGGTCGGTGTCCTTATTTTTATTTTTACACGGTCCATGGTTTGTTTTTTGTGTTTTATTACAAGAAGTAAGAAAATCCAGTATGTATTTGGTAAATTCTTTGTTAAAATACTTGCTTATGTGATACATCTGGCATGTCAGACATACTGCATAAGAAGCTCCTGAAATATTTGGTCACTTTCTGACTGGTTGTTCAGAGTTTCCATTAAATGCATCAACTCATGCATGTTATTTAAATGGAATATAGCCCACACACTCTATCACACACAGCCTTCCTTACGTACACATCCCAACTACTGTTCAGCTTAGCATCTTGATAGTTGAGATTGTCACTTTAGTTTAAAGTAGCACAGAAAGATCTTTTCACAATAACCTACAAGTTTAGTTATAAATTTGTAAAATTAGATTTGTGCATATGCGAGTGATTGTGGTTGTCATCTGCTCTTTTTCTCATATGGTCTTTCTGTGCTTTGTTAAAGTTGCCACAAGTGTCTAACTTGTTAATGAAATGCAGCCCCTGACATATAAATGAAAGCTGAAGTGTTTAGTGCTGCTTAGGACAAAAGGGGATGTGCATGAGGCATTGTAATGAATCTCATCACAAGAAAAGTCACAGACAGGGGAAGGGGCGAGGTAAAAATCACAGCTTAAAGCAAGAGACAGATCCAATTCCCTCACCCACTGTAATTACTGCAGATCAGGTTTTATCAGTGGTAGACATCAGCCCCAGGATCTCGACAAAAATGAGCAAAGAAATGTTCAAGGGAAGTGAGAGGAGGGCGAAGATAGACCTCTTGAAAAACATCAACTAATGTTGAATGAGGGATTATCAGGTGTACGTCTAATATCAGGCCTCAAATGTAGCAAAAAGGTGAGAATTGAGGGAGGAACGATAGTCTGGAGCCTATCATTTGTCAAGTCTTTTCTCAGAGGGGCTGCTTTGATTGCAACCGATGGGGTGTCCACTGGCCTCCAGTTTTTATATATATATTTTTTAGAGTTACTGAGAAACAGTGGCTCAAGAGATCAAGGGAGAGATACTCAAATTCAGTACATTGCTATGAGAAGTTTGATCATTTTTTCTTTTGCACACATGAAAATTATAATATGATGACTATTTATACCAACCAAAAGGGATACTTAACACGTGTTACTGTACATCAGGGTGATACATACACAAAAATAATAGTACTGTTGTAGGAAAAAACTATTAATACCTCACCTGGGCAACTATCTGGGCTGAAACTGAGTGCATTCATTTTTAAGAATAAAGATGTGACAGATGGTCTGAGTTCAGTAAATTTACTTCATTACTTCATTTACTTCATTACGTCATTTGCATGCAAGCAAGTCAAAATGTACATCAGGAGCCTTGATGCAAAAGTGACACAGAGAAATAGAATACTTAGTAATCTGAAAAACAAAATAAATGATTACGAGTAAACACTAAATGATTATAATAGCAGGTCATTGCAGCTGTGTGTGACAGCGGAATCAAAACTCTAAAAGACAAAATATGAGTCTGCACTACTCCTAAGGAAGGTCTTGGAATGGCTAAGACCAATATTTACAACAACTCATAATTAGTCATGCTGTATTTGTGCTTTGTATCAAACACATTCAGTAAAACTAATCGGCTGTTCCAACTTTGTAAGTCTCTTTTTATACAAGGCAGAGGAAGAGTGTGTTTGCTTTTAACTACGAGGCAAAGAATCATCATTTACAAAGCACCGAATCAGCACATTGTCTCCAGTCTTACTAATCGCTACTTTTTCCTAAGAATATACAACCACATGGCTTGGAAGATTTCCACAGCAGTCAAGCCAATGCACTTATAAATATTACATTTTTAATGCAACCAGAGACTGCTCGTGCTACTAAACATGCATGCATTTTATCTGATGTTGAGGAAATCTTTGCCTGTAGCCCGATGAAGCTTGTGAACAATCAAAGTAACACCCAAAGCAGATGCTGCATACATCTAGGGTTTCTTGTACTTTGTGTGAGAACTGTAATATATTAAATGAGTAACCCTTTCAATAAAAGTCACTGTCAGACTGCATAGCAGGACATAAATCCTGTAAATGGTGGCAAATGGGTTTCCTTGGGCTGATGGTCTTAACTCTTAATTTTCCTGGTTTGTAAATGCATTTTTGTCTTTGCAAGTGAATATCTGCTATAATTTATGGGGAGGAAATGAGTTACAGTTATCAACAAAACATATCAGTAACTAATGCATTAGTTGAATGTAATCCTGAGTTCTAATGCAAAGCTGCCATGTCAAGTAAATGATAGTTCGGAGTACACGATATTTATCCTGTTCATGAATGTAAAAAAAAATATTTAGAGTGACGTAAGTTTCATTTTAAAGGCATGCTTTTAATAATGTTAAGGGGTAAGACTGGCTGTATGCATAACTTCCTGTAGCATGCTCACCAAAGATAATATCAATACTGAATTATTGTTAAGCCAACTTCATTGCCAAATATAAGCTTTAAAAGAGTATAAATGCATAACGTTATCAAAGGATATTTCCCAGGTTTTCAGTAAATGAGTTGCTGTTGATTGTAGACAGAAAACGCTTCTATAAGTGGATATGCTGGGTCATACCAATGACGGTTACCATTTCATCAAGTTCTCCATCATGATATATTATATATTAATTAATATATATATTAATTATTTATCTCTTCAGCACAAATAAGGTTTTATTTTGGATTGATTTCTAGGGTGGTGCCCAACAGATGTAGAAGAAGAAGAAGAATCTGCCTGCCGAAATCGTGAGGCATTTAACCAAGCAAACCATCTACCAGACTGGTGTCAACAAAACACATCCAAAATGTTGTGCAGTTGAGTATGAACAGTGGAGCATGAACAGTGGAGCATGAACAGTGGAGCATGAACAGTCGAGCATGAACAGTGGAGCATGAACAGTCGAGCATGAACAGTGGAGTATGAACAGTGGAGTATGAACAGTGGAGTATGAACAGTGGAGCATGAACAGTGGAGCATGAACAGTGGATCATGAACAGGTGAGCATGAACAGTTGAGCATGAACAGTGGATCATGAACAGGTGAGCATGAACAGTTGAGCATGAACAGTGGAGCATGAACAGTGGATCATGAACAGTGGATCATGAACAGGTGAGCATGAACAGTTGAGCATGAACAGTGGAGCATGAACAGTGGATCATGAACAGGTGAGCATGAACAGTGGAGCATGAACAGGTGAGCATGAACAGTGGAGTATGAACAGTGGAGCATGAAAAGTGGAGCATGAACAGTGGAGTATAAACAGGTGAGCATGAACAGTGGAGTATGAACAGTGGAGCATGAAAAGTGGAGCATGAACAGTGGAGTATAAACAGGTGAGCATGAACAGTGGAGCATGAACAGGTGAGCATGAACAGTGGAGCATGAACAGGTGAGCATGAACAGTGGAGTATGAACAGTGGAGCATGAAAAGTGGAGCATGAACAGTGGAGCATAAACAGCCATCCGCAAATCTGCAGCCATCTTGTTCTTTTTTTTTTAAACTGGCTCTCAGAGGCTCCTGACTGAGTTGTTGCATAAAGCACACCTCCTTCCTTCTGTTACTGGTTCATTACATTCTGTACTAGTGAAAAAGGCTGTGGATGGGAGGGGTACCAGACCCATTTCAAAAGAGAATTTTCTCAAAGTCTGTGGGTTTGACTGTCCAGGTAAAGAAACTACTGCAGGGCTGCAAGATGAAAGCCAAACCTTTCCCCAAAATCAACACTGCTATCAATCAAGTGACACACTAGAATATAAGAAGTTAAAAGTAAAGGACAAAAACAGTCAGATTTAAAGTAAACCAAAGTAAAATCTCTTGATCCAAAATCTTGTTTCCGTCAACTAACTTCCTACTTTGATTTTGAAACAGTTGTGACGGAGACCTCTCTCTTTAAACTTGCCTCCCAGATACCTTTTTCTACCGTTACGCGCGGTACTTGGACCGCTCCAGGTTCCTACTAAGCCTGGTTGCAAACAGCTGCTTTAACAATGGAAACCATAATCACATGCAATATTCCTGAAATCCAATGAAAATGTTGAGGAAAGACTGTAAATGAACAGGAAACGTAAAGATAAAACATCCTTACAAATCATTAGTTCTCATGTTTCTAAGTTGATATTACTGTTTTTGTTTAACTAGATTCTCCTTACTTATATTCTTTAGAAGTCTGAAGCGAAGCACATCGAGCCGTTTATTCTTATCACTCGAAAAGCAGCTTAAACATGTTTTATTTTTCCTTTCTGTTCTTACTAAGGAGTTCAGAGTTGTCTTTGTCCTTACACTCTTCCAAACGTAATTGTAATTGCTAAGGCTCTTAAACAGCACAGAACATTTCTCCAGCTGTGTAAGTGCATGCTTCTTGTCAGCCACTATCAACGTTCCCACGTTCCTGGATGTCTGTTGTCTTGAAACTATTCATTATCGCTCAGGAATGAAAAGCAGTGCTAATGCATGCGAACTGAAACATCTGCAGTTTTGTTCTTGCCTCATTGTCTTATTTCTTTTCTTTCTCACTCACTGTTTTTCCCCTCCTACTGGCAGTGGTAGCGTTTCACGCAGCTCTTGGTTTACTGCCATGAAGCACAGTCTGGTGCTCTATGGGCTTCATATGTTGAGAAGGTCAAGTCTCCTGGCAATGGCTTTCATTGTCCTTCAGCTGCTCCTCTGACACTAATCTAGATGCATCAGTTTGAGCTGCAGGTCTCCATTTCAACATACATCCACAGAGATCAATCAATCCATCCTGTAATTCCATCAGGTTCGCTCCCTCACTCGTCCACACCCAGCTCGCTCTCCCCGAATCCCATGCCGTCACCTTCCCAAATTGTGAGACAGCCTATTCATCTACATCCCATCCGCCTGAGTGTCTAAAATTGTTTTTATAATGCACTGGCTGGGATTCCACCGGGAGCATGCAACACAACAGTGGGGTCATTGGAAAGATAATGAATCTGTGTGAAATCATGTGATAAATATCACAGCACATCTCCTACTGTATGATGGGTTTGTTTTTTCTTAGCGGTGAAAATCCAATGGATCAAGCCCAAGCCATTAAAACCCTGAACATGATATGCTACATGATAAAAAACACAAATTTCTCTTGGAGCAAACTCCTCTTAGAGGAAGGGGAATTCAATTTCAAACCCGCATTTTTCTGCTTGGCAGCTTCCTGTACGCTTCTGTGCAGGGGCATTTCTGGAAAACATGCTGATATTTTTGTCCTCTTTTGTTTCTTCTCTTCCCTCTTTGTCATGTGAGGCACACACCCGCTGCTCTGCATGTTTACCAATGACAAATGGGGGACTAGTCTGTAGGAGCCTGAAGAGGAATCAGGTGCAGTAAGACTTTAGGCCTTTAAGCTCCGGTGGCCCCGGGCCCAGGGGCTGGCCACAGAGGACAGAAAGGTTAAGTCTGGACTGAAGAATGACGATGCTCACATGGGATGAGCCAGAGAAAAGCAATTGGCTGTATTGTTTTCTCCAGCCGTCTGTTGTATAACAGTGCACAATCCCATCTCACACTTTCAGCAGTGGAAAAGATGATGGAACAGGAAACTGAGTGTCCAGTACTCCTGAATGTCTTGAAAAGGTAAAATGATTTTTGAAACTGAAAGATTTTTGTCAGGATATCGTTACCAAGGTCAAAGCACTTTAGGCACACCAAACACCAAATTACTCCTGGAAGAACAGTACGCCAGATGCTCTCTATATTCATGGTGACACACTGTTTCAGACGTTTTAATGTTTGACAATGAACCTTTTTTTTTTTTCAAGATTTAGGAAATGTGTCACACTTTTCAATTCAACCTCAAGTTTCATGGACACAAAAGCAGACACACCAAAAGTGAATGAATTTTAAGACTTTTTTTTTCAGATAATCCAAAGTGTAGTGATGAATGATGCACATATTTTAAAGAAATAGATTCAAACAGTCTGAGTGAGACCTGGATGTTACATGACTGACGGAAAACAACGATCTGGAGATGACCTGTGGGAAAATTTTACTGCTGGAGATGAGTCGATCAGATGCAGCTGGGCATGCAGATGCCTGGGAGATTGGCTGCTACAGACACACAGAGAACAGCTTACTCCTTAAGGTCACTGGTAAATATTATAAGGTTAAGGAAACTGAGTCGGAGAAATCCACAAGAATTCAGGAACAGCTACGTTGTTTTTGCATTAGGTTGTAAGTCTGCAGGGGTGAAACTTCAAATGTTTGAAAGGTACTTCACTAGAATTTAAATCAATCATTCTGGGTTTTTATGTAATGCATATTGTATAAAATGCATCATATCTGTGTACAAAAATAGGGTTATATTAATTCATTTCTGAGGTTGGCAATGCAAAAGAAGTAAAGAGAAAAAGACAAAAAAAGACAAATATTGCACCGCTCACACTCATCTCCTGGTAATGAGTCACAGCTGAATATAGTTAACTGTGCTTCTTAAGCAAAACAGGCTGTTTGACCCACAGAGAAAGACAGAGAGATGACATGCTGCCACACCAACTCTTCTAAAGTTAGACGATGTTATCTGATGCCTGTGAAGCTGAGAATAAATCCATGAGTAACTCAGGAGCACCTGTGTGGCAGAAAGGATAATACATGCAGATAAAAACTAGGGCTACTTGTGTTTTTTGTGTTTGCTGCTTAAACACTCACCAGTACTGATGCCGACTCTAAACGGAGTCGCTGTCAGCTGGTACCTGAGGCCGGTTCCTCTCATGAACTTCACTGTGTGACTGTTGGCCTGCTCTCCCTGCCAGGCTGAGCTCTTTCTTCTCTTCAGCTGTCTGTCTTAACATTTACAGAAGCAGCCTTTTTTATGGACTAACAAGAGTGTCTTGAAAAAGCATAAAATTGTAAACAATAATAATGTAAATGTAAAGAAAACTGTTTTTTTTTCGTGTGGATACTTCTGAAAGCACTAAAGTACTATAAAAGTAGATATGTTTTTTTGTTTTTTTTTTTTCTTTTCAAAGGTTGACAGAATCTTTGAGAGTCATGGGGCAAAAGCTGGAGTAGATCCTGGAAAGGTTTACAATCCATCAAATGGCTTGATTTAATCCCAGTTAGCAGTAATTTTCAGTTGTGAAAAATATCTTGTACTGAAGGCTCTGATATTAATCTTTTCAAAGCACCTCCAGGAACTAAATACATCTGTGAAGAAAGCAAATGATCCGTATCTTTACCCCAGTTACATCACTTCAAAATGGTTTCTCCAGTAATGATGGATAATGTTGTCACAGAAGGTTCTGACTTTTGACCTACAGGTTTGCATTCGCATCTGTCTTTAAGTGCTACAAATTACACAACAGATGTGATTTGAATGAAGAGCCCCTGGGAGTCCATCACCCACAACACCATTTTTGAAATAAATTACAGCTGATTGTACTTATCTTCAATGAGATGTACAGCTATACTGAAGGCCAGAATCAAATAAGTCCATATTAACCTTCCACTGCCCTCATCAACATTTATTTGTCACAGACACCGTTACTGCTCCTCTGCGCAAATAGTTACATATGCTCAGCGTATTCACAACAACAACAGATAAGGAGAATGGAGCAGATGCAACAACAGTCAGGGTCTGCTGTAATTTTCCTGAACCCCTTTTGGACGCACTACACAGTTTTGAATATTTTCAAGGTTTTTGGATCACCTTCAATAGAAAAAAAGAGCATTTAAAGCGAGTGCACACAGGACTTCTGTCACATAGGACCAGTGAGGATTCAGCCTTGTCAAGCACAGTTTATGTATATTTTAAAAGCTTACTGACTCAGAGCTCCTCCTTGAACCACCACCTTATGGTGGTGGAGGGGTTTGTGTCCCCGAAGGATCCTAGAAGCTATGTTGTCGGGGGCATTACGCCTCTAGTAGGGTCTCCCATGGCAAATAGGTCCTGGGTAACGGGCCAAACTAAGAGCAGTTCACTACTCCCTAATGAACACATTAACAGCAAGGATCGTTACGTCGCCTGGATTGGCATCACCGGGGCCCCACCCTGGAGCCAGGCCTGGGGCTCAAAGGAGGGCGCCTGGTGGTATTACCCACAACACGCGGCCAGGCTCAGCCCAAAATGGTGACATGGGCCTGTTTTCCAGTAGGCTCACCACCCGCCGGAAGATTCATGAGGGCTGGGTGCAATGTGGTTTGGGTAGCGGTCGTGGCAGGGTGCCTCAGCAGCCCAATCTCTGGACCAAAACTTTGGCAATGGGGACATGGAATCTCACCTCGCTGTGGGAGAAGGGGCTGGAGCTTGTGCAGGAGGTCAAGAGGTAATGGCTAGTCATAGTCGGGCTCACCTCCATGCACAGCTTGGGCTCTGGAACCCAGCTCCGTAAGAGGGGCTGGATGCTCCACTACTCTGGAGTTGCCCAGGGTGAGTGGGGTGTCAAGCTAGTGTAGGCTTGCTCATAGCTCCCCAGCTCAGCCGCCATGTGTTGGAGTTTACTCCTGTGAACAAGAGGGTTGCTTCCTTACGCCTTCGGGTCAGGGAAAGGTCTCTTAATGTGGTTTGTGCCTAGGGGCCAAACAGCAGTAAAGAGTACCTGGCCTTCTTGGAGTCCGTGGGAGGGGTACTCGATAGTGCTCCAACTGGGGATTCCATTGCTCTACTGGGGGACTTCAACGCTCACGGGGGCTATGACAGTAAAACCTGGAGGGGGGGTGATTCGGAGGAACGACCTCCCCGATCTGAACCCGAGTGGTGCTCTTTTATTGGACTTCTTTGCTAGTCATGGTCTATCCATAACAAACACCATGTTTGAGCATAAGGGTGTTCATCAGTGCACGTGGCACCATAACACAATAGGCAGGATGTCAATGATTGACTTAGTTGTCATATCATCTGATCTTGACGGTCATATGCCTTGGACACTCGGGTAAAGAGAGGGGCTAAGCTGTCAACGGATCACCACCTGATGGTGAGTTGGATACGCTGACGAGTAAGGTTGGGGACATTGAGTCCGAGTGGACCATGTTCTCGGCTTCCACTGTCAATGCGGCAGCTCGAAGTTGTAGATCTAAGGGTTCTAGTGCTTGCTGTGGCGGCAATCCTCAAACTCGTTGGCGCACAATGGAAGCAGGGGATGCTGTCAGGCTGAAGAAGGAGTCCTATCGGGCCATGTTGGCTTGTGGGACTACTGACACCGACATGTCTTAGGTTGTAGGGCTGTCTTGCTTGACATGCTTCTGCAACGCAGCATGGAGGTCGAGGACAGTGCCACTGGAGTGGCATACTGGGGTGGTGGTCCCCTTGTTTAAAAAGGGGGGCAGGAGAGTATGTTCCAACTATAGGGGGTAACAATTCTCAGCCTTGCTGGGAAAGTCTATGCCAGGTTACTGGAGAGGAGAATTCGGCTGATAGTTGAACCTCGGATTCAGGAGGAACAATGCAGTTTTCGACCTGGACGTGGAACACTGGACCAGCTCTATACCCTCCGCAGGGTGCTGGAGGGTTCATGGGAGTATGCCTAACCAGTCTACGTGTGCTTTGTGGATCTGAAGAAAGCATTCAACCGTGTCCCTCATGGTATTCTGTGGGGTGTGCTCCATGAGTATGGGGATCGGGGCCCTTTGCTATGGGCTGTTCGGTCTCTGTACG
This sequence comes from Xenentodon cancila, assembly GCA_014839995.1. Lineage (NCBI taxonomy): Eukaryota > Metazoa > Chordata > Actinopteri > Beloniformes > Belonidae > Xenentodon > Xenentodon cancila. Next base: position 31,280,074 of record CM026197.1, read on the forward strand.
ACTGAGCAGGAGCTTGATTCACATTGCAATAAATCAGACCTGTTCCCAGTGCATGTTGGACTCCAGCAAGGCTGCCCTTTGTCACCGGTTCAGTTCATAATTTTTATGGACAGGATTTCTAGGCATAGCCAGGGGCAGGAGGTGGTCCAGTTTGGGAACCACAGGATTTGATCTCTGCTTTTAGCAGATGATGTTGTGTTGACTTCATTTATCCAGGACCTTCAGCATATGCTGGGATGGTTTCCAACTGAGTGTAAAGCAGCTAGGATGAGAACCAGCACCTCCAAATCCAAGGCCATGGTTCTCGACTGGAAAAGGGTGGCCTGCCCTCTCCGGGTAGGTGGAGATGTCCTGCCTCAAGTGGAGGAGTTTAAGTTTCTCTGGATCTTGTTTACGAGTGAGGGAAAGATGGAGCGTGAGATTGACAGACGGATTGTTGCAGATGTACCGAACCATCGTGGTGAAGAAGGAGCTAAATCGCAAGGCAAAGCTCTCAATTTAGCGTTCAATCTACGCTCCCACCCTCACCTCTGGTCATGAACTTTGGGTAATGGCTGAAAGGACAAGATTGCGAATACAAGCCGCTGAAAAGAGTTTCCTCCGCAGGGTGGCTGGGCGCTCCCTTAGAGATCGTTAGAAGCTTAGTTATTCGGGAGGAGCTCAATGTAGAGCCACTGCTCCTTCACATAGAGAGGAGTCAGCTGAGGTGGGTTGGGCATCTTTTTAGGATGCCTCCTGGACATCTCCCTAAAGATGTGTTCCAGGCATGTCCCACCGGAGGAGGCCCCAGGGAGGACCCAGGACACACTAGAGAGACTATGTCTCTCGGCTGGCCTGGGAACACCTCAGGGTCCTCCCGGAAGAGCTAGAGGAAGTGTCTGGGGTGAAGGAGATCTGGGCATCTCTGCTTAGATTTCTGCCCTCGCAACCTGGCTCCGGATAAGCAGATGAAGATGAATGAATGGACTAACTTAAAGAAAGTGTGAAGTGAATTGGTTAATTCACAGTTTTTGTCCACACATGTATTGTATTGTGTGAATTTCTGTGCAATTTCATACAAGCATGAATGCATCATACAGGATTTTTTTTTTTTCAGAAATATTTTAATAGGGTGTTTTTTATAACCTTTATTTCTTTATTTATTGTAGAGCAATTAAGATATGATCGTAAAATGGTATACGTGCAGACATTGATGCCCCCCTCAGGATGAAGTGGGATGAAGTTTAATGATCCCTTAGATGTTCAACAAGTTTATTATCAGCCTGATCTTAATGCATCTGTGTTACATTGCTGGTTTCTGTCAGCTTCTTTTATTGTTTTTGTATTTTGTATTTGTCCTCCTGTACAGGTAAATAATTCATCCTCTGCTTTTAAAATAAAACGGTTTTCAGGACCAGTAAACTTCATCACAAAGTCATTTTTCCATGGCAGTCACAACATTTTAGTTATCCTTTTTAAACGCAACCGATAGCCTACACTTGCTAAACTTACAATGATCACATTTTTGCTCTTTAGAAAACTGACTACCTTCTGTAATTGTTGGATTGGAAGAACCAGTGAAAAACCTTTTAAGGAGACAATTGTGAAAATTCTGAGCAATTAGGACACCCATTTTGACCAGGAGGCTACAAGAAGAAAAGTGAGTTGACGTCACTAGTTTTGAATAATTTAAAAGCAACATTAAAAAAAAAAACATTTATTTTGCCAGGTGTTATGCAGCCATTCAACATCTATGAGTTAAGGTTACTCAGCTTAAAAGGGTCATCAAAAAAGACTTTACCTCCCGCATCAGAGCTCCCTGCCAATGGCTCGATTGGCTCGTTTTCATCAGTGAGGTTTCTTCCAGATTAACAGTTATCTCGGAGGGAAACACTGGTCCTCGGGGGCTCCTGTTTTCCTTCATGGAGTGCTCCCTGCTCCTCCCACTGCTCCACAGTTAACTCGCCAGTGCAGCTGCAGTGGTATTACTGGAAACCAAAAGCTGAACATGACTGAACGCAATATTTTATTTAACTAAACCAGCTAATCTATGATGCAGAGCATAACACAGGAGATGGCTCCAAGGTCTCGATTTCTGCACTCATGTAAAATTCTGTTTTGGTGAGAAAACACACACTGTGATATGTTCATAAAGCTGAAGCTCCAATGACTTATTATTCTAGTTAAAAATGTGTCGGTTAAAGCAATCTCCAATATTAGCTGATTCTGTAGATATTTACCTAGAAATGAAGAACGTTTACACATTTTGTTGTTCCCCCAAAGAATTACATCCTGTCACTTCCAAGTTTTGGCAATTTTAACTCAGTACATCACAAAATAAAGGTAAAATTAGAATTTTTAGATGCACCTACACATTTTATGTGATCTGAAAACCTCCAAAGAATCCGGTAATTTTTTTACATATCCTACATTCTTCTTTTATTGAAAGCCAAAATGGATTTCACATCTGTAATCATTGGTAGTCAGAAATGGTAGATGGAAATGGGTGGGACTACATCAGCAAGACTTAGGATCTTCTATAGACTGAAAGGAAAAGAAGAATTTTTGTTCAAGCCCTCACAGTTTTTTCTATATAAACATAAAGGTAGTGCCACGTAGGGGTGTATTGACATACTTTTAATTGTCAGGTCTGGTTGCTGATCTATGGAATCTATTATCCAAGTTTAGCTGATGTACAATATGCAGTTTGGCTGCTACTTTTAAAGGAAATGATAATAATACATTTAAAGCATACATTTAAGAGGTTGGCTGCAAAACAAACCGAACAAACCACACTGGAGCCTCGTGGTTTGCCTGAGTCAAGTAGCAGAGACAGGCGATGGACTTGGTGCTCCAGCTCAATAGCTCAGTGAGCAATTACTCCAGATCTAAGGTGTTATAAAACACAGGAGAACTTGCTGCTGTCGTTGGTTTATCTAAATTTCATTACCCGATATTGCTCAAAAGTGTAAAACCAATAATGCTCATTCAAATAGAACCACTTTTTAATTGACCCAGGTTTGTTTGAAATGAGTTTGGTGTCAAATCAGAGTTGTGAGAAAGTGAAATTTGAAGTTTACCCCGGTTATAGGAGGTGGGGTACACCCTGAATAGATCTGCTCAATCTATTTAGGTAGATGACTGAACTTTATAACATGTCATAATATGATTTAGACAAACATGATTAAAAAATGTTAAACATCTAGTTTAGATCCAAGCATGTAATTTTCAAATTTGTCCAACAATTGCAGAAAAGCACCTTTAATTTATATCAAATGAAAAGCTGTGCAAAGGTGACAAGAGTGGGATTGTTTAGTATTATCTTTTACTTTTCTCCTGATTGGTTTAAAAATCTGTCCTTTCTGCTGCTGCTCAAGTCCCATCTGTGTTGTGCATCATCATCTTTCTCTTTTAAGCCATATCAGTTATTTTCAGCAGTGAACTTTCTCTTTGTAGGAAAAGGGAAGTTAACTGAGCAAATGTAAGAAGAAAAACGTGTGAATTTCAAATATTTGTTTGTTTTTCTGCAAGTGCAGTACTGTTTATTTAATGAAAGTTCTTTTTATTTTGAAACTCTTGCGTTTGGTTCCTCTCCTGTCACCACATAACAAAAACGTAACAAAAACGATCAGAACCTTTTCTACAAATTCATAAAACCCACACCACACATTTTATAATTTGTGTCCAAAAATGCTGCCCAGTTGTTCTAAATGATCTCAGTCATCTCGTTCGTTGTGTCTCAACTTTTTTAAAATAATTTCCACTGTGCTGTGTAACTTTGCTTGTACAAATGTCTGCAAAGTTACCGAGGCCAAATCCATGCCAAAAGGGAGTTTTTCCCTCCCACATGCTGCATGTAAACTGCCTGAAATGCTTCATTTCTAGTCCGGACTGAGGACAAGAACGGCATAAATGTTAGAACCAGGGTGCTGCTGAAGCAGTGCACTAAATGAGACAAATGACGTCTTAAAGCGTATTCTTATGAGACATGTCAAGTACACATGGTAACAAATAAAAACCGATTAATTTACAGTTTCTCCATGCTTCGTAGACTTGTGGTCAAGTTGATGATGGTTTAAGCCTCACAGCTTTGGCTTTGTTATCACGGCCTCGTGCCACCGTAATGGCCAACCTGATTCTTTCAACGTATCTGTTCCTCTTTTTTTTGTGTAGTTATTCATCTGCAAAAGAACCATTACATTTTGATGAATAGAACCTTTTGGGGATTTTGTGATTAATTGATGACCAAATCCCCAAGGCCTCTCCGGCACACTCTGAGCAAGCAATAACTTATATTCAGACAGCTCAAGGTACACCCAGGTGGCTTGGATGGGTTCCATTTTTTAAACTTCAATATTGGGAAAATGAAGACATCCACGCCGACAAGCTGCTCTAAAACAATCATTCACCCTGCAGACCCTAACCCTCTCTTTATTAGTGCTCTGATATTCCTTTTTGGCCAATAGAAAGATGCTTTGTTTGTGCTTGAAAACAGAGCGTTGTTTACTAGCAGTGCACCCACACGGTGGAGTCCTCATTAATTCATCTTGGAACAAGGCTTGGAATAAATCAAAGTTCTGCAAAGTGCAGCTATATGAGACCAAAGGACTCTCAAACGTAATAGGAAAATACATTTAGTATGAGTGACATGACTCAAATCAATTTGGTCAATTAATTTTTTTGTCAGCCACTAACAAAGTGCAGTGTATGTGATGGTAACTACCACAGACTATTTCTAGTAATTATTTATTTATAGGACTCCCCTTTCGATTTTTAATTGTTTTTTTTTTTTTAGAGAACTACAGTGCTAACTTTAACGCCCTGTTTACATCTGGTTCTAAAATCTTTATTGATGTGACTCCAAGTTTACAGCCTTAAGTACAGCTGTAAGACACTCAACATCCGTTTGCTTAAACCGTATTTAACGATTGTCTGGGTCATGTGATCACTAGGTGTTTATCATGTAGTGACCACATTCTTCTAGTAGTGTAAACACAATGTGTCCTGGGTCACATTAAAGTACCACCGACATACCTGAAGTTCAGTTCAATTCAATTCAATTTTGTTTATTTATCATCTATCACAACACAAGTTGTCTCAAGGCGCTTTCCAGAGACCCAGAACATGACCCCCGAGATATTATTACATAAACAATGGCAGGTAAACTCCCCTAGTGGGAGAAAAACCTTAAACCAAACAGTGGCAGGAAAAACTCCCCTTTCAGAAGGAAATACTCTGTCAAGGAGGGAGGACATGCTCAATTGTGACGACGGTCTCATATTAAACTTCCAAAGAACAAGAAGAAACCACAACGCCATGGACTCATCTGTGTTGTTCTGGTTTCTTCTTTTTTATTTATTTAAATTTGACATATCCCATTTCTATGCAGATCTGTCTGAAGGCCTCAATATCTTTCAATGTTTTTTTTTAATGTTTTATTACTGAAATGATTATTGCTGTTTGTTTCTTCTGTTGAATATAGCTGGGAAATAAGTCCACTACACAGGTTCTTCTTTTTCATGGTAACTAGGTTTAGTGCTCTGCTTCATCACATGTAAAAAAGATAAAACACATTTTGTCCTTCCAGGAAGAAATTATGTACATGTGTATTGTTTTAGGGAGGGGAAGTGAATAGAATAAAAAAAATAGTTTATTGCCATTTGTACAGGTTAAAAAAAAAGGTACATATGGTTTCTTGTGCATGTCCCAGAGTCCGAAAACAAATAAAATAGTGAAATAAAATAAAGTAAAATAAACAGGTAAATAAACAAACAAACAGTGAATTTAGTTCAGGGTGCAAGCTGCATAAGGTAAATGTACAGGATTAACATGACAGATAAACTACACAATACAAACTGGGACCCTGTCGGACGGTGGAAGTAATACTTTGAGGAGCTCCTTAATCCCACCAAAACTTCTTCCACTGAGCAATCAGAGGCTGGGGACTCTGCGGTGGAGTCTTCCATCACCCAAGCCAAAGTCACAGAGGTAGTTTGTAAGCTCCTTGGTGGCAAGGCACCTGGGGGTGGATGAGATTTGTCCTGAGTACCTCAAGTCTCTGGATTTCTTGGTTGACACGCCTCTGCAACATTGCATAGAGGTCAGGGACAGTGCCGTTGGAGTGGCAAACTGGGGTGGTGTTCCCATTTTAAAAAGGGGGACAGGAGAGTGTGTTCCAGCTAAAAGAAGATCCCACTGCTCAGCCTCCCTGGGATAGTCTACGCCAGGGTACTGGAGAGGAGAATTCGGCTTATAGTCCAACCTCAGATTCAAGAGAAACAATACGGTTTCCGTCCTGGTCGTGGACAAGACACGCTGGAGAAACTATGTCTCTAGGCTGGCCTGGGAACGGCTCGGGGTCCCCCCAGAAGAGCTGCAGTTTCTGGGGTGAAGAAGGTCTGGGCATCTCTGCTTAGACTGCTGCCATCATGACCCGATCCCGGGTAAGCAGATGAAAATGGATGGATGGAAAATGGGATATGTATACACCGAACTGGATTTGGCCTGAAAAATAAATATTACACATGGTAGGAGTGGGGGCCATGTAACATGTGTTGGAGACACAGGTGCTTCAGGTGTGAACAGATGTGCACTTGAAGTTCAGGATGGATCTTAAAACGAGGTGTAAACAGGGCTTAAATGTGAGATACATGTGGTTGTCTAAGTAGCCCATATGCTTTTAGATAAAACTGTCGCAGTTAAGTGTGGACTGTCAGAGATGGAAGAGATTATGACAAAGAGATGGACAAGAGATGGACAAACATCGTAGAGTTCCCCAAACATGTCCAGACTAGTCCAGCTTGAACGCATCGAATACACTGCAGCACGATGAACCTCCCTGGTGAAACTTCTGCTTTTGGATTTTCATTCTAATGAAAGACTTCCAAATAATCTATAGTGCAACACGAACGTTAGCGTAGCAATGGGTAGTTTTTCCAAACCAGTCAGCATAAAATAATTCAGTTAGTGACAAATACCAATTAAAACTGAATTACAAAATATTGCACAAAGTCGAGAAGGGCCATATTGACCGATAGTAACACTAATGGCCATGTTATGTGATTAAAAGAGTAAAACATTGGTTTTTGTTGTCCGGTAAATTGCTTTAAAAATGTCCAAATATCATTATTTCTACAATTAGGGAAATTCTGATGATTTTCATAAGGATCTGGAGCAAAGTGAAGACATGAAACAGAGGCAAACCTTAAAAATCATGGATTTACACATGAGCACGATTGGCCAACTGCCAAGCTTCTCACCAAATTCAATTACAGTCTGTTAAGTACTGTCTGACTACCATACACACACACACACTCACACACACACACGAAGAAAAAAACTGAACTGATGACACAAACCTCCCTGGTGGCAGTAATTATGCAAATAAACAGAGACGTGATCCATTTCAAAAGGTCTTGGACACTGAGGCCTTTCAGACAGCATGGAGTTTTACTTAGACTCATACTTCAACATTACAACGCAAATCCCTCCTTGGCCTGTCTTTTTCTCTCTCCTTCTCATGTCTTTGACGCCAACGCTTTTATCACTTTTTTTTTCCTCTCTCAGCGGAGACAATTAAAGTATGACAGTCTGTCTCACCTTGTAAGGAAGAACACATGGCATTTTAATTACTTGCAAATAACACCGGGGCCTCCACGCTGTCTTCGTGGTTCTCCAATGTAGCCCTAATGTACCTGACAGAGAAGACACACCAGACCTGAAATTACAGGGATTAATGTTTCCAAGACTAAACACTTCAAATTGGTGCTCTGATGTGAGTGCCATGCAGGGGAGCAGGCAGAAAATCCACTTACAGCATCATTTCTTTGGCATTATTCACTCTTGAAAGCGCAGGACATTTTGGCAGGCTTCATTGATGAATATGAAGTCCTTGCTAGGCAAACTTTAATTTGGACTACTTAGTGTTAGCAGCACAATGTTTCTCAGGATACAGGGAAGGCCCAAAGGACGAGGCTTTGTAGTTAAAGTTAAATAGAAATGTTAAATGGTTGCTTTGATCTGCCTACACTGGATTGTCACTATGGGTTGCACTACGGTAGTAAAACATTTGTATAACAAGAATACAAGGTGAAATGGTAGTGACACTTTTTAAAAGTGGAACAAGACTGCCAGCTTGTTTTATTTATACATTTATAGAAAACATTCACAACAAAAAATATAAAACCTTTGCAAGCGCTGTATCACCCAGGGAGCTGCTGAAAAGAAAAGGAAAAAAAAAATCACAGCAAACATCTCAGACTGAAAGGAGAACAAACCTTAACATGGGTCAGAAAGAAAAGCTGAGAAGTGTGTCAGCAGAAAAATGACTAGTTTATGGTAACGCTCACAGACTTTGGGTGTGAGAGTCAAACCTTTGGCTCAGCGGTAGGATGGCAGTTGAAGGGAAGATCAAATGATAAGCATTCAAAACATTTTATTCAGCACATTTAAAGTTCTGATAAAAATGTTCTCAAAGCTGAGTATGACAGAAAAGAGCTATTTTACTCCGGGAAGAAGCAGTGATGCAATGATGTTCTAACCCGAGCATGTGGTCTCTGTCAACCTAATTTCCTGCTCAGAAGCATCGTGGTGCTGCAGCTGGTCAGGCTGCATTCGTGTCAGCCCGTCATAGGAAGCAAACATTCTCCTGCACCGAGTGAACCGCCGTTTTTAATTAAAGAGACTTAAATAAGGCGAGGAATAAGGTTAAGGTCCATATTGATTTTTTTTGTTTGTTTTTTCAAGATAAAGGGATCTTCAAGCTGTTTGAATGGCCACACTTTAGTTTTCACTCAGAGTTCAATGCTTCTCTCGTGAAAAAGCAATATATTTTTTGTAGGAGAGAAAAGTGCAAAATTTCTTCGCTCCGCATGTGCTAGAATGTACTTAACTTCATTTTCGCTGGCTACTCCATCCTGTTTCTGTAAGTGTCACTGAAAGAATTAGGAATTTAAAAAAATAAAATGAAACGAATTGGCAGTAAAAAAAGGTCTCCTTGGACTCTCTAGTCCAAGTGTTCTGCTTTTGGCAGCACCTTGCATCATGGTTCTTCCTCCGCTCACTGCATCCCCAGCCTCCGTTAAACAAACATGGCTGTTTTTGAAAGTCAAACACTTGCCCATGTGGACTTTTGGGTGCAAGCAGAGTTTCTGGCCACCTTTACTGGTTTTTAAATGCAATATGCGAGTTTGTTTCCAGCTACTTGCCATCATCTCACATTACAACCATAGTTTTGGTCATGACTGATTTTCACATTATTTATTTATGTATTGATTCCATAAAGCCATAATGATGTAGTTGGGGGGCCACACACTGAACTGTTTAATGGAAATATGGGCTAAGTTACCCTTCAGTTTTCAAAATTTTCCATGAAATAAAAACTTGCTTATTTTCAGGAATTTGTAAAACAGTTTGTTAAACCTTTGATGTCTGTTCATTCATGCTTGACTGCTTTGAAAAATTATTCCTGGATGTCAAGTTGGAAGATATTTTGAGGACTTCTTCTTTTTTTCATTTCAGGTTTTTTTTCTTTGTTGGCTTATCAAACATGATGCTGTTTAATCTATACTTGTGACAAAGCAAGGTTAAAAATCACAACTTTCGGAGTCAGCCTCTTTGGACACTTGGACAAAATACTTTTTTGAAGCATTTCAGCCAAGTGTGGTCCTGACATCAAAACCACTGACCTTACTGATTTCAGTAAAGTCAAGTTAAAAGGCCTCTTTGAAGAGGCCCATGTCCCGCATCCTGCGCTCAGGCTTTATTTTGCTCGTGTTTATTCTAAATAAATGACAGCGTGTGCAACAGCATCACAGGGACAGGGCAGGAAACAGAGGAAAGACATTTAACTGCACAAATATTTCTTAACTCTGTTGGACCACAGTCATTTGTTAACACTTAAAAACGCCTGCTTACACAGCAGGGGCGGAGCACAAACTCCAAAATCACTAAAATTCCCACCAGCCTTTGCATTTTGTTACACCTAGGTGTGAAATTATGCATCAAATCCTCATTAGCTGTCGACCCCAAAAACCAGCAGGGTATACTGCTGATGCGTCGCAGCTCAGGCCAGGCCATAAATATTGCATTTCACCTTCCTCTCTTTCACTCTGACTTGGCATCTTCTGACCCTGCAAACTGTGCCACAGCTCCCACTGTATTGTGACTTACAAGCCAAGGGCCTGCTTCCTCCAGCATCATGACCAAAGAAGCCCTTTGGTTGCCAAGAACCAGCAGCCACCCCTCTCGTCTGGGGGCAAAGCTGCAAAGGACTGGCCCGCAACGTTCTGATGCCTGCCTCACAGAGAGAGGCATCCATACACACCCCGATGACATAAATACTCTCAGACCACCCTGGGAAGAAGGACAGACCAGCTGCAGCTGGATTCGTTGGATCTGAATCTGAGTACTGACTGATCTCAAGGACCAAAGTGCTACTTTCTGGCCATCTGGTCTAAAACAACCCAGGAAGCACCCAAACATGCAGTTCCTCAAATGACCACACAAACGGCTGGCTCTAAAAGCGAATTAATCTCCACTGACCCTCATCTTAAAATGTCCAACATGCATGACAACTATACACAGAGTGAATTTTTATTTACATCATCAGATAAAAATATATAAAGGCAAGATAAGGCGAGTATCTGTTGTCACTTTAGCCACTTAGAATTTCTGTGAATTTGACACCCAAGCTGTGAATTGAAAATAAAAATCAGAATCACTTGTATTTTAAATATATAACTTGTTGTGCAGTTAACTGTACTAAAAAACAACCTTTCACAACTGGCTCGAGTTAGCCTTGAAGAGTCTGAGGTTGAATGCCACCAAATGATTCATGGCTCAAATCATCCTCCGGTTCGTTGCCTGCTACCTCTCACAGCAGCAGTAGCAGCCAGGTCCTCCGGTCAAGCTGCTTTTGCCTTGGAAAATTCCAGGAGCCTTCCAGATGACTAACTAGACTGCTACCGTTGCTCAGTCGCCTATAGGCATCTAGACTCAGTCCATTGGTGACTGACCAGCCTTTGCCTGTTAGGTGACCAAGTGACCGCAGGTCCTAGTGAAGTTCAACTATCCTCATTTCAGCTGCGGCAACACTCGTTTCCAATGTCTTTGTGCATGCGTGATTTGAAACGAACAGGGACACGGACAGAGATATTTGATCAGATTGAATGTAAGGTTGAAGGTAAAGTTATGTAGCGTCAGATTCCAGACCTCAAACCTGCTGGACCTAAAGAGAGCTTTGGATAAGCGAAATCCCAAAAACTGCAACGAACTGAGGCAATGCTGTGTGCTGGAATGAGCTAGGCCAAGCTAAAATAGCTGACTTGTGGTAACTGACCTGAGGTGGGCATGTTCCAGCCCGATTCCAGGCCTGCTCTTTAGATGCATTTGCCCACTTTTGAATTTACCACGGTTGGTGAAGTCAGTTCACTACAGCGCTGTGCAGAGCGACTAAAACGGATTCAAGAGGATTCTTATGCAAACTTGCAGATGATGTCACAGAGGATTTATCCAGTTTATTGAAATACGGTCCATGCAGAGGACTCAGATCCCAGACATCACTATGCCCCAGATCTAATACCTTTATCAGATATGGTTTCCATTTAGATAGGACATCTTGAATGAATTTAAAGCCATGCGTGGAGTTAAACACACAACAAACACACAACATTGGTTCCTTCAGGCGGAACCAGACCCTGTGGACCCGTGATGGGTGAAGAGAGGGCAGGGTGCAGGGTAAGGCAGCTGCTTAGATCCATCTGGTGTATTGCTATTGAGTTGGTGACGGGGCGCTGAGTTCAGGAATAAACGTAAGTCTGATGTGTATTATTTACTCTTATACTCTCCTCTGTCGTGTCATTCAACAGTACTTCACACTGTTGAAATTACCTTCATTCACCAACACTTGCTTTGTGAGCCCCCTGTTCATTCTTTTATTTACATCCCCATCGCCGTGGGCTTGTTTATGTTTATTTAGAAATTATATGTATAGGAATTAAGGATGTCGCCACAAAATTGCTGTAACCTTTGAAACTTATGAAGCCTATTACTGTCCCTCACTTCACACAGCGTTTCTCACTTTTCTTCCTCTGAGGCATTTTCTGGTTATGGCTTGTGAATTATAGAAACCAAGACATACTGATCTGTTTGGGATAGTTTGGATTACAGTAGTCTTTTATATGATATATATTCATGTTAATATTATCAGTCAGTGTTTTGATGCAACTGTGTTGCCTGCTGAGATTATCTGCCTCTTACATGATGGGTTTGTGTGTTTCAGGTCCAGGAATAATTTTACATTACAAGAGATCATCTTGGTTCTAAAATATGGTTCTAAAGTATTTATGAGAAAAAGCTGTCCTACATTCTGTTATTAAATGGAAGGACAATTGACTAGGAATTGAAAGACTAATTTTATGAAATTAGAAATCCTCACCATTTGTTTGCATGTTGTGTGATCAGTTTTAAAATTATTTGAGTCAGTTCCACTGTTCTATATAATATAAAACAGTATTGAAATGCAAAATAAAGAGATACATCATATACTTCTATTTAAGTCCTAAAATTCAGCAATAATTAGAAATGTCTTGGTCACATGACTTAAAAACTTAAAAAAAAAAAAAAAAAAACAAACCGGATACTTGAAAACAAACATTGTTTCCCCACGTAAAAAAATATTTTAAAAAAATATTAAAAGAGTCCTCAAATACAATACAAATAAATTGGTCTTATGTGACTCCTTTATCTCAACAATTCGCCTTGGGTTTAAAGTGACGTAGTCAAACGTTATGCAGGCTGTTGAAAAGAAAAATCTGGATTTTTAAATGTGGAGGTGTATGCGCGTCCCCAGTGGAAATTACGTCTATGTGCACATGCATGCACAGTAATTATGAAGACACTAACAACTGCATTCCCCTACTATATTGTAGCTATGCATAAAGGCTGGAGGTGGGGGAACAACCAGCTCGACTCTGATGGCAAAATCTGGTCCGCCCATGAGGGTCTGAAGTCTCTGCTGACTGCATCTGCAAGGAAGTCATGGCCTCTGACTAAGATGTAATGTGCCAATTAAAAAGCTTTAGAGGTTCTCTCTAGTTGGAGTGAGACTAACTCCATTGTTCTTATATGAAGAAAACTGATGGCTAACAATGATATATACTATAAGAAATCCTCAAAGGTTTGTACTCATTTTCTTTCTTCAAAAAGGCTATACAAATGAGCTATTTGGATTCAAACATTAAAGCAGCAAAGAATAAAAAGAATTTTTAAAAATGTGTTTGGTGTTAATGCTGAAAACGTTGGTTTTTATCATTAATGTATCATTACTGTTGATCGTAAGGAACCTTGACTGTTTGTGACGGGTTGTGAAGGTTAAGTCCCTTTTTTAGTGCTGTCTAAAATCTACCTCTGTTTGGTCTCTTCCTCTGTCTTGAGTATATTTTGCCTTTTTTTTTTGGGCCACAAAGGCACGGATGATATCACTGCATCTAGATGATGCGTCATAAAAGCAACTGAAACTGAAACTTTAACATGAACAGAAGTGCTTTAACCTGTTTTGAGCTTTTGACAGATTCAATTGCTAGTTTAGATGAAGGGATATAGTATGAAGCACAGCACAGCTTATGTTTATGAATGTATTAATTACTCCCTGCTTATTATGCTTTCACAGTGCGTTCATAATGAATCTTAATGAAACAGCCAGATGTATGAGAATGTTTTACTCTTTGAACCAATGATTGCAACAGAACACATAAAAGCTCAGACAACAAATAAATATCCATTGTACTGATGCTTTACAATGTAAGCAGCATTCTTTGAACGCTGAATGTGACTTTTGTTTTTTTAATATTTCATCCTTGCATTCTTTCTTACTTGAACACAGATGGAAGATCAGAAGATAACATCAGTAAGACTGTGAGATGAGGATTACTAGAGTTATAGCTCCTTATCGCTCACACTCTTATCTTCATTTCTTGTTAGCTACAAACTTCATCTCAAGTGGCACCCTCCATCGCTGTCAGGACACAGCTAAGAGAGCCAAACTCAGGTATACGTGGTCAAACATAAATTAAGATCATAAAAATAGCAGTTAGCAGTGGATATAGGCATCTATACATCCATTATCTATACCCACTTGTTCCTTGTTATTAACAAAAATAAAGAGAATTAATTAAATATAAATATAAAGTGTATGTCCTGTAAACTGTTAGTACAGCAATCTTTGAAATAACAAAACATGCACTTATTTGTACCTAAGAAGTAGTGCAGATTCTGCCCATTGGCTGGACATTCATACAACAAAACACCAATAAGAACAAAAGTCAGCAAAAAAATACATTGAGCATAAATTTAATTTAATTGTTTGTAAATGGATTTTCTTATTACCAAAAGGTAAAGAGGTGAATAAAACTGCTGATTCACATAAAAACTGACATGGATTTGAATACCGTTTGTGCATGGGCAGTGGATCGGTAGTACCTGCCAGCTGAAAACCAAGGCCACAACTAAGTATTTCTACACCAAAGAATGAATAGAACAGCAGAGTTGGAAAACACACACCAATGGGTAAGTTAAGGTATATATATATATATATATATATATATATATATATATATATATATATATATATATATATATATATATATATATATATACTCTATATGGCCAAAAGTATTTTCTCACCTGCCTTGACTCACATATGAACTTAAGTGACCTCCCATTCCTGATCCTTCGGGTTCAATATGATGTTGGTCCACCCTTTGCAGCTATAACAGCTTCAACTCTTCTGGGAAGTCTGTCCACAAGGTTTAGGAGTGTGTTTATGGGAATTTTTGACCAGTCTTCCAGAAGCACATTTGTTAGGTCACATTGATGTTGGAGGAGAAGGTCTGGTTCTCAGTCTTCACTCTAATTCATCCCAAAAGTGTTCTGTCGGGTTGAGGTCTAGACTCTGTGCAGGCCAGTCAAGTTTATCCACACCAGACTCTGTCATCCAGGTCTGTATGGACCTGCTTTGTGCACTGGTGCACAGGCATGATGGAAGAGGAAGGAGCCAGCTCCAAACTGCTCTCTGAACACTGTTCTTGAACTAACCTGAAGACCACATGAAGTTTGGAGGTCTGTAGCGACTGACTGCAGAAAGTTGGTGACCTCTTGGCACTATGCGCCTCAGTATCTGTATGAACAGTCCGCATGCCTATGTGCTTGATTTTATACACTTGTGGCCATGGTAATGATTGGAACACCTGATTCTGATTTGGATGGGTGAGAGAATACATCTGGCAATATAGTGTATATTGTAATGTTACCGTAGTTTTGTACCACCCATCATTTCATCAAGACTCTGAAAAGGAGATGCAAATGAAAAGATTAGGAAGAAACTATTTATTTAAACCATTTGCAGCACATCGAAGTGAAATAGAAATGTACTGACGCCACATCAATATATATATATATATATAATATATATATCAAATATTTGATTAATGACTGCAGTTTGTGAATGTATTAAACAGTGAATGTCATTAAGCTAAATCAGAGCCAGAATTGGTAAATTATGTTGTTTCTTTTTTTTTTTTTAATTTTTTTCATTAAATATTTATATCCCCCTTAGTATTTTATTTTGTTAGATACTTGGATTAAATATACAATTCTTAAATGTATTTGATTATTTCCATCTTTATATTTTATAAACCTGAGATTTCATTGCCTGTAGCTTAACCCCCCATGACACAAAGATAAGACATCTACACAGAAGCAGAAGTCCTGCAAAGCAAATTGTGCCAAGTACTTTCATTATCAACATGAACAGTTTACTCTTCGAATGGGACATTAAAAAAACCAATCCTCCCCCTCCTTGTGTGAGCTTCAGCCACACAGAAAGTAAGTTATTTTTTTTATTTACTTTTTTTTTTTTTATACCACAGCATGATTTATGATGTGAAAAACACCAAAGGTAGGACCAAATTCTTCCTTGACTGCTGGCTCAGTGAGTTTTTGTTGCAGAGTGGCGATCCATATATCACTGCAATCTTTGGAATCCAAGTTGAGCTCTCAGCTAATAGAAGACTTTTGTTGAATTTAGCAGCTGCTCACTCATAGAGGTTTTCTATGGCACACTGCATTTCTCAATGTTTTTTTGCTTGGTGTCTGTTGAGGCAAACTGCTGAACCGCTCCCTGACAGAGCGGGCCAGGTGCATGGTATTGGCACTGATTAGTTGATCAGGTACATGTTGTTTAAAATACCAGGCAGCAGGAGCAACAGGGAGTCAGAAGCTCCAAACAAAAGATGGAGCTTCCGATGAGTTTTAATCTCCCTTTGGATTTGGACTTTGTTGCGCCGCTATGTGGGACTTGATGGGTTGGCTTTTGAGCTTGGACAATTCTGACTGGTTTGGTGTGGGACACATAAATGTATAAATGTAATATGGTTTATCATATCATATTTGACACTAATCAACACTCAGGCTTTTGGTTTAAGTTTAATTAACCCTTGTGTTTGAATGTACACTAAATATGGTGTTTTGTATTTGTTTCAGGCTTTTACCCGACTGGTTTTGTGACTAATAAAAGGAAATGCAGTAACTGAGTCTAAGTAGAGCCTTGTTTTACCTTCATGTTTTGGGCAGTCCTTTCAAGTGGGACATGCACTGTTTTGTCTTTGTAGAAATAGTTCATGGCAACTTGGCAACCAGTTTTTTTCTCATTTGTTTGCTGGGCTGTGTGGATATTGTTTCATGCCCCACAAATATGCACTATAGTCCCCACAGCACGCCACTTCCTTTGCTAAAGAAAGTCTTTTAAGACTTATGTCTTAATACACTCTCATGTCTGAAGACTATAAAACAGATTTTTGGAAAGGTCCAGGATCTTGCATAGTCACTATTTACACTGTTCTGGCCTCCTATCTGTTGCCACAAATGGAATAACACGGAGTAATAGTACCACAAGTATACAATCTTGTCTCTTGCAGGCATGTTTCATTTAGTCAAGTCAAAGAAGAAACTGCCTCTAGTTTGTTGTGATTGCCATCGTAGACAACGACAAAAATCAAAGAAGTGTGCCTCAACCAAAGACAGATTTTTTTTGTTTCTCTTCCAACTATGGAAATTTTTCTGCAACTTAAAACTGCCTGTGAAGTATGAATGAAGTGTAAATGCGGCATTAGATGTGAGGTTAATGTGCATGTCAGTGAATGAAGTCAATGTGCCTCGCTTTTAGTCAACTATGAACACATTTTCTTCATATAAGATCGAGTCATCACATCTGTGCCTTCCTGCCCACTCTTCTCTTCCTTGACTTTCTCCTCCTTTCTCCGTCTTGAAGCCTCGATCTGCACCCCAGACAAGGTTATCTCCTTCTATAGATTCTTATCATCAGCTTGTCAATTGATCTATTACCATCTGCTTAATACTGACTTGATTAATTATTGTCCCTCCATGGATCTTGGAGTCCAGAGGGTGCGAGCAGATCTTCCTGCAGATTAAGATGAATTTCTGTTACTTTTGTTCTTTGGTCAGAGCTAATTCAACATTTACCTCTACCAAAAACAATTAATAAAATAAAATAGGGACATTGTTCAGGCACTTCAACACCATATGTGAACTTGGGATTGTGTCCTGAGTAACACTGACAAAGTCAGTGTTGTCATTTAAAGCTTCTACCAGTGTTGGGAAAAGATTAATATAAATATTATCTGAACAATATATACGTTTGGATCTTCCAGGAACTACGAGTAAACCTGCACCCTGACAACGGAGAGATCTATTAGGAAAGTAAAGTTCTATCAGGTCTTGCAAATATCTCGGCGCTAGGCTATTTTGGACTTTATACGCAAGTAATAAAATTTTGAATTGGATTCTGAGTTTTACGGGAAGACAGGAGGATAACACAGGAGAAACATGGTCTCTCTTGTTGATTCCTCTCAGCATTCGCGCTGCTGAATTTTGGATCAGCTGGAGGCGATTCAGAGAATTACTTGGACATCCAGCCAACAACACATTACAGTAATCTAGACTAGAAGATACAAATGCATGAATTAGTTTTTCAGCATCACTTTGGGGGAGAATGCTCCTCACATTTGCAATAAGCAGAGATGGAAACATGCTGTCTTACAAACCTGATTAATATATTGTTTAAACAACAAATCCTGATTGAAAATAACACCAAGTTGATGACAGTTGTACTGGAATCCACCCCAACACCATTTAATCCCTTCCTAAGGTTTTTGGGTTTCCCAAGTTAATTTTTATTAACGCCTCTATCACGTTGCACATTGTGAAGTTTTGGAGGGCGGGGAATCGACACCAATACTATTTGCTTGGCACTTTGTTATTATTGCCAATTACATAATTTATTCCTATATTTTTATTGGCAGGTGATAGTCGTCGAGAAGCAGCAGAAAAACATGTATGAAAGAGCATATTCTTTTGTTGCATCATGTGTCTCTGCATTTGGATTATGTGTACTCTTTGCCATGTTTATGTCTTGTACTTTAAAGGACCTTCGTTTTTGTATAGATTTCTTATCTGTGTGGAGGTGTTTAAACTTTGTGAGTGCAATGCTCCTAACCTGGACTGCTCCAGTAATGTGGTACTTTGGGCTGGATGATAAATCATTTTTAACAGTTAATTCAAATGTTGAATTCATACCAATGTTTAAAACTGTACTGTGAAACTTGCATTGTAAAGTTTGTCTGCACTCGGTGAAAACTAAAGTCAGCGACACAACTAATTTATTTCAGCTTCTTAAGTGAGTGTGTGAGTTGCAGACAACAACACCATAAAAAACACCCAAGAAACAGCAGCATTTCTTTTCCCTGCAGTACATATCCTAAATGATGAGAACGACAACCTGGTGAACAAATATTACAAATGCAGTAGTATTTCACATTGCTAAAAATCTAATGGTCATTTGAAAAGCCTGGATTCATCCACATGCTGAATATATATATTTTTTGTATTATTATTTATTAAAGAAGATACGAATGTAATTATTCGTATCAAAAAAGTCATCTTGACCCACCATCTAGTAAAAAAAAAAACAAACAAAATAATTACTTTGTCTTTTATAGCTGTTTTTGGAGAAAATAGATCAGTTTAAATTGAAAGGTAGGTCACAATTTAGGAAAGGTGTTCAAGAAATTGGAAATTTTAGTTTTCATATTATTTTGCTTCAAATATCATCCAATGCACTTGCATGTGATGGGCTCTATTTGTTTGATTGCTTGTTTGTTCTATGTCTGAGCTACATATTAGAAACACACGAAAGGAAAATCAGCACTGCCGGCTACAGCACTGCAGAAAAAAAAATCTTGCACTGCCACCTAGTATTTTGTGACGGGGTTTCTTTTTCATCATGGATGTGCACTTAATACTATTGAAGGATCTGCAGCTTATGTTGCAACTTCTGCAACATGCACACAACATTTAATTTTAACTAAATAATGTTAAAGTCAATTCCAAGAGGACATAAACAATACTTGACAGAAACACTGATTGAATTCTCCTCCTCTCCTATGCAGGGATGAAAAAACCTAGAAGCTGAACTGAAGAGGACTCTCACTAGTTTCCATGTTGGTTTCTGATTTGTGTGGTAAACTGCACATGTACATTAGTGTGTCCCCCCACTGGAATCCCGCCCACATATTCCTGCTGAGCCTATAAACTTTATAATGTGATAACATGTTTAATTCTTTTCAAAGCAGGGGATTGTGAAACCCTCATGGAAAAAAAGTCATAAAAAGAGAAATCAAATCAACCTTGCTTGCAGTTTGTAATGTCCTGTCAACGGTTTTGCAGATGTATAGATTTCTAAACTTGGCAGAGGGAGAAAATCCTCTTTGGCCTGGGACACAGCAATTGACCACTTGTGTAAACGGATAGCTATACTGAATAGTGGCACTATGTCCCACTGGGTTAATATATGGTATCTCTGCTGCAGTGTCCATACAAATTACTTCAGTCAGTTGTGTCAATCAACTACGATATGTGTTGTAAAAATGTTGAAAATACAATTTTAACATTAATATAGCAGCACACAACTATTTGCAGTGCGCATACATATTAGGATGAGGCATAATGTAGAGATGATTACCCATGTGTGTTTTAATCCAAACTTCTTTGTTATTGTAGCAGCTGCTGCTGGCGCACAACTCAGTCAGTGTGCAGATTGCATAGGAAAAATCTTAATTTCATTCAGCTAATAAACAATGTTATATTCCTAAAAACTCTTTCAACCTAGTGAGGAAAAAGTTCAAATGATTCCAGATTAGATTTGTACCCTACTGGTGGGAGCTTGTTGCAGTACCTTAGGGCATATCAGTATCATTGTTGGGGTGAAAGCAAAATGTTGCGCTTGTTGCCTTCCTGAACAGGCTCTGGACTCGGAAAAGAAGATTTAATTGAACAGTCTCAGGTTTCTAGAGAACCCTCAGGTTTCAGAGGGCTTTTGTAGTCAGAGCCATACTGTACACAGATATATCAAGACAAGTTGCCAGTGTGTGTTTATTCTGTAATTTGAACAAAACGTGACTGCAGAAAGAAATGTTCTTGTGACATATTTGCTTACTGGTACTACGCAGTGTGTCTCTAATGCTCTAAAAGGTTTAAGAGACCCTTGAGTGTGGACATCCCCCAGTTTTATAGCCACTGTTATGCTTTACCTCCAACCATGATTATCTGGGCTTTTATAATTTAATGATGGTCTTTAAATTAGGTTTTGCAAATGGCTTCTCTTTAAAATTCTTTGTTCTGCAAGAGTAAAACACACAACTGTTTATGCTTTCCCCCTGAGGAATACCCAATACTGTAGTAACAGCAAACATGACTCTGGTGATGTAGATCAGCTAAGTGAAAGTTTAATTATGTAAAAGTATTTATTACTTCAGCATCTTTAATCTAGCCTGTAGCGCCGTCTTTGGATGCGGCCAGTGTCTTTATTAGAGCACGAGTAACAGGACAACTGTTTGAAAGAAGCTGCTTTTAAATCTGCCTCACTTTGTGCTGTCAGTCAGGCAGAGAACACTTACTTAAAGACATCCCCAAGGCTGATATTTAACCAAGTCCTGTGAAGAAGAAGGAAGTCGGGAGACTGCATCAATCTCCAGTTTACACAACAGAGGTGAGGTTAGATGAAGCGGGACCAGGCACATTGCCATCATGAATAATAACCAAATGCAGCAGTTAAACCTCACATGCACACTTTAGCAGTCTGTCCCCCACGTTGGGTAATGATATGAAGCTGACAAATGATGCACACAGGCCAGTAAAAAGATAAACAATGGGGATGTACCCACCCTGCTGTCCTTGTAGGTCAATAAGCCATGTAGGCCATCAGGTGCTTCTGCCTGCATAAAAGCGCACTTCAAGGAGACAAATTTCCTGCTTCTGGATGCAGCTGTGAGTGTGTGTGTGTGTGTGTGTGTGTGTGTGTGTGTGTGTGTGTGTGTGTGTGTGTGTGTGTGTGTGTGTGTGTGTGTAAAGATGGAAAGCAGCCTGCTCCTTCACTTCTTCTCAATGCATACAATATTCATCTTTGCTCTCTCATGCTCAGCAGCGATTGAACCACAGAAAAAGCTCCTAAATGATGATTAACGGTAGCAATTACCTGATTGTTTAGTCTGTACGGTGTGCAGATTAATTTACTCAGATATTTCGCCCGTAAATTTAACTGTTAGAGCAAAGAAAGACACTTTCTTGTGTATTTTAAATATCCATTATGCATTACATAATCAGGAAAAAATCAATTATTGAGATGTAAAAATCATGGGGTTCTGAGAACTGAAAGTGCAGATTTCTATCTTGGGCACTGTCAGTCACATCTTCTGAGCTCAGCTGAATGGCTGTAAAAATCATAAAAGCTCTTCATATCTTCCTTTTGTTACTGTAGTCTTATCTGCTGCCTTTCCACCTGAATGTGCACTTTACACAACACATAATGCAAATCTCTCTTTTCTTACCCACAATCACTGATTTGCAATCTAGCTTTAAAGCTCATGTTCCAGGTTACAATATGTGTTCTAGTGGCTTTTTAATGTTACAAGCAATCATATCCAGGCTTTGTCAAGTGACTGTATGGTGACTGTATGGTGGCCTTTTGGATCCTGTAGGGTCACAGGTTACATGACTGCAACCAACAAACACTGCTTCTATTGGTAATTGATAATAATGCAGCATGGAACAAGACAATGTGCAAGAGACAAGACAAAACATTTTTGATAATCATGTTTGATTTGGTCAGTGACTGATGTGATTGCTACCACTCACCTAACGACTGGGATCGTGGGAGTGAATCCCAACCGAAGCGGAGACTCTTCGTGATTTTCATCTGACTGTGGACATTTATCTACAGGCTTTAAATCATTGTATCATGTAAAATTGATAACAGTAAGGTCAGCATAAGTTGTAAAGCCAGATATGATAGCAGTTTGTAGTAGAAAGAAAGTTTTGTTTTGGAGGGTTGGTGAAAACGGCGCCACCCTAAAACCCTTTTGCTGAGTTCCGTCCTGCTGTGTGCAGATAAAAACGCGATTCATGGAATGGCTTTTTAATGAAAGGTCACTTTTAACAATGTTTACTACATGTGACATAAACATTGAACGCTGCTCTGCACTGCACTGAAACTGAGTCTGTGACGCTTATTGCAACAAAGCGCCTCAGTCGGTCGACATGAATGCAGTCATGACCTCATCAGATGGCTCATTATCATTTCTCTTTGGTGGATTTTGTCTGTTTTTGACATCCTGTCAGACTGAAAAAAGCAGTAACATGTTTGCAGCTGCCTCTGCGGCCAGACGTTCTACTTTCCTTCTCTTGCCTTCACAGTCCCACTGACTGTCATGTGTTAACTATTCAAGGGTACGGCATGAAGAAATCAGCTCAACATCCAGAGAGACAGACAGTCAAACCCGCCAACCTATGGGGAAAGAGAAAGCACGACTGAGAGTGAAACATTCTTTTTCTTTTTTTTTTCTTTTCACCAACTGTCTTTCCTTGCTATCCTCCTGACAAACAGCCCTCACCCTGGCAGGTTCCCTTTCCCCCTGCTTGTCATATGTGGTTTCAGAGTGCCAACCAAGCTTTGCGCCTCCGAGGAAGCTTCGGGCAAGTGTCACTTTAAGTTACACGCAGTGCGTAAAAGCCAGGCGCCGAGCTAGCGGTCACAGATCTGTGCAAAATCAGGTCAAATGTCGGCGTCTCTATCCCACCCTCCTGGTGATTGTTACATTTGGAGAGCTGAAGCTGGTGATTTCAAAAGAGAGAACGATGGCACAATCTCTGCTCTAACCTCCAGCCCAGCAGCCTGACTGTTTGCAGTCTGCCAGAGAGTGAATAATGCAGACTTAGCACAGGACTGAAGTGAAGCCACATGCTGGAAAAGAGGAAGTGCATGTCACTTGAAGTTATGTTGCATGTGACCCGTGTCTATCAGTTATCTGTGCACTACGGAAGAAACCCAAGTCCCGGCATGAAGGGCTGTTTCTGCTGATTTACAAATACCTCACCAGAAATAATCATTGGCCAGACATCTGTGCAAAGGAATTTTTTTCTCCTGCAGAGATAAACATGGTGTTAAGGAGAGGAAACAAAACAAAGAAACAACCGCAAAATTCTTCTAAAAGAAAACGACTTTCATCACTTTACAATGTGACAATAAAGAAAAGAAACGACTAAACCAGCATGAATCCACCATCAAATGCAGTGTTTCCTGAGAACTGTGGCAGGTAGCTGAGTGCTTCAGCTACATCTAGTGGCAAAGCTGCTGCCCATGGGTTGAGCGAGGGCCTGTGATTTGTCATCAATATTCAATTAGGACACGATATACTTGCACTGGATGCTGGAGGAGGCAGAACAGAAACATGTCAGAAAACGTACAGACGTTTTTTTTTGCCTTGGCAATAATTACTGAACAAGTGAAATTCTTTCATGCAGAAATGTCCGATTAACTCAAGAGGAAACCCCATTAATATAGGTTATAACTGAATATAATGTACACAAACCTCATCCCCAAAACAGTCAGTCAAATACTGGACATAAGTAATTAAACTGTACCTGTGACTGACTGGTCCCCTCAGCTTCATCCGAAGAAAAAACTGCTACGGATAATTGATGGACAGATACACCGTCAATGCATGCAAATGAAACAACTGCATTGTTTTATCATTTTCATGGCAAATCACAAGTTGTTATTCAAACAAGTGCTTTTTAAGGAGTGAAAAGTGTGTTATGTGCTATGGTACAACAGATTTCAGTTTGCTAAAATGTCACACCTGCTGTCAGCAGAGAACATATTGTATCCAATATAAAGCTTACAAAACATGATTTATACCCTATGGACTGTGTTTGCAAATGACTGCAGAGTGATCTAATGCTAATCTAATGGAAATCGTGGTAATCTAATGGAAGAGATTTTGCTCTGCAGCGGAGATGAAAGGAACACATGAAAAGCCCCTGTGACTCAGAGCTGTTGGTAAAAGGGACTCTGTTCTTATAGCTCAGCAAGAGTGTAAATAAAGGGGCAACATGAGCTGAGGTGTCTGAGTCTGTCCTGACCCTCCGCAGACGTGGGGTGAGGAGGGTGGGGGTGGGCAGACTGGCAGGTGTACGCGATGGTGGCGATGGAGGGGGATAAATGAAAGTGAAATTTCTTTTGTCGGCGAGCACAGTTTGTGTCTGTGTTTTCATCACCTTTATTTATTATTGTCGGACTGCAGAATTAAAGCCTATTGCTGACATTTCATAAACCAAACCAGTCCCGATGGGAAATGTATTGTTTATGTAAAATAAGAAGCAATAAGGTTCTCGGTGCCTTCATTTATGGACAGAAGGAGGAGAAATATGTGTATGACCAAGGCGTGAACATAAAGTACCAGTAGCTCTGAACAATAAAGACGTGTGGAAGGTAGATCTCTGTACCATGGGTCAACAAAGGGTCTTCTGAGCTTTACATTATCACAGCAATAAAGATCAGCTTCTCACTGGCTGGAATGTTTAGCAGATTAAAAGCTCGGACACAAACTCGCTTTCAACCTCTCCTCCTTTTGCAAAAATGTTAGTAATATTTTGGTTGACCCGTGACCCTGCAAAGGATAAAACGGGTATAGAAAATGAATGAATGGATGGATGGATATTTAGGTTGAACTTAATTTCCAAATTGTCTCTAAATCATACACATTTTTGGCTGAAATAATTAATTCAATCATTAGCAAAGAGTCAATTAGAGTCTCATATAGTCTTACCCAGATTTGTGATAAAGATGTAAATAGGTTCTTTAAAGAGGAGTTAAGTGGAAGACCAGTGGATTATTAAGACCAGTGTTCACTGTAAACCGCACGAATCTCAAACGTAAAATAACGTGCTTCTGAAAGAGAGCGAGCTGATGTTTTTGTTGGCTCCTAAGCACGGCTGGAACAGATGGAGCCACGTCATTCAGATTATGGCTCAGTAAAATGCAGTAGTTAGATTTCATCCTCTTCCAGACAAACGTTAATAAAGACCTGGTCCTTGGTTTTAAAGGTAGTATTGTCCAGGGGATTTAGGCACAACTGTTGGACAAAAATCTCAGGGTCACCGACTAGTCAGACAAAAAAAAAAAAAAACAGTTTGAACTAAATTCATACAAATGATACGTTGGTCTGAACATGAGGAAAAGATGTTATAGACAGTAAACAGCATTATTGAAAGTTTAAAAACCTTTTCAAGATAATGTTCAATAACAGACCAGTTTCAGCACGTTATTTGACTATTTTAATGACATTGCACCTATTTAGTTCTGGTTGAGAGACCAAAACAGCAAACTTTATGGTCGTCACCTCTTTTACAACAAACATGCGCTGGTTGGCCGTTTCATTAGGGACATCGTGGTTGAGGATTTAAGACCTCACTTTGCCTTTTGAACTCTATTAATTCTTTACAGCATAAATTCTTCAAGGTGCTGGAGATATTTCTCAGTGACTTTGATCCATATTGACATGATAGCATCACATAGTTGTTGCGGATCAATGAGTCATATCATGGATTTACAGCCATTCCCATCCCAAAGGTGTGCTGTTGGAGTGGGATCTAAAGATAGTGGAGAAATACTCAGGTGGGCTGTGGCATTTAAATGATGCTCAACTGGTTTTAAAAGGATTCAAACGTGCACACCATTAAACTGTTACAGATAGGAGGCAGGATAGATTCATGCTTTTCATGTTGTTTGCACCAAATTTCTACCAAAATCTCTTTCTTCCTAATATTAAAATTAGCTTCAGTCTCTTCAATTGTTTAATTATGGTGAGCCGGTGTGAATTGTAGCCTCAGTTTTCTGTTCTTAGTTACACGGGATGGTCGTCTGCTGCTGTAGCACATCTGCATCAGGGTTCAATATGTTGTGAGTTCAGAGATGTGTATACTGGTTGAAACATGTTTTTATATGAGTTATCATTGCCTTTCTGTAATGTCGAACCAGTGTGGCCATTCTCCTGTGATCTCTTTCAGGAACAAGGTGAATTCACTCAACGGACTGCTGCTCGTTCGCTGTAAACCCTGGAGATGCTTGTGTGTGAAAATCCTGGTAGATCAGCAATTTCTGCAACTCTCAGATCAGTGTGTTTGGCACCAACAGCTATTCCACATTTAAAGTCTTTTTTCTAAACTTTTCTTCCCCATTCTGAAGCTTGAAATAAACTTAACCAGATCGGTTTGAGTACAACTGTCTTTCAAAAGCAGATGGTATGGTACTAAGATGTACTGATTTTGACAAAATATAATAAAAGTGTTGAAGTCTTTTCACAATGACTGCCATATGTGTAGCTGTATACAGAACATACTCTGTACTGCTCTGCAGTTGCTGCACAAAGTATACAGTTGTGAAAATAAGCAAGTCTATAATCCTTAATACACTGAGCTGCTGCCACATGATTGGCTGATTAGATATTTGCACCAATAAGCATTTGTACTTATAAAGTAGTTGGTGAGTGAAGTTACATGCAGTAACTGCTTCTATATTCCCTGCACTACTTGTCTACAGACCCCAGTAAAGTACAGATTTAGATGCTTTCAAACACGTCTGATCAGATCTACCTGCACACACACACCTCTACAGTAAATAAATATACACTCAATATATGAATATATAAATACAACAACAAAGAAAAACAAAAAAACATGACTTTTGCTATAAACTCATGTCAGACATGCAGATGAAACGGGATTGCAGATTGGCTCAGTGCTAGTGGATGTGCATAATTCCCTCAGTAGGACCATGTGAAACACAGTCAGTGCCCCACCTTGCAGTGACAGCAGGACTTGTCACTACAGTGTGGACCTTTGGATTTTAACTGAAATCTGTCTTGATGAATCTCTGCCAAAAATCCCTTACTGCAGCTATGTGTAGTTTGGCAGGGAATGAAAGTAGCTTTCGTGCCGGAGCAGTTTCATTACACTTTTCACTGAGCTCACAGGAGGGCCCATTTCAGATCTGTACTTTTAAAGCCCATATAAACCTTTTAAACCTGTGATCTGTGAACATTACTGTCAGCTAATGTAGATATGTGAATCACCCCAATGGCTGTCAGCTTAAGATGGCTAATAGATTATTACTCAATGTATACATAACCAATAGATAAAAAAAGGTTCCCAGAGTTGAATGTGTTAAATCAATGTTTGCAACTTCGGTCTGATTTATATGTAGCTATATATTCAAAACATGCTTGAAAATACTTTAAAAATCTGGCTTTATTTACCTTGAGTCAGGCGCCAGACACCTCGCTGGTTGAGTTTTCGCTTAAAGGTGAAAAGGACAGCGTAAGCTAACAAAAGACGAGAAAAACAAAAATAAAAAAAAGACAAATAAAATGCCAAAAAAAAAAGTTAAAAGATTTTGTTCCCCTTTAACTCTGCTACAGTCCAACCACAATTCTATTCATCATCCACTTTTGTAAATCTTTAGCAGGTTTTTATTTGCTGCTTTTATTAGTTTTTACATTCCAGTCTTAATTCGTGTAACGTTTAGCGTCTACAGACTCCCATACAACTTTGTTCACTGTTTCCAGAAAGGATATCTGCATCTTAAGTACCTTATTTAAAGTAATGCATTTTTCGTTAGCTCGGTTTATTAAATCAGACCCTCTCCTTAAGTCTTTTAGTTTGAGACTGGACTTTTAAAAGAAGTCAGCTTTTCTGGGGTATCTCCTGTTCACTGAGCTGAGTCAGACTTCAAAAGCAGAGCAGTAAATCAAAACAAAATCCCAATTAAAAAGAAAAGGGAAAAAAAACCCATTAAAAGCAAGCAGTAATGTACTTTGCATATACACATATGCAGGCTAAAATCTTTAAAAAAAATGATTCAGGGCTCTATATTTTATGGAATCAGTGTTCTAACTTTAGTTCTTTCCCAGACCTTCTGTGTGTTGCTGAACTTCTATATGGTTCTACAACATTAAATGGGTCATGGGCCGCTTCCCTCTCAGTGGCAGATTGTGTCAGCAGGCACTCGACCAACTGGCTGGGAAAGCCCTGTTTAATTTTTCACCATGTTGCAATATTGTCTGCTATAAAAATGCATAGAAAGGGGAAAGTTATTAATGAAGCATAGCACAGATCGTAAAGCACCGAGATGAGTCATCCTCTACATCATAATCTCAAACACATTTGCATGCACACAAAAATCTTTATTTTTCTGAATGTTATCAAATGTGCTTTTAAAGGTTTTAATATATAACACATATATATATATATTAAAAACCACAGGATTCTTTCTAATCAAGACAATTTGAAATCCATTATTCAAGTCTGCTTATTGCCCTCAAAGCAATGTTTAGTCTTTAAAACTGTGCGGTACCGTTTGGTGGGCTCATATGGCCCGCTCAGTAACATCAGCACAGACAACAAGAATGGATCACTTCTCACAGGGTCATAGTTGACAACAGCGTGCCTGTCTTTGCCTGCTTCGTTTTGTAGTGTGTTCATAGTTATTTTGAGAGGCTTTAATTTATGCGTAGCCCGTTTTTGCCCCTCTGTGGATGCAGTGACATAATGCTATAAGTCACACTAGACACTAACAACAGCCATGGGCCAGTGGTCAGCTCTGTTTTTAGATGACTGTTGAATCATTTGGAAAAAGATGTCACTTGTTGGCTATTAAGTGCTTTGCTGTTGCATGCCCCAGGCAGTGGCTAGCCAAGATAAATAACCTTCTTGAGATGTTAGCTGATTTCTTTCCAGGCTAAACAAATAAGCATGACATGGGCTGCTGCACAGTGTTTTAACATTACTCTGGATTTCAGTGACAAAATAAATGTTTGAAAAAGACTTTGATGTTTTATAACAGGCCCTGAACACATGTCAGTACACCCACTAAACTTAGTGTGTAAAATTTTATGGCACAGGCATCGCGGGTGCCAGCAAAGATCTGGTGAACGTCGCTAGATGAGAATATTTCCCAGTAGTATCTGGAATCACATGATCCCAATAACTATACCGAGAAACATCTTATTTTGCAACAATAATTGATTAGAAATATCCATTAGTAAACAATATGCAAAACTATGATCAATTGGGAAAAATTACATTCATGCATGTTAGGATAACAGTGTGTAGAAATCTTGGTTTGGACTTCCCAAGTAATAATTGTTGTCATGACTCAGACGGCTGCATTATCATGATTACTTGTGGAAGATTGGTTTGTGGACTCACATGGCTCACTGAGGTTTGCTTTTATGGTGTATGTTTGATCTTATGCCCTGGCACAAAGGAGAAAGATTACATGGTAATTAGTTCACTAGATGAAGGAGTATGCCCTTGCGATCATGAAAGGAGCCAGTCAATGCTATATAGCACATACAAAAAGACTCGAAGATACCTCATATGCTATGCAAGTCATTACTTCCACGTATAATTTCAGCTTGTAGTTTCATTATTGCTGTGTGGATACTGGCAGTCGAGGATAAGAACATGTCTCCTTATCAACCTTTTCAAACAACAGTCCCCTGCAGGACTATCAAAAGGGTCATTATTACGCAGCTCTGAAATACAGATGCTTTCTTTCTTTCTTTCTTTCTTTCTTTCTTTCTTTCTTTCTTTCTTTCTTTCTTTCTTTCTTTCTTTCTTTCTTTCTTTCTTTCTTTCTTTCTTTCTTTCTTTCTTTCTTTCTTTCTTTCTTTCTTTCTGCACATGAAAGCAGTCCTTTAAAAAAAAAAAGAGCGATCTGGACAGATGGTTCTGCACCTGCTACGATTTGGTCGGTGTACATGTGACCTATTTAATGTTTGCATTTCATTTCTTTTCATCATACATATTCTCAGGTATGATAAAGAAAATACACAGAGAAAAAAATGATACATGGCAGGAAAACATTTTGGTAAAAAACTGTGTTGACACAGAAAGGCCATCTGTTTGTAATAGCAGACAAGCAGTGACCATATATCTAATGTTTCTAAAAGCTGTCTTGATTGTGTCCCTATATTGCAACCTATTCAGTGATGGCGAGGCTCGTGTGAGAGGGTAATGGAAGGCTGAATACAAAGCAAATTATCACTATTGAACCCAAGAAATGGTTTTCCTTGTGAACTGTGACTCACTTTTTAATATGTGTAAATACATCAGGCTTTAAGAACAAGGGAACTTAGTTTTAGTGCATTTGTTGATTTTTCCCTCCAATAAATTATGTAAACAGTAAACTGCTGATTGTAATGATTATTTGTTATATAGTATCCATGATAAGCATTAATAGTCATTTAGAAGCAAAGTTTGTCAATAGATTTATGTAAAAAAAAAAAAAATCATCAAAATGTTCAAATATCAGAGCTTGGAAGAGATAGGCATATTTCTCCTTTACAGAGCATATATAAATCAATACATGTAAATATCAACATAAATAAATGATTAAAGGAATCTGAGAGAGTTTCAGTTTTCAAAGGTCAAAAGCGTAAGCTTAAATTTAACGGACATAATCAGCAATTTCTCAAACCAAACTGCATCACGAACTATCTTTCATCAATAGCTGATTTAGTATATGGGATTACTTTACAAACCTTTAATAACTTTAATATGCACAAAATAAGTGTTGTGATAACCTTGTCCAGAAAGTTAAACATAAATCTAAGACAGCAAAAGCCTCAACTGTGGCCAATCGATTGTTTTGTTCTTTTTTAACAAGAAAAACTTCATTGTTGCACTCAACAACATCAAAAAGTCTGAAAGACCGTGGAAGACAAGTAAAGTGGATGATCCCAGAATCCTTTCCTTGGAGAAGAAAAACCCCTTCACAAAATAAACACAAATCAAACATGCTCTGGAAAAGTTGTTTCATTCAAGAGACAGCTTCATAAATATAGGTAATTTACAACAACATGCAAACCGCTAGTAAAATTCAACAACAAGAAAGTCAAATAACACTGCCAGAAAACATCTAAAAAAAAATCAGCCTTCCATGTTCTGAAAGTAGGAGCTTTTGAAAGCTGAAACCAAGTTAAACCTGTACCAGAATGATGGCAAGAGGAACATATGAAGAAGAAAAGGGAAAGCTCATAGTCCAAAGCATACCACATCATTTGTCAAACATGATGGAGGTAGTTATAACAATGGCCATGTATGGTGCCACTGTATTGGCATCACAGGTATTAATGAATGACGTAACTGCTGACAGAAGTAGCAGGATGAATTCTGAGGTGTAGGGCTATATTAGTGCAATACTTCAATGTTTAGATGGGCAATGGCACTAGGAATACTACGAAGGCAACTCAAGACAGGTCATTCTTCCAAATCACTCCCCTCCAGGTAACACTGTGTTCCCCTACATGAGTGCTGAAGCTCCCCAGCAGAATAATAGAGTCCCCCATTAGCAGCATCTTCCAGGAACCCCTCCAAGGACTTCAACAAGGCTCAGTTTTCCAAACTTCCATTTGGCACATAAGTGCAGATGAAAATTGCAGCATGTTCCTCTATCCAAAGTTGCAGGAAAGCTACCGCACATCTACAGCAGAAAACCCCAAGGTACAGGTTCCAAGAAGGGGGGGCGCTAAGTAAGCCCATTCCACCTCAACACCTCTCACTCTGAGTAACTCCAGAGTGAAATAAGATCCATCCTCTACTGAGAAGATTGAATCCAGAGCCCACATCGAGGTGAGCCTGGCTATATCTAGTCAGTTGTGATCACTTCTCAACCAAGACAAGCACATTTGATGTACAGGACAATTCAAAGTTCTTTCCATAGAAATGTTTAAAACGTGCATTTAAAAAGTAAAATAGTTTAAGAGCAGAAATTAAAGACAGACAGACAGACACAGGTTAAAAAGAATAAAACAATTAAACAAGCTCCTCCTCCAGTCCTTGCTCAAAGGCAGGGCCCTGGTGACTCTTGTCTGTTCAAGGAACATCGACTTCAGTTCAGCATTCAACACCATCATCCCCCAGCAGCTCATTCCCAAACTGGACCAGCTGGGGATCAGCACCTCGCTGTGCAACTGGCTGTTGGACTTCCTGACTGGGAGACCACAGGCAGTACGGGTCGGCAGCAACACATCCAGCACCATCACACTGAGCACAGGGGCCCCCCAGGGATGTGTGCTGAGCCCCCTCCTCTTCACCCTGCTGACCCACGACTGCACACCGATTCACAGCTCCAACCTCTTCGTAAAGTTTGCGGACGACACGACTGTGGTGGGTCTCATCAACAACAACGATGAGTCAAACTACAGGAGCGAAGTGAGCCGCCTGGCTGAGTGGTGCGGCGACAACAATCTCTCCCTGAACGTGGAGAAGACCAAGGAGATTGTTGCTGACTTCAGGAGACACCCAGCATGCTCCTCTGACCATCAACGGTGCCACTGTGGAGAGGGTGAGCAGCACCAAGTTCCTGGGTGTCCACATCTCAGAGGACCTCTCCTGGACTGTTAACACCGCAT
The DNA here is from genome assembly GCA_014839995.1 of Xenentodon cancila. Classification (NCBI taxonomy): domain Eukaryota; kingdom Metazoa; phylum Chordata; class Actinopteri; order Beloniformes; family Belonidae; genus Xenentodon; species Xenentodon cancila. The sequence goes on from CM026197.1 coordinate 31,312,938, forward strand.
CACTCGCCAAGAAGGCACAGCAGCGTCTCTACTTCCTCCGCAAACTGCGAAGAGCCAGAGCCCCAGCCCCCATCAGGTACACCTTCTACAGAGGCACCATCGAGAGCATCCTGACCAGCTGCATCACCGTGTGGTACAGATCCTGCACCGCAACCTGCCGCAAGTCTCTCCAACGCGTCGTGAGAGCAGCTGAGAAGATCGTTGGTGTCTCTCTCCCCTCACTTCAGGACATTTACAGCAGCCGTCTGACTCGCAAAGCCCTCAGCATCGTCAGAGACCCCACCCACCCGTCACACAGCCTCTTCAGTCTGCTGCCTTCAGGGAGGAGGCTGCGGACCCTCCGGGCCAGAACCAGCCGACTGAAGGACAGCTTCGTCCACCAGGCTGTCAGGACACTTAACACTCTCCCTTCTCTTCCACCGTTTCCCGCCTTGCCCCCCCCTCACTCACTCTGATCTCAGTATCTGCACCAGGCACTTTTGGCAGAACTGGACCGCCTGCTTTGCACCATGTCACTTTAATCAAACCGAAAAACTGTTGTTGTCATGTCACAACTTGTTTCTTGTCTCTTTTTAACCTGCACTTTGTGTTTAAAATGTATTTATTGTGTAGCACCGAGGGTTTGAGGGTAACGCAATTTTGATTCTCTGTATGTATCTCACATGTGGTAGAATTGACAATAAACTTGACTCTGACTCTCAAAACATCAAGTTCATTGTTTGATACTCTACTTATGAATGTGCTAAATCGCTCTACAGTCCATCCTCCAGGACCACTTTGCCTTGGGAGACACTTGCAGGCTCAATTGTCCCAGACATCTTAGCACCTGGGATTATTCAGGCACACAAAATCCTCTGGGAAGATAAGGTGGCAACTCGAGGAGAAGTTGTGAGCAGTGTTTTCGCTTGAACTTTGGTCTTGGACACATAATTTCTAACAAAGTCTAAATATACAAATTAGTCAGTTAGAGTACTTGCTGAACTTGCTGATTTGACAGGAAGCGTGGCTCCAACAAGAGATCTGTCAGATGAAACATTGGAAAGGATCATAACACTGGAGAAGGTAATTCAGCGCAGAGCATGAAACAGATTTTTTTTCTTTTCTTTTTTATTTCCAAACTCAACTGTCTCTGAAATATGGAGCAAGAACAACCACAATGGAAAGGTTGTAAAAGGGAAACGTGGAGGTAGACGAAATAAGATCACAAAGCCTCAGGACAAAAAAGCCTAAAAGCGGCATGAATTGAAAATATAAAATATAGAGAGAAAACAAAAACAAGTAGGCAGAAACAGTAGGCAATGTGTGTAACCAAGCTAAGACAGCAACTGAAGGAAATAGGATTTAAATACAGAAAACATTCCTAACCATAACTCCAACAAAGACAAAAACCAGGTAACGCTAAAGAGAGGCAGTCATAAACCCCGTTTGAATTGGCTGGTACCCCACATTTAACAACTGAATCGCTAGATTCAGTTGTTAAGTATGTCGCCTGTACTTTTAACATTGACTGATGCGGGGTGGCGTGTCAGCCTGGCCCCGCCACTAACTCACCTCCAAGGGTACTTTTAATTGTGGGTCAGGCCTAATATAAACAGAAATGACGCAGAGTGTTGGGTCATGGGTGGGATTTGTTGATGACAAGATGAAGACGTCAGCAAGCTCCTCATCCTCAGATATGTGGACGTCATCAATTGTCATATTACAAAACCGTAATCTGCAACTGGCTACTAAAATGACAGACTGCAGCTTTGCAAGAAACGAAACTCAGGTCAACAACAAACTGAAGAGCCTCAGAAAGAAGTTGTTTGTAGTCAACAAACACAACAGCAGGAGTGCAGAGGGAGACTGTTGGTCATATTTGTGCAACACGATTTGGGGAAAGTTGCTACACAAATCCTGTTGTTATTGAGCATGAATCTGCATCCTGCTTCTTCTCCTGCATCAGCCAGCTCTTCTGACGATGATGACCCAACAAGGCCAACCAAGCAGACAGTGGGACGCCATGTTACATGGTACCACTCAACAATGCCTCCTGAGTTGTCTTCCCTCCCCTCAACTCGGCTTCATGTACCGGGAAGGAAATAACACACCTTGCATTTACATTTTCTAGCAGGTCTTCAACCAGGGATAATACCGGGGTTGAATCTAAAAACGCCTACTGACTTTTGACATTTAGATAGAAGGAGAGAACAAATAGAACAAATGTAACCAATATATAATGTATGATCTTACTGTCAGTGCATTGTACATCAACATGTACTGTTAATGTGGGTTCCTTGTTATAATTTATGTTGTACTGTTTGATTCCAAATGGAAGTAAATAAGCTTTACATTAGTGTAACAGTAATGTACTATAAAATGCACACTTATCCTGAACAGGTCTATTTTGTGAACCCTACTCTACTGCATTTCTTTAAAATTAATGCACCCATTCCTTTAATTTGCAGAGATAATGCTGAGTCAGTCCAAGGGGTGTTGTATTGGCTGCCCAATAACCATGATCTCCAAACAATGGATGCAAATGGCAATGTATATAAGAGTATAATTCTTCATGAGATGTTTTTTCCTCTACATTAAAGTGGCAAACTGATAAACAAAGTTGTGTGCATCCACCTCTAGCGACAACTGTTCCTCTGTGTGACTCCTATGGAAAATCCAATTTTACACACCACAGCCTTTGTAGATTGCTTTCTATTTCCTCAACCCAATTTTTATGAAGACATTGTGATTTTATTAACCAGTAAATACAGTTCTGTCACATAGTATGTATAGACATACGTAACGAATCATCAAACAGAGACTAAGAAACAGAGATCCTGCTATTGAATCAGAGAGGTTAGTATAAAGTGGTGGCATACGACTTCTCTTCCACAGTCGCAACTCCCCACCATCATCACAAAAACCGATAGAATCACTGATAAAACTTTGCGTTAGTGTTACATGTCTGTGATATTTAAAAACACGTCATCCATTATTTATGTTTTGTGAGGGCTCCAAAGTCAGTCTCTGAGGAGATAATTTAAACTGATAATTTTCACACTTTGCTAAATGATTCCTATGATTAAAGGTTTTCTGTATCATTGTTAAACTTTGTAATATCAATGTGAAGTAAAAAAAAAAAAAAGATAAAAGAAATAAACTAAGATGTATCAAAACTAATCAAGGCGTGTACGAGATACACAGATAAAGAATGCTGAAAACATGAATGGTAGCAAAAAAATAATGAGAATGGCTCCGCTAATCACCTTTTATTTTTTCTCTTACTGTACTGATTCCTAACCTCTTTTGCCATGTGATGCCTCGTAATAAAAAGATGGTGTTCAGCAATAAAGCTTAACAAGCCCAATAATTTTAAGCAGCTAGTTAGTGAGTGCAGTTGAGCTTAACAGACCAATATCTCCCTCTGGAGTGGGTAAGGACGTCAAGACAACCTAAAAGAGTGATAATGGACAGAGAAACAAGTTTGGAAGTTGGATGGCACTTCTTTAAAACACATCAGTGTTGGTCATTCCGTGCAATCTCTCACAGCCTTCACATCCATAACTGTAATTAGCTTAGCTGCAGTCTTCATCTAAGTCAGGTTTATCTACATTTTTTTTTGGTCTCATAGCAATTTACTGGAAATCTGAGATGTACAGAGTAAACAGCATTAGAAAGAAGATGGACTCAGGTTTTACCACTCTCCAGCCATGCAGAGACAGGACTATCCTGTAAAACAGTGTTTTCCAGCCTGTTCCTTGGGGCACACTGCCTGGCATGTTTTAGATGTTACTGCTCTAACACACCTTGGTAAGATAAGTGGGCCATTGGCAGACTTGTGTGGACCTTGATGACAAGCTGACAGGATTCATTTAGGTGTGTTTGTGCAGAGAAAAATCTAAAAACAGGCAGGGTAGTGTGTCCGGTGGAACAAAGTTGCGAAATGCTGCTGTAGAAAGTTAATAATCCAGGAGACACTTTTTGGAGCAACAAGCTGTACAGTTTCATACAAAGTACAAGTGATTTCTTAGTTTATTCAAAACATATAACATATTTTCTCAGTAGTAAAACTACTGAACTATAGTTCTGCCTGCAGAATTGTTTTACAGGGCTGTCTATGTCCTAAATTAATCAAAATCCCTACTATACATACATATATATATATATATATATATATATATATATATATATATATATATATACATATATATATATATATATATATATATATATATATATATATATATATATATATATATATATATATATATATATATATATATATATATAGGTTTATGACTCCTTTCTTTGTGCCAAAATCAGTATGTACAGTATAAAGCATTGTACAATATGCAAAGTGTCAGTATAAGTAATTTGGAAAATAATTATCAATAAACACAGTCTGCCGCTGCATCCATATGTATAACCTGCATGCCAGGATCAATACTCCAAAAAGTACGACTGAGTGTGTCCCCTTTTATTAGCAAAAGCAAGAATCCACCATGGTTTTGGGGATGCATAGATTTCCATTGCTTCGTTGGCTTGCATGTTTATCAGCGCCATCCGTCCCAGAGCATATATTGAAATTTTGGACAGGCATATGCAGTCAGCATGGTGACACAATTTCCTGGAAGGGTTATGGTTATGTTAGCAGGACAATGCCAGACCTCTTTCTAAATTATTCATCTTATTCATGTTGACCTAGAGTGGCATTATCTGGCACTATAGACTGGACTGGCTTTTTATAGTTCTTTTCATATTTTTACCAATAAAATAAAACTAAGCTAGATGGAAAAAAAATGGTTATAAAATACAGTAATGTACATTTGTGATGGAATTGAACAATAATTAGTTCATCAATCCATTCATCCGTAGTGTTAAGACTTATTCCAACATTGTCTTACTTTGCCCCAAGTCTGCGTATGTGTTGAATGATGAGCCATCTTCCATTAGCCCGGCTCACCTTCTCCAGCAGCCTGGCGCTGTGAACAGTGATAAAGCATTGGCTACTGTATTTTCCACAGAGTAACATCTTAATTCAGAAAAGAGCCCAAAGCATAACAGCTCCCCTGAGTGATCATATTTTTCTCAGTAATTATTGTGGCATTTTTGTCTCCACTGAGAGCAATCCATTTTAGCTATTATAATTGCATGGGTCATTGTTCAAAAGCTTTTTCCCCCTTTTCTTTCACAACCCTATTACTGGGATCACACAAAAAAAGATTTGCCCAAGATTTTTCTTTTAACCTAATCTGATGGAGAGTTAAAATTCTGGCTGTTGGAAGTGTATTAATTTTCCAAATTAATAAACTCCAAAATGTTTGAGTTAATACATTTTCAAAATTAATAAGCTCTCAAATTTTTGAGTTCATAAAGTCAAAATGTCTAAACTTGTAAACTTTAAAATGTGAGAAAACCCTTTTTGATGATGACGTACTGTAGATGGTTCATAGGCATAATCCACTCAATGACATAATACAGTCAAAATTATACTTTCTTCAACAAGGAAATATGCTTTATTTTGGGCCCAAAATTGCAATATTACCATATGTATCTAGAGTTGGAAGAGACGTTTTTCTGTTTTAGCTTTTTTTTATATTTGTGTGCAGCTATGGTTGGGTATGGTTGGTTGGTGTTGTATGTGAAGAGTCAGGACTCCTGCTGACAATGTCAGGATTCATTTTTTGACGTTGTAGTATCCATCCATCCATTATCTATAATCCGTCTCCTGGTCACGGGGGTCTGTCGGAGCCTATCCCGACACATAGTAGGCAGGAGAAAGGCAGGGGACACCCTGGACAGGTCGCCAGTCTATCCAGGGCCACATACAAACAACCAATCACACTCACATGCACACCTAGGGAGAATTTTTAGAATGTTCAATTAACCTACTCTGCATGTTTTTGGACTGTGGGAGGAAGCGGGAGTACCCGGGGGGAACCCACGCAAGCACGGGGAGAACATGCAAACTCCACACAGAAAGACCCACCGGGCCGGGAGTTGAACCAGGAACCTTCTTGCTGTGAGGCAACAGTGCTGACCACTAAGCCACCGTGCCGCTGACGTTGTAGTAAAACTCCTTAAATGTCCAATATTAAATGCATTTGGGAACACCTCTCTCATAAACACTATTTTCAAATGGAACAGAATAATGTTTTTATTGGGAAAAGACGTTTTAAAAGCCCTGCATACACAACCTGTCCAGCACCAGAAAGCAGAGAGACAGATAGAGGGTCTGGCAGCTAAAGAGGACATTTCCTTACCTTTGTCTTAATATCATAGCTGGATCTTGTATTCTTTGAGTATTTGAATCACTGGTAAATTATGTTGTCAGTCATTAACATGCTATTCACAAGATGCAGTATAGTGGTGTCTAACATGGGCAGTGTAGGTCTTTAGTCAGTCTTTGCAGCTATATTAGATGCAGGATATGTGCCACCTCTGTGTCCACTGAGCGAAATCAAGACACAATTTTGTTCAGTCACTCATAAGACCCTGGATGACATCACACATCAGCTGTATTCCACCAATTGCTGCCCTGGTACACTGCCAACAGGGTTGAACCATGGTTCTGCTTTCAGGTATCTTTCCTCAGTGCCTAAAAACAGCCATCATTGAGTTACTTTCAAAAGATAATAATCTAGACAGCTCACTTATGAACAGTTCTAGGCCTGTATCAGACTTCCTCTTTCTAAGTAAAATCATAAAAAAGGATGTTTTTCAACAGCTGTATAACCTCTTGACACTAAATGACTGTTCTGATGTCTTCCAGTCAGGTTTCCGGCCACATCACAGCACTGAGGCAGCTCTAGTCCTTAATGACTTCTGTTCCAATATAGATAGTGGCAACATTTCAATTTTGGACTTACTGGATCTCAGCGCTGCATTCAACATGTTTGACCATAAAATATTGATAGATCGGTTGAAGAACTGGGTGAGTTTGTGGCACTGCACTTACCTGGTTAGAGTCCTATCTAAAAGGCAGGGACTATTTTGTGTCTTTAAGTAACTACAGATCTGAGTCAACAAAAATAACATGTGGAGTTCCCCAAGGTTGTTTAACATCTAAATGCTCCCACTCACTCAAATTATAAAAATAAAAGAAAAGTGTTACCATAACAACACAGAGGACACACAAATCTATATAACCGTCTGGCAGGAGACTATAATCCAATCCAACATTGATCAAATGCATTGATCAAATGATTGGATGTGCCGGAATGCTCTTCCGTTAAATGAAGACAAAACAGAAATAATAGCGTTTGGAGCCAATGAAGAAAGATTAAAAGTCAGCGCTCAGCTCCAAGCAGTGAAGCTAAAAACCAATAGCCAAGCCATAAATCTGGGAGTGGTTCTGGACTCAGACCTGAATTTTAACTGCCACATTAGGACAGTAGTGAAGTCGGTCTACTGTCACCTAAAGAACATAACGAACATAAAATTAAAGGACTGATTTCTCAGCAGGACCGGTCCATGCTTTATCTTCAGTAGACTGGACCACTGTAATGCTGTTCTCACGGGTTTCCCAGTTAGTCCAGAACGCTGCTGACCGAGTCCTCACTAAGACCAGGAGAGAGGACCACATAACTCCAGTTGTTCTTCACACTGGCTTCCTGTCTGTCACAGAACTGATTTTAAAATCCTGCTGCTGGTTTATAAATCTCTGAATGGTCTCCTGAATGATCACCTGCTCCATGATGAACCAACCAGAACCCTCAGGCCGCCGGGAACACGCCTATTTTCAGTACCCAGAGTTGGAACCAAACACGGTGAGGCAGCGTTCAGCTTTATGCTCCTCACTTGTGGAAAAACACTAGGCATCAGGGCTGCTGAAAGTCTCAGTTGCTCTACGTCAAGGTTAGAAACGTTTTATTTACTGCTGCATTTCAGTAATCTAACACAATGCTCTACAACCTTTTAGGTTGCACATCTTATTTGTTTAATTGTTTTTAGCATGCGTGTCTTTAATTTCTGTTTCTTAACTCTTTTACTATTTTAGTGTCAGGTCTTTTGTTTTTTTTAATAAATGTATGTAAAGCACGTTGAATTGTCTTGTGCATGAAATGTGCTGTACAAATAAACTGGCCTTGCCTTGAGGGCCTCAACAAAGCATTCACAATACTGTCATTGGAAATGCTGATGCTTTTCCAGCTGAGACCTTACTAGCAAATACTAATGACTTCTGTCTATATTCATTGTTCACATTTTGCAAATCTGGAGGGGCTACAGATTTATGTTCTGGTTGCTTGATTCCTGTAGTTGATTATTCACTACAGGATGAAAAGTGCTTTGACCAGGCTTATTTAGATTAGATTTAGTCTCATTGTTGCCCCATCTACAGAAAGTTCATCATCCCAAAATACAGTATTTTAATACATCCATTAAGGTTGCATCTTCTTAGTTTGCTTCTGCCACTAAAAGTGTGACCAATGCTGTCAGCTACAGACCTTACACAGAACCAAGTCGATTATGATCAATTGTTTGTAAACATGAGTCCCAACGAGCTTCATTAGCAATTTCACATCAAATTCCGACATGTGTTATATCCATACAGATCTATTCCAGCAGTTATAGTCGGTGTACAACACATCAAGGGTGTACATGCCGTTTCTGTTCAAAGCCCTCTTACGTTTATTTTCACCACTATTGTGACATTTATAGAATTTAAAAAGTTTTATTCATAGTAGCCCATCTGATTTAGTCAAAAATGTAGTTTGGGAGACCTGCTATACAGCTCCAACTGCCTCATGTAGGGCATTCAGCAAATCAACACATTTCCAGCACTCCCTGCTTGTTTTACCACCTATTAACATTAATATGCACATCTTGGTCCTTGCTGCATTCATTATTCATTTTCTCTTTGCATGAATCTGTGAAAGGGTAAATAGACAAGAAAGGATATTTACATTAAGAGAAGAAAGAAAAAACCCATCAAACTGATAAAAAAAAGACCAGGTAATTCCTCTTGTATCAAAACCACAAAGCACACATTTCTGTGAAGAAGCTTACAATTTAAGATCCTTCCAATGAAGAGTTCCCTTCACACTGACAAGTCCGAAGATGGTTTAGGGTTAGACTCCTTTCTTACCCAACACTCAGTGTTCCTAAAATAAAAGCAGGTATTTTAACTGAGGTTCTGGAGCTGGGCAGCGGTTTAAATGTGCCCTTTCCTACCACATATCTGTACATCCCAACCTGGCCCACACACGTCTTGGTTCTTGTCTTTTGTGCACGTCTTTCCTGTTCTTCTCCTCCTGTCTTCTTTTCATTGTTGTAGGGGGTCTGGATACCAGAGACCCTATTCCTTCAGCACACCAGAGCTTTAGAGTTTGATTTTATTATCGTTGACTTGATGAATTTAATTCTTCTATAAACAATCACACGCATCTCACTGATGTGAGTGTTGTGAGTGTTGGCTGATTGGCCCACAGCACAGACCGAGTTACCTCTAAGGAGTTTCAATAACTTGGGGACACATTCATTTTTAATCACAATATAATGTCATATCATCTCATCACGTTTTGAGTGCTCACATCCCATCCACCCTTAGCTTCAATGAGGCACAGGAGGACTTTGATCCAGCCATTGTGAATTATGGCCACTCTAGCCAGTGAGAGGGATCCCACCAGGGTGCTGCAGCGCATGTCAGAAGCATCCCAGAAGCAATCATTCACTCTGCTCTTTATTATACCTCACCCTATCAGTTGTACTTATTTTTAGTTTTCCAAAAGAAAATAGAACGAAAGTCAGTGATTTTACATCCTGATTTTGTTTTCATCACGACGACTTCATCCTGTTCTCATTCACCGTTTCATCATAGCCGTCTTTAACTCAACATTACTTATGACCTTTTTTTTTTTCAATTAATGACTCTGCTCTTGCTAAAAATAGATGCTTCTGCTCTTAAGGACAGCTGCTCCAGTCCTTGAGAACCTCGAAAATGCAACAGAGAGAAAAAATGTTTTCTTTTTACAAAAAAAAAAAAGTAAAAGCAAAGTAAGGAAGTAAAACAGGGGTGTATCTATATTTATTTCTAGCTGGTTAAAAGAAAAAAATCAGAGAGCTATTTTGAAACAGTAGAAACTTAAATGAAATTGATGTACTGTAACTTAAACAAATGTGTTATCTACTTGTTACAGTGTAGAGGAGTAGACTGAAACTGTGACTGTAATTGCACAAACGTAGAACTCGCTCATTAAAACTGCACAAACGGCATTGTCTATAGGAAGTCTCAGCAAGAACTTAAACAGCTCGGTAAAATAATCCAGCTGTGAGAAGAGACAGATCACACACTAGATATGGAAAGAGAGATGAATATATAACAAAATTACCTGAAATATTTATAACTTCTGTCTCTTTCATCACTGCCTTCCTCATAAGCCATTAAATGGTCCTTCTGGGATCTTTTAATTGAGTTCCTTTTCAGAGCAGAATATGAAGGGCTCCTTTTTATGTCCCCCGCCTCTTTTCATCTGAAGAATGGGGTGATTAAAACATGGAGAATGGAACTTGTGGTGGGAGAGTTCATTGCAATCAGGGGTGCAACTTGAGTGATTGACTCAGTCATCTGTAAGACATTAAGTGGACATAGTTATAGACTCAGGACAGGAAGCTCCACACACATACAGACACACACGAACTAGCCAATGGTCCTTACAGACGCTGTAGATAGCAGTAATGACATTGAAACATTAATCATTTTTAATCATTCATGCATAAAGACATTAGACCAACAAGTCAGATTTTATGATGCAGCCATGACCCTTAATAATATACATATACATAAACACACACAATAATTATATAATTGTAATAATTTAATGCAGAGGCCTGCAACATATTTCAGAAAGCTGGGCGAGAGTAATTTAATGCTTGCCATGTTTGCAGGGGTTTGGATTCAAATGCAGGAGGCTGGGACAATTAATAATAAGGTCTTTTACTTGGAACCACAAACACTGCCAAAGCAGGATATTCATAAACCAAAACACCCCAAACCAGCAAGCACCACAAGAAAAAAGCAAATACTGAACAACAGAAAGAAAGAAATCAGAGTAGCATGAAAAAGTGGAAAGACGGGCAAATAGACACTCACCGAAACCACTCAGTCACTGCTTAAATATACCAAGTATACCTCATAAAGTGGCTAGTGAGTGTATAAACACACACACATACACGGGCATCGACAAACGGGCGGGATGATCAAGAAAAACCAGAGCACGAACAGCAGGAAGTCAGAAACACATCGCATGAAATAAACATCCCTTTCAAGGTAAAATAGGATCCAGGTTAAAGAATAAACTGAACACAGAGTACTAGAAATATTTAGGACTAACATCGGAATAATTCAAGAAATCAACAAGACATAACCCCTGGCACAATAGCAGAAAAATAAGAAACAGGACAAAAGAGCACAAGAAGACCATGACCAGTGTGTGAAAGAGAAAAACAATTCATTTTCAGTACGTGATATCTGCATGTCATTGTGATGATAGAAAAATGTGAGGAAAACGATGCTCTTTCTCAATGCTCCTCCTTAACAGTGAGAGACCTCCAGCAAAACCAGACTTGAGAGCCACCGTTAAACATAAGTAGCGGAGTTAATTTCTTTTGCAACATATTTTGTTTGATTTATGTAGCACCAGTTCAGATGCAGTCGGGTCTAATCTCCTGTAACATGCTCACATTTCATCTTTCCTGGGAGGACAGCGAAACAGTTCCCCGAACTGCGAAACTTTATTGAAATGATTACATAGCAAAATGGTAACTTCTGGGAAGAAAGAGAACAGCAGACATAGGAACACATTTCACAGTTGATGCTAAGGACATCAAGGTGGTTTTTAAATCATAGGAGCAACTATAACCAGTGAAACAACAACTAACATGAAGCAACAAATTACACAACACTGTTACATGACACTACCACCATGGTGAAGGGGAAATTCGGGTAAAGAATTGAGGTAATCCAAAAAAATCCCCCCCAAAAAAATGGAAATTTCATGTCAGTGTGGAATTACAGACCAATCAATATCCTGCCTACAGTGTCCAAAGTTGCAGAGAAAGTCATTACTCAACTAATAATCAAACATTTGAACGCCACGTCGTTTGCCTTCACCCAATGAAATATGGCTTTGGAGTTAAACATTCAGAGAACGATGCCCAAACATGCCTCAAGTCTGTTGGAAACACATGCAGGGACTTCAGTGGCAGCAATAAACTCAGCGTCTGCTTCCCAACTGGAACGCAACTGGAACGCATATACACCAGCTGTCACAACTACTGCAATGACATTAAGGTCCTCATATACATCATTACCCCTAAACTATGAAAATATGATCCAGCAAACTTTTTCTGATAGGTACAGGTTGTAAGATTTATCTACCATATAACTGCCTTAGTAAACTGTAATAACTGCTCCTCAGATTAATTTTATAAGAAATTAGCCCATGTCTTCTATCTGTGGGGATCTGTCTTTATTATTATTTTTTATTATTTTAAATCTTTTTTTTTGTTTTACCCATGAATTTGAATGCTTTTTCTACCGCCAGAAAGATTGCATTTCTATTGAATCAATTACAATATTAAAAAGGTAAAAAAAAAAGGTAAAATAAAATAAAATAAAATAATAAACAAAATTAAGCTAAACTCAAAAGATAAGGAAAAAAAATAAAAATGGATCCTACTGTATTTCAGACAAATGAAAGAGAAGCAAACGTTAAACACAGATGAAGAGCTGCAACACAAGAAGCAGTACTTTGACCGATTTAGCTGTTTCACTCCACAGTTCACAAATGCAGAACAGATGGTCTGGCATGGACAGAGTTAAAACTGCTAACAACTATGTTGTTGGCATCTTAGTTGTGACCTCGGCAGCAAGCACGTTGCTGAGCCCTTCTATTGTTCTGTTGCCTTTGTGTGGGCAGACGTGGCCAACAGACTGATGTGGAGTGCAGAAGCATTGTGTGACAAATGTACATCTGTTTAGAAAGATAGATAAACTCTTAATATCATTTAAATAATACACACCTGCATATTTGAAGAACATTATGTTGCACTAATTCTGTAAGATCAATAGATATGTCCAGAAAAATGTCCAGGATGGTTGGATGGATGGATGGATGGATGGATGGATGGATGGATGGATGGATGGATGGATGGATGGATGGATGGATGGATGGATGGATGGATGGATGGATGGATGGATGGATGGATGGAGGGATGGATGGGTGGGTGGGTGGGTGTGCCTTCACTGGGAGTTCAAAATTTAACTGCATGTGAAAAGAAGGTATTGTGGATGTGCATCTCTTGATACCACAGAACGTCTTCCCAGAGCCCAACAGGAAGTACAGACCATAGAGAGAGTGGGCAGGGTCTCAAACAATAATCCTGGTCTAGGCAGCGCTTGTGTAAAATATTCTCGATGGGAGAAAGTACAGCTCAAATGATCCTTTCCGTTGCCCTCACCATTCTCTGAACCACCTTCCAGTCTGCACCAGATAGAGATGCAGCTGGTCAGCACACTGGCTATGGTGGTAGAAGGTGATGAGGATGGGATGGGGAAGGTTCACTTCCCTCATCTGCCGCGGAAAGTGGAGATATTGCTGAGCATTCGTCACAAGGGTTGTGATGGTCAAGGGACTGGGACGGATTGTCTGTGATCTCCATGCCTAGGAACTTGCTGCTGTTGACCACCTCTACACCGGTGTCACTGACGAGGGATGGTGGACGACAAGGTTGGTTCCTTCTGAAGCTGACAATGATCTCATTTGTCTTCTCGACTTTCAGGGCCAAGTTGTTGTACCAGTCCACAGTCTGCCTCACCTCCACCCTGTAGGCCAGTTAACCCCGGTTTTAGATTAGTCCCACCAACGTAATGTGGTTTAGACACTTTATGACCCTGATTTGGCGCAGCAGTCTTGTGTCATCAGAGGGAAGACTCATGGTGTCATGGCGCAGCCCTGAGGGGACCTGGTGCTCAGACAGATGATACTGGAGAAGTTTCCAAATCACACAGACTGAGGTCTGTCTGTGAGGAAGTAATGTGCTTATGTGGAGGAGAGGGGACGGAGAAGGCACTGGATTTCCAGAGGTGACAGATCGGGATTACTTTGGCCCGTACTCTGATGACACTTCAAAGGGGAAAAAAATGGAAGGAGTGTGAAAAACAAAATAATTTATCTTCCTGGAGATCACTAAAGGCATTTATTTAAAAAAAAACATATATTTCTCTTTCTGTGTGGCATATGGGAATTAAAAAAAAAATCTATGTTTATATGTAAGCCATAAAAACGCCACTGAATGATGTTCTGTTGTCTGGAACATGAGCAAATGCATCCATCCATCTGAGTGGATGTGTCTGAGGACAATTCCACGGTGGATTTTCTGTGCAGGAGAGTGGATGGGTGATACAACAAAATAAGGGGCCCAACTCTCCACAGAGCTCATTAAACTGGTCATAACATTGCAACAATAGTGGAAGGCATATTCATCTAACCCCTCCTCCTCTTTTCCCAACAGCACATTCCCAGAGCGTTACTATCGCCTCTTTTGCACTACTACAATCTACCGCGTCTGACGGGCTCTTCTGCTTACATTACAGCGTAACTTCTGACAGAGAGAGCGTCTGATGTAAAACTGAGGACATGTGGGCATTCTGGTTGTTAACGTGCAGGATTTTGGTGGGGCTGGAATATTTTTATTGGATTCTTACACTTTTTGTTTTTTATTCTAATTATTTATTTATTGGAATACAAATCTGAAGGTTTATATTTGATTGTGAGTTGAAAACTGATATTAAGGAGCTGACCTTGATCAGAGCTGAAGTTTTTACACCCGACAGAAAAACTTGATAGAATATAAGTGCTTAATGATGGTTATTACACAGGAGTGATTTCAAGAAAAACAAAAACCCCATTTAAATATATTTATATTTGTTTTGCTGTACCCGCACTGCTACCAGTCAGCTCTGTATTCTCCATATTAATAAATCTTTCTGTCATACTAAAACAGATTATTGCAGCTCTGCATTTATTACAGACACCAGTGTAAAGCCATCGTAATGGCAGGGTAATTATGAGCACTGAATTTAAATATAGATTCACAGCATCATTATATAAAACTGCCAACAACAATGTGCGCTGTCGGTGGGGAATTGATATGAATTTCTCTGACTTTGTGTCTTTACATCTCAATTACGCCCCTTTCTACAGTTACTTAATACAAAAATGACAAACAAAAAGTACAAATAAATCTCACATTTCCTTACTCAGTTTTGATGTGTGGATTTAGTGTGAAGTAATGGTATTTGGTTTTTGTTTTATAATTCAATAGAGGAAGAAAAAGCAAACAGACAACCCCACAGACATTGGAGGGGCCTTTGGAGCTACCTTTTAATTCAGCTTTTATTGTAATTATGTCATAGAATAATATACCAGCACTGTCTAATGGCAAAAAGTGAAACTAAAAAAAAAAAAAGAAAAAGTTAAATAGATTGATAAGTGTCTAGAGATACAAATTCTTTTGTTCTATTCATGGACACAAATGTAACTACGTAAGAAGAATACGGTTTAAAAATATAATATAAAAATGCCAAGAAACTATCACAATGAACAGGGTTAAAAATTCAGCATTTATGGCTTGTGGAGGGGATTGGTGGTGAACCGTCACATCACTGTGAGGCTTAAGAGCCTGCTTCTACTCATTTTGATGTTTCTGTCTCGGTTATTGTTTGGTATAGTTTAATTTTAAATGTGACTTGGTTAAGACCTGTAAAATGGCATGGCTTGTGTTAAACAGACAATGTAGCAACGCGGTGCATCAAAATTGACCTTTTCCTGGATTACAGGATGATGAATCATGTCTAGCTAACTGAACACATCAAGCATAATGGAAAAACAAACTTTTCACAAAAATATACAATTCTGAAAGTCACACTGAGTAATAAAAAAAAAATTAAAAAAATACACAAATGCAAGTTTCGTTTGTTACTATGCATCCTGGCAGGAATGTGGGATATGAGATATATATATATAGCGATATAAGAATAATTAGTAAAGGTTACGTTTGGGGTGGGCAATTGATGTGGTCATGAATAAAAAATAATTTCAAACTACTCAGATTTTGGCGTGAAAAGAATAAATGGTTTTATCAAAGATTGGACCGTGAACCTTGAGTAGGGCATACCCAAAATCCTACGGCAATCTGTCTCACCATTGGTGAGATATTTCACACAAAACCACAAAGGTTAAACTTCTAAATGAAAAGTCATGGCATTCAAGGTCTAAAGACTACAAATGCATTAATAGCAAATTAACCTCCACAGCTGCTCATCCATTTGGTCTGAGACAACAGATAAATTGGTGGGAGTATCTCTTGCCCAGAATGGCCTTTAGTCAGATCACAAATGAGTTTTCTCTTGATTTACATGTCTCAGAGCATCTCTCCAGCGTCAGAGTAATGCACGGTGCCTCTAAATATGAGGTCTGTCTGTCGTTAAGGTCGAAGTGATAGCCACGGGATCAAGCTGCTGTTCATGTAGCCCATTTAATGAGAATGAATGACCTTTTAAAGTAAATGTAAATCTGCTTTTTTCTTTATTTTCTTTTTTTGTATACACCAAACTGTCACTGCAAAATCCAGGCTGATTATTTGATTTATTTCTGAAAATTTGTGACTCATTAAGAAAAGTGCATTATATACAGCTGAATTTGTGAAAGAATTATTCATTTATTTTAAGAAGTGTTGTGTGAAGTTATTGTGTTACTTGCAGTAAACGGCATCAGAGGGAATTGATGAGCAGTGAGGCTAACAGTCCTCATTAATACACTAGATAGGACGTTTGGACCCCAGTGTTCTTGTTTCACCCATATTTTCAGTACAGTGGAGAAACAGAGCAATGACAGAATACTGACTCTGGAGGAGTTTAATGCAGCCTCGAGCGAGACGGCTACGGTACTCGCTCCTAGATTTGATGGACTCACACTGGAGTTTATTAGGCAGTATTGAGAGGAAATTCGACCCAATCTGCTTGAAGTCTTGTTAATCCTCTTCAAAGGGGGAAACTGTCTTTTTTCTTTTTCTTAAAATAAAAGGGGCTATCAAAGCCATGACCACAATTGTGTGTCTGCTGTATTTAACATATTTGGTTTGGGGAAGAATTTTATTTTATTCGTAAACTTGTTGAGGCAGCACGGTGGCTTAGTGGTTAGCACTGTTGCCTCACAGCAAGAAGATTCCCGGTTCAATTCCCGGCCCGGTGGGTCTTTCTGTGTGGAGTTTGCATGTTCTCCCCGTGCTTGCGTGGGTTTCCTCCGGGTACTCCGGCTTCCTCCCACAGTCCAAAAACATGCAGTAGGTTAATTGATCTTTCTAAATTCTCCCTAGGTGTGAATGTGGACCCTGGATAGACTGGCGACCTGTCCAGGGTGTACCCCTGCCTTTCGCCTGATATGCGTCGGGTTAGGCTCCGACAGACCCCCGTGACCTGGAAACGGATAAAGTGGGTACAGATAATGGATGGATAATGGATGGGTAAACTTGTTGTACGGTGATGGGGAGTCAAGTGGTCTCAGTAGACCGATCCCACAGAGTCGGAAAAAAAAATTGCCGTCCCATTTTGGGGCAGCTTTATATTTGGAGGAGCCAATCTTCTTCAATGCCATGATCAGTGCCATGTGTCCTGTCATCTAACTCCATCACATTTGCTTTGAGAGAAGCAGAGTGTGTAAAGTTGGGACAGTTGACCCCTTTCAAGGATGTTCTGGGCCAGTTAATAGGCTTGAGGCCCAGGTTACTGTCAAGAGTCATTGAAGATATCATGGGGTCTGTTCCAGAGTGAAGTAGATTTTTCATTTATGCTTCACTGAGCTGGGATGAAGAGGCTCTATACACAGTTTCCAATCACTGACTGTAGTTCCCAATGTGGACTAGCGAGAGTAACATAAGGAGGCCTTGCTATCTTTCACATGAGCATAACTTTGAAGCAGGGATAGTTGTAAGCCTAATGAAATGCAACAGTTTACACTGTTTGTGTGAAGGTGAGGAACTTTTATTCTCTCAAGGTCTGAAGGCAATAAAGTGGACACATTATTTTTTCTTTTGTTGGTTCAGGCTCCACTTTGTTTTAGAGGAAAAGTCTCTCCTCTGTGGCTCTCACTATGAGCACCTGCAAGCCTAACTTCCACAAAACTGGCTGCACATTAGTCGTAAACACAACTACACTCCAAAAGAAAAACAGGAAAATGATGTAGTAAGCATCCATAGCAAGGACAGCAAGGCAGTGAAAATATAGGGGGGGCACAGTAAAATTAAACTGAACAGGGATGGACTCAACAGCTATAGTAAGCAGAAGATGACAGAAGTCTTTAGTTTTTGTTTCGTGTACAACATCACAAAACATATGTTTAGTGAAACTGTTCAAAGTAGACACGAATCCATCAAAAATATTATGTTATGACTAACTGTAGCACCTTGAACCCATGAGTTAGAGGCCCATTGCTCTTTCCCAGAATCTGCCGGTCCAAAGAGCTGCCACCGCCTGCAGATCCTAACATGACCTTGAGAATCTATCATACAAGAGAGGGAACTGGCTTCCCAACACCACCAAATGGATGTGAGAAGACCTGGGGCTTACCTGAATACATTTACATGCCTCCCATAAGAGCTCCTAAAGTCTTGAAGTGAGGTGTTATTTTGGTGATAATCTGCAGGGCAGTCGGACTCTGTCTTCTCTCCTGGCTTGTGAGTCTGGGATGTTTCTGAAAAGGTCAGAAGACAAATCTCGTTGGCTTGTGTCTGAAATGTGCCACTTCTTGCAGTAATGAAGAAGTGTTAGTGTTCCTCTTTTAAAACCCCACATGTAAATCGATGTAAGTATGGTGCTACTTACTCTGGGATTATTACTCATTCGCAGTGATAATTTCTCTCCCACACTATTTTCTTTTTGGCCTCAGAAGGTAGCTGTGTTCGGTCACAGAACTCTAAAAATACCAAGATGGTGCCAGTTTCTGTGGCCTGCCATCTGTCACTGTTAAGTCTGCGGTGTTTGTTGTGTTTTCTGTCACTTCCCAATCCTCTACAGGTTTCTGATCGCCTATCCAGCAACAGACCCGACCATGATCAAGCTAGTCAGGGGTTAAATTGGGCCTGGGCACTCTGGTGCTCATCCCCAGCACACATGCTTTGTCATCACCGACACTAAACTTACATCTTCAGCAACATGTACTGCTTTTGAACAAGGTAACGTGACTTCAACAAAGATTCAACCAACCTTAGATCATTACTATATGGTATAGCAAAATAAAACATAAAACAGGCAAAGATTTCCAGTTGTCAAATGGCCATTATCTGAAAGCCTGACAGTAAAATGTTTGACATCTGGGAGACGTTTGGTATGGAGCTAAGATAGTGGCAAAGATAAAGAAGGACACTCTTGTGCAAACAGTCTTTATTACCCTATAGATGTTGCAGTGGCTGTGTCCTTCAGCACGTAAAACCACCTCTGAAATCTCCACACAGTTCCACCACCCTGTTTACGGCATTACCAAGAAGATGTCATCCACACAGACCTACACAACAGATGAGTGGCCGGTGGAAAGAACAATATAGAGCTGTAACAGAAAACTGGTGAATTGGTGAATAAATAAAAATTGGTGATACAAGATTTCTGGCAGTTTTCCCTCATTATCTGTTATATTAAGCTACTTGAGATCAGGTTCAAAATAAACTGTAAGGTAGCATGAACTGCTTTAGCGTTGTCAGATTTATCACTAAATGTGCATGCCAGTGTTTCATATTGTACTGAAGCTTGAATGAATGCTTTAACTAAAAGGAGCCTGCTAATGACTAAATGTAAACATCAATGTGAATGTCAAGACATTTTCTACTTGAGCACAGTGAATTACAGTCGGATGTTAATCAGACCAGTGCATCAACTGTGGTCTTTTTTATTTTTTTGCAATGATTCTCATGGGAATTAAATGTAATAAATTAGACTTTTATTTATTCATGATAGAAATAGGAGAATTTAATTATTTATTATTTATAGAAATAGAATAAAAACAAATATTTAGGTTTCAGAGCTAAATGTGGAAACTAACCCACTTATTTGTTCATCTTGCAAAGCCATTTGAGTATTTTTAATTTTTTGTGATTTGTTCTCTTTCTAAGAGGTTTTTTAAAGACAGGATGTGGCAGAAAATGGAGACGGAAATTCGATGGAACAAGAACAGTCACAGAAAGCTATGGACGTCGCAGACTATTCTGTAAAAGTGTAAAAAGAAAATGATTTTGAGTGTTCTGTAACCCCAGTAAATACAACAAAATAAACATAAACATTTTTATTCATATTTATTTTTTTCTATCGTCTCCCTAGAAATATATTAGATGGTGAATTTGAAGAGAAATGTTATTATCAGCTCTGCCCACCGCCAGCTGTGTCTTAAGTTTAGAGTCAGGTTTTACGCTGTCAGAGCTCCAAACTTTGTGTTCTATATTGTGTTTTTTGTATGTTTAATTCATCAGTGTCTGTACAATGTTGCTTGGAAAAATGCTGAAGAATATAAACCTGGTTTTACGACTGAGGATTATCCACTGTGGATCACTTTCAGCATTGTGAAAAAACCTGAGTCTCCAACATCTGCAATGCCACATTTCAACTTTGCTTGCCGCAAAAATGTCTCTTCTGCAGTTTAAACTGGCCTACCAAATTTGGTTACCCAAGTTCAGCCCAGAGGAACCCAGTCTCAACCCAACACCTGCTTTGGAGGACACTTTTGGCTGTCCACTCCGCCGCTTTTATGAGGCTGCCCGTCCGTGCAACAGAGTTAATGCACTTGGCTGGTTTGTGACCAGCAGCGGTGAGGGATTTCTGGAGTTTTGTGGTGAAAACATTAACAAAAAATGTATTTGAGCAACGTTCAGGGTGGTCTTTTGTCAAAATGCCCTGAAAGTGCTACCAATGAAAATTCATAACTGTATTTTCATTGGTGGCATTTGCTACAGTGCTTGTGTCCAGCTCATTGTTTGGCAAAGCTTAAGGCTCACTTGGTTGCCATTCTGCTAATAATATGGGAGCTTTATGAGGATTATGCCAAAGCATCATGATTCAAATTGGTTTTTAGAATGGAAATTGCAGCATAGACCAATGTCCTTTTCATTAGCTTCTGTGAATGTCACATGCTGGCGAGCTTGGCAGAGAGTGTATGAGCAAGGCAGCAAAGGCAATTGCAAACTGGCCGTGAACGTAAATACCATCAGAGAAACGGTGACAGACGTGGCAAAAGGGCAAAATCTGACACACACTGGTTTCCACAAGGGAACAGGCAGGCTTGTGGAGAAACACACTGAGAAACTTCTGTTACCATTTGAAACACAACTCGAACATATGACATTGTTGCTCTTAACTGCAGGCATTTGCAGCTGGGAGACATTTCCCACCACTGACTCCCTACTTCTTTTTTCTACCTGCCAGTCATGTCATGCTCTCTAAAAGCCTGCTTCTCCTCCTGGTCTCTCCTCCACTCCCCCTCCCTACATCTGCTCTGACGGGGTCACCACAGTTAGACAGAAAACAGACCCAGAAGTGGATTTTCAATTGAATTGTCAGAAGCTGGCTGTTTTAATAAATCCCTCTCAATAAAAGGGCAAAGTACCTTTTGTGAAGTGGCTTCACCCATGATGCTCATCTTGGGTGCTCGCCGGTGAACCTTTTCTTCTAAAACCAACTTCCTGAAAATAAAAAGTCAGATCTTCAGTGCAATCATGAAAATGCAAAGAATTATTTCAGCTGCGTCCAGATATTTATATTATTTATATATATAACAGTGGTCAAGTCATTTCCAGATATTTTCTGTGACTATTGCATTTATTTAATTTTGTTGTTAAAAATATTAGATTTCCATTTAGCTAATGCAATAAAACCTTAGAATACCAATCCAATACCAATACCAAATGAGAGTCCATCTATGCAATTATGAAACAACAATTATGAAAACTGTATCGTGCTTAAATTTCAGTTCAACATATTTCAAATCAGTGTATTTGTAGCAGGTACGTCACAATAAGTCATTCCCGGGCACACTACAGAGAAAGTAAACTAGTTTAACACAAGTCCAGTTAAGTACTGCCCATTTCAGTCAAACTGTAATCCAGTTCATTCCAGTTCAATATATTTCATTCACAGTGCAGTCAAATTCATTCAAGTTCAGTCCACTTAATTATTCATAAAAAGCAGCTTTGCTATGGAAGCCAACAGACTGCATCCATCTCTCCTTTAATTCAGTTCCCCGTCTGATTAATTATCATCCATCCATCCGCTTTGGTTTGGGCCACAGCCAACCGCTGTCCTAAGTGGATGAGAAGTGGGGGATGCGTTGGTCAAGTCTTTGTGACCATTTAAACTTTTTTCAAATGTCATTTGAAAAACAGCCACAGAGCCCAAGGTTGCTCATTAAATGATCATGCTTTGGGCTTCTATCCACCAACTCTTGAAGGAAATATCAGTTTTACGTAGTTTCAAATTCCATCCTGTGTAGTTGAGACCTTACTGAGACGGTTCATAGGTGGCTGAAAAAGGTGGCTGATTTTGGTTCTGAGGGGTTTAAAAGCATCCATTTACTACTGGTGAAGATGGTCTATATCTAGCAACATTATTTTGGAAAACGTATGAGAGTGAACACAGTGAATAACAGTGAACAACAACACTGTTTTTTTTTTTGTTGTTGTGTTTTTTTTTTTTTCATTTTATTTATTTATTTAAAAGAGAGATTAATAACCCTGTTCCCGAGGTTGCAGGAGGCTTTATTGCTGTATGTGCCCAGGGAGATGACCAAAAATATTGTGTTCTGAGAGCCTCATGAGCACAGTGATGATGGTGGCTCGCACTCAGCACACTGCTGCCCCGCCTCCAGCAGGAATCTGGCAAGAGAGAAAACAAGGAAACGGGAGGAAACAGGAGGAAACGGGAGGAAAAGGAGGACCAGGAATGTGCTAGGTTGGAGCTGGTTTGTAGCTGTTTGTGTTGTTGGATTTGCAGGTTTGACTGGTCGTATGATGTCTCCTGTAACATCGGGTTCAGCTATGTGAAATGTATAAAGCTTTGGATTATATGCAGCTGCAGGATAAAGACTTTGTTACAGCGTCACTATACTTTGTCAGGACTAGATATTCCACCTTTATTTTATTTTTTTTTGCTCATTTTGTGAGTCAGCATGTTCTGTTTATAAAGGAAAACAAAATCCAATACACATACACAAACGTTTCAGGTAAAAATATTCGTTTTACTTTTATCAATCTTTTTTTAACGTTTAGTAATCTACTTATTTTAATTATTTTAACTCTAAATTGCTAGGGTTCAGAAGTTAATAGATATTACAACCTGACCTTCGTCAGTTAAAATGTTGCTTCCAGCTGAGAATGAACTGGATTCAAACTTGAATACAACTCAATGAAATTGGGCTGCATTTTATTGTACTGGAATTAAAATTAGTGCAAAAAACGTTATTCATTAATTTAATTTGATATTATTTCAGAATTTCATATTTTAGGAACTGTTGCCTAGCTTTCCTCATCTCCTGTTCTTACTACTGGCCAAAACCAGCCAGTGTAACTGGGATCCCATCCTGGTCGTCTTTTCCGACAACGATGTATCATTTGACAGCGTTTCAACAATGATAAACGAGTCCACCGAGCTGCAGTGGATGTCATGGCAGAGGTGACGAGACGAGTTGGTGACAGAAGGAAAGACGAGACCGTAACCAAGTAAGAGATCAATCAAGAGTAAAGCTCGGACAGTGTTACAAAAGTGATGTAACCGCCACAACTTTAGGGGTACCAGCTGACCTATAAGTAAGAAAAAAAAATTCCTTTGTGCTGCTTTAATATGCCCACCGTCTCACTGAAGACATGACAGATTGATGAATTTTGAATTGAGATGTGCCTTTCAAAAATGACTAGTAAAGACATGGTTATGCAAATAAAAAAGACAATATAGGGGTTATAAAAAGAGACATAAAAAGTTCTTGGTCAGCTAAGATTCACCCATTTTGGTGAGCTTCAAAGTGGCAAATGAGCCATGAAAACCAAATCATTTACATCTGGAGTAAAAAAATCTTTGTGACAAGTCAGTGAGTCATGAAATGGTTGTGTCACATGGTTCTTTATCAAGAAGTAGGGAAGAGGGCTCAAAAAAAGCAGATCAGAAAAATCAGTACGAGATGAAAACCCCCAGAGCAAAGAGGCCGAAGACCTTCAGGGTGGAGGATGGAGAACCCTCATTTGAGCTGCAGTCGCTTGCAGATGAACAGGAAGAATTTTGAGAAACCCAAAACACTGTCACGTTTCAATGTTTACTCACTTTCTGTAGCACAGTTAAGTCAAACGTAGTCATGCTCATTTAATTACAGAGTTCTGTCTTGGTGGGTGGAGACGCATCCACAGTCCTTCTGTAAGGACGTGTCATAAAATGTGGTCAAAACTAAGTGAACCATCCAGAAGCTATGCTTAAGTGCTCATTTTTGATAAAACCTCGGATAAGGCACTGAGCACCTCTCCTCCACTCCTCTTGTTCTCACTTTCTATATTTATAGCATTATTGCATGTCATTAACTTTGTGTCTTCTCTTTCCTGTACTCCTCTCTTTCCATCATTTCACTCTCTTGTGTTTCACGCCAACCAGCCGAGTATGTCAGCCTCTTACTCAGCCTCTTAGTCTGGGGCTGTCAGATATTTCTTCCTATACACACTTCCTGTTTTTTATTTCCCTTGTTGCTGTGTCAATCCAAAGGTGAATAAAGTTGCACAGAATTGTCTAATATCTAACACTGTCTAATAAAAGTTGCGTAACAAGGCAGACCATGTGAATCCGTTTCACTTGATAACATCACATGTTAAAAACAATGTTTTTTGTCTATTATTACATAAATAATCCATTGGACAGTGTTCAGTAAGTACAAATACTAACTACTAATAATAAAACCCACAGTTTAATTAGAATTAGCCTCATTTTTGACCTCAAGAAATCCTGATGCGAGGCCTATTCATGCAGCTGCAGCACTTCCCGGCCCGTTGAGCCCTCCTAAATAATTTGACACGGTCAGCAGGAGGTGAGATTACTTCAAACTGGCATGTATTTCTCTTATCTTTATGCTGCAGTTCGGAGACACGAAGTGATCATCCATGCTGGCACTGTGCAATCCGGCTACAATTATACAAACACCATTGAAAGTCAAAAAGCCACTTTGAAGCCTGAGAATCTCACAGTTTTGGATGGAAGTGGAGGTGGTGCTTGTGCAGCAGGGAAGCGTTTCTAAATAAGACTCACACCAGGAAAGGAGGTATGCCGGCTTCACACTGTCTATTCTGTCAGCAGCTGTGTGTTTCTGTGTTCATCAGCTTACAGAGCGGTTGGCCAGGCCTCTCAGCAGGCTGCAACCCCCCCAACCCCAATGGTCAAGTATCAACACAGTTAAGGACCGTTAGTTGTGTAGGTGCAGTAATTATACAAGTAGTGTGTGAACAAGCACCCTTACCTTTAAAGCTTTTTACACGGTGAAGAAATCCAAGGTAACAGGGATGTGTCACCTGATCACAGACCAGAGTAAAAACATTCTGGCTTGTGCATAAAAAAAAAAAAAGACATCTCCACTGCAGAATCTTTGCATAACCTCTACGCGTTAATACAAATACCAAGATCATTAGGATTGTCTGATTCTGAGACGGGTAGCGTGGGTGAATATTTAGCTGCTTCTCAGAACAAAGGTTTCTGTACATAAAACAGATAAATGCACATGAATAATTCATATTATGGGTGCGCAGGTTACGTCACAGCCACTGTCTCTGATAATCAGATGACGCTGATAAGATAATTTGTATGGTTCCTACAGCACAGAGGCAAAGAAGATAATCTTACTTTCAGATGAGCAGGGACAATATGTGATATAATGAGCATGATGTGAAAAGCCTTCGGTACACTTCTGCTCTTTTCCCAGCATCAAGACATCTAGGACGGCTAAGATAATTATCAGACTGCTTTGGCATGTTCTACATTAAGCTCTGCACAGTGATTACAGGAACTGAATTACAAGGCTGATTTCTGAATCATTATGATATCAAGTATCACAGAGCGATGCTAATGAGAAATCCCAAGTTTGAATGACAGAAGTGAGATAAAAGGACCACTTCTGACATGCGGGCTAGCCTTCAAACCAATGCGCCATCCATATTCTGAACAGAATCAGAGTGCTAAGTGTTTCCCACTCCAAATTTTTCTTATATTTTTTCCTTTGACAAATAAATGTGGGGCATCAACACGTCTCCAGCTGTCACACGGAGGCTCTTCCATTCGATGCGTCATCATGTAAAACAGCTAGAAGACAAGAATGTCACATTTCCACAACATAATTTGTGATTCAAAGAACAGTGAAGCAAGATGTTTTGTCTTGAGAACATATCTTCACATTTCTGCCAGAGTCTTATCAACATGTTGCATAAGAGAAAAGAGGAAATTATACAAACGCAATGAAATAAAAAATCATGTTTGGTCACATGACATTACATGCAGCGTGAAAATGGAAGAAAAAAGTCTGTCAGAATTCAACTCAGCACTGTGCAATCGGAGTTGTAGAGCTGTACCACAAGAAAAAAAAAGGCAATTTAATAAATGGAAATGTTTTGGTAAATGATTTGTTAGACTAAGGCGCAGAACTAACGTTGTTGGGTTAAGGAAAAATGAATGTTGCTGTTTCTTCTATGGTTTGAGGAATTTTGTTTTCATGTTACAGTAAGAAACTGGCGCCTGGTTTCAAGGTGGATATGAGCAGTGGTTTCCAGTCCAATGCTCTCCCATCTGTCCAGGGTGTTTCCCACCTCCCGCCTGATGACAGGTGGGACAGGCTCCAGTACCCCAATGACCCTGAGCACAATGAGGTGGGTATTAGACAACGCATGGATGGATGTTTTGTCAACCTTGATCCTGTACAGACCCTTTGTTTCCATAGAAATATATGATAGTTAGCTGCTGTTAAATACACAAATTGTGTTTAAGAACCGGGCCTGAGATGGACTTGCAAACTGTCCAGGATGGACCCCCTCTTTTGCAAGCTGACGTCAAAGACAGGCTCCAGCAGACCCCCGTGACACTGAACAGGATTGAAGGGGGAATAGATAATGGATGGGTGGACGTTTGGCAGAAATACTTTTTTATTGGATTTTACTGGAAAGTTAAATACCGTCATGTCTCAAAGTTGGCATATCGGTTTTGGCAAATCTTGCCAAAACCTGTCACCTTAAAATGGTATTTCCAGTTTGGGTTTCACTTTTTTCCAATTCCAAAATGCAACCATGACACAAACAATTTGTTATTTGTGGTGTGCAATACTGCAGGATTAAGTGTCAATCACAAGTACATACAAGTATTGCCAATGCTGATATCAAATCAATATTAATACCGAGAGTTTTGAATAATTAAACTGAATGAATGACTTAACCCCTTAATCTGAATGACTCTTCATGACCTGTGTTTTTGTGACTTTTTTTCCTTGGACCCAGGGTATAATTTGGGCAAAGTTTATAAGTAACTTATATCTCATCATATTAAATGTTTTTATTCAGAAACAATAAAAAATACAAAAAAAACATTTTTCCCCATCCATTGGTATGCCTAGATTTTTTTCTTAAATAAGGAAGTGCACAAAACATCACTAAAAAAACAACATAAATAAATAAGGTTAAATAATAAAATAATTAAGTCTGTGGCACTTCTGCATGTATCTTAAATATAATAATCATGCAGCATTCCTCTCCACGAGAGCTGAAAACACGTGCAGATTTCGCCTCTTTGATGAGGTTGCAGCAGTGCATACAAGACAGAAACTTCCAATCTCATGACACTCGTATTGATCAAGATAAACAAGAGTGTTGAAATCTATATTAACAATATTTAGATCAGTTCGCCTATCACTATTTTTATGATTCCGGTTGGCCAGTGCCATGGTGACTCATCTAGCATCTTTTTAGTTTTATATAAATTATAATACTTTTACCACTAGTGGGCACTGCTGTTTTGATGTGCATGTATGTATTATGCATGACTGTCTGCTTAAACCTTAATAAAATTCAGCAATAATGTTAAAAATCTGTCTGCAGAACTGAAGTGTTGTCTCACTGCCATGATGGTACGTACCGTTGATTTGTAACGTTCCCTTGCCATTGAGCTGTAATGAGGAATACTATGTTAAAGAGGGGTAATATAAACATCATTACCCAAGAAACCCTGCTGCCCTCGCTGAAACAGCACTGGCGTCTAAACCTACCCGAACAGCAACTGAACCAAGGGGAAACTGAGATGAAGAAAAGACTACAATCAAACCCAGGTCTCATTCCCTCACCAGCCCTCCTGCAAATAGATGGATTTGAGAACGACTTAAAACAATCACTGGGATCGGAACCAAGAGGTAATGCAATTAAACAAATTCAAAAATGTGCTGCAGATACACATGATATCAATAACTGACAATTAAGGCAAAACAAATAACAGGGATCCAAATAACGGGAATATATCCAGCAAATGCAGAAAAGAAAGCTTTGGTTGTATGTAAAGGGATTTTCTTCACTTTGATCTTTTCTTTTCCCTTAAATGTTGCTCAATCTTTTTTTATGTCAGTGATGGTGTTTCTTTCATTCATCAATTTATTAAAGCCCTTACGGGCCGCTGCAGGATTTCATGTTAAATCACGGTCAAATTACACCACAGAAACAATTAAAGTAAACATTTCTTTCTGAACTTGCAGCTTCAAGAATAAGGATGTCGGTGCGGTAACATTGATCAAAGGAGACGCGTCTGCTTTCAAGGACAGAATCTCTTTGGTGTATTTGTTTGCCTCTATTGCTGCTCCTGCCAGGAATCTCAAGAGAGCCGGCTGTGTTTTTTGGATTGATGCGGACCGTGGATGGAGCCTGGAGTGCGCTGCGGGCAAGTGTCACTTCCCATTGGATGTTCCTGGTAACTACTATACATGTTTCAAAACAAATGGTCACATGCTGACTCTGAGATGTTTTCATATCTCTGACCCGCTTTTAACTTTGTGACTTTGTCAAACTAAAGACAGTTTATGGCTCATGAGAAGGGTGATTGAGAAGGTTGTTCAGCTAGAAAAAAAAAATTATTTGAGTACTGGGATGTAAAATAACTCTAATCTAAGGAGGATTACATCATACCGAATGTGCATTTATAATGTACGATTTATTATTATTTTTATTATTAATAAACTAAGATGTTTGAAACTTGGTCCTTTTGTGAATAAGACCTGGAGGCTTGCATAATATACGAGAAAAACAAAAAGAATGCGAAAGAGATTCATCAGTAACAGAAAAATGGCATGCTGTGGCATTGCACATTGTCAGAAATAACAAAGTTCTGAAGGGGAAAAAAAAAAGTTCCTTGTTTTCTTCTTTCCCACTGCAACTCTCAAGACACATTTTCCCTCTCTCTGTGTCTGTGTAATTGCACTTCACTCTCAGATGCATCTCAACATATTTGATACATTGACAAATTCCCTCGTTCAGTGTTCTCATCATGGCTATTCCCTGGAAATGTACAAGAAAGAGGAGGAGGCAGGCGCAGAAGACAAGCAGAGAGCAGGCCCGGCTTCCCAGATGGGTTGTACCACATCGATTGACTGGTGAAATATATCTCATATCATATAAAGCCAGCTCAGGGGCATGATATATCTTTAGGGAGAAAACCCCGGGTCTCCCAAAGGCATCTGGAAAACAACTGACAAGATGTGCTTGCCTTTTCTGCAAGCTGAAAAAAACTAAAACAATCATGGTGGTGCTGCTGCATGTGTTGTGCTTTTGAGGTTACAGTCACATGTGCAGGGTTTATTTCTTTGATTTATAGGCTATTAGGAGTAGCTATAAGGATTCCAGCATCAGGAGAAATCCTCTGTGGACCATTAGACAGATGACACACTGATCTGGGTACAAGATCGACTATCATTGCCAATTTACATACACAATCAATACAGTAAATCTTGTGTTTACAAGTTTTACTGTGAATCATTAAATAAACTAATGCTATTAAGCAGTTTTGTACTATTCTTTTCCATGATCACTTACCTTCAATGCATCAATAAAATGTTCAGATCATAGTGTTAATTCTACTGAATTAACACTATGATCTGGAACTTTGAGGAAGCAATGTCAGCACTGCATCAATACGAGAGAGAGGAGAATGAAGCCTCGCACTACTGTAGACACTGAATATTATAAGTGTTTAAAGTCCAAGTGAATACGTCCTTTAGAGAAAGTGTGTGCTTAAAGCAGCTGTTGGTCTTAGAAGTACAAAACAAGTCTTTCAAGCTTTACAGATAAAACTGTTTATGGTTTGGGTTGAGTTTGAATTTGTTTATAACGACCATCTTCAAGGAAATCTTCACATGTAGTTGTGCTCTTTACATATGTCGCCGAAGGTTCTCCATTTGACAGCTAATAAAGAAATGCAGGGGTGTAGAATGTCATTTTAAAGAACGAAAGAATGAATCAATGAATTAATTAATAAAATGAAGAGCCTGTAGGATTCATCGACATCTGGAGGTGAATCTGCAGCTTGAACCAAAACGCTAAAGTCCTCCAATGATGTTTCTCTTTATGATGTATGAGGATAACATAAATATGTGCTCATGCTGGGTGTTTGTGAAGGAAAAGATCCTGGTAGTATCTTAGTAGTATTTTAAAATACATGAAACTGTTGATCTGGCCACTTTTAACATAGTTCTTATACTTTAATCACATACATAATACCGAGAGTCTGTGCTTTAAACTAATATACTGGAAATCTGTTTACCACAACAGTATTTCATTTAATTTAACACATTTTATTTTATAAAAATAACTCAATCCTAATTTGATCTTTATTTGATCTTTTGACCTTTATTAGACTGATTTAAAGGAAGACTCTGGTTTAAATGTCAACATACTGCCTTTGGGTCCTGTAACTTTGTATTTTACTACAACCGCTGTGGAGTCGATTAAGTGAATAAGGAAAAAAGAATAAGGAAGAAAATATGGAAAAAATCCCCTTTGCTTTTCCCCTTTTTTTTTTTAAATAAACTTTTTAAAGACATTTACTGCCTGGAATTTACAACTGTCCTGGAGACTTCCATCCAGGAAACCTCTCATCTGATCAATACTTGTTTTACAAAATCGTTGATTTACATGTGCGAGACTTTTGATGCTGCTCTTGGAAAATGTCCTTGTGAGTTTATGGAAGAATAATCCTGGGTGTCACTGTAAACATACAAATATCTTTATTGTCCTTAACCGGGGCAGCACGATGGCTTAGTGGTCGTTGCTTCTGTGTGAAGTTTTAATGTTCTCCCCGTGCTTGTGTGGGTTCCCTCCAGGTACTCCGACTTCCTCCCACAGTCCAAAATCATCCATACTAAGTTGATTGATTATTCTAAATTGCCTGTAGGTGTGAGCGTGCATGGTTGTTTGTCTTTGTATGTGGCTCTGTGATGGACTGGCAAGTCAAGACTAAGGTTTTGGTGCCAAG
The DNA here is from genome assembly GCA_014839995.1 of Xenentodon cancila. NCBI lineage: Eukaryota > Metazoa > Chordata > Actinopteri > Beloniformes > Belonidae > Xenentodon > Xenentodon cancila. The sequence goes on from CM026197.1 coordinate 31,344,466, forward strand.
GTCTCACAAAGACCAAAGGAATGACCTGACCTCCATTCTGTGTTACAATACAATGGTTTCCTGTCAATAAAAGTTGCTTAAAGGAGACCAATTTGGCCCTTTTTTGTAAATATTGACACAATTTCCAAAGGTCATGAAGAAATATCTGTGACATAGTTAAGCTGAAATGTTACAAATGTTGGTAAAGATACGGTTCAAGAGCTCTGTGTGAAACGTTTTCATCATATTAGCCAACTTTTACAGGGTCGAGTCAAACTCCACCCCTCTGAAATTATACAGGAACTGGGAATACATGACGTTTAACTTAGGTGGAGGAAAAAATGGGGAAACTGGTGATTTAACTGTAGTCTATAAGCCTGAGCGAGGCAGTGAACATTCAAATGATACAGTGGCAAGGTAGTGTTTTGTTTATTTGTTTTCTTTGAGATCCCATCTGAAATGTCTGTTAGTTTAAAAAAGCTTTAAATGTTTGGAGCCCACAAAACATTTAGCACATGAACTTCCCAAGCATCTTAAATCAAATGGAACAGCTTTGATTTCCCTCCACAGAATTAAAACTCAACATGGAGGTCTGCTTTCAGTTTTTATGATCAATATCCTTGTCACCCCCATTGCCTTCAGTATGATGATAAAGCATATACCCCGGCCCCCCCAGCCAGGTGATTAGGTACACGTTTTCAACTGCTCGTTGTTGCAAACACCTAATCAGTCAACAACATTGCAGCAGCTCAGTGCATTTAACTATACACTCACCAGCCACTTTATCTAATAAATTGGTGAAGATGGCTTACTAAAGATTAAACTGAACATTTGAATATGTGAAAAAAAACGTGATTTAAGCGTAGTTGAAAGTAAAATGTTTTTTGGAACCAGATAGGAAGGTTTGATGTTTTTAGAAATTGCTGATCTTCTGGAATGTTTGTTCACAAGAATATGTAGAATATAACCCTTGAAATGATGCTCTATTCCATCTTAACATCGATGTCTCTAGAAAATCTCTACATTAAAAAGGGGCTCAGGGACTAACGATGGCCAGCCCCTATAAAAGGGCAAAATACAAATGCTGATTTTTTTTCTCTATAAAATATCACATACAGGCTTTATTTCACCTAAACAAAACAACCAGAGTGAAACCCCAATAATAACATGTGACGAGGTATAATGGCCAATAGAAATCTGGTGATAAATACAAACACAAGTCACAAAGATGATAACTGATCCGCGTAGACTGACAGGATGTTGTTGTGCGTCATTTTGGAGGGGTTGCCACAGCAGCGTACCACAGTCCACATATGGATTTGATATAGGATCTACATCGATGCCCTTCCTCATGCAAACCTGCGAGCGCTGGAAGAACATGGAAACATGCCTCAGAAAGACCAGTAAATAGTAAGAACACGCTTGGATTTTTCTCACTGTGTGAAAAGAAGCCAAATCAAAGGGGAAATCTAAGAGGTTTACAAACATATCAGGTAACTTGATCCAAATAAAATGGACTAATACTCTCTTCAGGCAACATAATAAACCAGCTATTTATTGCATAGCATCAATAGTTATTGGGATCTGCTAATAATTGTTGAGATGTTACAAACTTCTGGAGAAAGCTGAAAGCCCTCTCATGGGCAATAGTTTGACCTAACTCCCTGATATTAATGCCAATCAGTGTTCACGAGATAATATATATATATATATATATATATATATATATATAAGTTATTATGTATTATATTTATTTTATATTAATACATTTATTTATTTATTTATTTTAAAATATATACATATATATATATATATTGTGTTAAACTATGAGAAAATTTTTGCTGAGATAGAACAATATCTCAAGAACAAATAAAGCATGTCATTCTTCAAAGAGCCAGCTTATGACAGATTGATGAATGGTCAATTTATGCCACTTCATCCACACATGACTGTTGTCATAGCGAACCATCAGACATTAACACATATCTATTTCATTCTGGTAGTTGTCTAGTCTATGGCATCAAAGTTAAATGGATATTGAAATGGGATGCTGATGTAGGCCAATATTAATCATCATTTTACTGTCAGCCTCGGCAGTGAACTATGGGCAGAGTTGTCCTGTTTGACCCAAGATGAAGTATGCAGAGGAAAAAAGTCCAATTTCCTTATACCAAATGGAAATATCCTTTACAGCAGTTTGGAGTGATTTATAATCAATCATGGCACATACTTCATCAGATCAAAACTCGGGTGGGGTGGGGGGTAGGGGGTGCAGATGCAGAGAAATGTTGCCGGAGTCCGAGAAAGGTTTGGCCACCTTAATAACCTGAGTGTGCTTTACTGTGAATAATGGCCTGTGACACAGAAGCACTCAAGAGTTCTTTTGTTGCCGGCTTCGCTCAAGAGATAACTCGTTGAAAATTTGAGACAGCCCAGGATGACAACTCTTAAGAATAGTAGAGCAGCTTCTGCTCTGGCTTGTTGACACAACAGCAAAGATCATTAGTATTTTTAAAGAGCCTTGTCTTTATTGTAAAACTTCAAATGTCTTTTCTTTCTTATAGTAATTGGACATTGTGGTCACGTTATCTGAATCCTTCCGACCATTTCTTTCCACCATTCCTTTTCACAATTGATGACATGAAAAAAAAAATCACCTCAATGATGCAACTTGAAGCAAATCTTATTTTTGTCTATCTCTTAAAGAAATCTTAACTTTTGACATGATTTTTCATTAATTATTTAGAAGTTAGCCAAAGGATCTTGTTTTTGTTTTATATATTTTTGTGTGAACTTCACACTAGTATTTTACCAGACACCCTAAACCACCCTAAGGTTGTATCATGAAGGACATTTTCTCATGTTGAGAACCCAGCCAGAAAAGAGAAAAACTGTGTGCAAGACTTTCTTACTGAGCAAGGGCGATATTATAATTCTGGGTATGCTGTTGTTAGCGTGGGAAAATGGTGTTACCAGCAGTACATTTGTGTATTGGAAAATCAATATCTGTGCATTGTGCTTCAAGGCTCTCTCACACTTCTGCAGTTATCCAACTTATGCAAACAATTGTGACAGAATATTGTTCTTCATAGTATTTCCTATGACTAAATAAATCCGTCCTTTTCCCACTTAAGTGCTGATTGACTGAACACACTCACACAGACCTGTATAAATCCAGATGGTACTGAGGTCTTTCCCAACAGAAAGAAGAAGTGTTTTTGATAGCTTTTGGTTTTCCATGACTTTTTGATTTCCAGTAGGCTCACCACCCGCAGGAAGGGTCCCGTGGGGCCGTGCAATACGGTTTGGGTAACAGTCGTGGCAGGGAGCCTTGGCAACCCAATCACTGAACCGAAACTGGCAATAGGGACATGGAATGTCAGCTTGATGGGGGAGAAGGAGCCAGAGCTTGTGTGACTCTGGAACCCAGCTCCTTAAGGGGCTGGACCCTCCATTACTATGGAGTTGCCTAGGGTGAGCGACGCCGAGCTGGTGAGAGCTTGCTAATGGATCCCCAGCTCAGCCGCCATGTGTTGGAGTTTACTCCGGTGAGCGAGAGGCTCGCTTCCTTGCGCCTCCGGATTGGGGAAAGGTCTCTTACTGATGTTTGTCCCTACGGGAGAACTTCTCCCAGATTACGAAGGAGACTGGGGACATTGAGTCCAAGTGGCCCATGTTCTCTGCCTCCATTGTCCATGGAATCTCAAAACTGTGGATGCAAGGGCTCTGGTTCCTGTCGTGGCAGTAATCCCCGAACCCGGTGGTGGTGGAGACTAGGAGTAAGGGATGGTGTCAGGTTGAAGAAGGAATCCTATCAGGCCATGTTGGCCTGTGGGACTTCTGATGCAGTTGACAGGTACTAACATGCCAAGCAAGCCAAGCATGCTGCAGCTCGGGTGGTCCTGGAGGCAAAAAACAAGATTCTGGAAGGAATTTAATGAGGCCATGGAGGAGGACCGCCTTAAAGAGAATCTGGCAAAACGTCCGGTGCCACGGAAAGGGAAAGCAGTACTCGGCCAACACTGTTTGCAGTGTAGGTGGGGAGCTGCTGACCTTGACTAGGAACATTGTCAGACGGTGGGAAGAATACCCCGGAAGGATCTCCTAAATTCCACCAACATGCCTTCCACTGAGGAAGCAGAGGCTGGGGACTCTTTCATTTTCGATTTACTGGTCAATCTATGTTCCCACCCTCAGCTATGGTCATAAACTTTGGGTAATGACCGAAAAGGCAAGATTGACTATAAAAGCTGCCGAAATGAGTATCCTCCACAGGGTGTCTGGGCTCTCCCTTAGAGACAGGGTGAGAAGCTCAGTCACTTAGGAGGAGCTCGGGTTAGAGCCACTGCTCCTTCACATCGAGAGGAGCAAGCTGAAGTGGCTTGGAGGTCTGTATCGGATGCCCCCTAGACAGCTCCCTAGAGAGATGTTCCAGGCATGTCCCACTCGGAGGAGACCCAGACACAAGACACGCTGGAGAGACTATGTCTCTTTGCTGGCCTCGGAGCACCTCAGAATCCCCCCGGAAGAACTGGAGGAAGTGTCTGCAGTGAGGGACGTCTGGGCATCTCTGCTCAGACTTCTGCCCCAACAACCCGGTCCCGGATAAGCAGATGAAAATGGATGGATGGATGGATGGATGGATGGATGGATGGATGGATGGATGGATGGATGGATGGATGGATGGATGGATGGATGGATGGATGGGTTTTCCTTGAACAATTAAGAGGGTATATAGTTACTTAGAGACCTATTTTCAGTTTTGGTTGCATTTTCTTTAGTTTTACAGGGATTTAGTTTTAAACTTTTCTCTCTTTTGTCTATTTTGGCTTGCTCCCATTTCCTATCTAAGTTTGGTTTCTGTAAGTACTTTTGTATTCAACGTTTTTGCTGCTGCCTGGTAATTTTTTATGTTATGGGTCCTTTGAGCCAACAGTTGATTTAGGGACCATGACAGCAAGACAGCTGTATTTGAATGCACTGCACACCTCAATGATACTGCACCTGCAGATCTTTTAATGAATAAATAAATCACACACTGTGTATTTTTCTGAAACTGTGAAAAGAAATAAGTTTAGGTAAATATTAATTTTGTCACTGCATCACTAAAAATCCAAGATTATTTATCTGTGTGGCTTTCATAAATATGATAAATAAATTATCTTTTGTGTGACAAAACAACTTTTTTGGAGATTTTCTTTGATGGTTTGTTTGATTTGCTTGAAAGAATTAAAAAAGAAAAAAATTTAAACTGATTCGTAGTCATGATTTTTCTTTTGCGACAATTCACCACTCTAAGCTTTGACCAACATTCTCAATGTGCTGAAATTCCTTGCATATGGTTCCGTGTACACCGATGTACAAAATAAAATAGCAGTCTGAATACTGCAATACGTGTTCTACTGTTGCATGATAAAGACTATGCACCAACAAATGTTCATGAATCATTTCTTGATTAGTAGGGAGTGAACATGGTAATGGGATTTAAATATTCACCAGCTGACCTTTTGCTTTGAAGTCATACCGGTGCTGGTGCTCTCACAAAGTAAAGATGCACTAATTAATGGTTATGCAAACACCCTTGTGTCAAAGCAAAAGTTATTTTAGCACTTCTGCAAAAGTAGATTACTCCTTCAATCTACAGATGGTTCTTGTACTTTGACTGATATTTTTACTCTCAAATTTGCAGGTTCACTAAGTGGAAAAGCTTATTGTACATACAAATGTACGTCTGCAAGTCCTCATCATTAATATTATATAAATTAAGTATATGTCAGACAGTTGCCCTCTTTGTCTTATCTGACCAAACCAGGCGTTTGTGCTGATTTTTCTGTTAACGGCCAACAGACAACAAGTAGTGGATTTACAGGAGCAAGGCTGTTAGGAAGCAGTGAGGGTGCATAAACATATATCGTAACAACAACGACGAAGGTTTGATTCCCAAACCTTTTTTTGTATGATAATGTCCAGACCCAACAATACACAATACTAGTACTAATACACTCTTCATGCTGATTGCAAACATAACCACAAAAAGTCAGTCAAGTACAACTATAGTTTGACCGTTTTACAGGCCAAAGGCACTCCAACATTATAATTGCCATTCGGTGTTTATTTATGGTTAAGTCCAGAAATATCTGGGCACTGAACATTTTTCGTTATTTTTTTGTTTATTAAAACATGTTAAAGTTATAATATGAGCTGAAAGAGCTTGTTTTTGATTCCCTACTGTGTTTAACCCTCTTCAGTCCTAAAGTATGCCACTCAGAGAGCTGTTTAGATTTGCAGGTTTCTAAATGGAAAAGTCCTATATGATACAACCCTGTCACTTTGTCTTAGATGGTTGAGGTCTAAAAATATTTCATTCAGACTGTTCTGTTTCATTAGAGACCCAGATCAAGGTAGAATTATTCAGCCTCCCCATCTTTGTTTCACCTAAATCTACCTTTAGTAATATGTGGTTATAACACTGTTTTTTTAAGTCACACCTTCCCAAAGAGAATGGTAGAGTGGAGTGCCTGACTCCACCCCCTAATTGGCTGCTTTTAATAGAGCTGTAAACACCTGATTGAAAAAGAGCTGCTGTACAGTATCTCTGTACATTTTCACCAAAGGAGCTGACAGATATTTAATTAACAGCTCAGAGTTATCTTTAAAAAGAAATCTATAGTATAATATGTGTTCTTTAAAAAAAATAGCTCAGAGATACTAATAAACAAAAATAAGCATAATCTTTGATAGCACCAAGGGCTATCTCCGATAGTAGATCGTGTGTGACTGATTTGTGTGACTCTTCGGGTGAGGGTCATTGAACTAATTGGCTCCACTGGTGTAAAGCAGTAAGTATGAAGCACATCTGGTGAAGATTGGAGAAGACTTGTCACCAGTGGTGTAGATTAAATTAGAGTAAGCAAGTGGAAATGTTTAAAAAAATGGACTGGATTCAGCAAAGTGTTTTACAGTGTATTTTCTTTCACTCACCTGTGTGTGTGTGTGTGTGTGTGTGTGTGTGTGTGTGTGTGTGTGTGTGTGTGTGTGTGTGTGTGTGTGTGTGTGTGTGTGTGTGTAAAATTGGTATTTCAAATAACTGGACACCTGTCTCACATTATAAATAATATAACTTTTGTAGCACTAATAGCAGATTAGGGACACAACTTAAAATGGACTTTAAAGTGTTGTTTACTATAATGTCAATGTTCTTGATTTACACTTCAAAGCAATAATTTACTTTTCAGCCCCATTGCTTGATTTAAATACTTAAATGAAATTTCCTATATCAAGTCATCATTGTAATTTGTTTTTCTTTATTTGGACTGCTGCTGAAAATCATAACTTGCTGCACTTCTAATGGACTGAAGCCATTTTTATTGCTTTTTCAAACGCTTTACATGATTCATTTAAAAGTGCATTATAATCACAGTGACTCAACTACTGAGCAGTTTAAACATGTAAATGAAGTTCAGTCTGAAGTCATTCTTTGAAATGCATTATGTTTTTTTGCAAAGTCCTACAATCTGTTTTCTTGGTGAATTGTTATTCCTTTTATTTAAACCTACCAAAAGTCAGGGGTGATATATTAGGTGAGACGTGAATGAAATAAAATAACATTTTGTGTAAATGAAAGCATTCAGTCTAAAGTCTTTGTAAATGAGAAAGGCCTTCTGCTTTGCAAGTTTTGCTGAAACAGTTTTTTGTTCTTATTCTAGGAACAGATGGGGACAAAAGCATCGTTTTCACCTCTGAAAATAAATAAATAAAATAACAACAAAAAGAAGACACCACAATCGTCTCAGCACAGTGACAGAATCAAAGACTGAACTTACAGTGAACTTAGAACCTTCAGTCATGAAAGTCCCAACATTTTCACAAGTTTGTGCTCAGCCAAAGCTCTTTGGTACTTTTGATAAAGTACATTGCTTGAATTTTCTTTATTAACAATTACATAGATTTTTGCAAATATAGAACAACACTTTGTCATTTCTGACAAGCAAGTCATAAAGAGAGCATTGGTGTTTTCTGTCTTTAGACCTCTGTTAATAACGACCAGATTTTGGAAGTGAAGTGAGCCAGAAAAGGTATATTTTAACAATGAAGTTTTTAAAAATCAACCTGTATTTCCTCTCTCCTCTCCAAATATGTCATTTGAGACTCAAATAAAAGTAAGATTACAATAGCCAACCCCTGAACTTTATGCTGCAAATGGGTATATTTCATAAATGAGTGTGTGTCATGTTTGTGGCTACAGCCACTATCAAGGCAATGGCTAGGACATGAAGTTAATGACCAATTTGAGAAAGAGAGAGCGCCAGGATTTGTTATACTCAGAGAAGTCTTAAAGATAAAAGCAAAGTGATAAGCTATAAATAAAACTGGATTGTCTGGGGTGCAGCTTTCTGTAGTATCTGAAACATCGTCTGAAACAGAAGGCTCAGGTAACCTGCCTGCCAACAAGCCAACAGTAAGACTGCTTGTGATTGGATGATGATGATGATGTCCCTCAGAACTCCACTGGGACCCCCATCGCTCAGCCTTCTGCTCGCGGACCTACCTGTTCATAGTTGCCTGAGGGTCAGACAAGCGTGAGCAGAGTGACTGTGGCTCCCAGCAGGGCTCTGCTAGTTCTCGTTTCAGCTCGGGAAACGCTCATTTCAAATGTTGGTGACTAAAGGTCTGGTTAGTCAACTTGGAAACATCCTGAAGTGATCCGAGGCGAAAGTCGTTCAAAGGGAGGACGTAGCTACTATGAGATGGAGAAGCGGATCAGCTACAGGCAACCCGACACCTTCAAAACCAGTCCCAACATGCTATGCCAACCATCAAGGAAACTACTGCAATTCCAATTATGCATAAATTGTACCATTTTTAATTGCAACTGATGTATTACATAAGACTTCACCCCAGTATAGTTGTTATTAATGTGAAATCTAGCCATGGACTGTTGGGACATTTTAACATTGGGGTTAAGAGAGGTTGACTTGACTTAACTGTTGGAGCCACCCCATGTGGTCAGCGAAGGAACTGCAACTTTTCTATTTTCTGCAATGGATTCAAACCGCAACATAAACACTTGTTAAATAGGGAATAAATGTGCCTGTACACTTAATGACTATGATAAATAAATGAGTAGAGAAATGCCTTTTCATCACCACAATTCAATCTATTCATTCCAATGACATTTAGAAAGTCTTGAGGAGCTAGATGATTGGTTTATTGATCTACGTGTGTAGGAAGGCAAAAGAGCAGATTCCTCAAATGAAAAGCACACTAATGAGTAGGCTACATGAGGGCAAGTGGAAAATATGAGAAAATCAGGTCATTTTTATACATCCATTCATCCAAACATAGTCATTTGTCCATCCATGTGCAAGTCATGTAAATCTTTTATAACATTTTTTTAAACCTTTTAATTAGTGTATATATATATATATATATATATATATATATATATATATATATATATATATATATATATTTTTTTTTTTTTTATTTTTTTTTTAATTTATCTAAATGTTTCATGTTATTGCATATTCAGAAATGTAACAATTTTCTTTTTATTCCCACAAATAAGAATCCTGTGTAAATCAGAACATTTGTGTTTTTATTGGTTGAGAATGAGCTATTTATATCCAAAAAAGTCCCACAGGTCACCTTCCACGCACCTCAACTACAGTTCATTATTGTCACTAAAACTGTTGTTCTAGACACAAACTTTCACATTTTCACCTGCCACAGTTTGGGGGTAGGGGATTTGTTTAGTTGCAATTCCTTCTGCTGGATGCCACTAGACTCTGCAAACAGCAGCTTTTCTGTTACCGTGAAATGTTTATTCAAATTTCTTTTAGTAATTTGTTTTTCCATACTTGTGCATTTCATATAAAATTAAAAAAAACATTATTATTTATTATTATCATTATTATCCTCATCATCTTCATCACCATCATCATTAATATAAAATAATATTTTTTTTTTTATTAGCTACTAGTGAAATGATAACATGATTGCAAAAAATAACAGAATTATTTAGTTTAGGTTTTGAGTTGGTAGTCTTGTTAAGGCATCTAAATGTATGCTCTCTAGTAGAGAATGATTGAGGCTTTTTTTTCCACAATGTGCCTGAGAGTGGTGGATTAAGGTTTGGCCTCAGAAGAATATCCTTCAGGGTATCAGATGAGACCACTTTGTTTTTCTTAGTTAGTCTGAGACTTACCATGAGCTGGCAGATATTTAAATATTTAATTTAATAATTGAAAATTAAATCTTAGAAGGTACACAGACACTGTCTTAAATACTATGTAGGCAGTAAATATAAACATGAAGAGAGGATATAGTCCATCCATCATCCATCCATCCATCCATCCAGCCGGCCAGCCATCCATCCAGCCATCCATTTATTATCTATACCTGCTTATTTCTATGCATTAAGAGAGGGACCTGCTGGAGTCTAAGTCCCTCTCTTAATATAAAAGGTAAACTTGATAGGTCACTGGGCCATCACATGGCCACATACAGACAAACCACACATAAACTCACAATTATCCTGACATACATGGTTTTGGACTTTTGGAGGAAGCTGGAATACCTGAAGAAAACCCACACGAGGAGAACATGCAACGTTCACACAGAAAGACTCCTGCTGGGATTGTTTCCAGGAAGCTTCTTGCTTTGACGGAAAAGTGCTAACCACCAACCCTGAGAATATAATCATAAAATTTTAATATTTTCATCAGAAATATAAAAAAGAAAAATGTATCAAATCATGAAACCATTAAGAATAATCAGAACATGTAACATTTCATTATTACCAATTTTATTTTATTTTTTTTCCCAGTATGTTAAAGAGCACTGTATTAAACTAAAATTTCATTTTCACCATGATCTATCTGCTGCCTCACAGTGCTTCTTGAAAGCACCCCAGCCCCATCTCATAACGAAATCTCACTGAAGACAAGAGTAACTGCTTTTATTGAAGTGGATATTAGGGCATGTATGGCTCAGCAGTATTACCATGCTACTGTATATTAATTATTACAGTTTCCATCCATCGAGAATGGCCCAAATGCCTCATCATCTACAGTCTCTTGACCACAATCATGATGAGAAGAACTCTAACATCGAAAGCATTCTCCTGGCTGCAGTTACATTTAGCAGCCTTTTTTTCTTCTTACAGTACAAGTATTCACCTCTTGTTTGTCACTAACACACACAGACACACACATACACACACACACACACGCACACACAAAAAAAACTTTCAAAAGCTGTTGCCTCTCTTCTAAGCTTCTTCGTCTCTGTTTGCCATTATCTACATCTGCCTCCTTCTGTCTTTCCTACACCCCTTTTAAATAAGACAGTCATAAGAACGTACTGTAATTGGAGATAAACAGCATTTATCTTCTCTATTGTCCCTGAATAACCCTCAGGCCTATCCCAGGTTTATTAGCTTTTTTATTGCTCTAGTGTTAGAGTACAGTACTTGACATATTCATCTTCTCAGTAATCTTTTATACTGCATTTATAATGATAGCAGCCCTTGGAAAATGAACTTTTATTCATACCAGCAATTAAGATCTTGTGCAGTTTGTCTTGGCCACAGGGGAATGAAACAACCTGAGGAATCACTCTGCTAATGATGGCCCGTCAACGATGCAGCTGTCTGGAATAAATTGTCAAGATCCCCTCATAAACAGCTATTCCCCCAACATGCAGCACTCAGAGACACTTCCAAACACACACACATACTTTGGCAAACTTTGTCACCAACTTGGAAGCAAGTGTCGTATCAAGATACGGGGAAACAAAAACCTGAAATTATTATTATTATTATTATTAGTTAAAGTTGTTTTGTCAGCCCTTTTGAAATTTCCTATTGTAGTGCTGCTTTTATTGCATGTAATTTATAACACATTATGAATGTTGAAGTTATTTTCAACTAGTAAAGATACCAAGATAATGGTAATGCTGATGATAAGGTATTACTGTAGCACTGCAGACAAATTTGTTTAAAGGTACATATGCAGTCAGGTGCAGATTTCTTTTCTTTTACCCACACATGTGGTTCACTCTGTGTAATTGGGGAGGTCATAGTGTCTTTCTCCCCGCAGATTTGTTCATCTGTATTGTTTTGGCCCCAGTTGGTTTATTCTCTACAACTATATCTTCTAGTTTTAACCAGAATTGTCTCACAGGCTCTATAAATAATGCAAGTGTAATTTACAATTCGAGACCATTTTATCTGTTTTACAATTCTAATTAGAAAAAAAAAGAAGTTGGAAACACAAAAAGTACTGAGGTGTGTTTTTGTTTTTATTTCTTCAACGACAGTATGAACCCTATATATTTTATTTCTTTTTTTCTTTTACATCTCATCTCATCTCATTTATGTTGTTACTATGGATCCAAATTTGCATTTTGGACCTGCAATATAAACAAACAAAAAAAAAATAATATAAAGGGAAAAGAAACACAAAATAATAATGCTATTTCAAAAAGGTGACTTTAATAGATGATTGTGATGATAATTTGAAAAATAAATATGGGGAGGGCATCTGACCTTTGTCAATAAATTCATAAGAAAATCACTCTAAAGTGTGTAAATATAATGTTTCACAAAAACAGCTTGGAATAGATTTACCTATTTCTCCTTATACGGTGTATAAAACATTAAATGGCTCAAGGACTCTAGAAGAATTCGAGGGTATAAAGGGAAGAAGTACAAGCCAAAGCGGGACACTTGTGATCTCCAATTAATTACTCATCAAGAACTATCTTTCACCAATAACTGATAGAATCACATAGGTAAGGGATCACTGCGTTGAACCTAAATAGTAAAAGCTTTATTGTCCTTCTTTCCAAGCATAGTAAACGGTGACTGAATTAAAATGAGTATATAAAATATAGTTGCCTTTTAATTTGTATGTGGCTACATGAATAGTATTAAAATAAATATGAGTCTAAGACTGTTGTAACTATTCCAAACCTCTCCACATATGAATCCATGGGTATTTATCTTGGCTGGTAAGAAATCAAGGATCAAGTTACTAAATAAATAAAGATGAGGGCAGACTAAGCCGGCCTTATCAGAGGAATACGTCTTATGCAGGTCAAGTGAAATTTCTAGCTTATGTAAGCTGCATTATGTATGAGGCACAATGAAATAAAGAAAAGAAGACAAATTCAAATAAAAAGTGCATCAAAAAAGATGATCATGAAAAATAACGTAGAATATCTGAAGTAAAACAGTTAAAGAGTGCTATAAATCTGCAGGTAATTAGATTTTAATTTGGCCTGCTGTTGACCCAAAGTTCATGCTGGGACTCTGATCATGGTGGTTTAAGGATTTAACAGCTTCTTGAACACAAGCCCATGGAAGAATACTCAAAAGCTTTGAACAACTAAAATATCCATTTAACCTTAGGTTTTTAAAGATCAGGAATCACTGTTTAAAAAAAAAAGGAAAGAAAGAAACTGACTAGAAATTTTGAAAGCATTAACAATAGGGCATGGTTATAAAAGAAGACTGACATTTTAAAAATTAAAATGACTTTTATACACGAGGCACTATTAAACGAAAACTCAGTGTTTTTATTTCATTCTGGTACTCTACAGTTACTGCTATTCTTTTTGGAAAACAACATTATGAAAAGCTAAAAAAGTGGCTAAATGACAAAAACACCAAGACCATTTCATTTTTTTTCTTTTTCTTTTTTTTTTTACAAATAAAATTGAAGGTTTTAAAGGCAAGGCAAGGAAAGGCAAGTTTATTTGTATAGCACATTTCAGCAACAAGGCAATTCAAGGTGCTTTACATAATGAAAATATGAAAAGTAAAGAGAAGAAAAAAAAGAGTTACAGAGCAAAGGCATAATAAAGAAAAGTTATGTTTAAACTAGAGGTACAGTCTAGTACTGAAATTAACATTGTTTCATTTTAAATTCAGAATTGTTTAAATAATTTAGTCAAAGGCAGCTGTAAACAAAAAGGTTTTTAACCTTGATTTAAAGGATCGGTAGGTTTCAGCATTTCTGCAGTTTTCTGGAAGTTTGTTCCAGATCCAGAGCAAACAAAACTGAATGCTGCGTTTCCATGTTTCATTTTGATCCTGGGCAGACAGATCAGACCTGAACCAGAATACCTGAGAAGTCTGGATGGTGGATATGGCACCAAAAAGTCTATAATTCAGTGATTTATAAACTAAAACAGAAGAATTTCAAAGTCTATTCTCTGAGATACAGGGAGTCAGTGTGGGGACCTCAGAACTGGACTGATGTGGTCCACTTTCTTAGATCTAATGAGAACTCTGGCAGCAACGTTCTGGATCAGCTGAAGCTGTCTGACTGACTTTTTAGGCGGACCTGTGAAGACAACGATGCAGTAATCAATTCGACTGAAGATAAACGCATGGATGAGCTTTTCATGATCCTGCTGAGACATTAGTATTTATATCCTGGAGATGTTCTTCAGGTGATAAAATGCTGAATTTGTAATTGTTTTAATTTGTCTCTGAAGGTTCAGGTCTGAGTCCATGACTACACCCAGATTTCGCTCCTGATCAGAGGTTTGTAGCTGTTATAACTGAAGCTGTGTGGTTACTCTTCAACACTTTTGGTCCAGAAACAACTACTACAGTTGTGTTTTTGTTTTTTTTTTTTTAATTATTGCACATCCACTCATGGATTTGTTTTATGCATCTACTCAATGCATGTATGAGATTAGTGTCACCGTGTGACATTGTAATGTAAAGTTGCGTGTCATGTGCATAGTTATGGTAACTTATCTAGATGTTTATTTTTATTTGAGCTCGTGGAAGCATGTAGATGTTAAATAGGAGGGGTCCTAGGAAAGAACCCTGGGGAAGTCCACATGTATTTTTTGTCAATTCCTATATTAAGTTTCCTATTGGCACAAAGTAGTCCTTTAAGTAACACTCAAACCAGTCAATTACTGTACCCGAGGGTCCAACCCAGTTCTCCAGGCCCTCTAGTAATACACCGTGGTCAACAGTGCCTATGCTTTGCTGAGGTCCAATGATACCAGCACTGTGGTTTTCCAGTCTGTATTTATGTGGAGGTCATTTAACACCTTGATAAGGGCAGTGGAAGATGTCAAAGCAGTTGGTCAGAGTTAAGAAGTTATTTAACTGTTGAAACAGCTTTTTCAATAACCTTACTGATGAACAAAAGATTTGCGATGGGTCTGTAATTTTGATTTACCAACTTATCTAGATGTTCTTTTTTAACAGTGGTTTGATGACTGCTGTCTTAAAGTTCTGGGGGAAAACGTCTGACGAAAGGGATGAGTCTACTGTTTGAATAAGATAAATTGGATTTGAATGGACACTGCACTGTTCCTGGACTTGATATTGATGTAATGACAAAGAAGAAGTTGGCAAAATCATTGATGGCCTTAATAGAGTGGAGTTCAAATGCTACTGACACAGGGGGGGTTTGTTAACATGTCCACAATTGCAAACAAGGAACGACTGTCATTGGTGTTTTTGTTAATGATTTCAGCAAAGAAGGATTCCCTTGCATTCCTCAGTTGCAAGTTATATATAGTGAGCCTGGAGTCCAGTGTTTTGCCACTCCCTTTTCCACTTCTTACTAGTGGGGCATTTCTTCACTGAGATTTCTTCTTACGAGAGACAACCTTCACCTTAGTGGGAGCATTGGAATCAATGATATCCGAACTTTTAGAGTGGAAGTTTCATTTACTGAGTTACAGGACCCAGTCGAGGTGGGTAAACTTACTGGTATACTTACTGCCTGGACCCAGTACATATCAGTTTGGGTCTGGAACATTCTGAACAAAAGTGTCTCCTCTGCATATCAAGGATATGCTGGGGGCGGGTGGTTGAGGGGGTCTCCACTTGTTTCTGCATGGCTTTCCTAAAATCCCATTACAGAAAAGTATTTGAAGATGCAGAGTAACTGCCTGGCAAAAGTAACCTGTCTAACGATGTTTGGTTGGATTTGCTTCAGTAAACCTTTGCCTTTCAGTCACGAACAGAACCGTTTAGCGATTACTTTGACCTCTGATCTGGCTGAATCTTGTCTCCGCTGAATGGTCTGAACATGATGTGTCCAACAAGAGTTCAGCAAGTTCTTCTTGCGTGCAGCTTAAATTAGAGCACAGTTTAATGAATTATTTAGTCTTGTAAATGCTGAAAATAACAGCTTAGTGTAAATGATGGGTATAGTTAGTACTACAAATCCGCGGACAGCCTTCTGTGCATGTGCACAGGCCTGTTGTACCTTATTGCAGATGCTACAATGGAGCAGTTGCTGTTTAGCCATGGAGTTAAACAATTCATCATCAGTGTGTTTCTTTGAGGTATTTGTTTCCTCCAGCTCGTCTTTAAAGGTAATTAAAGCAACTCACATGATTAGCAACAGCTATAAGTGTAATCTCCTAATTGCCATCTTTTGCGGTGACTCATAAGAGGGCAAGTCCATTAAAAATATTGGCTAATCCAAACAAAATCTGAATTTTGTTGTTGTTGTTGTCACAGCATTATACTCTGAAAACAACAGTTTCAGATTCAATTTCCACCCTCGACAATATCAAATGTCAACTCTGATGTCATTTACTTTCACCAGATTTGTTTTGATTGTTAACCAAGACCATCCATCTCAGGCTAATCTCCGCACCCTTATTAGTCCTTAATTCAGAAAATTTGAAATGTTTAATATCTCAAGATGGATTATAATGTAGCATTGTCTGATTCAATTTCTCTGATCATATTTAACCTTCAGCGTGCAACTCACTCACAGGTTATAAGACTGAATTACCATTGTCAATTGTTCAAACTATTTTCAGAAGCCTGTCATTATGAAGGCTGGTTTCTCTCGCCGTGTTTGGACTCCTTGGAAATTCTTCATTTTTTGTCTTTCACAATGAGAAGCTTTGAGATGCACTTATATCACACTCTGCCTTTGCTCTGCACACCTCAGACTTCCTGTAGATCTCAGAATCCCGTTGACTTCAGGTATCCTGGGAGGACTGCTGTTGTGGAGTAATGAAGTCAGGCTCTGTGGTAGTTTCTGTTCTGGAGACCCTGGAGATGACTGTGCAAAGACACACAGTTTATGTCAACATCCAACCCTGTTTGTTGTCTCACCTTGCCCTGTGAACATCTCACTAAATGTTCATCAATTTTTAATTGGAGTCACATCACATGTACCCCATCAGAGCAGCCATATAAAGGCCCAGACTGGCTCAATTTGGCTGCAGGTTGATTGCTACCTTTACAAATGGTAAAATAGGTTCTCATTTCAGGACATTCTAGAAGCATCTTGTTGCTCGGTTCTTTGCTTGGTTGTTTTCTTTGACTTTAGACTGTGACTAACCATCTTTCTTTGGTTCCTTCTCTGTCTTCAGCCATTGTGGACTCCCACATGGCTTCCCAGGGGGAAAGTCCGATCTATTTCCGCCAGGGAAGACCAACTTGCTACAGACTCAGACTTTGAAGCTTTCTCAATACATGTTGTTAATTAAATGTCCTTGTTGCTGTTCCTAACCCACAGCATGTCTTGGCCTCCTGGTCGCCTGTGTTTCATTACAGAACGTGGGACAAGCTACCCAGTATAATAGACACAACTCCACGTCCACAATAAAATGATAAAACAGTGAAATGTTGTCAAGCAGAGACTTCTGCAGCTCTGCAGCAACACTAATTTTACTTAAACCTTGATAAGGTTTAGGCAACAAAAGCATGTGGTTGAAAATGGTTAATTAAAATCTAAGTGGCAAGGAGAACAGAACAGCCTGCTCTTACTAAGTCGTGCAAATGTTACAAACATGGTGCACACGTGAAAGTATCCTCCAATTGCATTTGGAGATACTGTATGTTCTGAATCATTATCCTGTTGAAGAAGCCAACCTCTTTCTTTGGCTATTCTACATCGTGATATTTTGTTATTGCCCCAGAAAGTGCTTGTATTCAATTTTTTCCTCTACCAGTGAAATATTTAAAGCATGATCGATCCAGCAGTGTGCTTAACGGTGGGAGTGGTGTTTTATTCATGAATTTCGGCACTGTTATTCTGTAAATTTACCTTTGCTCAAGCAAAAACTAAAACACTGTACCACTGCGTCAGACTCCAAATCTTCTTCATTTTTTTTCCTTCACAGTCAAATGGTGACTTTTATTTGCCTTTCTGCCAGTGCTATGAACACTCCTTTTACAATGTTTTACTTGGTCTTAAAGACCTCAGCTTGACCTCCACTGTTCCCGTTAGCTGACATTCCTCAGCTGCATTGTGTGGAAACAGAAACCTAAAAATGCTGTGCAGCATTCCCATAATGTAGTCTCCTACTGCTTCGTGATGATCAATTATTTAAGTTTTCAGAGTGCTCAGCAGCTGCTTAGAGAAGCCCGTGACTGCTGATTGTTGGGAAAAGGTTTGTGGTATTAGAATAATTTTTAAAGCTGTAAAATTTACATTATATGAGGTGAGAATAGGCCAAAGCTGTAACAGTCTAACTAGTACGAGACCAAAATGTTGGCGTGTAATAATAATAAGAATAATAGTACTACTCATACTATAACACTACTTTTTCTAACAATTTAGTTTTTTTATCCACTCTTTTTTCAACTCAGTTCATCTTACACTAACCATAAACTTTGCCCAAACTCTTACATGCCACTTTGCATGAGAGAGTATGGGCATTTTATGCACATTTAAAACTTAGGTAGGTAGTGGAAATGTGAAATAATTCATTTCATCTTCATGCAGGAGGCTGAATAATGCATTCAGTCAAAACCCAACATCTTAGCCATTGCTCAATATCAGTTCTCTTCTGTATTAGTGGTCTCGTGGACAGGTACTGAGAGTCATCATTAGTCACAGCTGAAGCACTGAGACACTGCAAAGTGTGCATCTAATCAAATATGGTCAGATGTGTGTCCTGGATGTGTTTTTGCTCCGCTCATTTTTAAATCAAAGATATGTACAGAGGAGACTTGTGTAGACTTGTGTATACCAGACTGCAGTTTGCATTACTGAGCAGAATGGCAGAAGAGAAAACTTGAAATAAAGGAGACAGTTATAGCATCATTGTTATGTAATGGAACGCAGTTTTAAGATTTTTCTTTTCATGCAAGAGATTGTTTCTTCAAAATCCAAAGTTGTGGTTAAGGTCTAAAGAGTCTGATATGAAAATGTCATCTGGCTTTTTTTTCTTTGTCTCTCCACAGAACTTTATAACTGTACAAATACAAAAGCATAAGACCATTAAAAACACAAATAATACAACGGAGCATTTATACATGCTTATGCCAGATGGTTTCACGGTCCATTTTAAGTCTTAAAGTTAGGTTGGGATCAATTATATTACATATATTTTGATCAGGTTGGGATTTGGTCAGCAGATATTTCTATATGTCGCAGATTGTTTAAAAAGCATAAAAAAACATCTGTATTTTATCCTGAAATGAAAAAAAAAAAAAAATCACTTAGTAGTATATAGTAACCCAAATTTCCACTGTGTTAACTATAGCGCCTAACTTTAACCTTACTGGTTAATTTTCACAAGGCTACAAATACGTGCAGTGTTTATTGTGAAATAAGATATTTTTGTCACTCGCTTACGTCTGTCACTTAGGATCATACAGAGTTTTCCAGGTTTATTTATTTAGCCCTCATCTTAATGGTTTGGACACTTGAAATAAGAGGGATTGTGAATATAAAGAGGAGATTTCTTGATATGGTGAAAGGATATGCTGTTTGCTGGTGTGACAGAGGAAGATGCAGAAGACACGGTAAGATGAAAACAGATGATCCGCTGTGTTGAAGGGAAATGGAAAGAAAAATGAGGAAATTTTAAAGGGGGTGGGAGTCTCTCTGGAGAGGTTTAACCACAAACGAGGTGATGCCTGCGAGCTGGTTCACGCAGGTAACTCGAACCGCTCATATGGACCCTTGACACTGATCATTCCAATTATACCCTCTAATTTACTGATATATTTAAAGGAGCAAAGCTGTGCCCATCGCTGCCCTGCCAACGGATGTGCAAGCGTGTTCCTGCTGAGGAAAATCCACCAACCTCTACCTGCAGGCTCTGAGTCAACGGATAGGAACAAAGAGGTAAGCTTTTGCTCATCATTTTAATGATGATGATAATTTATGTACTCCCTGTAATAATAAAGAGTAATCTGACAACTACATATATTTTCAAAGTAAAATCACATGTTCGGGTTCTACACCATGGAGCAACGTCTATTTAGTCTATAAGAATTAAATTATTCAGGTACATTTAGAATGGTACTCAAAAAAACGTTGGGAAGCTGTGGCTGAGTCTAAATTTAGGACCAGCTCCCTGTGCAGAACATGAGGATGGAGATGATCCATGTGGATTTAATTACGGTAGAATCCGAGCAGGTAAATGGTACGAAAGGGTGTATTTGCATTTCCGAATTCAGGCCTTCTGAAGGTGCTGCTAGATGACTTCACTTCAGCATCCATGATGGGACGCGCTGCTTTTCATAACCTCAGCGGTAAGTCTTTTGTCATATTAAATATAAAATGACATCATTCTCATATTTCCCATTCCCTGGTTTCCTTTTTTAGAACAGAATGACTCTCCTGCATTTCTCTTGTTGGACACTTCTGTCAGATAGCGCGCAGTCTTAAATTTTTGGCACATGATATGAATGAGTGATCTTCTGAATGGATCTGGTGAAATGTAATGTGTTCAATCCGGGCTAAAGTTCACTTTAGGAGTCAGCTTTATTTTAATAAATGTACGTATGGATTAGGAATTGTTCTCCTTCCTGTGCAAAACACATACAGTTTACGCGGAGTATTAAAATCCATCACGTACTCTGCCAACGTATTGTATAAAACTAAAGCTAGCGGGGCTGGCTGGGTCTACGAGCCTCGCTATAAGTAGAGTCAGAGGTTAAGCCTGTGCAGGGCTTAAGGAAACCTATTTCTCTTATCTTCTTTGGTCATGAGCCATGAGCAATAACATTATCAAGGGGTCAGTTTTACAGGGCTGGGGTAGAGAGGAGAAGAATTACAGGCAGTAAGGACTTTTTAAACACTACAATCATGTCTCTAATCTCACCGCTGTGTTGTGTCTTATCAGGACTTTGAATAGAACAAAGAAAAGTATTGGGCGACACATAAATCATAACTTCAAAAACTGTGGTAGGTCATGATTTTTAAGCGCACTGATACTTGAAGCTGCAGATTTTACTAAATCTCATTGCTCTGTCATTAATGCTTTTTTATCTCAAAAGAGGCGCCGTAAGATAGCCAGACCTCTTGTGAATCAGCAGTGGAGATATATCTGGTCAAATTATTATTCTGGTACTGTGAGGGGTATATTTAAACATCTGAGGGTGCAAATGTTCACACATTCTTTGTATATCTTTACAGTGACTAACAAACATGGGATGCCTGTTTTATTGTACAATCGAAATCTTCGTCTAAACGGAGGTTTCAGCTTGGGGGCTGCTGGCCTGTCAGGCATACCTACAACAACATCCTGTGAGTCAGAGCAAAAGAAAGTGCACACGTGACTACACTGTTGGAGGCTATGATCTTTAAAAGAAATATCTTCCAAAAGGATTTATTTGAATGTCTTTTGTGCAGTGATGTTTGGTTAAACTGTGTTTACACATCACTGTGTGACATCTATAATTTACAATAATTTGTACCGAGTGACTGAATATCAAAGCTCAAGGTCAAGCCAACAAAAAACCCCCAAAAAAAACACTTGTAAGAAGCTCTGAAGCTCATTATTAGACATATCTGTGTTTTTGTTTTTTCTATGAAAGCTTGAAATAAAATAAAAAAATCAGGCAGATATTTGGTCCCAAAGAGAAGAAACCCCCCGGCTTGACCAGTGCTTAAAGTGTCGGTGTACGTATGAAACATTATTCTAATGTACAAAAAACTGGAGGTCAACAGCTTAATGGATGCTGGAGCAGACTGTGGCTTTAAACTATTTCTTTTGCTTGTTAGTGCACTTCTTTGATGATGATGCATTCAGAACTTTGAGTGCTTGCGCATATTTTTGTTGGTTACTTCTAAGATGTACATAGTAAACCGTACAAATAACACAGTTTCTGACATTAAAGATGTACACAGTAAACCGTACAAATAACACAGTTTCTGACATTAAAGATGTACACAGTAAACCGTACAAATAACAGTTTCTGACATTAAAGATGTACACAGTAAACCGTACAAATAACAGTTTCTGACATTAAAGATGTACACAGTAAACCGTACAAATAACAGTTTCTGACATTAAAGATGTACATAGTAAACCGTACAAATAACACAGTTTCTGACATTAAAGATGTACACAGTAAACCGTACAAATAACACAGTTTCTGACATTAAAGATGTACACAGTAAACCGTACAAATAACACAGTTTCTGACATTAAAGATGTACACAGTAAACCGTACAAATAACACAGTTTCTGACATTAAAGATGTACACAGTAAACCGTACAAATAACAGTTTCTGACATTAAAGATGTACACAGTAAACCGTACAAATAACAGTTTCTGACATTAAAGATGTACACAGTAAACCGTACAAATAACAGTTTCTGACATTAAAGATGTACACAGTAAACCGTACAAATAACAGTTTCTGACATTAAAGATGTACACAGTAAACCGTACAAATAACACAGTTTCTGACATTAAAGATGTACACGGTAAACCGTACAAATAACAGTTTCTGACATTAAAGATGTACACAGTAAACCGTACAAATAACAGTTTCTGACATTAAAGATGTACACAGTAAACTGTACAAATGACACAGTTTCTGACATTAAAGATGTACACAGTAAACTGTACAAATAACACAGTTTCTGACATTAAAGATGTACACAGTAAACTGTACAAATAACAGTTTCTGACATTAAAGATGTACACAGTAAACTGTACAAATAACACAGTTTCTGACATTAAAGATGTACACAGTAAACTGTACAAATAACAGTTTCTGACATTAAAGATTTACACAGTAAACCGTACAAATAACAGTTTCTGACATTAAAGATGTACACAGTAAACCGTACAAATAACAGTTTCTGACATTAAAGATGTACACAGTAAACTGTACAAATAACACAGTTTCTGACATTAAAGATGTACACAGTAAACTGTACAAATAACAGTTTCTGACATTAAAGATGTACACAGTAAACCGTACAAATAACACAGTTTCTGACATTAAAGATGTACACAGTAAACTGTACAAATAACAGTTTCTGACATTAAAGATGTACACAGTAAACCGTACAAATAACACAGTTTCTGACATTAAAGATGTACACAGTAAACTGTACAAATAACAGTTTCTGACATTAAAGATGTACACAGTAAACCGTACAAATAACAGTTTCTGACATTAAAGATGTACACAGTAAACCGTACAAATAACACAGTTTCTGACATTAAAGATGTACACAGTAAACCGTACAAATAACAGTTTCTGACATTAAAGATGTACACAGTAAACCGTACAAATAACAGTTTCTGACATTAAAGATGTACACAGTAAACCGTACAAATAACAGTTTCTGACATTCATATCTAAGACCTGTGATTTTTCATCACATTATCTCAACACACTTGTTTACATCTCACAATACAATATAAACATAGCATAAAGCTGATATAAGAAGAGTTTACTTTGAATATTTGCAAAAATAAGATTACCATAAACAATCCCTCCATCTTTTTTCACTAGTTCAATATCCCATCAGAATAAGAACACTAAACAACATGAATAATTTATAAATGTACAGTAACTCTTCTCATGGTGCGAGAAAGACAGATTTCTGTTAAAGGAGTTTTACAGAGAGGAGATGGGAAAAGTTCATTTCAGCTCATTCTGAATTTCTCTCCCAATGAAGCGGCAGGCCGACTTACGTCTGCTTGCTGCACACTCTTACCTCACGTTAACTCTGAGTTTGTTCTTTTATATCCAGTTTCCAATGTCCTTTTCGCTTTAGCCTTTTCATCAGTGTCTTCCCAATCCGAACCACCAAACTGTAAATAAAAAAGCAGTTAGGAGATGAAATAGTAATGACCCAGCCCTATTTCCTTTAGCCCAGGAATCATGTAGACCACAATTCTAAGGGGTTATTTAAGACAAGGCCAACTAAAAGGATTGTAGCTATTAATTATTTATTACGATGACCAAATGTTGCTCCGAATAAAAGCGTGTGCTGCTCCGTGGCAGCTGGATCTGTAATCTTAGCTGTGTTAGGTAACCTGAAAACATTACCAGTGTTTACAGCTTGTTTCCCTGGCAAACAAAATACCAATAAATAAGTAAATGAATAACAAATGAATAATATATGAACTTTCCCTTTTTCAAAGTTAATAGCTTAGCAAATAGTGAGTCCTCTTTTTGGCTTTAGTTTTAATGAGCCAATGAGATACAGTTTAACTCAGAGATTTTGCGAGGTCTTTCGAGTGAAATGCATCACCCAGCATCAGAAAGCGTGGTCATGCCCTGGACCAATGAGCTGAAGCACATGTTCAGCAGAAGAAAAGAGTGGCTGATGAAGAAAACATTTCCTTTTGAGGGCCTGATTGATGACTGGCAGAAATTACCATCAGACATGTACAAATATGACTGAACGCTCCAGACACTGCTGAGAATCAGTCCGGTGGACGCTGACAACACAAAAACACAAGAACATTTTAGGACCACGCAGTTTACACTACATTTTTATTCCCTTTTAAATTTCACCTTAACTGACATTTAGATATTTGGAAAAGTTTCTTACTTTCACTTTCTGAAATCACTTTGATGAGTATTTTCTTTTCTTGCAATTTCTTGAGGCTACCTGAACCATAAAGGTGATACGTCCGTGGAAACAGATGAAAGTTTGAACTGATGCTGCGAAGGGAAAAATATCACATTAGTGCTATAATGATAGTAAAAAAAAAAAAAAATTCAAAAAAGTGAAGTAACAAACAAAAGACACAGGCAAATTGACAAAAGGTTAAGTAATCCTGTTGTAGTAACCTCCTTCTTGGGCGAAACAAACATCAACACAAACTACTGTTTGTAATGAACTGCGTCTGTGTCTGATCTGCCCAACTTCTTGACTGACATGTCAATGTCCAGTGAGAAATCATATTTCTGCGTTGCCGAGAATAGACAAGTGATAACATCACTATTCTTGTCAGGTATGCACTCGTGAATTGCTCATCAGTTCACCACCTATTTTCCTATGAGGCTTCTTTTTTCCATTTTTCCTTCTTTTCTCAAAGCCTAGTTTGAAAAGAGAAGCTTTGGTGTAAGCAGAGAGGCCGTGAGGGAGAAAATCCCAGTGGACATTCAAAAAAAGAACAGCTTCAAAAGGGCTTGTAATACCGTGATGAATTGTGTAAGAGAGAAAAATGCAATGATTAAAAGTGAAATGTTTGTTTGAAGATAATGTTATTTTGGAAAACCTCTCTTAAGAGGATTTCAAACTTGAGGAAAATACAAGAGGAAGAAACAGAGCAAATATGGGAGCGGGACTCAGAACTATTTCCCACAGTTACATGAGCTCAAAATTGGTAACTGCATCAATTTACGATCTGATTTTGTATTTGTGTAAATGCTTGCCGCTATCTCCAGGCCTCAGCTTACTGCACAGTATATAGAAAGTGAATGCATGATTTAAGTCAATTTATAATTGTTGTCTGATATTTTGCCTTAAAGTAAAACAAAGGTTAACAAGAGTAGAGATGAGAGACCACAGGATCTGTCTATGAATGGATAGAAGACATCTATTTAGCACTTTCTAGCAGAGCAGGTGTACATTAGTATTCAGAAGAGCAGCTCAGATGAGGCTGAATGCAAGGGTCAAATCAGCTCCAAACCTCAGCTAGGTCGGCTGCCGTTTAACCCAGTGGCAGTGATGTTAAATTGTAGGGATGGATCTAATGCATCCGCTACAACAGGGAAGGTTTTCATTTGAAATGCCACTATTTCAACATTAAGAAAGGAATATTTTATTCAGTACGTTGGTAAGACTTTTGACACGGTGAGGTCACCATATAATAAAACGACACGATTAAGGTTTGGTTCTCATTATCCCAGCAGTATAGACAGGATCAATGGGGACTTTATATGAGCTTTTGCACAATTAACAGTGTTCATTTTCCAGCGTGTGCGTCAGTGAAGAACCGTATCAGAGTTCATGTATGTCTTTGTTTGACTGCGTGTTACCTGCAACCTCGGCTAGAAGCATCATTTATTTGTTAATTTTGCTCTCTCTATTATACATGTTTCATAATGTGAAGCAATTTCTTCAAATCTTAGGGAAATGTTCACTTGCATCCATGGATGAGTTTTAAAAATAAATGTGAACTTATAACTTACATAAAATAATATATAGACTTAAAACATTAAAATGAAAAAAAAAAATGACTCAGCAATTTATGGCAAATTTCACACCATTGCCTGTGGATAAAATGATGAAGAGATGGACTCTTATATCAAAAGATTAAAAGTTATATTCACAGCAAAATCTTATTTTAATTATGACACTTGGAGAAATTAGCTCCCGCTGCCATTATTCCTTTGCCATTAATCAGGTACAGGCGGAGGGACGAATGCTTACCAAGTTGGTGGGGGTTTCTAACCATGACATAATTCTGTCTTGGCAACTTCTTGTGGAACCTCATAGTCCATACCCTCCTTCATAGTAACCGGTCCTGCTAAGATCTGGATACAGTAAACTTATAGTTTTACTATTGGAAGGTTTACAGGTGGTAGAATATTCTGAGGTGCATTAATTCAAAGTTAATCCAGTTAATCTATTCCGTATCACACTTATCCATTAATGGGTAAATGAACAGATTCTTCTGGTGACGTAACGGTTTAGAACCTCAGTAACAATCTGTCTATCAGGATTTAGTAGATGTCCTTCAGTAAATCCTCCTTTGGATGTCATTTTCTATTTAGAGGATCAATATGTGCAGCCTCTTACACACAGAACCCAGAATGGATCGTGACTGAGAGCATTTTACACTCAAGCTGGCACAGCTCACATGGAGGGGTCAGTCATGTAGACATGAATAATCTATCACTATTATGGAGTTGTGCTTTGATTTTCCAGCCCATATAGGATTAGACCAATCAAAAGAAATATGGTCCACGTAATATTCTTGTTACTGGAAAAATCTGTATTATTTACAAGAAAACAGAGTACATTTGTAGATAAACATTAATCCACTGAAAAAGCTTTAAGGACTGTCGCTAATGTGGTGGCTGACGGTAAAAGCATGGCTTCCAGTCACATCACATGACTCAAGCTGGGAAATGTTCTGCATGCCAGTTCCCTCCTCAGAGTGGTCCACTCACCAGCCCTTTCAGTTCCTCCAACTGCATGACTTTGCATAAGTGACACATTATTGAATATTAATGCCTACTGATGGTATTTGATTATCCGTTTTTCATTTTCAAAGATTATACAAATGAGCCTCATTTGCATGCCAGCATCCAGGAAATGAAATGAAGTGTGTCTACCAGATTACTATTTCCTTTTCTAGCACCATCAAGCAGAACTTCTTTAATCTCATGGATTCAGGATTAACTTCACATTTTGGTGTGATGCTCCCATTTGTGCAAGAAGGTCATTCATGCTGGCGGGATGCTTTTGTTTTTGCTCTAGTTGCTGAAGACAAAAGACATAATAAAGTTTCAGTCAGCTTTGTTATTATTCCTTTAAGCTTCACTGAGCGCTGTTGTTTTCCGGATGGCATCCGTTTTTGTGCAGAGCAGGTATGCTGTCAGATGGTAACAGTGTAAGGATGATGAAGAGTTCAGTCCCATTCAGTCACTAAGAAGTAAATGGAAGAAATGAAAAGCCCATAATGTGGAGAATTACTGTTCTGTCTTGTACCCAAGCAACAGCTTTATCTTCACAGTAATTTACAGTGATCCGGGGTGGCTGTGAGGGAATGCCTTAGGCCAGTGTTAGTGGCTGCGGCATGACATGTGAGCATACAGCTACAAAAAGATGAAAAAGAAATGGAAATCTGGAACAAGGCCTAATCATCACTTTAAGTCACATATTATACACTGACATGGTGACTATAACTCAACTGAAGGGCACTGTGCACTTTTCTGCAGCGGCCACTGCACATACGTCAAAGATAATAGCCTGCCTGCAACACAAAATGGAAACAAAATGCGAAGGACGCTTTTTTTTTTTTTTTTTTTTAGAAAGGAATGATTTAAGATTTACCCTTCACAAGTCTGGCAGTTTTCCTCGGGACCTCTGCTTCCTCAGCGGAGCCAACTGAAATGGCCCAACGAATTTTAAGCACCCGCTGATAAATCATATTAGGTTATACTGAGTACAATATTGATGTGTATTCCCATCATGGGCTCAAGGTGTATCTGCTTGTCAATGTTATTGTCCACACCACAAGCGGATCAATCCTAAGTGAGACTCTGCTGAAGTAGTTCTTGATTTTTGATTGAATTTTGAGCATAGAGTCTTCCTTTCGATTCTTATTCCAATCAATTCTTCCCCGTTTGCCATTCATCTGATAAAAATGAGCAGCGGTGGCAGTGCAGAGTTTTGCCAAGTTGATATTGAATGACAAGTGAATAAAGAATGACCATTGGTATTGAGTGACCGATTCGGCAAGTCACTGAAGTAATCTCGCTTTCGCTTCTCTGCAATTCAAGATGTGAAAACACCTTTTTATAAGCTCCTCCACTAGCCTGCATCATTCTGTTCGCTCACTCTTTGTATGAGCATTAAAAAATAAAACAGGGTCAAATGTGGAGGATTTTTACAGAATCTGGCTCCGCAAAATTTAGAAGGGAGGCAGAAGTTCGGCTTTTTTATGGGGGAGAGCAGCACAACAGCTTCAGTTCTTACTGTCCACCCCCCAACACACACACACACACACACACACACACACACACACACACACACACACACACACACACACACACACCCCTTCACCAACTCCACAAGCATTCAGAGGATCTATTTCTTATTACAATTCACCCCAGAAGTCATGTTTGGCCAAGGCGCTCCTGCAGCTCCAGACTCCATTAAACAGCTCATCCAATTTTATAATATCATTTTTATTAGACATTAAGGGCTTTTACACTATGCTGTGAAATTATTAGTTAAACCACTCCCAAGAATGCAATAATACATTCTGATTTACAGGCTTTACTTTCCTGCAATTATTTCCCCAAAACATAAATTAGCAGCAAAACTTGTTCTCCCTGTATTTTTTTTTTTATATTCTTAACAAAAATCTTGTGCTGCTGATTAAGCATGACGGCACTGAAAAATAGCCCTTGCGGTGCAAAGCACAGAGATAGGCCCCATAATCAAATTCCAAGCTCTTGCCCCCAAACTGACTGACAGCACATCTGTTACAGGAAATTGTGTTGAAATTGGCTTTTTTTTTTTTTTTTGCTAACGTAGACATGAGTGATAAAAAGCATCAAGCCTGCAATTGGATGTAATGTAGATGCAAATGAGGTAATTGGTACAGTCAAGTATATCATGGTTAGATTGTGATTGCTATGTTTCATTCTCTTTTTAATAAGATTCAGCTGGAATGACCAGTCACAAATTATTCCATTTCACTTTCCGTGTATCAGGGAAAATTTCCCCCATGCACAAATATGTGTCAGCACATATACACATTTTCCTGCATAATTGCTTATAAACTGTTTATTGCCTAGGCGATCACATCCCTGGATGCTTCGCTCCCTAACCAAACACTTTTCACTGAAACAGTTTCAGTTGGTTTAGCCTGGCTCGCCGTCCGAATACTTTTATTCTTTAAGACAAAGAATCTCTTTCTGGATTTAACGTTGATTTCCAGGGTTCAGGACCAACTAATGCAGAAAAAAACTGCCTTTGGATGACAGTGGAAATAGTATACGACCAATCACAGGAACAAAGCATGTCAATTCAAGCATATTTATGAAGCATGAAACGCTCCTTAAGATGGTAACTTGAAATATCGTGTACAATCCAACAAAAAACAAGAGTGTGTAGTTATGTCTATGTTTGCCTGCTGCAGCAGCCTTTTTTTTTTTTTTTTTTTTAAAGGTAAATTGCACAGGTCACCATGTGTTACCAGGCCACTTGAATATATTGCTGTCATTCCTTGTTGACATTCCTAAGTTGTTAATTTGCCAGCTTCTGCTTCCAACCCAAGTATTGCACCAAAGCTTGTTTATACTGAGCACAGAGATGAAGCTGCAGAGCCTTGGAGTGTTACTTCTAGCAGAAGCACAGGCGACGGCCGGGGATCTAAGCGAACCAACAAGAACCACTGACTGGCGCTGAAGAACAGTCAGTCTCTGCTACTTCATACATGAACTTGTACGAAAAGAACACCAGATTAATGCAACTTTTTCTTGAAAAGGTTTAATGACTGGAAATGTGTGACCGAAACCAGCAAGAACTTAGTCCACATTCCTGTGGAGGTTATAAATGTGGACTGGGGTGAGAAAGGTCAATAAGTTGTTGCTGCTTGTGTGTGTGCATGTTGTAATGTGTTGTTTTT
This sequence comes from Xenentodon cancila, assembly GCA_014839995.1. Taxonomy (NCBI): domain Eukaryota; kingdom Metazoa; phylum Chordata; class Actinopteri; order Beloniformes; family Belonidae; genus Xenentodon; species Xenentodon cancila. The sequence continues at coordinate 31,374,977 of CM026197.1, forward strand.
TTCCCTCCAAGCACAACCGCCTGCCTACTATTTTAATCTTGTAGATAAATACTGCTTGGTGCTTCTTTTTCTTTTTCTTTTTTTTTTTTTTTACATTTTTTATGTTTTTATAGTGACAGTTGCTGACACACCCGTTATCAAATAAAAAGAGAAATGTCTATTTCTGCTGAGAACAGAGCAGATCTCGTAAGAAAAATAGGCAAACTTCTCTAAAATGTGTCAGTGTTTGCTTTGATGGATTGGGCGGCTTTATACTTCTGATGTGTAGTTTCCTCTTTAATTTGGTACTTAATGGATCAAATTATATGTCTAAATTGCTGGTTTATCTGGAAGGCCTGTCTGATGTGGTGTGTTGATGGTTTTATGGAATGATAGTTAATTTGATTTCAGCTGCACGAATTGCTGTGCCAATGACTCCAGATTATTCGGTGCATACATTGTATATTTACAAAACCTTGTAGGTGCACATGCCCAAAAGTATTTTGCACAAAGTATTTTGTAGGAAGAACGGCACCAATCCAGGTGTCCTTGTTATTTTTCCAAATTAGTTTACAAAAACATTTGCCCATCTAGACAGATTTGATTGTCTGGTTATATAAAAGAACAAACAAGCAAAAGAAACAACAAATATGTACAATCACTACAAGTGCAACTGCTCTGACTAACCAGACAATGACTGAAATAAAGTTACTTTAATAGAGATAAGTTATAGCTACAATAGAAAATCATTCAAAATGTCCACTAGAGGGCACGCTGGAGCATAATATGTGCTATTGACTATAAGAACAAATCTGCAATGTTGCTTCTTGTTTTCCTGTTTCATGCATGTGACATTGTACCAGCCTTTGTCTGCTGTAACGTTTGTCTGTAGTTGTCTATAGTCCACGGCAGGTAACGGTCGCAGCAAAGCTATTTTATGTTAACATGTTAAGCAGGGTACACACATAAAGATTTCTCAGCTGTTTTTGACCCGATTTTCCCTTCCTAACCAACTCCCGATTATCTTAGGTCTTAAGATTAGATTGATCTGAGGTGTGCTAAGAGTGAATTTGTCTCGATAATCGGCTCCGAAATGGGTCGGGGCCGAGTATCGCAAGTATGAAACCTGTTCAGTATTTACGACAAAAAAATCTTCATGTGTGTGGGGACGGCCGAAAATAATTGACTTTGAATAAAATGCAGCCAATCAAGAGAGCAAGAGGTGAATTTTTTCCATCTTAAGCAAGTGGAAGAAGAGTGACACTCACTACGAGCTGCACAAGACAACGGGAGTCAAAGTACCCAATGAACGACAACAACACTGCAACTGGTGGTAGGTATTGTGTCCAATTACGGCTTATTCATATGCTTTTTTTTTTTTTTTTTTTTTTTGAATAAATTGAGCCTTAAGTTAAGATTGGACTTTGAGTTCAAAATTCAAAAGTCATCTTTAATTATTTGTTATTAATTAATTTTTTTATTTTATTTTTTAAGAATACGAGTGCTAGTGGGAAGTTAGTCAAGGTCATAAGTAAATCATTGTAAATCATTGCTTAGAGTCGTTTGCAACATCCTATCATGCTCGCTCGCTCGCGCTCTTGATCACACCGACCAACTTTAATCTGTGTAAATAAAGTTGTGACTTTATTCATACAGAACTTACAAAAAGCTTGTTGATGTGCAAACTCGTGCTCAACCGTGCTCAGTTCCACTACGGTGCCGAACCAGTGGACAAGAAAAACTCAATATACTTTTAGTGCTTCCGTGGAAACCAAGACTGTTTAGAGCCTTCAAATGTGGGTTAACATAATGGCATACCTGAAGGAATGACATAAGCAATCAACTGTGAGGAGTTACTTTTGCTGCCCATCAACCTGGGAAGGAAAATAAAGCCATTTCCTAACTATCTGGAGTGCATCCTTCTACAGCGTGAAAAATAATTCAATTAAAAAACAGTCACAACTGCCAATATTCCCAGCCACAGATGTCCAAGCAAGTTTACTCCAAGGTCAGACTGTGCAACATACTTTTCTGTAGAAATAAACAAAAACAAAAAAAAAACAGCAGGAGGTAGTGCACATCTCAGATTCTACAGACCTGACAGTGTGTTAAATGTTCAATTAGACTACAAACTAGAGCTTATTTAGAAGGATTGGCTTCAGAAGGCATCTTCCCACTAAAAAGAACATGGTAGCACAGCTTAGATTCGCACAATTTGCATTTGTTAAACCCTAAACAAAAGCCAAGCAGCTGTTCGCATGGTGGGAGAGGGATGATGATTTGGACTTGACTTGCACTCACATACCTAGGGCACTTTGGATAGACAGAGCCTATAGACAGATGTTTAAGGTCACTAAGGTTCCTGGATCTAATCTGGGGCGCATTGTGGAAAAATTGTCATCCAGACTAACTAGACAAGACTGACCATAACAACTTGACCCAGGATTGCATTTAAATCAGTTTTAGTCTCAGTATGTGGCATTGCAAGGGAAACCATACAGCCAATCACATTGTCTGGCAGTGCAATTGGCAGAATTACAGGGACCTTGTGACAAACTGACATGCGTTTTAAGTATCAGGAGTTTGACATTACATAATGTTTCTGGAAAAGTACTAAGGATTTAGCAATATCTAATTGACACATAACATGGCCTTGTAGATGTGAAACACATCTCATCTCTTCTCAGGCCTGCAAACTGATTATGCCCAATTCTCTGTCAGATCACGAAGTCCCATAACTGACTGGTGAGAACATTAAACCACATCATATCTATAATTGATTCTTTCACTTACAGGCCATCTGTACAACAGCTAGAGCTTGGCTAAAGGAAGGTCAGGGCAATAACCTCAAGCACTCTGCAAATCTACAACAGAATGGTCCAAAACGTAAAGAACATGATGTTGGCATGGCCCAATCAAGTCCAGACCTGACTGAAATTCTTTTGCAGGACCTAGACTCCTGTGACCCTGAAAAGGATTGAACTGGATCTGGATGGATGGATGGATGGATGGATGGATGGATGGATATTTGGATAGATGGATATTTGGATAGATGGATGGATGGATGGATATTTGGATGGATGGATGGATGGATGGATGGGAATTTAATGGATGGATGGATGGATGGATGGATGGATGGATGGATGGATGGATGGATGGATGGATGGATGGGTATTTGGATGGATGGATGGATGGATGGATGGATGGATGGATGGATGGATGGAAGGAAGGATGGGAATTTAATGGATGGATGGATGGATGGATGGAAGGATGGGAATTTAATGGATGGATGGATGGATGGATGGATGGATGGATGGATGGATGGATGGATGGATGGATGGATGGATGGATGGATGGGCCTTGACAGTTGTACATGAAAGAATAACCACAAGCCGTGGTCAATCGAAACAAAGCTGTAAATAATAATCCACCAAACTTCATACTTTGCTTCTGTATTTTTGTTTGGTTTATATAAAATAAAAAACACAGTTTAATAAGTCATGTGCTTTTGTTTATTTGAGGAATTACCTAAAGCTAGTTCGGGATGCTGCTGCTGCTGGTGTCCTCCTAAGACCCAAAAAGTGGAGCATATAACTCCAGTCCTCAAATCTTTAAACCGGCTTCCTGTGGTCACATAATTGATTTCAAAATACTGTTAGTTTATAAAGCACTGAATGGTTTAGAGCCAAAATAGATAGAAAATAGACCTTCAGGTTATCGGGGTCAGATCTACTTTCTGTTCCCAGAGTCATAACAAAACACGAGAGGCAGTGTTGAGTTTTTATGCTTCTCACATGTGGAACAAACTCCCAGAAAAGTGCAGGTCTGCTGAAGCTCTCAGCTGCTTTAAATCAAAGTTGAAAACTTTTCTTTTTGCTGTTGCTTATCAAAACAATTGTTAATGCTCCACACTGTAGTGAAACTTTAATTTAGATCATTTATCTTTTTTAGTTTTTGCTCTTCAATCTTAATTGTTCTTTTTTAATCTATTTTAAATTTACTTTTAATGTTTCTTTTGCATCTTGGTGTATGTTCTCAGTGTAGCGCTTTGATTTGCCTTGTACATGAGATGTGGTGTAATAAGTACCAAATAAAAAAGTAAAATCTTAAATTTATATGAACTGTCTTCACTAAAATGAAGTGCATTCATGCTGTCTTTTAACATATAAATAAGCAGTTAAAATAGCTTTTTTTCTTCTAGACAGATAATAAGTCATGGTTGGTTTTTTTTGTTTGTTTGGTTTTTTTTTCTCATTTATTCATACGAACTAAAACTGTGTAGACAAACATCCTAAACATGTTCACTGGGAATGAACATCAGTGACCAGTGTCTGTCGGGCATTAATGCCGACAGGAAGCAACCCTGGAGGAACGTCTCTGAACTCAGCCTCCAGCTGCAACATAATTAAAACAAATCTAAACAGCCAGCTGCAGAAGTCCATTGTAGAGTTTTAACAGGCGTCCATTTTTCATGTGCTCCTGCGGTGCCAAACGTTTAGCCAACAAAAGGAACAACAAGGTGCCATGCAGCACCATGTCCCTTGTTGTCCTTTATGAAAAGCCCAGAGACAGCATGAAGCTTTTCTTCATCTAGTCTCTCTAATCTCTGTCAGTGAGGACTCTCATGTGGTGCAGAGCGGGAGGGTACAAGACAGTTTCTCTGAAAATAGCATCCTTTACACATTTTTGACGGATAAAAGATAAAAAAAGAAGACAGTTTACTTTGACACTTTAAAAACAATTAGCATTTACATAGCATCCTTTCAGTTTGATCATATCTTGGCATATACAGTATAAGGCTATGAGATTTTCATCATTACTCATTACACAGATGAAAAAAAAAACTCATTAAGTTATCTCACAACAGCCAGGTGGATATAAGCGTGCCACGTTGATCCTGCAAAAACATTTGTTTTTCCTTTTATCACAGAGGATCTTTCTCATTTCAAAAAGATCCTTTATATTGTATTTTACTACTGTAAATCATCTCATCATTTCCACTCATCAAACTCATCACATTATTCAAACTTAACCAGAATTGTTTTATAGACAAAAGACATGCTCCTCCGTCTTGCAATATACCAAAACCACACTTTTGTCACGATCCACGGACGACTCAGACAACGGATAGTCTTAAAGATATTTATTTCCAAATCCGCTCTCGGGGAGATTCCCCGACAGTTCCGAACAGCCGACGTAGGATACGAGACGTCCTGGATCAGAAAGCCAAAGTCCTCCGTCCGGATCCAGAAACGGAAGATCGAATACAATCACCGATAGAATCAAGGCCAGACAGTCAGGATTCCAAGGCCCGTGACATCCAAAACACGTCCAATAGGGAGTAGGCAGAGACGAGGTCAGGCAGAACAGGATTCGAAAACCATGAAATCCAAAACACTTCCGATAGGGGTTAGGCTGAGACCAGGTCAGACAGAACAGGAGTCGAAACCATGAAATCCAAAACACTTCCTATAGGGATGAGGCAGAGACGAGGTCAGGCAGAACAGGATTCAAAAAACCAGAAACTATGACGCAAGAGAACAAGGGCTTGAAGCGAACAATGTGGAAACAAAGACGATCTGGCAGAGGTGAGGTGAATCTCTGCAGACTAAATGCAGGAGGAACCAGGTGCGAGTGATCTTAATCAGGTGGTGTGTTTGCTGGCGGCTCGGATCTTGGAGTTCCGATCTGTGACAGAACCCCCCTCACAAGGGTCGGCTCTTGACGACCCACCAGGTTGATCAGGGTGAGCTTGGTGAAAACGGGTCACCATACTCCGGTCCAGGAACCGATGGGCCGGCACCCAGGAACGTTCCTCGGGACCGTAACCCAACCAGTCCACCAGATACTGGACGGAACGTCCCACCCGCCGAGAGCGCAGAATGCGCTTTACAGTGTACACCGGCCCGCCACCAACAAACCGGGCGGGTGGAGGGGGTCTGGAGGCGGGCATCAAAGGGCAAGTAAAGACGGGCTTGACTCTGGAGACATGAAAGGTGGGGTGGGTCCTGAGCGAACGAGGTAACTGAAGGCGAACTGCCACCGGGTTTATCACCTTGGAGATGGGGAAAGGACCCACAAAGCGGGGTGCCAGCTTCCGGCTGTCCACCCTGAGGGGTAAGTCCTTCGTGGAGAGCCACACCTTATCCCCCACTCTGTATACCGGGGCCTCCGAATGATGGCGGTTAGCCGTTCGGGCATATCTTTGAGCCGTCTGCAGAAGCATGCACCGAGCCCGCCGCCACATCCGCTGACATCGACGTGCTGACGCCCCAGCCGACGGGACTGTAGCAGCGCCTTCCTGCGGGGAAAACATCGGAGGTTGGTAGCCATAAACAACTTGAAAGGGAGATAGACCCGTGGCAGAGGAAGGTAAGGAGTTGTGGGCATATTCGATCCAAGTAAGCTGTCGATCCCAGGAGGATGGGTTCCCCGAGCAAAGGCAGCGCAGGCCCGTCTCCAACACCTGGTTGAGCCGCTCAGTCTGGCCATCCGACTGGGGATGGAAACCGGAGGATAGGCTGATCTGAATCCCCAAGAGCCTACAAAACTCTGACCAACAGCGGGACGTGAATTGGGGTCCACGGTCAGACACAATGTCCTGAGGCAATCCATGCAATCGAAAAACATTGGTACTTACAATCTCCCCCATCTCCTTGGCCGTCGGTAGTTTGTTTAACGCCACCAAATGTGTCATTTTGGAGAACCTGTCCACAATAGTCAATACCACCCTCTTCCCATTTGAGGGTGGAAGACCTGTAACGAAGTCCATAGAGATGTGAGACCAAGGGCGCCGGGGAATGGACAATGGGTGAAGGAGTCCCGCGGGGCGACGACAGGAAGTCTTGGCACTGGAACACACGGGGCACGCCGCCACAAACTGGCGAACGTCCCTCTGGAACAAAGGCCACCAAAAACGCTGAGCCACCAGATGAACAGTACGAGACACCCCCGGGTGACAAGCAAACTTGGAGGAATGACACAGAACTAAAACCTTTGACCGCAATTGTGGAGGCACGTAGAGTCTCCCTGCCGGACACTTGCCTGGCATCTCGACAGGTTGAGCACGGAACACCTCCTCCTCTACCTCGGTCTTGGCAGCACACAACCTGACGGAGGAAGGCAGAATATAGTCCTCTGGCTCAGTCTCACCTGACGTCGGAGAATCCCTTTGTCTGGACAGGGCATCCGGTTTGGCGTTCTTGTGGCCTGGTCGATACGTCAAAGAGAAGTCAAACCGATTAAAAAACAGGGCCCACCTGGCCTGGCGAGGGTTGAGTCTCTTGGCCGACCTCAAATATTCCAGGTTTCTGTGATCAGTCCAAACAAGGAAAGGTTGCGACGCCCCCTCCAGCCAGTGTCGCCACTCTTCCAAAGCTACTTTAACTGCCAGGAGCTCTCGGTCCCCTATAGTGTAGTTCCTCTCTGCTGGGGACAGTAGCCTGGAATAAAAAGCACAAGGATGAACACGGGAATCATCGGGATATCGTTGCGACAGAATGGCCCCCAACCCTGATGCGGAGGCATCCACCTCCACAATGAACTGCAATTGAGGGTCTGGCATGCGAAGAACGGGGGCAGAGAGAAAACGGTGTTTAAGGGTAGAGAACGCCTCCTCCGCTGCAGGGGACCATCGAAAGGGCGACTTGACGGATGTCAAGGCATGTAGTGGTGCCGTGATGGTACTGTAGATAATACAACAATAAATCTGCGATAAAAATTGGCAAATCCCAGGAAGCGTTGCAATTGTTTACGACTCTCCGGCCGTGGCCAGTCCTTGACTGCAGAAATCTTCTCCGGATCCATCTCATAACTACCTGGTGTGATGATGAACCCCAGGAAAGAGACCTTGGAACTGTGGAACTCGCACTTCTCTGCCTTGACAAATAACTGGTGTTGCCACAGACGTCGGAGAACTGACCTGACATGAAGCTTATGCTCTGCCAAAGTCCGAGAGAAGATAAGGATATCGTCCAGGTAGACAAAAACAAACGTGTTGAGCATGTCCCGAAGGACCTCGTTCACCATCCCCTGGAAAACAGCTGGAGCGTTGGTTAGACCGAAAGGCATGACTAGATATTCATAATGTCCGGTGGGTGTGTTAAAGGCAGCTCGGATCTTGGAGTTCCGATCTGTGACACACTTTAAAGTAAAAATATAAGTGTTAAGATTTTAGAAATGTAAAGACTGACCAAACAAATCAGAACCAGCTGAAACATGTAATTTCTCAACTATGTGAACCTCTAGCTCCAACAAATGTGCCATAAAGCTGTCAGTGGTCCAGATCTACACTTTGAAGGTGGGTAAGAACCTCCTGGGTCCCAGTGGTACTGAAGGACTGCAGTCCGGCGGTCCAGCTCTGCTCCAGCCTCAGTGTGATCTTAGGTCTCACCAGGAGCATTTCAGAAAGCCTGTTTCATTGGATTCGTAAGATTATTAATTTACCAGAAAGATTTGAGATCACATACGAATCACACGGCAATCTGCTCATTTAAAGATATACTTTTGTCCATAGAGGGATGGATTATATCATATAAAATGTGCTTTTTGACTTCTAAATTTGACTCCCCCTTTTTCTATGGTTGAAACTGCTTCTGACAGCTGCTTCACACAGTCGGACTCTGCTTCTCTTTTATTTTGAATATTAACCTGATTCGCCATGCTTTTCTTGTGGCTGACTTCATGTCAACCTAATGTTATGTGTGTAAATTCATGTGGTTAGTTGTGGCTGAAAGCCAAAATAAACCCGGTACATATCTGTAGCGGAGCAGAGTGGACAATGGCCTGTGGGACACTTCTGAAATGAGCTGCTGTGATTCTGATGGGACCGGTCTCATTGACCAGGATGGCTGTGATTCACAATGGATGGCCCTGGGCCTGGAATTACCCAGGTGTAAGGTTTCGCTGCATGTGCTGTGCTTCCCAGAGTCAGTGCAAGATTCCTCGTTTAATGCAAGAGAGGATTCAAACCATTATTCATCAATCTAACTTTATTTATATGTAGCTTTTTGTACAATAAATGCAGCACAAAGTGCTTAACAGGAAAAACAAAATCAATTCCACCCACCCCCCATTCACCACCAACCCCAATCCTTATCAATGATAAAACACAATCAAACATCAAAAGAAATGAAATGGAAGCATTGCCAGGCACAGAAGAACCAGTATGGGAACATTATCAAACTATCACAGGGAGCCATCTGCGTCGGGAGGCGGTTGCTACATCTGGGGGGCAGAATGGATGGTAGGTGGCCACAACCCACCCCCAGGCAGGATAGAGTGCCAAACACCACCTCTGTTGGTTGAATGTATGAACCCCACCACAAACCAGGCATGAGTGGACCTCGGGCCATCAGGCCATCAACCGGAGTCAGCAGCCCTCCTAATGCAGAGGAAACACTGGAGTTAAAAACAATAAAAAATATAAAAAATAATGTGATTAAATAAATATATAAGAATAAACAAATAAATATAATAATAATTGTAATAGAAATAGATAAATAACAGTAAAATTTGTAAAGAAAAAAACAAAAAAAAAACAGGCTAAGCAGAAAATCTAATATGAAAAGTCCAAAACAGGATTAAAACAAAGGGGACATTAGTTAAAAGCCAGATTTAATAAGTAGGTCTTGAGCATGTTATTAAAAACGTTAATATTTTCAGCAGCACTGTTCCATAAATGTGGGGAGTAGTATTGGGAAGCAGCCTCACCATGGGTTCTTGTATTAACAATGGGAATTTCAAGAAGGCTGGAGGACTGGAACACTGGATTTGATTTGATTTCCAGGTGCCTAAGTCTGTTTGTAAGAATTGGTTGGTTATCAAAAGCTGCACTTAGATCCAGTATTACCAGGACTACAATTTTGCACGAGTCCAGGTTGCACCTAAGATCAGTGATGACATTTTTAGAAGACTGACTCTGTACTGATGTTTATTCTAAAACCAGATTGCAATCTGTCACAAACATTTTTTTGGATCTGAAAAGCAGGTAAGTAGGATTGACTTGGGAGAAGACTCTACCAAGCATCTTAGCATCAACCCAGACAAAACTGTCCAGTGTTACTCAGGTAAAAGCACACCTTTAGTTTCACAAAAAAACTTTTTTGATCAAGTAAAATCCTGAAGTCTGTAAATTCTTCGCACAAAGTTTGTGTTTATTAACATCAGGGTTGATTAGATTGTCAATAGTAAATAGTATTTTCAGTAATTATATTAGGAAAGTAGTTGTTCCCTGCCTGTTTAACTTTGGTGTTGTATATTCTGAGTTGTCCTTGTAGAATTTGATAATTTATTGATAGTTTTTTTTTCTCCACCATTTTCTTTCAGTTTTTCTGCAATGTCATTTGAGTTGTCTAATTTTATCATCTCTCCATGGGTCTATAGGCTTAAACTTTACCTTTTGTGTCTTTAGTGGAGGCAGTGAGTCCAAGCTTGACTCGTTTGTTAGTTGTTTTGTTTTTTGTTGTTTTTTAACTGAAAACTATACTTGACAGTTTTCTGTTAAAACTATAAAATCACAGAAAGTAGGTAAAATAACTTTAATCAAATTTGGAGCCACTATAGGGTTATATAATTGTTCCCCACAGTTTGGGCTCCTGTTGCATAAAACCAGTGATTTTAAACTATTTCAGCCCAAACATATTACATATTTTTTTTAACTTTAAGAATCAATTAACAACTCATTAAAATATTTTCAAGTAAAATATCAAATACATTTCATCAAAAAAAAAAAAAAAAAAAGACCAAAGATTATTAGCTTCCTGTTGCACGGATGAAGGAGGAATTTACATCCTCTCCGACCGGGACTCATTCTATTGTCATAGCTCACCCTGATGAAGACAGATTTAACATTTTTTATGTTCTCCAAAGTTAGACCCCAACTGACCTACACCACTGTTTATTGCATCAAGAATCTCATGGACCAAAATGCTGGGATTTATTGTTGCAGTTGTTTTTATCATTTTGTTTTGTTTTGAAGACAACAAAATGAGTCCTGGTCAGAGACGTCATTTCCTCCTCCATCAGTGCAACAGGAAACCAATAATCATCGTCCATGTTCATTTTCATAAAATGTATGTGTTATTTTAGTAGCAAAATTATTTATCAACTCAAGGTTTATCAACTCTTGAAGTCAAAAAAAAAATGCTAAATGCAAAATTATAAAGCATTTTGGGTGGATGTAACCGGTGGGAGTCTGCGTAAAAACAAGCGCAACCCTGCACACTAGCAAAAAGATGTGATGATTTCATTGGTCAGGATCAAATGTGGTTTATTATTAGCAGTTTAATAGAGCAGAGAAAAATCAGAAAGCACAAGTTTTGCGAGTGAGCAGATAAAACCTAAGAGCAGAGGGGAGCAGCCAAGACTGCAGAGAGCTGGGTTTGTGTGGACAGCTGTGGATTTAAGAGCAAAATGGCAGTTCTGAGGATGAATTAATGTTTCCGCATGTAAGCAGGATGTAAGGTTGAGCACAGAGTTTTGAGCGAGCAGTCCGATATCTGAAAGTGAAAACAGAATAAAGCTCTAAAATCTGAAGATTATGGTCTTGATTAAAGACAATAATATATCACCCCATAGTGCATCAATATTAAGTACAGCATGATAGCACAACAAATTTCAACACTTACCTGTGCTACCTCACCTGCAATTCAGGTAGGGTCACTGGCAACTGCATCTGTTGCCCCATTCATTGTTTTAAATGTACAATCCTACAGAATGGTTTTCTTTGGAGGTTAGGGTTAGGGTCATTTTCAAAAACCACTACATAATGCACTTACAGTACAATACAGGATACAGGATACTGGTCCAGTGCATAGTATGCCACTGTCAGGACAACTACACTACAGCAAGATTGGAAGCCTGTATTTTGACTGATCCAACCTGTGTCCACTGTAGTGGTGCATTGCATTGTGGGATATAGTATGTGAGGTAGACTGGTCAGTTGTACATTTTCATTACGTTTCATGAAGTAACAAACCATCTGGGTACTTCTCCATAGTACAGATCATGCAATTATTTCCATATTATGTACTAAATTTGCAGAGCTGGGCAAAGAACAGGTAGCGCAATGATTGTTACACATGCAGGTTAAAGCAACACAAAGGAACTTCTGCAAATCTATTTTAAGAGGTTTCTCCCATAAACATGAAGGTTAAGTTGCTTTGACATCAGTGTCCAAGATTTAGTCTCTGTCTCGTTTTCTCTTCTGTTGTCACTTTCTGTCAGCTAGTTGCGTTGTTGTTAATGTGTGACATAGTGCCATAACGCGATATGCAGTCGTCGCAAGAGACAACTAGGATGGAAGTCTGAAGTTACTTTGGTGATAGAAGGGGCAAATTAAAGGAAACAAACATTCCTAAATCCATTCATTTTCTATACCTGCTTATTCCTTTGCAGGGTCACGGGGGTCTGCTGGAGCCTATCCCGACTCATTGCAGGCGAGAGACAGGGGTCCACCCTGGACAGGTCACCAGTCCATCACAGGGCCACATACAAGGACAAAAACCATGCACACTCACACCTACGGGAAATTTAGAATTATCAATTTAACCTACTATGCATGTTTTTGGACTGTTAGAGGAAGCCGGAGTACCCGGAGGGAACCCACGCAAGCACGGGGAGAACATGGAAACTCCACACAGAAAGACCCCCACCTGGGAATCGAACCAGGAGCCTTCTTGCTGTGAGGCAACAGTGCTGACCACTAAGCAACATTCCTAAATGTTGCTGCAAATGAAACAGATACGTTAACTTGAAAAATCTCCTCGGAGCTGATTTATGGTTGAACGAGTGGAAGCAAGGTGAAGCTGTTATTTAAAGTGGATCTGTATGTCTTAAACCAACATTCAGCCGACATAAACATTCAGTTCAAAGTCATTCAAGTCAAATCTTCTGATTTCCCTTTAGGGTTTTAAGGATTAATAAACTATTATCGAATCAAACTACTTCTGAGGTTTTCCTCTAAGTATTGTTTATCTGTGATCAGTGAAGCCATGTTTTTCTAATATCCTGGTTGTTGCACTGTCAAGATATACTAAGCCCATATCCTTTTAGCAGCTAAAAGCATGCAGCAATGGCGCAGTCTTCATCCTGAAATGACATTGTATTGACAGATTACCATCTCTAAATTAGATTTCTTCCCATGTTGCTCACTATGTAAGGCAAAGAAAACACATACATTTGATGGGATAGGCAGAGAACAAGTTTTGATCATTTTCTATCTTCTGGCAAACGCCTGGTAACAATGACAGCTCTGTGTTGACTTGTTTTTCAGTTGGTATTTTAATCTACATATAGCAGCTTTGACAAGGCACAGAAGGCTGTAAACTGCCAAACTTAGCAGAGGAATGCTGCCATCAGTACCGTTCCAAGGTTTATCCTAGAAAATCGGTCCTGCAAAAAGGAGTTGTGATGTCTACCAAACTTCTTGAAGCATTGATATTTTTTTGTTTCGTTTTCTTTCTTTGTTTTTTGATTTTTTTTGTTTTTTTCTCTCCGTGACCTGGGACTGCAAAGACCTCCAATACAGAAGCTCAACAACCATTCAGGAGTACTTTTTTTCCTAATTGGCCGCCAACAACAGAAGTTTGGAGATTTTTACTGATGTTGCTAGACACGAGTGCGATTGTGTATGAAATTAGTAGCGCATACTTTTTTCATTTGAAATTCATAATACTTTACAGAGGTTGTGAAATGTAAGACCCCAGAGCTAAATATAGGTTCATGTGGAAAGCAACTGCTACCAACAGACACTAAGTCACAGCAGACTGCAGGAATCCATATACGCTTGAACAAAATCTGCATTTATGCATTCTGAAATACCTCATCAAGAATTGTTTTCTTTAAATAAAGTGGCCTTACCTGAGATAAAAATGTATGTATAAATATAAAGTGCTTGCATCTTAGATTGCTTGCACTCTTAAGACTTTTCTTTTTCTTTTTTTTTTTCAGAGACTTTATTCTTAACATTTACTCAGCTCTGTTGTCACCGGGTTTCAGCTGAGTTGTCACAATAATGCATAATGTGTTATATTCGATAAAGGCTTTTCTGAGACCTCTCCAATTCCCACATATTTAAAATAAAAATAAAAAACATTTTAACAATAAAGATACACAGTTTTGTGGCAGTACAATGGATATAAAAATCCAATGCAACACTCAACATATCAAGTATGACAAAAATAATTTATTTGTGTAGTTTAAGGGTTAATGAACACTTCAAATTTAGAAAAAAAACCCACTAATTTTCTATTATTTTATGCCAGTGGGTTTTTCCGGCCTACCGTCTGTCTGTTGGAGGAAAAGTTTACTGTAAGCTGATGAAGTCCTTAAAAAAAAAGGTTATAATCCTTTTAGGATTAATAACTTTAGTAATGTTTCCTTACAAATTAGGTGTATTATTATGGACATTTTTTTATTGAGAGTTACATATTTAAAGGACCGTAGGAACACAGTTTTTTTCTAAGACTGATTATAAATACTTTTGAGAAGTACTAATTTATAAAAAGAAAAGAAAGAAGAATGAGACTATTCAGAAATGAAAGCTCCCTGTTGATTTTTGTGTTTTATGATTATTACTAGAAACACAATAAACCTGAGATCAATCACAACATTTGGTGTTACATGGCTGACAGAGTGAAAATGGAACCCAGCTCTTTCATCGGACGTGTAGGTCTGAGTTCGCCACCAGGGATGTGCAGTTCCCTGCAGATCCCGGTTAATTACCTGGATCTGTGGGAAGACTTGTGAGTCCTGAGTCCGAGTACTAGAACTGCCACGCACATCAGAGGTGTGTAGAAATAACCACTGGATAATGTTTTACTCACCCCTTTGCATATATCCTGTATATGTGTAGAAAACCTACTCCCAGCTTTCTGCATCTGCTGAGAGGCTGTTACCTGTACTGTTGGAGCTGCAGTGCTCATCCTGCCAGTCCAGAAGTCTTTCAGAGACAGCAGATACAGGTTTTTGAATCAGCACCCTTGTCCACGGACTCTCCCAGCTCCACAAGCACATGGTTTAGAGACACATTGCATCACAGTGGCCTTCTATTGCACTCCCAGTGATTTAATTTAATGTGAGATCTACCAAAGTGTGAGGGATGTCCCTGATGTTTTCAACCAAACAACAGCTGCTATATTCTTAAAAAGATTGATGTCATGAAGCAGAACAAATTGATCTTTAGCTGTTTGGCTTCTTGCATTCTTTTTGAAACTCTTCTAATCTGCTAATGTCTTGGTCTTGAGTTCAGTTGGGACGTTTTTGGCATGCAGTCACTCTAAATGACTCTGCAGTAGTTGCGGGTATTTATCAGCTCCAATCAGTATTGATGGAAACACAACACCTGGGTAGATATGCTAATTTTCACTGAGGACGCTGTGCTCAGGTCTGCAGCGATGAACACGGTTCAATTCGCTGACAGAGAGACAAGATTAATCAATTTTTTTACCTGCTTTCAAGAGGGCTAGCAGATCCCTCTCAGAGTATGTGTGTGTGCATGTGTACAGGCTGACATCTGCAGTCCAGTCAAAAATGATAAACTGTCTTAATCATCTAAGAAAGTTGAGCTTATCAGAAATCGTGGTCAATGTTACAGTGACATGCCATCGTCTATGTTATCAGAACTCACAGGCTTGTCTCTCAGAAGTTACTGGTAGTCCAGTTCTGTGTCAGTATGGGCCAGTTAAAGAGTATGTAGTCATTTGAAAAAGTCCCGTTTTAAAACTATTAGGAAAATGTCAATGTTTCATCAGTGTATTCATGCCTAATCTAAGTTATGATAGTTCAGGGATCATTTTGCGGAGCAGAGGAATGCAACCCAAGGGAGAAGGAGGAGTCACCAGCACATCTTTGCATCTGAGAAAACAGAGTCAGCAACATGAGAGTTAATAGGTTATGGAAAACATCCAGACTGACACAGCTTGCAGGAAGACGTCTATCAGAACTGCAAGATGCATTTCAGAAGTGGCTCTACCAGTTTAGGAGGTACTTCTAACTTGAATGCAGAATTTAGTGCACTTGGCCAAATTAAGGTAATGCCATCTTAAAATGTACATATGTACGTATGCATTGGTAAAATAAATACAGTTATAGTCATGTTATATAAGCAGATAATATGACTAATTATTTAGTGACCATCCTCTAGCTTCCTTTTAATTTATATCCCCCAGTGGTGATGTGGCCGTTTTGTGGTTGTCATGTGTTGAAAAGAATACCAGTAACGGTGAGTGTGTCAAAGTGAGCGCTCAATTTGAGCGTGCTCCGCTACTTTTAAATTACTCATAGTTAACAAATAATGCTTTTCATATTTGTGATTCAGTTATATATTTGCTGAAGGCTAAAATACTGTCAGGTTCATATGCCGGCCCATGCTTTGCTATGCAATGTTGGGACCTTCAAAATATGAAAAGCAAACATTCAAGTAACTGCTTTATTTATGCAAGTGTATCTGTTTCAAACAAGAAAAATTAAAATGCTACTACTGGCTAAAAAAATCGTTTTTATCACATTTTTCAAGACTCAAGAAGGGATATCTATAAGAAGAAAATATATATATATCCACATGATAAGACAATTTTAGGGTGTGTCTTTTTTATTCTTCAGTCATATTTTATGACCTTTTTATCAAGCAGATATAATCTTTTTCATTTTTAGATTGATGTCTAGCTGGCAAGATGGAAGAGAAGGGAGATTTCTGCTGCTTGATCCAAAAGTGCATGTCTCCTGTTAAGGCTTAATGGTTTAATGAAAACAAAATGTGGGCCGCTTGATCCCAACTGGTATGTTTAATATCTCATAGTGGTAAAAAGCACTTTGTGCATTTGATTACAGCAGAATAGTGAACCTGACTTTTCTTCGCTGTCAGACCAACAATGAACATTTCAAGATTTAATGAAAGGCAAAGAGAAAAATCTACATGTATGTGTGTGTGTGTGTGTGTGTGTGTATATATAAATATATATATACCCCCCTTTCTATCTGTTATGTGCTGCCCTGGACTGGCATCTGGGTAACAGAAGAGGAGCAGCGGCTTTCGATTTGTGCATGTTTTGCTTCTGTTAAACACCATCCATCTTCTTGAAAACCCGATTTTACCCTTTGATGTCAGGTCTTTAGATAATAGATATCTGTACTTGTGTTTTACACTGAGTTCACACTATTGTCCGTCTTTAAAAGAAAAAAAAAAGAAAGTACAGCTTTTTGATGGTAATTAGAAATCAAGAATTATTAGATTATGTACCCACAAGACTGAATGAAAATGTCGGGATGCTGCAACTCATTAACAGTATTCTTCTGGGGTAAAATGCTTTGATTAGACTGTTGGTTCCTTCAAGGCAAATTCAGCTGAACAAAGGCTTTCTGGTATTTCTGTGAAACACTGGATTTCACAGTCTCATGTTTGCCGCATTAAAACAGATGAATACAACTTTCCATTCTTTTGATGCACAATAATAAAAAAAAATATACTGTAGCTCCTCTGAAAGACCAGTTACTAGTTAAAAACATATTTTTTGGAAAAAGAAGGTCAAATCTAGTTCTTGATGATGCTCAGACTGATGGTCTTCGGATGAGATTATCCTGTATGTCGTAGCAAATTAAATATTAATTTAATCTGACTAAGAGAAGGAGTGTTACACTGTGTTCAGGACAAAACTGGGATGAAGCAAACACAAATAACTTATTTCAGATATACTGGTGCATTGACACTGTAAATTCAGAAACTGAATATTATAATTAACACCCAGATGAATGCATAACCAGCGATTATTAGTTCTGGTGGGGCTTTCGATTTGTCTAGGATTCTGTCCCTCCTTCTGTAATTAAGTTTAGATTCATTATTAGCTGATGTCATATCAATTAAAAAATAAACAACAAAAAACAATAGACACATTTGATAATAAATGTGTCCTTTTTATTTGTCTGTGAAGCTTTTTTGTGACCTATTTAAAAGTTTTGTGTAACCATTTCAAGTCAGCTTCACTCTCATTTACCAGCAGAACTCGTCCGTCCAGGCAAATCTCTCATTTCCCTCACCTCCCGTCTTTTTGTGGAGTGGTTTTCCATTTGGGGAATTGTGTATTGTTGTGGAAGAACCTCATCCTTCGTCAGTTAGGAATGACCAAAGTGGCGCTGAATGCTTGGCCGATGAATATCAAATGACAGGTAATTAAAGAATACCTGTGGAATAGACTGGCCGGCTGAGTCAGAGAGCGACCCATAAGGAGGCAGGAATGACTGCTCTCCGAGAGATGACTGCCCTCTGAATCAGTCATTTGGGCTGGGAAGCTGACGTTTGATTAAGTCTGTCCTAGATATCGCGGACAAGAAGTCATGTCCCATACACACGCTCCAGCTGACAGACTTTTAAAAGGAAATTCAGACAGAATAAGGTTGCTGTCCAAATTTGGGAGTGTCTATATGCTTGCAGTGTAATAACTATAATCATTACAACAGTTATCAGTATCAGCCGGAGGTTTGGAGACAACGAGGCACTGTGTTCATTTTTAACGTTCTCTACTCTGTAGGCGTAAGAGGTCATTGCTCTGTTTCCTTTCAACCACTATAGAAAAAGGGTTTCCCCTTTTGTTGGGTAACTGTGTACTGCTTTTTTTCCTTCTTCTTCTATCTCAGCTGGGAATGTTGACCTGGGACGCCAGTTGAAACTGATGCAGCACTCCAATGAGTTGCTTCTTGCCCGAAGACTAGAAGCATTTGGACTCGATGTCTTGTTGAAAACTGAATGACAGTCATATTAAGACAGATATCGAATGTTACATCAATCAGTTTTACACACATTACATTAAAATCTGATTAAACCTCCAGTGACAGCTGCTTTATCCATAGTTTGTTAGTACTGCTTATATCATGATGAGGTATGTGACATAAAACCATTGCATGCATGTGTTCATAAAAAGAAAAATATAAATGACTTTTAAAAGAAAAAAGAACAACTTTAAAACAGTTAGTCTCTGCTGTACTTGTGGAAGAGGCAGATCTCATGTTGAGCCTTGAGGGTGAAAACTTTACACTTTGCTACCAACTTGTTTCTTCAGAGCTGTCAGGTCGTTGCTGTGCATGTTCTCAGAATAACATTTAGGTATTAGTTAGGAGAAGAGTTTGAAGTGACTTTAGGATTGATGGCCTCTGGAGTCCAAACTACTGAGGAGAAATAGCTGATGCAGAATCTGGAAGACGAGGCCCTGATGCTCGGTACCTTCCAGACAACAGAAGAATACAGAGGCATTTGTAAGAGCCATGTTTCATAAGTTATGTTCGTAAGGTCTCTGAGTATGTTTTACAAGGTGGAGAGAGCATCTTTTTTCCTGCTTTATTTGTCCTTTCTAGGGTGTGACAGCTGGAAGCTTTGCAGATCCGTTACCAGACAATGATTAAGGTGGTAACTGCGTCCCAGGTGAGGGGCGGTTCACCTTCGCTCAACACAACAAGTAAAGACATTGCTGTCCACATTATTAAAACGCCCCTTCATTTGCCTTTGTTTAGGAAATAGTTGTTCAACTGTGTTGCCTCTTATGATTCAGCCTTGTTTCTGTTGTGGATTTACAGTTTTGAATATTTTGGTAAAACAGTTAAAAGAACAGAAAGAGTTATGTCAGCAGGACGGTCAGCGTGCCATTTATTGTGTTTTACACCAAGGGCTGACTTGAACCTTTTTCTGACATGCCGCCTCCATTTGGTCTGGAGCGGGCGCTCTAGGAAAATGTCTTTAACTGTGTGAAAAAAAAAAAAAAAGTCAACATTTTAAAAAAGCCTACAACTGTAATGTTTCTTTGTGAAAGGGTTAGAATGGACGCTTTGCATATGTCAGGGAATAGAAACAAATAAAACTACAACTTAGTGTCAAACAAAAATGAAAAAATAAGAAACAACTAAAAAAAAGACAACTTAACAGCCCTGCTCGGTGTACACAATCACACTTGCCTAAGGAGACAAGGTTTCAAATAAATACTACCAGACAAGAAAATCAAAGCATACCAAGCTGCTCAAAGTAAGACCCAGTGGCACTGGAAGAGTTTAAATAAGTGGCCAACATCAAGGTTTGGTTGGGCTGGATGTGAGTGGGCCAACTAGATTGTAGCCAGATACCAGAAGGACAAAGGGAGAAGGGACCATGCAGCCAGTCCTGGACCAGGAACAGCCAGATGCCAGGAGGACAAAAGGGAAAAGGGACCATGCAGCCAGTCCTGGACCAGGAACAGCCAGATACCAGGAGGACAAAGGGGAGAAGGGACCATGCAGCCAGTCCTGGATGAGGAACAGCCAGATACCAGGAGGACAAAGGGAGAAGGGACCATGCAGCCAGTCCTGGACCAGGAACAGCCAGATACCAGGCGGACAAAGGGAGAAGGGACCATGCAGCCAGTCCTGGACCAGGAACAGCCAGATACCAGGAGGACAAACGGGAGAAGGGACCATGCAGCCAGTCCTGGATGAGGAACAGCCAGATACCAGGAGGACAAAGGGAGAAGGGACCATGCAGCCAGTCCTGGACCAGGAACAGCCAGATACCAGGAGGACAAAGGGAGAAGGGACCATGCAGCCAGTCCTGGACCAGGAACAGCCAGATACCAGGAGGACAAACGGGAGAAGGGACCATGCAGCCAGTCCTGGATGAGGAACAGCCAGATACCAGGAGGACAAAGGGAGAAGGGACCATGCAGCCAGTCCTGGACCAGGAACAGCTAGATACCAGGCGGACAAAGGGAGAAGGGACCATGCAGCCAGTCCTGGACCAGGAACAGCCCCACTGAATCAGTATGTCAGCAACTTGCAACAAATATGCAGCTGAGTGGCAGCTAGTCATAGGAGTTAGGTTTTATGGCCAAATATTTGTACGTTTTAGGTTTAGTAAAGTTTCTGAAGACCTTTTGCACATCTGGCAAATTAACTTAAAATAATGAAATTGACAAAAACTTCAAAGAACATTAATTCCCTAATGATGCCACATAGACGTATTACCTAGTGTGTATAAACTCTATGCCAGCACTCTGGTGGTTCAGAGAATACTATTATACAAAGATACTATTGATCACATTTGTGTCTGCTGAGAACAAACATTAATGGGGACATTAATGTTTAAAAACTTTCTAGCTTTGGCCATGGTGCACCTTTTTATGTACAACTTACTCACAGCAATAAATCAGACACACACAGTTTGAATCTGTGTTTCATTTTTTTGATCTTCCATCAGCTGAAATGGATGAAATGCCCTCGATGTGGCAGTAGTATCCGTTATGCTCAGATACCCCAGTATGAATTTGTTTGTGTAGTTAAGCCACACCTTTCCTGTTTAGTTTTTTTATCTCTACAGAACTAAAAATGTCTCTGCAGTAATTCTGTCTGAAACAAAACGACAACAACAACAAGTAACAAATCACAACAAGCCCTGTGGGAGCATGCTCATTGACTTTTTGAGGTAACTCATTGATATAACCTTGGCATTAATGGGAGGTTTTCACATTCCTTTTGGGGTTCACCATAATCTGTTATGAAGGTGGCATTTCCACCTGGGCCTCATCTGAAAGGTGAACCCCAGCAATAACCTTGTCTGGATGGTAGAGAATGATGAGGAAGTCCATCATTCCGACTTACCAAGCCCCCTTCAACCTTCGTAGAGCTTACACTTGCCAGACCTCCAGAGAACAACACGCCGATTTCTCCTTGTGTATCTGGGTTGAGTAAAAGGATTTTTAATTGTCTTGTCTTTCACAATTATTTCAAAACCATAACCTTTAATTAAGCGAGTGCTGATTATTTTATTCTCTCCTTTTGTTAGACTAGATCAGCGTAATTACAGCCACCTTGCAGAGTATGAGAAGTAATTAATCCTTTTTGATTTGACCGAATCACATTTTTTTCCTCGCCTATTTTTTGGTCATTAGTTGGCCTTTTAATCCTCTAAAGATTACAAATCTGGTTAATAGGAACTGGAGTCACTTTGTTTACACAATATCAGCACATTTTTTCCCTTCTACTAAAAAGAGCAAGTAAAAGAAAATAATGTCTCTGACACAAAGTGAAGTTGTGGGGTAACAGGTTCAGTGAAAGGTGCAATGAAAGAGACCATTCAGTTGCATATTTGGATGTATAGGTGGTTGGTTATTCAAAGCTGGCCACTGAGGACATTATAGGGCATAATGATCAAATTTTGAAAATTCAAGTACCCTTTTATGTCAAACCTGAAGTCTAATATATATGATATCTGGTGTCAAAGAAGTGCTAGGAAAAGAGAGATTTTTTTTTTCTTTACAAAGAACAGCTTTGGTTCAGACACATGGATTGCATCCTGGATGTAATGCAGTCTGCCCTGTTATCCGACAAACACCATTTATCCGACGAGGCCAGTTGGGTTGTGGACCCAGAATGTGGGCCATTATTGTAGGCCATAGAAAACCTTGGATGTCAAGGGGATCCCACCCCCTCTAAAGCAGGAGCTCTGTGTGCTAGCTATGTGAGGGTTCCAGCACAGACTCAAACATGCATATTGTGCAGGTCTGAAAGGACAGTATAATCCATCCTCATACATGCCAACACCCTCCTCTAACCTCCATTCATCCCTCACTGTGCTTGCATCTCTCCAGAGTGCCTTTTACACTGTGCAATGCCATGCTGCTTTGCACAAGTTAAAATGTGATGAAGAGGACATTGTTTCTCTCCATGGTCAAAACATGTGCTTCCAAACATGGAGCTGCCGTTATCTCATCCAGAAGGCGAACAGATAACGCTACTTCCGTTTTTTTTTTGTTTCGTGTTTTTCCCCTCACATTCGGTTTGAAGAATGCTGCTTTTATATCATTTCACATGTCTGCTGCGGCAAAAACAGAATATAAGCAGAGAGGATAAGTTGTCTATGGCCACTGGAATTTAGGTTCCTTCCACAAAACCAACAGCCGGCTGTTTCCCAATAAAATGAAAGAATTATTTATGTTGTTTTTAGAACTGCTATTGTGTTTTTTTTATAGGTTGTTTTTTTTTCGTTCACTCCACTCTGTGTCACTTCTGTCGCCTGACTTTCTCTGTGATGAATCTCAATTATGCCAAGGTCACCTTTCATTGCAGTGATGCCGCTCCCACTTTATTGAAACTGGCAGCACTTCCACACTATCATGACCATGCTTATTGACAGCCACTTCCTCCTGCAAAACAAAACCTAGTAGAAATAATTAAATACATTAAAACAGAGGAAGGAAAGGGAAAAATAGAGCATGATGGAAAAGTTGCATTGCCTCTACGTTTGGCAGGCAGATTTGGCACATCTGCTTCAGGCTTTGCCCGATAGTTTGTAATCATTCTCTCTTTGTGCTATCCAGAAAGTGGGTGGATGTGTTTTGGGGACAAAATTATTCATATGTTTTTTTTACCGCTGTAATTGGTCTTTTTTTTTTTTCCTTTTGCCTAAGAGCACGGTGTGAAGAGACCATTTTCAATCATGTCTGTGATAATACCCTGAATGTCTTCAGGATAATTTCAGAAAGTACAGTATCTTGAATTCAGGAAACTAATACAAACAAATTAAATAATATACTGTGGCATCTGCTTATTCTTTTAAATCATAAGCTTGCAAGTTCTTATCAAAGTCAACGGGTTTTATTGTCTTCTGTTTTAGCTGTGAATACGCAGAGATATCACATGTGAGGTCGCATTTATTTGTTTGACACAGAGAAAATAAATGAAGGCGACGACGGAGCGTTATGGGCTAATCTGTGTGTGCATAAACAAGATTTGGAGAATGTGGGTAGATGGCACTGAGATGACATCCACAACTCACATTTGATGAGAATTCCAGCACGTGTAATTGTTCTTTCGGAGCAGCATCTGTTGCTAAGGGAAACGCGAGATGGGTGGGGAATAGGCTTGCAGGGAGATGGTTAGCCTCACAATTGACAGTGACACGTTACTAAGAGCAAGTGCAGAGCATCTTAGTTGAACCAATAGTCCTTTGATGGCTCTTTGATATAACTCATTAAACGAGCGGTGGAGCATTTACCTGTGTGATGTAACTTATTTGTCCGTTGTCTGCTGCCCACACATCATTCTCCAAAGGCATCAGATCACTGTGGTGTAACAGATGATTTGACCAGTCAAAGTAACAGGACGACGTTCTTAATTAAAAAAAACAAAAAAACTATATCTGATCATTTATTTAAAAAACATAAAATAGTCTTCAAGTATTCAAGGGATCTGTAATCGCTGCACTTTCATGTCGATCTAGAAGGGCTCTTGGACTAAATTAGGAATGGCAGTGTCTCGTGCTGGTCCAATTTAATTGTCAGGAATTTAACTTTCCAGTGTAGAAAAGTTAAGGCAGAATTATGTTTGCACCACAACCCATGTTATGATGGATATATATACACACACATACACACACACACACACACACATTTACACATACACTATATGGCCAAAAGTATTTGTTCACCTGCCTTGACTCACATATGAACTTAAGTTACATCCCATTCCTAAACCATACGGTTCAATATGACTGTGGTCCTTTTGCAGCTATAACAGCTTCAACTCCTCTGGGAATGATGTCCACAAGGTTTAGGAGTGTGTTTATGGGAATTTTTGACCATTCTTCCAGAATTCTTCCATTTGTGAGGTCACACTGATGTTTGACCAGGTGATCTGGTTCTCAGTCTCTGCTCTAATTCATCCCAAAGGTGTTCTGTCGGGTTGAGGTCAGGACTCTGTGCAGCCAAGTCAAACTCATCCACACCAGACTCTGTCATCCAGGTCTTTATGGACCTGCTTTGTGCACTGGTGCACACACATGTTGGAAGAGGAAGGGTCCAGCTCCAAACTGTTCCCACAAAGTTGGGAGCTGGAATTGTGCAAAAGTTCTTGGAATGCTGAAGCATTCAGAGTTCCTCTCATTGGAACTAAGGGGCCAAGTCCAGCTCCTGAAGAGCAACCCCACACCATAATCCCCCCTCCTCCAAACTTTACACTTGGCACAATGCAGTCCAACTAAGTATCGTTGTCCTGGCAACTGCCAAACCCAGACTGGTCCATCAGATTGCCAGATGGAGAAGCATGATTTATCACTCCAGAGAACGTGTCTCCACTGTTCTAGAGTCCAGTGTTTTTGTGTTTTACATCACTGCATCCAACACTTTGCATTGTACTTGGTGATGTTTGTCTTGGATGCAGCTGCTCGGCCATGGAAGCCCATTCATGAGGCATTCTGCACACTATTCTTGAGCTAATCTGAAGGCCAATGAAGTTTGTAGGTCTGTAGCGATCGGGTTGTGTTTCCATCACACTTTTGCACAAAAGAAAATTGAATCTGAATTTGCGATAAAGGTAGTGATGGGGTGATTTTTCACTGAATGGTGTTTTTCGAATAAGCGTAATTCTCGTAACTCTCTGTATCTTGTCCTGCAAGACTTACCTTCGAAACAACAAAAAAGAAAATCTCAACATTGAAGAAGACAGACAAAAACATCTTTATCCATCCATTTTCTATACCTGCTTAATCCTGTGGAGGGTCAGGGTCAGAGCCTATCCCACTTTATTACAGCCACCCCACCCTGAGCAGGATAAAGCAGGCATAGAAAATTGATTTTTTTCACATGCACAACAAAAAAGTTGCATGTTTCCTTGATTATTTTGCATTTTGCCATGAAGCCGGGTTATTATGAGCAGGTTTTTAAACAAAGAGTGCATTTTTGGCCTAAGGTTTCTCTTCTCTTGTCTAAAGCATCTTAGTTTTCAAGGAGTTGCATTTAATATGTTCAGAGTTAAAAAAAAAACACTGGAAAGCTGAAGGTTATCCCTATCTTCATATTCTCTCTTTTAAATTCTCTTTGATCTTAACATTATTCAGTCAGCTAGTTTTATTTACTTCAAGAGAAATGGCAGATGTTGCATACAGCTGAATGTGGCAACTATTGAGACGGAGTGAAAAGACAGAGTTGCCAGTTAATGTCAACTTATTTCAGGATTTATTATATCGTCCAAACATTGAAGGAAAAGGAAAAATGAACAGAGCCCCCATCGAGGGTACCAGTGATTCTTTAAATGCCAAATATAACCATACCAGATCACACTGAGTCTGCGTGTACTGTCTTTCCTGTATAGAAAGTCAGACATCATATACGATAGTGAAAGTGTCAGATAAATCACAGAAAAGAAAAAACCTGAGTAGTTTCCGTTTGGTATTTTATGAAGGAGTTCAGCCAGATAATGTGCAAAGAGCTGCTCAATATCTTTAACGGTGATGAATGGTTCACAAGCCAAGCAACTTGTTTTGCATTTCTTTTTTTACAAGTGGAAAATAAGAAAAAAAAAAAAAAAAAAAAGATGTTACTTGGCAGGACATAATCTGCGCCATTTCATCAGACAGCTGCAAGCAAATGGAAGGTGATCCTCACCAAAGGACGATAGTGTTTCTGGCAGCGTGCCATCCACTTTGGTGGTAAACAGACATAAAACAGGGAAAAACGACATGAAAGGCGGGACTGTTGGCAAGCACCTTTCGTTCACTCCCACCTCTCACCTCTTTGGGCTTTTGGGGAAATGCAATGTTTAATCTGTAGTCTGTTCTAGAAGTTTATCCAATGTACTCCACAGAGTTTGGGGACTCGCACCAGGCGGGGGAGGCAAAAAAAAAAAAAGCATACATTTACACGGTTGAGTGGTGTAATCTTCATGAAATACCGGTAAATAGGGAGAGGAAAGCTAGTGGAGCTGTAGATTAATGCTGCTATCAAATGGCCTGGGACAAAGAAGGGGATGGCTAATGAGCTGGAAAAGGCAGGGCTGTTCACCGCTTAAATGATACCGTAGCACCATCTCCCCACTGGCCGCCGCACTGCCATGTTCACACATTCGGCTGTCGCTAACAGCAATGTAGGACAAATATTGGAAAATGTCATTTAAGTGAAAACCGCAGGGACATGTTTGATATTTTCAGGATGGCTTCATCAAAGGCTGATTTCTGAAACACAAATGTGGCTCCATCTTTCCTCTCTCTCCCATATGTGTGGTACTCCTTCCTGCCCAATTTGAGAGGTCATTTAGAGGCAACGTAGTTTTCATCCTCAAAAATTGCTTTCAGTTTTTGTCTGTTCTCCCTTCCTCTGTCTGTCCTTTCATCAGTCTCTCTATTCTTCTCTTTGAGTCCATTTTACTCGGCCTCTGTCCCCTTCTTTCCTTTGCTTTGCAGTGATGTAATGAAAAACAGAGTTCTTTCTCTTGTCTGTTTCCTCTGGTATCAACTTAGGCACACTTGTAACCTCCCATGACTGTCGCCTAGGTGACAAGAGGAGCAAGATGAACTATTGGGATGAGATAAATTTCTTGGTGTGGCCCACGGAGGCTGTATTAATTTTTTATGTTCTACTGGCTCAAAGACACTTTTGCAGGCATTGTTTCATGTTTTATTTAGGCAGGTTTTGGAGCGAGGTTAAATTTTCAGCAGTCAGACATCCTGAAAGAGTCTGGCGGTGTGGAGGAAATGGCATTTTTAGAAGCAATGGTGGCCTTTTATCAAGGGTCAGGGAGAGAATATGAGGCCTGCGTGATTTCAGGTTCAGTAGTAGTCTCAGTCCTAACTTGCTTCCCAAAATGTCACATGCATAACTGACATCTCTGCGGACCTTAAGCGACAATTAGATGAATTGTGAAAAACCTGCAACAATTTTCCTTAAAGGTATGCTGGAAAAATATCTCTATCTCTATTCTAAGTGCAGTCAAACAAGCGTGCCCCAACTGCTGCAGGCGTCGACATATTTATCTTACTTGAGCCAAGTGACAGTTGTCTCTGCAGCCATTTCATTTTACATACCGCCACGAAAAAGAGGAGGAAAACTGAATTAATCAAATGTGGAGGAGTAGAGAAGGAATGGGGGTTGTGTTGGTCGAGGGGGGCTGGGGTGGGTGATATATCCTCCAGTGTTGCTATGAATCAGAAGGGATGGGCAAATAAATAAATGTGTTATGTATGACCAAGCACACAGACAAGGCTCTGGGGCTACTTGCCGGTCCGACCGCGATGCATTCAGACAAGTGAATAAATCAGCACACAATTAGAGCTTGTGATTTCATTTATGGTACCTAGGAGCGCTCCAGTAGAGGATTCTGGCAGATGTCATTTCTAGCCAATTGATTTTGCTGCTGTCCCGAGGCCCGAACAGTCATGGCCTCCACTATCCGAATTACAAATGGATGGCAGGCACGAGCCAAATGGCTGTCCAGGCAATTTCTGCATGATAGGAGTAGAATAATGTAAGAGACAGCACGGGGACTGAAGAAACAATGACATAAACAGTCACACACCCCACCCGAGGCTCTGCTGTAAACACGCTGTAAGCACTTGCATCTTTGTGGAATTTATTTGTGACATATGTGCCCCAGAAATTGCATTTTCTCTCAAACATTAGTCTGGAATTCTTTGAAGGTGCATTCTGTGTGCCTTTGTTACGGTAAATCAGATTCTGCTTAGCAGTGGATACACTATAAAATATTCTTCGGCTAGAGCAGTGAAATTATTTTTGAGCTGCCATGAAATCCTTAAATGTTTTGGGTCTGTGCATCTGTGAGGTTTTTGAAGAGGAAAAAAAAATCTGCAATGCAATCATGGCATACTGAACAATGGCATCTCAATCATCCAGACAGACTTCTTGAATACATGCGATGCAAATTGGCAATGTCATTTCAAAGCTGGAGCGAGAGAAGACCATGTGCTTGGTCTGAGGCAGTTCATCAACTTGCCAGCAGCAATTCTCTTTGCTTGCTGGCTCGGTTTTCTGTTTTACACCTTGAGTTTCATATTACAACTTCCTTTGCAAAGACAGACTAAGTTCCCAGCTAAATATAACATTTCACTTCCTTTTTAGCAGTAGGGAGGAATGGAAAATGTCTGGAATGGAGGGCTACATTTGGAATTTAAAATAAATACATGATTAAATGAAAATACTGCAAATCCAATTAAAAAATGATTGCAAATAAGTATAAAGTATATATATAGTATAAAATACTATATATATTATTTTATATAAAGTATAAAATAAAGTGCAACTAAAAACAGAATGCAATGAGTTGCAAATTTCATTAACACAATTTATTTACAACAGAAAAAAAAAACATTTCAAAAGAAAAGATAAAGAAACCTCAAATCTGGACTGCACACAGGCCAAACTCCTCTACTTTGACGCCTTGGGCTTCTAGTACTGCAGATGCAGTTTACCACCGTCGTGGTGGGAGATGCAAGGCCTTCAGTAGAAACGTTATCTGGATGAGAGCATGCATCTCCCTAAAACCTGTTTACCCCTGATGCTTCCTTTCCAGATGTGCAGTCTGCCCATTCCATCTGGCGTGATGCACCTACAGGCCATGCAGCGGTTTCCATGACAGCATCGTGCCTGGTTCTAGATCAGTGTCACGTCAGAGCCACCACATATTGGACATCAAAATACTCAGACTCACAGATTCCTCCAGTTTCTCTGAATCTTGTCATTATAATATGGACTTGAGATAATGACATATTCAAAGATTTCTCAGTTTTAGGCTTTGAGACATTATTCTAAACTTGCTTCATAGTTTGTAGATGTAGTTTTTCAGAGTGGCGAACCTCTGCCCTGCTTTACTTCTGAGAGACTGCCTCTCTAAGATGATCCTTTAAAAGCTAATTGTGTCACTGACCTGTTGCCAATTAAGGTAGTTATCTGCAAGATGTTTCTGCCTGTGTTTATTTTTGTTTCTTTTTTAGTGCTACTTGCATTTCCGGCCTTTTGTTGCTCACCTTTTTTTGATACATGCTCCTGCCATCAAATTCAAAATAATTGTTTTCAGGATACTAAGATTGATTTTGTTTTCTATTTTCTGTGTTGTAATATATGATTTCCAGTGACCTTCAAACTGTTACATTCTGGGGTTTTTTTTATTTTCCACAGCAACTAAACATTTTTTGTTGTTTTTTTTTTTTTGGTTCATAAACAAGGTATGGTGGTTAACAGCAAGAAAATTGTGCACAATGAGTAATGGCGCATTCAATTTTAGTGCAAATATTGGATTAAGGTAAAATTGAAAGAACAAACTACAAACGTTAAGCCTATGTTAATATATGCAGTATGTCTACTTGTACTTTACACGGTGCCACATACTTCATTAACCTGATCTGCCTTCACTTGTCTGTAGGCTCAGAATCAGTGAAAGTTGAAGTCAACCGTTGGCAGTGAGATCTTTGCAGTATGTTCTAAAGCTACGTTTTGCCCAGAAGCAGTCAACACAAGAAGACACAGCAGGGGACATATCGCACAACAGCTGGTTCTTGACATCAGTTCGGTATGTCAGTCTTTTCAGACTTTTTTTTTTTTTTTTTTTATGGCCGCGCAGCAGCCATCGGCTGTTTTTAACAAAGGGCTGAGGAACTGAGACTGAAATCTGTTCCTCGCAGGAAAGGCCTCTGGTACTGACAATCCCCACAAACAAGGCAATGTCAGTCCAGTGTCAGTTCTGACTGCGGGGGCATCCCTCCCTACACCTCCTCTACAAACTAGCCCAACTTGGGCTTACTTTTTTCATCTTTGTTCTCTTTTTTACTCTATTCTATAAACAGAGTTTGTTCTTTAAAGCAGTAAATGTCCCATGAAAATATACATTTCCAACATATTTAAATGAGAAAAAAAAATCACTGTTATTTAAAACAATGCTAGCAGATAGAAGTGACATACTTGGACAAATATGAGCAAAATTCAGGAGGTAGAATTGCCCCTTTTTGCAGAGAAAGTGTTATATAAAGTTGTCTATCAGTCTGACATCAGTGAGACTTGTGTCCACCCTTTCGTACCTAAGTCCTTCAGTCACAAGATGTTTACTTTCTTTTTTTTATGTACTGCTTACTTAAAATCCCAATCCACATTGTGTCAAAGGGATTCAAATATGTAGTTTGACTCTTAGTTGTTTCTTCTATTGCCTACGGGACTGGCTGGTGTGGTGAGGATCTTTACTCAGCTGAAAGTTCAAGATCCCCGAGGAATGAAGCAGCTCCACATTATAATATTTCTACCATGCTTTGAATTTGCTCTTTACATTTTTTTCCTGAAAGCAGAGTATGATTTCTGCCCGCAGACCACACTAATCACAGGGTGGGCTCCGTGTGCGTTGCCTTACAAGAACCTCTTCTGGTATAACCACTAACCTTGTTAAGACCAAAACACCAAACCAATCCTAATGAGACAATGCCATTTATTTTTGTCCATTTGTCTATTTTTTATTTTCATTTATTTCTGTATTTTGATTGTTTACGTTTTACATTGCATAAAAAGTTTGAAGAATTCTTGTGTGCCGGTTTCAGCTTGCACAAAATCGCTTGTTACACAGTAAAGAAAGTATGGCAAGGTGGACACCTGCCTGTGAAACTGATGTTTGTGTTCGTAATATTGACTGGAGCCAATAAATTCCAGCAAATCCTGCAGGTATTTGATGCTCCATCGTAATGCTTTGAACACTTTCCAACTGACTTTAGGTTTTTTGAACACAGTAAAAAGGCCTGTATTTGCAGTTGAAACCAGTCCTGAAAAAAATGGGAGTAAACACTTTTTCTTCATACAGCGAATTTTAAATAGAAACTTGAAACAAAAGTCTATATAAAAATAAATATTTAAGAAAAATGGCATCTCAATCATCCAGACAGACTTCTTGAATACATGCGATGCAAACTGGAAATGACATTAAAAAGCTGGACCATGTGCTTGGTCTGAGGCGGTTCATCAACTTGCCAGCAGCAATTCTCTTTGCTTGCTGGCTCGGTTTTGTGTTTTAAACTTTAAGTTTCATATTATAACTTCCTTTGCAAAGACAGACTAAGTTCCCAGCTAAATATAATATTTCACTTACTTTTTAGCAGTAGGGAGGAAAAGAAAATGTCTGCTAAATTTGGAATTTGAAATAAATATATGAATAAATAAAAATACTGCAAATCCATTTACAAAAATGATTGTACAATAAAAAACTTACCGGAACCCTCACAAATGAGAAGAAAAGGCTCAGACTGATGATTTTCAACAAGTACAGGGATGATGATTGGGATTAGGATTGGGATTGGGTTTGGGATTGGGATTAGGATTAGGATTGGGATTAGGATTGGGATTGGGATTGGGATTGGGGGGTGGTCTGGGTGCTCTCGGGGTGCACTGTGTGTGAAGGTGTGAATATATAGTGTATAGTGTAGTATATAGTGTATATAGCATATATATAGATAGGTGTGTGCACATTGGGTATAGATTTATTTTATAGATTTGTTTATTTTGTGTACATAAATCTAAAACAGATTCATTTATTTATATAGATTTCAAGATTTCAAGGGTTCTGTATGTTCACATATGTGTATGTGTGCATATGTGTATATGTATCTTTATTTATTTACAGATTCATACTAGTGTTAACGTTGTTAACGTAGTTTTAACAATGGTTTTGACATGTCTGGAATGAATCAATACAATGAAAATGGAATGCACTTACGGAATGCGATTATTTTAGCATTTTCTAACAAAAGTGACAGAAGATGTGAGTAATGATAACTAAAGCAGTCACACTCTTGGATTATATATGTTTTATTTTTCTCAGATATTGATGTCATGTCCATGTGTTGACTGTTGCATGCGATCAACAGCAAAAGTGGGTCAGAACAGCCTGAAACTACATTATGGTAAAGGATTCTTAAACTAATGCATTTACAGCAAGAGAAAAGCATCTTTTCCATTGTTCCACTCCAAAAAACACATTCAAAATCTGTCACAGTAGCTCTTTCTACAAGAAAACAAATTTGCTAACATTATTCCATCTTGAGCAGCACATTGTCCCATTATTAACGGCTTCAAACTCATTTTAAATGGACTCTTTCTGGTCTGTGTTGCTTCTCTTACTTCCACTTCTGTGGTACGTCAGCTGCAAACATGTATTGCATTATGTCCCAAGCAATGTTTTAAATAAATAAACTGATGGATACAACACCCCTACTGACAGAGCTGTTACAGAGGAACTGCTTGTGCCTCTTTTTGAACCAGTGTAACCGTATGCTTTGTAGGGAGGTTACTAAATGTTTGTGCACTGGCACTTATTTTATGATATAAACTCCACCTTGCGTGGGTAATATTATCAGGGGAGCAAATAACATCCACAATGCATTTGAGGTACAGTTCGAAGGTAAATAAACGGATAAATTATTTGACACATATAGAGTAGACATTAAAGGGACACGTGAAGTGAATTTGAGCACAAACTGAACCTTATATTTCTCAGGTTTCATGATACAAACAGATAATGAGGGAAATTATTCTTATCTTGTTGTCTGTTTTCTATGACACTCCTGAATCTCTAACAAAGTTGTTTTCCCAAAACCAGTCAGCCTTGTTTAGCTTTGCATCCACTCTTATCCATGTGATTTGTTTTTCTCTGCTTTTATGCCCATGTGCCTGTCAAGACTGATAATTTGGAGTTTAATGGTGACATGAGCAATAGGTGCCCGGAAACAGTATGGCTCACATACAAGAGAGAAAAACTAATAGAGTGTAATTAGATTGAAACTGATAAGTAGAGAAATGTCACGCTGAGTGTTCATGTGTCATATAGAGTGAGAAATATAGAAACATGAGTCTGAGAGGAATAACAAGGTAGAGAAAGTCAGGAGAGGGTATTAAATAATGTTCACAGGGCAGTCACACTTTGGGGAGGCTTTCAGAGCTGGGAGAGCAGGTATATGGGAGTATTAAGCACCCCCAGGGGTTCTGTTCATACCACTGAGATGGAGCTATGCTGGCTGGCCCAAGAGAGCTTGTTCAGTATGCCTGAGGAAGGTCAAGGTTATCCATCAATGTTGTGACATTAACATACGTACATGTGATACACTGCCTCATTTCTTATATATGAAACAAAAGCATGCCAACACCAATCACCAATGAAAAAAAAAGTAATGTTTCTAAAAAGTCAAAGATTTTACATATACAGACATAATAAATGAGAAGCTGGCCATTAACAGGTCATAAAATTAGGTGAATACACGGTCAGATGAATAGCAACCAGATATATTACACTGTGTCACTACTTATTCAACCAAAGTCAAGCAGAAGCATTATTTTAATTCACTATTTTGATATTTGTAAACAGAATACAGTACGCTAGAAGAAGAATAGAGGCCGAGGACTAGCATGAGGGCCACCATCAAAGACGGAAATCAGAAAGATGGCTCCCAGTGATGAATTGCTAAGAGAATGCCTCAGGCAGGATAAAACCAAAGGGCAAGAATGAAGGAGGAACCATTACGGAAGCATAAGCCCCTAGAAAGCATGTAGAAAATGTAAAAAAAAAAAAAAAAAAGAAAACAGTCTGACACAAATTCCAGCCAGAGAATAGAAAAGGCTGATCTGTAAGACAGTACCGACGTACTAATCATGAACGCAGAAGAATAGGCAGTAGAGGCTGGTGACTACCGACACAAGACCCGGGTCCTTTCCCCGTGACAACCCAGCACATAACAGTATTGTAAGATGCAATACATTGTATATAAAATATCATAATCAAGCACCTGCGGTAGGGTACAGTACCATCTGGGTCAAGTTTGGGTTGGAAGTCAGGGTCAAAGTGAACCTTTAAGGGTGGAAGATCGCTCTTCTATGTCCAGAAGAGAGATGACCTAGGAACAGCGAAGGTACTGTTCAGAACCTCCAGACCTCTGGTTGAGGACCTGAGCTGAAAAAGGTAACTGCTCATTGTTTTTCCCATTTACTTTTTTCTAGTTGAAAAGCTAAAGTTTGACTTGTTAAAGTAGCCCATGCTGCTGTGATATAAGAATTTAATTAACACATTTAAATAAATTAATACATGTATTCATTGACTCGTTTAGGTGAAAATTTGTTTTATTTTGTCTGGAATATTTTGCTTATAGGACATTTCATCCTTCACAACCAACTAAATTATGGTGAGGTTGTCTGTACGGGGCTTCATTCTGAACACCAGAATTGAGATATACTGTAAACATTTAAACAAAGTCATTGGCAACAGCAGCTTGCACAGCTGCACCACTGTATTTGCAGCAGTAGAGGTCAAAGTTGATAGATTTATTAGTTAATGTGATGATTTTCATTCGCATGCGTCAGTGAATGGTTTTTTTGTGTGCACTGGACTGTAGGCGGAAATTACTATGGGTCATCTGGGTACCCATAATTTAAGCATTTTCTTGTTAACAAATACATATTAACTAGACATAAAATTGGTGTGGTACATCTGTGCTTGAATGACATCTGTATTAAAAAAAAAAACAACAGTATATAGTGTATGCCCTTGCTGAAGGATAAGTGTATATACAGAAACATTCCTCTTTTTTTATTTACAATCATTTAATGAGAAGATGTAAAAAATGTTTTATTGCAACTCTATGGGCAATAGTATAAATATATACCGTATTGAATATGTGACCAGTAAATTGATTGATTCTTTGACCCTCAAGGCAAATCAACAACATAATGATGAACTGTCGTTCGGCAGTAACCCTGAATGTTCTGATTGTCCTTCCCAAAATAGTCCCAGCAATAAGGCCAGGCCATTTTGCTTCAGTGTTACTTGAAGGTCTACTCAACTGCTAATAACAGCATTGATTCTGCAAGTTGTGGTGATCAAACCCCTGTTGAATCATGGCATGAGGTTTAGAGCTTGGCCATTAGTCTCACACTATGATGTAAACCATTTTTCGAGGCAAGGTCTGAGTGATCAGTTAAGATAGAATTAGATTTCAAACAGAGTGGGAATAAATATTATTCTGCTCCCAGCAAGACTTTGAGTGGTTCCCATGTAATACTGCAACCTTTAAATGGAAGCTTATCAGCCACAGCCAATGTTCTGCAAGGATTCAGTCTAATACTGCCATTTGTTCACAATCAGCATTGTGTTTAATACATGTGGCTGAATATTAACCAATCTTTTGATCTCGCGTTCATTAGGCCACCCCAAGAGAAATGAATTCTTCTCAACAAATTAAACCCCCCCTCCATCTCCGCCCACAACCCACCATCTTATACTCATGAGGGAAATGAGCAAGGACACAAACGCTCTTATTTAAGATAACTGGTAAACTGCTTTAATTAGACCTTGTTTTCAAAGTGCCCAACTTTCTCTGGGACACGTCTGATCATGTTCTCTTCTGTGGTTGCCAAGTTGTCTCAGTTACATTTATACAAGTACTTTTTTTTTTTTTTTTTTTGCAACACATTGCAAGATTTATTTGTGCACTATTATACACTGTGTCATATTGGATTGGATTGCTCGTGCCATTGGGACTACTTTTTCATTCAGGGCTGACATGTGCCCAATTATGGAGTCCTGCACATAAGGGCTAATGCTTTTCACCGTAGTTCTCATCACAAACAAGGTATAAACAAGGTATCACAGCTCACACCATTACCTTAAGCCAGATCAATGATGCCCCCCCCCCTCCCCCACCTGCCAACAATGAAGCACATTGTTATTTAAATGTTGGTTCCATTTCTGTACTTTTCTGTAGTGTCTGTATTATCCTGGAGTCACATAAATCTTCTAACGCAGACTGCCTGCTCACTGAGGGTGACTGAGGGTATGACAATTCAGTCTGTCAATTTCAATACTTTCACATCAAACGCTCGCTCATCCAAACATGACCCATATAGATTTTGATTAGTCTGTAACACAACACTGACTACAGTGCTCCAACAACATACCATATTCTGCTCTCTATCAGAGCAATATATGGATACAGTCAGGTCGTAACTAATCAACTTTTATTCTCCTGCCTCATTATAGCATACCCTTAGCTAATAAACAAAGGACTGGAAACATGTTCACCTGTTCATTCCACCCATTAGGTCTGCATAATGTGTACTAATTACATTTGCTCATCTATAAGCCCTAATTATGCTAAGAGCTGATAATTAGCTGGTTCTAGGATCTGCGTATATGTTTCTTCACCATCAGCCTGGCAGAAATAATGGCTCTTCTAATCTCTAAGGAGTTCCCAGGACACTCAGTGTAAGAACATTTTAACCGCATTTGCACTTCATGTGAAAGTACTGCTTTAAGAATTAACAACATGCTCTTTAATAAGCGTGCACACATGGTGGAAACATCTTTTAGCTAAAATCAATTCAATTGTACATTATGCCGATGGAAACTTTCTTAGATGAAGAGTAATGTATTGTGCACTAATTACATACTAGGATAGAATTATTATGATCACCAATCTAATCCCGAAGAAATACATGAGATGAGCATGACCTCTTTAACAATCCTTTATGTGCTGGTAAAATATAATGCATTGATAAGAATGCACATCAATACAATTGATGTATTGAAGAGAAATATTCTGTGTGCTGCAAAAGGCTGTCGAATTTACATAAAAACTGACATTTTAAAGGATTAGGAAACAAAATAAGCAACTATGCTGCATATAAAATGAACAAGTATTTCTTACACTGACTTACACTGACCATATTGAGTCACTTACAAGTTTAAAGTTATATTTAGTTATAAAAGTAAGAACTGACTGAGAGGATACCAGGTTCTGCTTTACCTTTATTTCATTTACAGTGAAATATTATGTATTAAATTCACCAGGACACAAGGTTTTCCAGCAGAATATTGCATTGTAACAGGTGGATGAACATGATTTCATCTGTCAGTGGTTAATGTTGTGGCTGAGGAGTGTATGTCCCATGACTGAAACCCATTTTTGCAGTTGAGAGAAAGATTTTATTTTCCTTACTCCTCTTTCCAGCACGACTCAGGTAAATATAAATGTTTTTCTACTATACTCTACATTAGAGGCCTGCATTATTATGTTATTTCGTTGGTTTTAAAGAACTCCGAGGAAAACAACATTTAAGAGAGACTTGTGGATTTGAGTTGAGGAAATGACACCAATAAGTTTTGGTTACTGAGTGTGTATCAGATGGGAAGAGTAAAATAGAAAGGTATATTATTCGAGATGCTTCTGTTCTTATTCTCGGAAGTCATAGCTGAATGAAATGATACCAACATTGTTAGACTTCTCCATGCCATCTATAATGCATCTACAGACTGGATTGAAGGTGCACTTCAGGATCTACCTCAGAGAGTGAGCCTCCTTCAAGCGTGCCAATACACATAAACAGGAACCTTCTCCCACCAAGACACACTCAAATGTCTCTGCCTCGATTGGATGCTTGTTGACACCCTCATATATGCAGTGCAATGCCTAGAGAGTGGCATTTCCCCCTAGCCCCTTGCCACTAAAGGCTTCCTGCCAAAGAGGAGGCTTCTCGGGGTCAACCCTCAGGAGACAGGCGAGGTTGCTAGCCAAGGCTCACAGAGCTTAGATGGAGATTATTATGGAGGGATAGGGGTAAGGATGTGGTTGGTATGGGACAGAAAACCTTTAAGGGAAATGCAGGGCAGAAATACTAGCAGAAAAAAAAAGACAAATAAAATGACAAATGTCAACTAGCAGAAGTCCAATCGGTTTGTCTCTGGTTCTTTATCTGCTAATGTTGCAGACATTCTTTATTGTCTCACACAAAGGAGAGTCAATGAAAAATGGCTACAATTTAATTGAATAAACCTAAATACGTCAGTCAGGCTCAATTATGTTGTTTTTCACTGCAAAGTTTCCTTCCCAATAAAATCCCTGTTTTCCTCCCGTTTTATTCGCAGGGTTTAAGCCAACGTTACTAAAGCAGAAAAGACTGGTTCTTTGGCTGCACCCCAAGAGATTTGAGTCAAACTATGAGAATATTGCCTCCAGTGGAGTTCTGGCTCTGAGAAATGTTGAAATACAATCCCACTTGCTTCATATTGTCCCTTTGCAACAACATGCAATGATGTTTCAACTATACATAGTACTCCTCAGGGTAATTCCTCTAAAATGTTGAAACCATATATTGTAAGAGGTATAGTGAAAACCCTGTGGCTAAAAAAATAATCAAGTTGCATTACTTTGCCTCATGTTCATCCAGCTGTCCAGGTAACTATTAAAAGAAAATCCTGTCCAATACAGTAACATGTGGGCAGTTATAAATTATATTCCACATTTAAATTGGCTTTGCTTCTCTTCTTCAGGCTCTAAAGAGTGATTTTTTCCCCCCTAAAATGGAAGGGACTTTCAACAAGATTCCAGCAACAAAAACCTTCAACGTTTTGTGCAAAAGGGTATTTGTTTGAAACTGCCTGTTCTTGAAATGCAACTTCAAATCAGAAAAAGTAGGGACGACATGGAACATGTAGATAAACACAGTGATTTTTAACATTTACTTTGACTTTAATTTCTTTGGAGGTAGTATGAACCCAAGGTATTTATCATTCTTCTTCTCAAGTATATCCTTTTAATTGTTAGTATATAGGCATGTCCCGATCAAATCTTTTGGCTGCTGAGTCCAACTCAAAGTCATCTGATACTTTAGCAATTCACAAAAAAAAACAAACAAAAAGCCACAAAAAAAATAAAACACCCCAAAATGCTTTTCAGTTTGAAATATTTCAGAATTGCAGGCATTTCTATAATGCAGACGAGCCCGCTTCCAGTTTGCTTTAGGTTTATGTCAGCCATATGTTGCCAACTCCTCCGATAATTAAAAACACTGTAAATATGCTTAGAACTACAAAATGAACTTCCTTTTGTCTATTTTTTTCTATTTTGTCTATTTCTTTTATGTAACAATTTCAACCCTCCTTCCTTGTTCCTACTATAGGCCAGTGCATGCCATTAAATATTATTTCTAATTATTACATTATTTAGAATTACATTTGGATAATCATTCATTCATTCATCCATTTTCTATACTGTACAGGGTCATGGGGGTCTGCCAGAGCCTATCCCAGCTCATTACAGGCGAAAGGAGAGGTCCAGCCTGGACAGGTTTCCAGTCTGTCATAGGGCCACATACAGAGACAAACAACCGCATACACTCGCACACACACCTACGGGACATTAAGAATCATTAATCAACCTGACAAGCATGTTTTTGGAGTGTGGGAGGAAGCCGGAGTAACCGGAGGGAACCCACGCACGCCCAAGAACCTGCAGACTCCACACAGAAAGAGTCCCACCAGGCCCAGGAGTCGAACCAGAAACCCTCTTGCTTATCAGCCATTTTTTGGATTTGTGGAATATTTTGTTTTTTTCTCAGTCTGGACTGAGAGAGGCAGATGTCTCCTGCTGTGACTGCAGCTGATAGTGGATGCTGTTGGAGGATTGAGCTGCCTGAGAGCACTATGGTATGGGGAAGGGGCCCACAGCACGGGCCGCTTGCTGAGAAGAGTCATAACGATACAAGCCCTCAAGTTAGAATCTATAAAAAGTTTTTAATTAAACATTCCTAGATTTCTTGCTAGTCACTTCTGTGAAAAGAAGAGACTAGCTTGAGTTTTCTTTTTTTTATTAGAGGTGCCTGAAAACTTGCGTAATATAACAACAAAGTCGTTAGTAAGCTGAAGTTGGTGTTGCCAACCAAGTACAGTGAAAGAAAAATGAACGGATACTCTATCTTGATGGTTACACTTATTCCCCACCTGACATAAACAATGACTGTTAGCCGTAAATAAATAATTATGGTGTATAGATATTAAATAATTTTATTTGGTGGAATAAAGTAAAAAAAATCCATTAATTTCCACCTGATCTCAATAATTTTAAATCACGTGATTAGATCCAATTTATCTGATAATGTAATTGGATCAGGACATTACTATTAATGTACATTTCATTACATATTTTAGGCCTTTATTACACAGAGACAATTTAGTGCTGGTAAAACGGTGAAAGAAAAATAAAATTTTTTGAAACAGGTGTTGGCACAGGTGATTTTAATGATGATTTGTTTGAAAACAATGTTGCTCAAAGAAAAAAAAAACTTGCACGGATTTGGATTTTTTTTCCTCCTATAAAGGCATTGAATAACTAAAAAAAACTCAAGAAATAAGAAGGAATTATAGCATTTTCCAAACCATCAAATGGCACGGCATAACCAGCTGCCATTCATTAGTTTCAGGTTAATTTCAAGGAATATTGAATTATTTTTTATGAAGTGTCACTTAGCGTTTGCAGTTTCCCATCCCTGCTGTCAGCAGTAACTTTGGATCCCTCTCCCAGTTTTCTCTTACGATAGTTGTGTTCACTTCACAACACTACGTTACACATCAAATACATGGCTTTACATGGCTTTACCTGGTCAGGTGACATCTCCAGTTGTCCACCAGTTGTCCCTGTAGTTGTTTCTCCCCATTTTTGTGTGTCAATGTGTGCTAGAGGGAAACTGCACTAGCAGCCAATATAAGTTAGGATATTTAAGAATTAGGTTTTAGGTTTTTTTTTTATACTTTGCTATTTTTGTTGAAGGCCACAACTACTTGTTTTGTTAAGGTAAACCTCTTTGTGGCATTATTCATTTAGGTTTAACTCAGTTACCTATAATCATATAGAACCTGATTATGCACTGCGCATGCTTAATGTGGTATACACAACCGTCATTTACAAGAACACTTAAGGAATATTTTTATGTATGCTCAATCTAAGGGAAGCTCGAATATATGTGGATGGAAATATAACCAACAGCAATGTGGCAAATAAACATGCAAAACGACATCTTGTGGCTTGAGGGTAAGGAAAAGAACGGTTCCTATGACTCAAGCCCATTAATTCCTGCCTAGTGCTAATAACTTTGAGTGGCTGTGAAATAAGTTTGCCACTACAAGCACTTAATCCTGCTTTAACAGGTTTTTGAATGAAGAATAGGGCAAAATAACTTCTAA
The DNA here is from genome assembly GCA_014839995.1 of Xenentodon cancila. Taxonomy (NCBI): domain Eukaryota; kingdom Metazoa; phylum Chordata; class Actinopteri; order Beloniformes; family Belonidae; genus Xenentodon; species Xenentodon cancila. Next base: position 31,416,722 of record CM026197.1, read on the forward strand.
AAACTCTTCATCAGCTTGGTATTGTTGATGTCAGAATGAGACTAATTTGTATGAAAAACTGTTAAAAAGTCTACTGTGTCAATATGTTTTTCCTAAATATATGTTATAGACATGAATGCAGAAACAGATGTACATTGCCAAATAAATCCCAAAGCTTGATAGTAACTTTCTCAGTAATGTTCAAACTTTTACTTGACTGCAGTAAAGATATTGATTTAATGCCACATGCTGCTGCTTTTAGATATAGTTTATAGCCTTCCTGCCTTTCTAGGACAACAGAAGGAGATGATTTCCTGCGCCTTCCCTGATCCATTTAATACCTTTATCAAATAGTAGTGGCAGCTCACAGGTGTTGCCTGGTTTTAAAAGGGACTATTACAAAATGTTGTGTCTATTACATGTCCCACTCCACTATCTATTTTCAACAGATGAGCAAGCTCACAGAAAGCAAATTCAAACACTAACCAGCAGTAATTTGTTGCCATCATCACAATGATTCTATTTCATGTCATTAAACCCTGGTGACAGTGAAATATTATACCCAGAAACACTAACTCATTCTCAGAGCATTTAGTTGAAGCTGTTTGTCAAATTTAACACTTATTTCAGCCATTTAAACTCTGCAAACCAGGATTGGCCAACTCCAGTCCTTGAGGACCACTATCCTGCATATTTTAGATGTTTACCTGCTTCAACACACCTGAATCAAATGATTGGATCATGATCAGCTTGTCATTAAGGTCTGCACAGGGCTGTTAATGACACATTGATGTGAATCAGGTGTGTTAAGTGAGGGAACGTCTAAAACATGTAGAACAGCTGCCCCCAAGGACCGGAATTGGCCAACCCTGGTGTAAACCATTGTAATCAAAGTTCAAACAACAAAAGTGGACCATAATTACACTAAGAATGAACAATTCAAACTTCAATGAAACAAAGCACGAAAGTGTCCTTGGTCAAAGTCAAGAACATACTCTGCTTGCTCCATCACGTTTCACTCAAATTGCTGTAGACTATAGCAGAACTCATGGTTTAGAAGTTACTAATTAATAAAACAGGCAGCATGGTGGCTTAGTGGTTAGCCCTGTCGCCTCACAGCAAGAAGGTTACTACTTTGATTTTACATCTTTCTCTGTGGAGTTTCCATGTTCTCTTCGGGATTACGTGATTTCCCTCCTGCATCTCGCCTGTACTGAGTCGGGATAGGCTCCAGCAGACCCCCGTGACCCTACAAAGGATAAAGCGGGTATAGAAGTTAACATAGTGCCTCGTTTACTTTGGGTTATTGGAGTCATTAGTTGGTTACTCTTAACATTGGGATTTTATAACATAAGAACATAATAAACAGGAGCTGTTATCCAGTTTAACAAATGTTTGGGATTCCATTTCTTTTGGTAAGATATCTTTTTCTAACTGTTTCTCGTTCTTTCCTCATAACGAGTGTAGCAGGTAAAGACACACACAGGCAAAGGTGCCAGTCCTTATTGCGGTTGTCCCATTCTAATATACAATGTATTGTGACATATTATCACAAAATGCCCCCATCAAGAATTGCTGGTTGCATAAGAGCTCTTCATTCTACCTCACTTTATACCTTCACTGCACTACCCACACAACCACAGAAGGACTATTTGCATACTCGCCATTTATGTCATCGCAGTTTTAACCTTTCTTTGCTCCCAACAGCAACAGCAACCCACCTCCACCTCTTTCTTGCATTTTCACACATCTTTGTTTAACACGTTAGGTTAAAGTCGGAGTGTCTTTGATCAGCAGGATCAGATCTCAGTGGGTAATATAATTATGAGTGACATTCTGAATACTGGAAAACCCCAGCAGCAGGGCGGATTTTCCGCACAGTGTGAAGTTGTAAGCTCATAAAAGACATACACCAGTGATTCAAACATGTAGCCCAAGCTTGCTCTTGTTCCTTTTTTGTGTTTCTCTGCCCTCCTCTCTTGCTCCGTGCCCTCACTCTTTTGCTCCCATACACATGCTTCTCTTTTTTGCTCTTTGGTTAAATATGCGCCCTGCTGGATGACTTTCAAAGCTACTTGTTCCACTTTCTTACATTTATGCTAATTGGAATGCAAATGTTGAGGTTCCATTTCAAGCTGGTGGTTTGAGGAGAGGGCGTGGGGGTGAGTGACAACCATGGCTCACCACTCACAGACCGTCAGAACCGGGGGAGATTTCGAGGGATGAAGAGTTGACAGCAGTAGCAAAGGATGGCCAGTATGTTCCTCTCATCTTAACCGAATACTATTTCACACTGTGCTATTTTTGCTTCAATTTCACACTGTAGGCTTGGATAGGGAGCCTTTGAAAGGCCTGTATGTGCTGAGCTTGAACAGTGGGCTCTTTTGCAGTAGGTGTAGTGCTCAGTCTGTGCACACCAGCCTAATCTCTTGAGTTACAGAGGAACATGAAGGGGAGGTTGCAATGAACTGAATAAGCCTTACTGCCTCCATTGATTAAATGACTTGCCTTGCTAAGACCTCTTAACACACGCTTACCTGACAGACAAGACTGCTTCTCTGTAGTTACAGTATGTGTAATGAATACCAAAATATATTCTTTTTGATTTTATCAAAGGTGAATATGGTGCAGAATAAGCTGACATTCATATCGCTCTCAAGGCCAGGAGAGGCAAATCGTGTTTTACCTGATGTGACATCTTTCACCTTTTTCTAAAGGAGCCCATGTCAGAAGTGAAAGGGTGAAGAACACAGGGGAAACATGGTTCTTCAGTGTTTTGTGAGGATTGTAACTGTGTCTAATGCAAGAGCATTTAATCAACACACACGACTGCACACACGAAAGCCTGCAAGCAATGTATTTCACTGGGATGCTTAAGCTATTGGGACCTAAAGAGGTCCAACTGCAGGACACTTGAGGGCCTTTTACAAAAGCATCTTGACAACCTTTTACCAAGAATTCATGTTGATTGAATATATTCGCAAAGTAGGGTTGATATAGTTTTGGTAAAATAAGCAAAAGACAACTGTAGATGTTGCTCAGAAACCTGTATGGGCTATTTATTAATTAGTATTCATGTATGTACAAACAACCAGCTTCCTGAGTAATATAACAAAGTAACACTATAACAGAAGCACATAATATAATGTAAGACAATCAAAATGTTAGTATCGATATGCCAATTACAATGTTAATAATCTTAATATATTACAACACGTGTTTCCAGTAGTTAAGTATTTTTGTTTATAAGATGACATAGAAACCACATCTAGCACCATAAAATACATTTTAAAAAATAATTATGTGGATAAAATATTTCTCATTGCTAGAATTAATTCACTAAAATTAAAAGGTTAAAGAGGTACAATATCTATTCCAAATGAGCCCATATGATATTCCAGTAAAGTACATTCTTGTGAGTAAAACAAAGGGACTTCTGCTAACTATCTGGATAATGATGATTAACTTGAATCCTGGATTGTACTTCTTAATATATAGACATCATTAACATTTTTATTGTTCATTAATAGTATTGTAATCACTAATATTTTTTTTTTACCCTTTGTTATTTTCTCTGGAATAGCTCAGTACTGAAAGTAAAAAAGACTATCAAAAGTAAGTTTTCTGAACCAAGAGATAAAGCCAAGAATGTGCTGCAAAACAAATAGCTTTTTTTTTCTTTTTTCATAAATTTTTAATTTTTAAGTTTCGAAACGTTGAGTTTGCAAACTTTTGCACCTATTTCTTTAGTGTCAAATCAAGTCCTGACTTTGAGTTTTTCCTTATCTATTATTAAGTTGCTGTGACCAATGTCTTTAGCTTTTTCTTGCCTTTGTTTCAGACCATAATATGCAGTTACTTCTGTCTTTTCTCTGTGCAGACATTTGTTTTTGTTTTGGCTCAGCACGGCACTCCATCAGCCTCAAAGGCGTCATAAGTGTGTTTTTCTGTGGTGATAAAGGCGACAACAGTGGGTTTTTTTCTAATGATGTGGCGTGCAATGCCTCTTTTTGTAATGGCCTGTGGGGCGGTGGTTTGGTGTGTGGTCTGATTGTTCAGACGTATGAAAAAGCAGAGTTAATGGATTCTGTGGAGATAGGAGAAACAACGTGACAAATAAGGATCAAACAGAAATGGCAGGAGCACTACTGAGGCTTAAGTGCGAATCCAGAATCACACAACAGCGGGCACAGGCGTGTGTACACTATACACACCTAATACTGGACAGCCATGATGCACCAACGGGCCTTCATTATGTTTTCATGTGTATTTAAGTAAGTCCTTTGTTTTCAAAGTTATTAAGGGTCGGTTTACATGGTTTAGATGGTTTTAGATATGATACGTGATCATTTATTTGGATTTAGAGGGTTTTCTTGCTAAGCTGAAGATTGCATCATAATGCAACAAAACAGTAATCTGCGCTGCTTCAGTCACACTGCGTTGGCCGTCAGTGATGTAAGCTGATTATGCCTGTGTTTGTAAACCGGTGCATTTTGTAACCTCTTCAAGTGTTTCAAGTGTTTCAAGTGTTTCGGTTCAAGTGTGTTAATGTGTCTATGGTATTGTTTTTGATCATGGCGTGATGCTATTCAATTATTTCATACTGAGACGTTCGTTTTACCCAGCTTTGTTAAACAAATTATAAATAATGGTCTGAAAATTAACACAAATAAATGGCTTTGTAGAAAAAGAAATGTGAAAGGAGAGTGTGCATACATTATTGAAAAATAATAACCCTGTAATGTCCAAGAACGAAGCTTCTGTACTGATGATGATACATCACATGAACAGATATTACGGTGTTGGCCAATGTCACTTCTTACTCTTCCTCACTTTCAAATCTGAGTTGATCAGAGGTTGACATATCCCACTTTATCCCATTACGTTGTGTCACGATGGAAACATATCATACAACAAATGAGAAAAAAAAAAATCTTTGTACTGAGTTGAACTGAGCGACTCAGCAGAGACTACGGTTAACGTAGTCGCAGGACAGGAATCCACCCAAGAAGATTACACAAACAAAATCACAAATGAATACTCTCTAGTTTCCTATAGCTTTAACGGAAGGTAGCAATTAACACAAAAATAAATAGTTAGACAAACAGCGAGCTTGATTCCTGGGTGCAAACCTGCCAGAATAAGGCTCAACACATCCAACAGCAATACGAAAGTGACAGCACAGTTACAAGTCGAAAATCATGAACTGAGTCGGGAACTGGTCAGTTCTGTTTCAGGTGAAAAAGTTCAATTTGAGAAGTAACAAAAGGTTTGTACGAGCAACAAAGGCTCAAGTAAATGCTGTGAGATGATGCAAAAGGCAGCAGGAGTTAATCTGAAACAGAATTTGCCATATCTGTGGCAAATATTAATAACAGCTGTAGGCGAGGCAAGCCTATCATAAACATAGTTAAAGCTGCGGTAAAATAAATTGGAGCAATGCTGAATTTTAATCCTCTCTTTCTACCTTGACACCACCTTCATCCCTACTCAGCACTGCTTGGCCACACGGAGAAGTGACTCCAGAAATTGGGGACCGGGGTGGCCTGGATCGACTCCTTTCAGCTCTTAAATTGACAATGGGAAAACAACTGGCCTGGTTTGGCCTCAGTACGGTTGACAATGGCTCAATGGTGTGACGGCAGCTATTGGATCATAGACTGTAGACCTGGAGACCTCTGAAATGTGTAGCCTCCCTCGTATGACGGAGAGAGAGATGGAGAGCTCCAGGGAGAGAACGAAAACCAATTTACATATTTTACTCATTTACATATTTACAGATCCCAACTACTAAATTAGGCAAAACTCTAATGTTATATCAACGTTATTTTTTCTGGCTTAAAGGGATTAGTTAATTGAAAAAAAAAAACTTAAATATGTAATGCTCATGATCAGAGATAATATTTGAATTTAATCAATAACCAAAAAAGAATTACAAGGCGCTTTGTTTGTCCAATATGAACCATGTATTTAAATGAGAGAACTTATGCAAAAGCGTGCTTGTGTTATACCTCTCAATGGAATATTTTTAAAAGAAAGGAAGAAAAAAAAGTCCCCCTAAGGTTCTGTGCCCCTTCCACATTTGAAAACCAAATTCCAGCCCTGCTTGTTAAAATTGCAGAGTGACATTTTTCAACATTGGGGACATATGAAGACAGCATTTCCTGTCAGCCCACAGCACTTCTTACACTGAATCAAGGCCATGATGAAAGGTCAGTGGCAGGCAAACAAAGGCAATGGTGAGAGGAATAAAAACATACAAATCAAACTCTATAGACCGTAGGCTGTGACCGCACACAGACTTAATAACAGTCCACCAGACGCAAAGACAGTGTGGCTGTGCAAGGCAGGGGTTCGGGAAGGGGGGTGAAATGAACGGCTCCGCATGAACTCATGGTTAGTCATGGTTATTTGCCATACCAACAGGCCCACAGCATCCTAAATCATGTTTCCAGTGAGCTTACCAATTGTTTTGCTGCTGGGCAAAACATTTGCTGCCACGATGATGTTGAAAACAAATAAAAAGAGCATTATGACCGCCTCATCTTGCATTCAGTTTGTATTTGTATTTTGTGTTTTGAATTATCTGTTTGTAAAACCCTCTCAGATTTTTTTTCTTGTTCTAAATTGATCAAATGAATTCAGAGTATACAATCTCCCATTTAGAGCGGTAGGCCTCTCTGATTTGGCAGCACAGCAGTTACCACTGTGGACTTGCAGGCTCCAGGTTAAGGTTCCTGATTCATGTCTCAGTTGGAGTTTTTCTATTTAAAGTTTTGTTTTCTTCCCAATTTTGCATGGGTTTTCTCCAGGTACTCCAGCTCCTCTCCACAGTGATGGTCTGGTGGGTAGTGAAAATGGATGGATGGTCACATTAGTCACATCTCCCACATACGCGCTGAAACAACGCTGCTTTGATATTTACTTGTACTGCATTTAACATTATTATTTGATATCTGACTTAACTTGTTCCATCTCAAGATCATCAATTTTTCATTAGATTTTTTTAAACTTTTTATTTATTAATTTTTTTTGCTATGGTTGTTTCTTTCTATTCTTTTCAATAATTTTCTTCACACAGAACACAAAACCTACCAGTTTTTTTCTGTTTCATATCCACAGCCGTAAGTGCACACTGTTAGGCAAAGAACTGCTGCTTCAATGAATACTCTAAACGCTATTATCGAAGATGTAATGCCTTTCATCAAATGACTCAATTACTGCAAAATGTCAGGAACCAATTAGAGCTTTGGGCAAGTAGAGAGCCGTAACATTTTACAAATTCTGCTGTTATTGAGTTTGACAGGTTCTAATAAGAATCAGATCTTTTAGTTTTGGTTGTTTTTTTTTCCTGAGAAAAAAAAGGGCTTTGCCAATGATTGGTTTGAAAGGTTTGAGGAAAGCAGTGCATTTTCTGTCTTTGAAATGTTGACACACGCATGAATGAAACCCTTTTGCCAAAAGCGCTTTTATGCCATTGCATGGCTGAAACATCTGCACTAGAGTGAGGTTCACCCTGGTGTAAGCATGACCTTCTGCCTTGTTTTTACCTCTTCTTCATGACCTCTCATTCCCTTATAAAAAATCAAAAATGTCATCACATTTTGAGGAATACATTGCCAGGATGAAACCTAAAGACAAGTCATTAGAAGTTGTAAACCGATTTTAGGAATTGTAATATTACACCATTAATATTAGGAAAATCTTTTTCACTGACTAGTGTGGAAAACGTGTTGATTCTTTCTCAAACCTTTTGAATGGACACTCTGTGTTTCTTCAGTGTCTTTTTTTGCAGCTGCGATCAGTGCACCGTCAGTTTGGAGAGTTTCCAGTGGGAAAGTCAAAATAACATCTGGACCCACCAGAAGAGCACATTTTTCATAAAACAAGTCAAACCTCAGTTTTATGTACTTGGTTTGCATCCCTGTCCACAGAAGAGTATGTAGTGACAAAAAAAAACAAAAAAAACAAATGTGTGAAACACTGTTAAAATCCACATTCGCTGAAACTTTCATGGAGTGTTGGTGGAAGTTTTTCTAGATGGTGAAAAATTCCCTCTTCTCGTAGCCCCGTTTTGAGCAACTGTTAGCTTGACTTGACCATCGTAAATAATTAAATATTTTCTAAACTGACAGTGCTGTGACTGTCTACTGCAAATAAGACACTGTCTGCAGCTTAGCACCTTATCAAAATGCTCTTCTTTTTTAAACAAGTTTTACTACATTCATCTTGTATACCTATAAGTGGCCGGTGAGCACATGCATTTGGAAAAGCGCTCATGTTTCTGACAGCTGCAAAACACATGATGAGGTTATAATTGCGGAGCAGTTTTTAAGCTGGGCTCAAACTATTTGCTGGCAGCTACTCAGACTTTAATGATTGTAAATATACTACGGGCCAGATTTAGTAAGACCAGCAAATTAAGAAAAAGCTGTAATGATGAAAAGTGCAAATGGTAGTGGCCAGTTCTAGTAATAATTGTGCATATACCTCATTAAAATAATGGCCAACGCAATCTACCAAGAGCAGCTCAAATTAGTCTGAGGTTGCAAACAAGCTGACATGTTGATGATCAGCTGTGTGTAATTTGCAAAAAAACGTTAAACATCCTTAATAATGGCTTTGCACATTTAAAATTGTGTGTCTGACTTCTTCTAGCCCACTTCATTAACAGTCCCATAGTTTGCTTTTACTTTGTCTTTCAAAGGCTCAAACATGACTTAACTTATACTCAGTTTACAAGCTGTCTATCTGCCATTTTAAGAGGTCCACAACTGCATATTAAAGTTTAAAAGAAACTTTAAAAAACTGCCTTCCTTTGAACTTACAGAAGCATAAATTGCATCTGCAGATTGGTCATCTAAACTCCAGGCACAGAACAACCCAGCCCATGCATCCTGAGGTCACATAGTCAGATGCATGGACACGTGCACACCATCTCACCATCACTATTTTATATACTTCTTACCCATCCATACTTTTGAAATATAATCTTTAGTTTGGTGGTCTTCAGTGCATGACTGCTGTAGAATATAGAATGCAAGTATTGATAAGATGAGGATATTTGTATAATTGACATAAATAATGTAATGTAATATTATTACATCATCTATAAATACATTAATTTATGCCACACATCTCAATGCCATCTGCCCTCTACAGGACTTGTGATCTTAATAGACTTTTACAATTGTAAAACTACTGAAGCCTGGACAGTCCTGGGCTTTTTAGTGACTTTTCTTTCCTTTTCTGACGTTGACTTGCTGCCACAGTGATTGAGGAATAATTAGGATTCCCAAACTGTGTGGAAAAATATAAAAATCTATTTGTGTTGTGTAAAAGAAGCACTCAGTGATCAGGGTGACAGTCACATCATTTGTTAACAAATCATCACTAACACAATCCTGTCCTGGATGCAACTGGATCAACCATCTACACTACATACGAGCATGGGGTCAGTCAAATATAGCGAATGGTGTAAATATCATTCATCATGGTCTGTGGAGCCTATCAGGTTCAAATACTGGTGGTATTGTTTTTCATTTTTTTGCAGCAGACATTAATAAAAAGCTCCACCTATCAAGCTATATAAGGATAAAGTTTAATTTTAAGCCTCAGTCTCTAAAGCATTAACCAATTATGGACACCTGTTATTGAGTTAATTGCCCAATTAACTCAATCGTCATTAAAATAAAATAGGTCACTTCAATCAGTGCATATTTACACTAACGTATGGGAGCAGAGTATTAAGAGCACAGGTGTTTTCATACTTTAGATCAGTTAGTGGAGCATGAAAAAATACATTTTCCATCTGTTTTCTCTGATTTCTTTCTTTTTTTTGAAGATAAGAATTTAAGAGATAAATTGAAGGAAAGTTTGATCTCCAATGGGACTTGATGTGTGACTTCAGCCTGCTTCACAGACTGGTCGCACTTTCACCAGTGTTACCTTGCTTAAAAATAAAAGAAATTAAGAGTTTTAATGTCACTCTGAGGTTTTGCCTGGCAACACAGAACTTGCTCGAAGAACAAAAAGAAAGTGAGAGAAAGACACTCTGCTAATTGGCTTAATGTGCCCAGATAATTGTGTGCAGAAATATACCCTGTCTGTAAAATTCACATCAGTTTTGAAGTAGGTTATTGGAGCTCCCCATCTGCACATTTATGATGTGCAAAATATGCACTGGCAGGAAACAGTCAAAGGAAACATGATGCAACGTAAACGCTGGTTGTAACGATCCCCATTTCTTTCTCGCAAAACTTTATTCTGTGATGACAATGAGCTGCTGTTTCATCCACCAGTGTTCAACAAGTAGAAAATGCCTTTTCCTTCATCTTGCGCTTTGGGATTTCTGCCAAAGACATCAATGTATCTTATGATACAAATTGGGTGGTGTGAGGCTCACTGGGAGAACGGGTGAGCAAGTGGAATATGTTAGGGAAAGGCAGACGAACATTCAGAGGAGAGTGTTTATCATACCCGTTTGTTTACACTTGACAAACTCTAATCATAATAATCATGATCATAATCAGCAAAAGGCATTCCAGGCTGTTGGGAATATGTCTGCTTTGGCTGAGCCATGCTTCAGTTGGGCTAAATCTAATTAAAAAAAAAAAAAAAAAAAAGATTCCTGCAGCAGAAAGCAACTGGGTTGAGGACAGAACCATTTGCAGGTGGCTATATATATATATATATATATATATATAAAGAGAGAGAGAGAGGGTGCTTTCTCCATAGCACTGCTCACAGCCGTTACACACCTGCAGCAACCTGGCACCTACAGTATGTTAGGATGCTATTTGTGGACTTCAGTTCAGCATTTAAAACTATTGTCCCTGACAAGCTGATGGTGGAGCTCCACAAGCTCGAACTGTCAACAACAATGTGCCTTTGGATGAGGGACTTTCTCACCAACTAGCCTCAGGTGCTGAGAATAGGGGATCGAACCTCATCCACCCTGGTCCTGAACCGAGGCACACCACAGGGCTGTGTGCTCAGTCCACTTGTTATCACACTACTCACCCACGACTGTGCAGCCATCCCCTCTTCAAATAGGGGTTCTGAAATTTGCGGACGACACAACCGAAGTGGGACTTATCACAAACAATGGCAAGACTGCAGAGAGGAGATCCAGCACCTGACCCAGTGATGTTCATCCAACAACTTGGTGCTCAACACCAGCATGACCAAGAATGTCATAGTGGACTACAGGAGGTCCAGGAGAACAGAACAATCTCCTCCTGGTAGAATGTGTAGACAACTTCAAATTTCTGGGCATCCACATCACCCTGGACCTGACCTGATCTCTGAACACTGGTCTTCTTTGGTGAGGAAGGACCCAACACAGACTCTTCTTCCTCAGGAAACTGAAAAGGGTTAGATTCTGCACTCAGCTGCTTGTGAACGTCTACAGAGCCATGATTGAGAGCACCCTCTGTCTCAGCATGAAAAAAAACTTGCCTAACTTGGATGGTTAAAACTGCCAGTGGATCATAGGGAGTCCGCTACCGGACCTGGACTCAATATATGCTGGCAGACTCCAAAGGAAGGCCAGTCGTATTGCTGCTGACCCCACCCACCCGGGCTGTGAACTGTTTATACTGCTGCAGTCCAGGAAACGGTACAGGTTCATAAACACCAGAACCACCAGGTTGCGAGACAGCTTCTTCCCAAGAGCTATGAAAGCCATCCGTCCGACCCCCCACCCTGCAGACTCACCCACAGACACCTGGACCCACTGCACTCGCACTTCCCATCACCCGGCCCGCCGGCAGATTCACACATACAGACGCAGTCATCATAGACCCCTGCACTCACACTCACTCACAGACCACGAAACAGCCTGTGCACTGACGACCAACTGCACTTCATATGATTTCTTTTAATGTTCATGCTGCTCCGTCAATCAGTCCAACAATTGTCAGTTTCTATCAGTGCAATAACAACAAAAGCATGTTAACAAACTATGAAATCTGATTCTTTTTTTTACTTATATTTTCATACATTTAGTTGTATATATCTATTTTTAGATACAACAACATAATCACAATAAAAAATCTTGAATATATATAAACACACATACATACGTAAAGCAGTATATTGAGTGAGAATTAACTGAAAAACTTATATAATAAGTTTAATTGAACAACAGGTCAAGCTTGAACTCTCTCACTGCACTTGAGTGAGCTTGCATTCATGTCCTTTCTCCGTGGTAATAATGTAACAGCTCCCCTCGGTGCGAGGACGGAGAAATGCCCGGCTTTATTTCAGCTTTCGAGAGCAAAAAAAGAGACTAAGCAAATGAAATGGAGTACATTGAATCTGAAGCTTTCATGTACACATATACTCATTCAGTCATGTTTTCATCACCTTGTCATGTGTAAACTGCATAATAAAGAAAAAAATACTTGCAAATGAATTAATATTTATTTGAATAATAGGTGGTGGACTGAATAATGTTCTGCCTTTAGTCTCTTCCACATGTCCAAGGCCCTTTGATTGGACTTTGGGCAATTATAAAACAGCATCAGCACCATATAAATATAGAGTAAAAGGCTGCGCTCGCCATGTCAGGTCTTTTAATGCTTCTTCTGGCTTGTATCCCAGTAGTTTTGCAAGCATCCTCTAGGAAGAGAAATACTTTACATTTGGAGATTATACATCCTTGTGCTAGACTCCTCCTCATCGTGTCACTTACAATAATTGCATGAAAAAATGTCTTCTCGTCAGGCATAATGCAATCCAAAATTGAGATTTATATTAGTCCTAATGTAAAGACAAAGAAAAATGTTATAAGAGAAGCACTACTAGGGAGGATATTGTTTTGTTTAAAGTCAAATAATCTCCCAATGTTTGGAAGACATTTGGCTACAGCATTCTTGTTTAATATGCCCTGCGTTTTAATAGGACATTACGGAAAGTTGTAGCTCAGGATCTCAGATATTCACTTTTTCTTAGCATATGTGAATTAATAGATGACTTTATCTGGGATAAAAGGCCTAGCTATGTGATAAATGACTTCCATTTGTCCTTTGCCCTCTAGCTCTAGCGCTCACTCTTTTCTTTCAAAATAAAATACTCCATCATTCTTCCAAAATCAAAATTTTCTTGCCTTTCCTTGACTGAAAAAAAATATTAATTCCCAATTTTACCATTTTAATCTGACTTCATGAAGCCATAAAAGAAAAGAGAGAGAAGAAAATCTCAGGTGTAATATAAAACCAAATGCATTAGTTGACAGGGCACTGATGAATGTCACATCTATCCACCAGTGCGAAGTAGGGGCGAATTGATCGCTTTCCATTTGGAGCACCTTTTTTCTTTCTTTTGCAGAGCCAGCCAGCATTAGCCTCCACTCCCTGGCCCTATTACAAATGCATCAGCGTGCCCTGTAATACCCATGTCTGCTATTCCCAAATGCACCCACCAAAGTCAACTGAAGGTTGTCGGCCGCTCATGTAAATAAAGCTTGATTGTAGTAGTGAATTCCACCCACAAAATGCTGTCAGTTTCACTCATTGTTATCTGGGCCCACCCCTCCACCAATCAAGGTTCACGTTGTAAATAATAAAAGTCGTGTCACATTGCAAATTACCCAAACAGCTTATCAGTTATTCATTGTGGTGTATCAGAACAACTCCTCATTGCACACAAAAGTCACCACAAGTGAGAAACAGGCTTTTGTTAATGGACTTGGAAGATTACCAGATCTGAAAATTAACTGACAGTGTTGCCGCTTTCTTTCCCCTTGTGTGTATATATGCTGTTTTTCTCTGCCTCTTTACCCAGCACTCATAAAAAAGATGTTTATGAGAAAGTTGTTTTACTTGTAGTCTGCCACTTTTGCTCAACTATACTGCTGTTAGTCATTTTTTATTAAAGGGGACATATCATAAAAAAATAACATTTTCTGTGCTCGAGTGCATTCATTTGCGTGTTCGAAGTGAGGACTGCACCAACTCAAAAATTCCAGCATGACGCTGCCTCCTCACTTTGTTTATGGCAGATTCAGTCTGGAAATATGAGCAATTCAGATTTTTTGTACCGAGCTTTTACATTCCCAGATCAGACGGGAACTATCCGGCTTTAACTCCACTCAACTTCGTAACATGCTGCATTTGTTGTACCTTAAGAAGTAGGTAGTGCAAAGTTATGACAGCTTTCAAAAGAGGCACACGCCACGGAAAAGGAAGTGGAGTGGAGCCGAGATCCTAACTCATCCCTTTAAATACCAACTGCTGTGAACAGAGCTGCATGGACATAGTGAGCAAAGGACATTTATGGACTGCTTTCATGTGGAACTTTTACCACAGAGTTCATCAACATATCAGGGGACTGTCTTAATTACTGAAAATAGAATATAATATGTATGTCTCCTTTAAGTATCAAGGCAAACTAGTTATATGATACTTTATATATAAACAAATACAACAATATTGCACTTTATTGGAGCGGGGCAAAAGCAAATTACATGCATTTTTTTTTTTCTAAAAAGACCTGTTACTCGGATCTTGTGTGTTTGACAGAAAAAGCTCCTGGATAGTAATTGAAGATGTTTCATACTCATATTATTCACAAAATAGCCGGTCTCCTGCACTCTCAAAAAACATCTAAAGGGCATTTTGGAGTCCATCAAAAGAATAAAAATGTAATCAAAAACCAAATGCACACCAGCGAAATGCCAACACTGGAACTCGGCCATGCAGCTGCTAAGTGATTGGGTTAAAAGCACAGCACAGTTAAATTTTCGGGTCCCTTTGAAAATGATCTTCTGCTGTTGATTCACTACTGCCTGGATGGCCTCTGTAGCCATTTTCTGCCTGGCTGCCCTTAATTCTCATCCTCAGCCACCTGGCCCATAGAATAGAGTGAGGTGGAGGCAGAATATTCCCAAGGTGGTCCTTGAGTATTTGAAAACGGAGAGGCACCAATATCATAGATAAAAGAAACTGAAAAACTGATGACAGAAAAACCTGAGAGCAACCAAATTTGAGGACTTTCTCTGTTTCAAAAATATGATAAAAACATTGATTACATAGTGGAAGCAATTACGTTTCACAAAAAAAGAAGATTGTGTGAGTACCGTTACTTTTGCTCTGTTTTTGGTCTTTTCTGCTATCGGCTACAGCTTGCCAAAGCTACACTGTTTTCACTGTGTTGATTTTCAAGAACCGTACAATCAAAGAAGAAAAACAAAGTTGTTAAAGACACAAGGAAAGTGATGAACAAAATAAAGTAATAAAAAAAGTGCACTGCAATCAAACGGAGAGGATTCATGGGAAAGGGTTAGCGTAACATGAGGGAGGTGATCAAACAAATACAACACAACAAAACATGAAATAAAAGAAATTAAATTTAAACAAGGACGTCCCAAGGTCTTGAATATCTATATTCAACACTAAATAAACCAAAACCAGCAGTCCTCCTACAGAAGATGAATTAAATGGGATTAACTTTCAAAATGAACACGATGGTGTTCTTGTCACTAACGTTATGGATTGTAAATCTTTTGAAGGGAGTGTCTTAAGAAAGACATTAGAAATAATTGTCTTCTTGTCATCATCATAAGCACACTGCATTTTTCTATTAAATTGCCATAAATGAGGCTGGGATCTCTACAAGGGTTTCACATGTTTTCCTTGACGCATTTTTTAAAAACTTGCCTAAAGTGCATACAATTCTTTATGATGGGTTTTTCATTCATCCACAAACTCAAACAGAGCTACTTGTAAATATTTACTCTCCACAGGATGCTTAGCTTTGTTTCTACAATTATACCCCAGTCAGCAATCTGGGGTTCAGAAAATATGACATGTGCCAGAATAGTGGATAAACTTTTTTTTTTTTTTTTTTTTTTTTTTTTTTTTTTTTTTTTAAACCCTTGTTTGCATATATATTTATGGTTGATACCATGTTGGTATAACCGGAGTTGTATATATGCATTTTAATCTGGTAACCAAGGGTGTTTTGTGTGTGTGGGTGAGTGTGTGCAAGTGTGCTACCTTCACCAGCCCTCATAACAGTCAAACTATATTTTTATTGATCCCTGGAGAAATCAAACAAGATAAAAGTAAAGGGAGAGTCGGAGAGAGGGGTGTAAATGTTCTGCAGAGGAGGGCTATAGTCACCGGGTGTGGAAAGTGGAGAGAGAGAGCAGAAGAGAGAGACAAGACAGTGGTGGTGCAGTTTGGTGTCTGTGTTGTAATATTTGTCAAGGAGTTTATAATGTGGTGTTTAAGGGGTAAAAGGTGGACACAAGACAATCAATCGTTATAAGCAAAAAAAGAGAAAAAAAAAGAAAGAAAAAGAAAATAGAGGAAAATAGAGGAAAAAGGAGGAGGAGTTTCATATTTACAATCACATTTCTGATCGTTTGAGCGTTGGGGGGGTGCTGGAGGCAGTATTGAGTAGTCATATATAATACCTACATACATACATACACATACATATGTGGACATGTATGCTGTTATCTAGTACATATTCTTTATACATTGTAAACAGAGCAACTCAATTTGTACCTCAATGCACAATGCACACACACACACACACACACCCGTATGCATACACCCAGCAATGATCCGTGTGTTGACCTCGAAGCATTATGTATGTAAGATACATGTGCATCAGTAAGTAGTTATTCATACATATTAATATACTCTGATACAATCATGTGCACCTGTGCTTTTTAGTTTCATGTGCATATACATATATCCTGTATTTGTCCATATATATATATATATATATATATATATATATATATATATATATATATATATGTATAGGTATATATATATATATATATATATATATATATATATACCTATACATTAATAAATACACATATAGAAATGCATCTACATATACACAGTAACATATAAACACCTAGTGCATACTTATATATATCTATATATATGCATACATACAAACACACATACATACCCACATATACACATCCGCACATGTACACACACACACAGAATAGTGGATAAACTAGCAAACAACTATATTAGAGAGTGTCTCTCAGTCGTTGGCATTGGAAGATACTATTTTTTCCTATTTCACCAATACATTGAATAATACTTTTAAGAAGATTACACATAGACTGAAATTGCTTCCTTCCTTTCACCAGTTTTCTGCTTCTTTACTTTTCACAAATGCCTAGAAGTCTCATAACCCTTAGGGAACGCTAGGGCTTTGCTGTTAAGGGATTATTCAAGTTTGCGGAATAATGACCAGCTTATCTGTCTCAGTCTCTTTGCAGAAGCTCCTCTTGGGCCCTGTCAGTCTCAGGCCCTCAAGTTTAGATGGATATATCAACGGAAAGCCCTCCCTCACTATTACACACTCTTTCTCATCTTACTTTTTCTGCCTTATGCCCTTTTCTCGCTGATAATACCTCATTGTGGAAACCATAAAAAAGGAAAGTTATCTCATTTTTCACCTGAGGCCATGATATTTTTTTTTTTACATTTGATTTTTTTTTAAACTAATGGCTCTCAAATGTTCTTTCTCTGTCTGAGGCCTTATCTCTTTTCTTTCTCTCAGCTGCTCTCTGTTTCTGTGATACTCAACTGACCATATCTTTTTCTCTGTGGTTGCTTTTGTTAATGGACTTGAGCTGTGAACAGCGGTCCAATTTTAATTCCTTTCATTCCAACTGGCCCAGCCACCTTACGTCTGTTAGTGCATTCAGAAATATTGTCCATTTAGTGTCGTTTAAAGTTAATTATCCATTGACTTCCTCATCTCCTGCACAGACTTATTGTTGCTCATGTTGGGATCATCTCATTGTGAAACACCACTTTGGACAAAAAGGGTCTTAATGTTATTCAACATGCAGGACAGAAAAGGTTTAAGGTTTGTTCATTTTATTGCAATATATATGAATTTATTATAATTGTTGTTGTGTTTCTAATTAAAAAACTTTTGTTGGTGATACACTTAAATGGCCTCCAAAGTGTATCTGGGTGCATTACATTTACTCAGTCATCTGATTCATGCTGTTTTTTGTTTTCTTTTGTAATTGTGGTGTAAGAATAATGTTAGGACCTGCTGGTACTGCAGTGCCTTAAAGTCAACAGACTGCTGAGGTAAAGATGAGATTGCTGAACCTGAGTTGGCAATATTGTGATTTTTAATATTCCTATCTGGTGTTTGAGTAGCTGGATGTTGATTGTATGTTTGTTGCAACTGATTTTCCCCTCAAAGAGGACTGGGTCCTCAACAACCTGGAGTTTTAAAAGAAGCGGATGTGCTTTTATCAGCGTGGCAGTGCCTACTGCATTTTAACAGTAACAATCAGTTAAAAACACAAAGAATATATCAGAAAAACCAACCCAGCGGGTCTTTTTTTGCATTGCATCTATCTCTGCCAGTCATGATAAGCTACCCCAAATCATACGGTTGACACTCGAGTAAAGCTTTAATCAAGCTGTGTAACTGCAGCGGGTTGCCAGTACAACTCCATCCATATAGTTCCACTGAAGTGATTTATCTGGAATAACAATTTCTTGACAGTTTCTTTGTTTTGTTTCCTTTCACCCAGACATAAATCCAAGCCTATCTAAACGCGTTACTTCAAGTTGCACAAGAATGTTCCCACTGCTTATTGGTCAAATACTGTATATCTTGTGTGGGAACAAGAAATGGGAAGATGAAAAGAAAATCTCATGTTGTTGAGTATACAGATAGACTGCTTTCTTTTTGCGCCTTTCTCTTTTTTTAATAACATGGTGAACATACAAAGATTGGTTGTTGAACTTTTGATTCCTCTATATTGCTTACATTTGTCACTCTTTTCCAATCCCACACTCGGAAAATAAAGTGTGACTACAGCTGGAGAGAAATGTTTTTGATGTACTGAAGTCGCCTGGTCTCGATCAACATCCCAGTGTGATTATGATGTTTATACCAGGCAAAATGAAACACACAGAGTGGGAAAACAAACTCAAGCCTGTTTTAAGTGGCAAGTAGGAAACACCCCTGATGCCTAAACCTAACTATAAAAACTGTGTTGCTGAAACCTAAACAATTAGTCATAGTCATCATAATGACATTTCCACAACAAAATATAATGATCATTTAGATTTCCAGTACAATTAATCTCCTCACACCTGTGAGGGGCTTAACTGAGACAATAGCTACTTTCACACAACGATTGTGGTATAAAGACACAGTTCTGCCTCCATTCACCATGTGTGATCCGGGCTAATGTACCACATCTTTTAAGAGTGTATATAATTGGGTTCTAGTAGGTTTTGCAGCATGTCATTCAATATATTTGTAATTAGAGATAGCACTGATGAAGGAGGAGCTGATATAATATAATAATATAATAAGCACCCACGTTTCTCCTGCCAATCGCATAAACAAATTATTTGTCCTAGGAATGTAGGACAAACACAACACTGCTTCATCTATAGGATTTGCATTCATATTTTACATAGTTCATTTTATGTGCACTGTAATGGATTATGTCCCCCACGGAGGCTGTGTATCCTATTGTATATACAGAGCCAAAGGCCACACCAAAAGGAATTATTCTCTCCTACACAACACATTGCTTCTGAACTTTGCTCTGCATTTTCTCTGTAAAATACATTAGGCCACAGTTCTGCTCAAAAGCATTACATAAATAAAGTTCAGATGAACTGCATAAAATGCCTCATGAGGTTGTATCTTCTTGTGCATACAGGCTTCCCCAACGGGTACATTTGCATCAAACCTGCCTTGTGGCCAGTTTCAGGATCAGGACCTGCTCCGTACGATGCAGAGAGAGAAGTTAAGCATTACTGGCAAAATATTGCAAAGGTGCTGCAGCAACATGCAATATGATCAACTTTTTTTTTTTTAAACAGCAAAGGCATGTAAACCTATTCTTATAGGGCTTCAACTCCTATTTTTGGCTCCATTTGAGATTTTGGAGACTTTTATCACAGATCTGTGATTATTAGGAGTTTTTCATCTAACACAACCACTATCTTTACTAGAGTTGTGGGATCCTGTCGAATCCTTAGCCCAAGTTTTCTTGACTTTAAGTTTTCCAGACACAAAGGTTGTAGGATGTTGACTATTATCAACATCAGCAAAGTTTCTGCCTGAGAGGGAAAGATGGCAAGATTTAAATATACCCAACAAAACTAAGGAAAATAGTGAAAAGGATGATTAAAGAAGAAACATTTTATAAATCACATTGTATTTTGATTATCAGTAGGATAATTACCTTTTATCTTCATATGACTGTTATTTTTTTGCATTAAATTCAATTTTTGAATATATCTCAATTGACATTTTCTCGTTTTGAAATGATATTCCATCTAAAAAAAAAAAACAAAACCCCAGTTTATCCCTTTCAGTGTCTCAGGGTGCTTGAGCTTATCACAGCTGTCGGCTGGGTAGGACAGGCTGCCAGAGCATCACAGGACTAACACAGATAGAAAAACAACCATAAAACTCTCAGCCACAGTGCACTTTAAATCATCATGATCTAGTAAAGGCCTACTTGTCTTTGGACTGTGTGAGAAAATCCACAAGGGCTTAGGAGGAGCACGGAAACTCCTCAGAGAAAGGCCCAACCAGGATCTGAACCAGAAAACATCTTACTGTGAGGTGACAGGGGTCAAAAAGGGGAATACTCTGCCATTTGATTTTATAAATGTGCATAACAAAAATACATAAATAAAATACAGACCAACATAGATGTTAAAACATGGGATTATCAAGTTTATCAAAATGTTTTTTTAAAGAATCCTATAATGTTGACATTTTGTTCTGAAGATTAAAGTTTGTCACAAGCAACATGTGACCACTGAGATTAGAGGTGTTAATTAAGGAGTTATGTATCGTTACATCTTTGCAAACATGTAGTTTCAAAGACTGAAACTATTGGCAGGTGAGAGACTGAGTGAAATAAAACCAGTGAAATAACAAGAAAAAAAGAGTCTCTTCAGTCTCTCTTCAGCTCTGAGTGAGTTTAGTGAAGCTGAGAGACCTCATAGATTGAGGGACAGAAGAGACAGACGATGTGAAACATCTCAGCTTAATTGAAACGTAAAATCTAGAGTAAGAAAATACAAGAAAGAAATATGCTGCCATCTGAACAAAAACACAGATTTGGAAAAAGTAACGAGAACTTTCTCCAAACAGGATCTCCTACCCGTTTCCCCCTGTTTTGGATTTGTTAATAAACCAACGTCCATCTTTCAATCAAGTGAAACTTTTTAAAAGAAAACCAAAAAAATCCCAGTTGTGAACATATTTCTTCTGATTCAGCTGTTCAGGCAGTAAGTCGCAATGGTAAGAAACATTTTAGAAAGAGTCTGTAAATGTTGTCAACTTGGCCTAGCTCTTCTTGGTAGGCTGGAGAGGGAAGAGAATGATGAGTGGACAGGACAGCACATCAAAACTGAGTAGAGCTGAGTGTTGGGAGAAGTCTTACAGCCCTGTGTTTGTGCTGTTAGATATGCAGAAAAAGAGAGACTCAAAACTGCAGGAGAAGGAACCGTTTCAATGGACTCACGTAAAGAAAATGTTCCTGAGCTCATAAGTTTTAGGTACGTGGAAGAACTACCAATTCAAAAGCTCGTAGTTTATTCCACCTTGTAATTTTGCTTGCTTCATTTAATACCTCAACATTTTTTTCAACATCTGAAAAAACATAAATACATGTCTCCCCTAAATATAGACCAACTATATTATGACTTTCTCATATCTGTCCCTTACGGAGTTTTGAATTTACAGAAATTGTATTAATCTCACACCAAAATAAGCAGTCCTCAGATTTGAAATATTTTTTTATAATTTTTTTTTTAATTTATGTATTTTATTCTCAAGGAAGTAAAATAGGAAGAAAACATTTGAAAATCTGAGTTGCTGAAAAACAGTGGGGATAGTTCTGCAATCCCAACGGCTGAATATGCGAGCAAAATTAGTAATAAATAAATAAATAAAATATAAAAGAACAACGCTTTGGTAAATTCCAACTGTCTCCTCATATGAACACATGCGCTTGTCCACAGCTGGCATAGTGACACCTATCACCTAACCTAATAACAGTCTGCCCTACATACATCACCTTGATTTGATTTGGGACCTGATTTATTTATTTGTTTAGCCCTGAAACCCCACTGTCATTATTTTTCCTTGTAAATAATTTAATAAAAATGTCAACTGCCGCCTTTCTCTACATTAATATCATGTGTAATAAAGGTAGTGGGATGGAGCAGGTGTATTCAGGTGCGATGGGCAGAAACAGACATATAAACACACTCAGCAGCATCGCAGCACAGTTTCATGACAAGCTAAAACAATTTAACCCGGCGACACGGTATGATACTTTCATGTCCGACAGGAAATTGGTGGTAAGATTAAAATTAGATTTACCAGACATACAGCAAACATGTTAAATATATTTGCCAAATATATGCAACAATAGATATTATATCGGTGTGATGTTAATTTCAAGTTAGTGCACTAAATTCTTGACTTCACTTTTTTGTTTTACTCTGAATCTCATTTTCATAAAATTATTATTAATTTTGTTTTATTTGAGGTGATTTGAAAATGAAACTTCATTGGGCCTTCCATCCATCCATCCATTATCTATACCCGCTTTATCCGTTTCCGGGTCACGGGGGTCTGTCGGAGCCTATCCCGACGCATATCAGGCGAAAGGCAGGGGTACACCCTGGACAGGTCGCCAGTCTATCCAGGGCCACATACAAGACAAACAACCAATCACACTCACATTCACACCTAGGGAGAATTTAGAAAGGTCAATTAACCTACACTGCATGTTTTTGGACTGTGGGAGGAAGCCGGAGTACCTGGAGGAAACCCACGCAAGCACGGGGAGAACATGCAAATTCCACACAGAAAGACCCACCGGGCCGGGAATTGAACCGGGAACCTTCTTGCTGTGAGGCAACAGTGCTAACCACTAAGCCACCGTGCTGCCTTCATTGGGCCTTACCACTGCAAAATAACCTATTTTTGATTATTATTATTAATGGCTCAAAATATTAGTTGTGTCTTCCACAGATTTATCACGTGTCACTGATAAATCTGATTGCTGACAATGTTGATCTAAAGTGCATCTGCAATTTTCTATTTATCTGTTTGCTGTATTTTCTCCTCATTATTTTGTTTTCTTTTCATTATTGTTAATTCTTTCATTTTTTTATAATATAAAAACTCAACTTTCTTTTAAACATCTCAAAAAAAGACTTTTTACATACTTTATTCTGCTACAGTAGAGTCTCTTATAAGTCTAGAATACTATGATTTGGGTTTTTTGTGGAGTTTTGAGTTTCATTTGTTGTGTTTTACTTGGTTGTTTAGTTTTGATCTTGTTATAAGTATTTCCTGTTTTATTTTGAAACTCTGTGTCCTTGTTGTTAGATATGGTTTGACTTCCCTTGTTCCCTTCTGTCCTGATTGTTTGCACCTGTGCCTCAGCCCATCTAGTCTAGATTATTATGGTTTGGGTTTTCTGTGGGGTTTTGAGTTTCATTTGTTGTTTTACTTGGTTGTTTAGTTTTGATCTTGTTTGACTTATTTCCTGTTTTATTTCTCCCTTCTGTCCTGATTGTTTGCACCTGTGTCTCAGCTCTGAGTCTTGTTTTTCCATTCCTCCCTGCAGGTCAGAACTGTGTTTCAAACCAGTCTGTTCTTCAACTTGTCAGTTTGGCTTTCTACCTGTGTTTTTTTTTTTTTTGAGTTGTCTTTATTTTTCTGGCGATCCCCTTTTTGGAATTTTTCTATGAATTCCATGGCAGCGTTTTTTGGTTATTTAAAGTTTTATTTATTTTGAAATTTCTGCTGCCTCAGTCTCCTGCTCCCCTCACTGCACAACAAAGATATGCACTTTTTTAAAATTAATTTGTACAAAGCATAAAATCGGAGTAAAAATCTATTTGTAAGGTGAATTTTTAGTTTTGTTTCTGCAACTTTGGTGTGATTGGCTGGACTCATTCTCTCCTTCAGTCTGCTCTGCATTGCCGTCCCTATTGCTGTTATCATCAGCACATGGTGCTACCTCCACCATGCTTCACTGTAAAGAGGATCGGAGAAAGGTATCAGCTGGATGAAGCTTTCAGATCCTGCAAGCTTAGGGTTTTTTTTTTTTTTTTAATTTGTTGGTTTTTGTTACATCAGAGAAGATTTTCATTTTACCTTCTGTTTTATTTGTAGTCCCTTAAGGGCTTTTGTGTCTTTACGGGTTGCTAATGGAAGTTACTTTGAGGCTGTTTTCTGTATGCACACAACTGTAAAGAAAAAAAAAAGTGCTTACATCTCAATAGTGCACAGTTTTATTCAAATTGTCTTACAATGTTCAAATAGACTGTGATGTGTACTGGGGAAGGTAAGGATTAAAGTAACAAACTTTTGATTGACGGATAAACACTACACTTCCTGGACATACACGCTGGATGACTCAGTTTACCTTGACAGCCGTAACAACAAAGTGTCTACCAAAGTGTCAAACTTTTTTCCATTTCATTTACTGTGCAGTTCTGAGACATCTGAGGTTATTAAAATCTCAGAGATTGTAGAATTTAAAACTTTTTCTATTATTTAAAGAACAAAACTACAAACATGCTTTCTCTGTCTTTATGTGTTACTGAGCGGGGAAAAATATCAATCATACACACGTCTAATTAAAAAGTGACAAAAGAAAAGGATCTGAATTCTTTTTGCAGTGAGCTGATTATTTTAATGAGGTTAACTAGAGGCACCAAACAAATCTGCCATCATCTGCTCCGTTTGAACTGTGGAGTCATTAAAAAGTGTCAAGTAGAAGTAAGCAAGCCTGGTGGTGATGATGTGAAAGTAACACTAATGTGCTTTGCAGGTGAACTTCTTCAGCGTGACTGTGATTTGACAGTGTTTTCCACAACTGTGTTCTGAGGTCAGTGAGGCCTGTAGGTGTGTGAGATGTCTGTTTGGCTGTCATGAGCTAATGCAGTCCTGCTGCAGATGAGACCTGAGCTAATCGATAATCTGTCAGATGTACTTAGAGCACCTCTGTGTTAAAGTAACTGATGGGAGGCCCCCTTTGTTTCAGACATAAGAAGCCACCAACCTGGCATCCCCAAGAGCTTCTTTCTAAAGACAGGGGTTGCCACCATCTACTTCTAATCGTCTCTAGGTTCAGAGCTGTGAGCTCAAATAAACTCAGGGGAGTCTTACACTTGTAGCGGTGCCATATCCATAATAATTGCAGGCGCAGAGGTAAGGAAAGAGGAATATGACCATCTGAGAGGGCAAATGGATTTTTTTACTTTGCACAGAGCATGTTTTTACATTTAAAATATGCTTTTTGTGTGCGTGTGTGAAGATGTGGATTTTCATTTACTGCATCTGCTTTGTTGTCAGTTCTGTAATATGTCATTAAAATGGGCTAAATTAGTCAAATGCAATGCATTACGATAACCCAAACCACCCCCTGGTCAGATCTTTCTCTTCAGTGATCAGATAAAAGCGAGCATCTTGCTGTGCAAGTTGAATTATATTCTCCAGAACTGCTGCTAAATCCAAAACAGAGTGCATTCTTATTTCAACGCTTACACCAACATCAGGATTTTTTCATCTCTTTAGCATGGACTGGGCCTGTTTCACTCAAGTTTTCCATCTCAACGTTTCTACAAGAGCTCGTGCCTCATTATTGGGTTTCATCTCCAGCCATACTTTCTCCTATGGGAAATCCATTGTTTCAGTATAAAAGGCATCTCATTTCACTCTCTGATTTGTTTACTTGGTTAATGGGACCGCAGTGTCCTTTGTTGAGCCTTTACAGAGCGTGACAGAGCTTTGCTGTATTGTGGAGAGAGACTTGGCGAGAAGAGCGGCAGAATCTCCCCATTTGATAACAGGGAGGCTTTTAATACTAGATTTAATGACTCTTTGCCAGCTGACATAATTGCACTTTCAGATTTTTAATAAGAATTTTACCATAATAAGAGGGTAATGTGCAGTGTCCTGAACACCACTTTTTACAAATGCTTTCCTTTTTAACTGTGATAATAATAGTAATTACAAAGATAATATGCTCTAATTGCCAGGAGGGGATAAATTACTTTTCCCCCCTAATCCCATATCTGCCAGCAGCTTCTTCCTGCTCTCATTGTTTGCTCTTGCAACAGGTTGCATCAGACATTAAAGGAATATTTGAACGTGCAAACAAGCCGTTGGTCTTACCCTGTACTAAAAAAATCCATTCACCCATCCATTTTCTTAACTTGCTTCATCCTGTGGTGGGGTTGTGTGTGTGTGTGTGTGTGTGTGTGTGGGGGGGGGGGGGGGGGGGGGGGGGGGTGTCATTCCCATCTGTAATAAGGTGAAAGGTGGGGTACATTTTGAACATGTCGCAACTCCATCACATAGCCAGCACAAAGACAAATGAGACAAACAACCATGCTTGCTTACTCGCACACTTATGGTCAGCTTAGAGTCATCTATCAACCTGACATGCATGTTTTGGGATTCCAGGAGGAGCCTGGAATATCACGAAGAAACGCACAGGAACAGAGAGAACAAGCTCCACAAGGAAAGAACCTGTAAACCTGTTTGCTGTGAGAACACCAGGTATCAGAAATAATGACAAAAATATGATTTCATAAAACTACAGGGAAAGTTCACTGTGAATAAGCTATACATAGAAAATATACTTTGAATTGTTTGTTCTTATCATATCTATAGTTGACACCAAACATTTCAATACACTATGAAAAGACAAATAAGCGTTCTTTTTTTTTCTTAGTGTCTGACATTAAATCAAATTGAAACGTTCCTGTATTAGCTCAGTTGGGATTACCACAGTTACTTCTATTTGCTAAATGCCAGAATAAGGAGAGAGAATATCTCAGAGAATTTTCTTTTTACTTTACTTTCTACGCAGTCAGATTCAGTAGAACTGAATCACGTTTGTAGATCACCTTGCTCTTACATGCGATTTCATCTCTGACAATTTTCTACAGGATTAAGAACAGTGCTTTGTGAACGCCACTCCAAAATATTGACTTGTTGTCCTTAAACTACTATTTGACTAATTTGGCAGTATGCTTCGGTTCAAGTCCCATATCTGTCTAAGCTTTAACTTCCTGGCTAATGTCTTGAGATGTTCCTTTTAATGTTTCTTCATAATGTAGAAAGGCATATAAGCATGTTGTTTAAATTATCTTTCCCCATGATGCAATCTGTGTTGTGAAGCACTCCAGTCCCTGCTGCAGCAGAACCCTCATCCATCCATCCATCCATTATCTATTCCCGCTTAATCCGTCTCCGGGTCACGGGGGTCTGTCGGAGTCTATCCCGACGCATAGCACGCAAAAGGCAGTGGTCCACCCTGGCCAGGTCGCCAGTCCATCGCAGGGCCACATAGAGAGACAGACAAACATGCGCACTCACATTCACACCTACGGGCAATTTAGATGATCAATCAACCTACCCGGCATGTTTTTGGACTTTGGGAGGAAGCCGGAGTACCCGGAGGGAACCCACGCAAGCACGGGGAGAACATGCAAACTCCACACAGAGAGACCCATCGGGCCAGAAATCGAACCAGGAACCTTCTTGCTGTGAGGCAACAGTGCTGACCACTAATCCACCGGATGCAGCCCCCTCCATACATTTATTTATTTGAATGATCTTCTCAGACTTGCAAGTTTCCAAATGTAGCTATGATTATTATGGTCAAACAGTTCAATTTTAGTTTGACTGAACCACAGGACCTGTCTTCAAAATCAAGGTCTTGTCCCTGTATGCATTTGCAAACTGTAATTTGGCTTTTTCTTTTATATTGTTTTTGGAGTAATGGCTTTCTTCTTGCTGAAAGACTTCAGCAGTGACCTTAGATATGCAGTTATTGCTTCCCTTTATTCTGCAAAGGGTTATGAGGCCATAGTTTAAAAAAAAAAAAGTCATTAGATAGTTGCCATTCTTCTCAGGAGTAAGTGTTCCAGCAGGTTCACCCCAAGGTCAGTATCACCATGATGATGAGAGTGAAGTAATGTTATTTGCTGTGCTGATTAAAATTGCTGTAAAACTGCTTCTGAGTACTGACATTCTTGTCACTGAAATGAGGGAAAAACACCAGTTTCAAAGAATCTAATGAATGAGAACCCCATCTGTATATAGATTCCTAAAAACCAGGACGGATTTCTACTTCAAACAGTGCACCAACCAAACCTCAATGGAAGTTTCATCATGACATTGCAGCAGAAAGTGTGCTCCTTTCAGTGAACGATTATGCCAGCATGACAGAGGCACAGGTCTACTTGGCTGGCCTTACCAAAAACTAGTATTGTCTGAGCTATCATCAAGTCGAAAATACCTTGTCCTGCATCTCTCACTGAGTCCTTCAGCCATCACAGAAAATGCCTATTGTTTTGTTTATCCAATGTCAGAGATGCCGGTGCCTTAATCCCAATAAAGAGGGCCATTGGACTGAATTATCTGTATGATTGCCCTTTAGAACTGCTGTCAGTGCTATTCTCCTTATCCTGCTTCTCAAAGCCTTTCTCCCAGCAAGATGTCTATGTGAGGGGAATACAATGCAGGCAGTTCAGACACCACAAAAGGGCATTGCATTAGAAAGCCATACCTCTGCTGCGTGACCTTTGGCTGTGCTGTGGAGGTCGGTCGAATCCCTGTGGACACCCAGTCAGCTCCAGTCAAGGGAACAGAATAGACGCTAAATCTATGATCCGAGGGGTTCACGTCAGCAAGCACCAAGGCAAATGGCAGTTTATTGTTTTTCCTATTTACACTTTTGAATGTTTGGGCTGGATGGTGGGGACTGCAAACTGTGAAAAATCTGTCTCACACCTGGATGTGACTGGGTTATGTAAATGTGTAAAACCCAGTTTTATTTATTTTATTTTTTATCATTTTAAGTTTATTTTCATTTATTCTTCTAAATCAAAACTTTCTCTCTTGCTTTAATTACATCTTGTAGTTATTTACAATTGCTTAAATTGTGGCAATCGATGCTAAATCCAAGGTTGTCAAAGCAGCTCAAAACGGCGACTCTATAAATAAAAAGGCTCTTTTTACACGTTTTTTTTTTTTTTTTTTTCATCTGCGTAGTCTGGGCCAATCTTTCTCTGAAGTATTGCATCTTTGTCTCTGGGTTTATCAAAATGAAAAAAGAAAGAAACGGATGCACTTAATTGCCCAAAAAAAGATTTTTAGTTACTAAAGCAATGAGTTCTTATTGGCTGAGACGATACACCAAAGCCCCTGGAGAGATGAAGTGAGGGGATTGTAAAAGCCTAAAATAGGATCATCTTGGCTAAGCTTTCTTTTTCAGAAGAATGGGATAACATTTCAAACACACAAATACAGAGCGCTGTCTGCTGTAATGTGGACATCACTCCATCTCCTTTGAAGGGACTAATACATAGAATATTATAAAGCTCTTCTGTGCATCACTTAAGATGCTTCTGTTCCCCTCCAGGCATGTTGGTCCGTGCACTGGCAGTGGCATTGAAACGTTTTGATTATTTTAATTTTTTTCTTGTTTTTAGATTCTAGCACAGTGGTTACTGTTGTTGAGAAAATCTCATCAGACTGTCATTACTTGAGCTTTTGATGCCTTGCTAAGAGCTTCCGAAGCTAGCAGCAAAGTCATTATTAACATATCACTAACACACAAATGAACACTTCTCCAGTGTGTATGACTCTGTTTGAGATCTTCCATAGGGAGCCAGAAAAGAACATGTGGGGAACCCAGGAGCCGGGTAGGGAGAAATCACCATACTGGGGCACCTGCCTTGTTTTTGGAGGCTTTGAGAGTTGAGAGTACAAGGCCGTAGATCCCATCCAGCTCATCAGACACTTTCTGGGGTGGTCCAGGACGCACCTCACCCAGTGTCTCACTGGTACCACCTACGACATTTCCATTACTGATGCCTCTGCCCAGGTCTTTGCTGTCACCATGGACCACACCAATGTCCATGCTGCTGCAGCAGTTGATGCTCGAGTCTTTACCATTGAGGTCCTAGGGCACCTCTGCCATGGTATACCCAGCCTCGGACATAGACTCTTCTTCCGTGTTAGTCTATGCTTACTTACTATAAGTTTCTTCGACTTTCTTCTATTAGTGGCACAGCAAGATAATGTTTCACATGTGTTGCCCTGCTCAACACATTGCCATATTTTTAAGGTTTCCTTGTGTGGCTGTGCAGCCATACTGTGACCATTGTGACCGCCACCTTTAAATAAAGCATAAATCACTTATACAGTGATTTATGCTCACAAATAAGGTGCTGTATTTATCACCTATGATGTGATTTATGCTTCCATGCTGAACTGTGACATGTACCAATGCAGCTGAAGACCCCGTGCCATTACCTTTGCTGTAGCCTGAGTGCACCTCCCCAGAAATATAACTATGCCCTGGTATGATACAGACTGCCTTGACAGTGAAGCAAGCTCTCCATAGTAGTTCATACTTAAAAGAAGGAAGAGGCTTTTCAAGTTCCTCCTGCTCTGCATCTTTGCCAGTACCGCTCGCTGCTCGTACTGCTGCTTTTTTTTTTGCTTTTTTAGTCAGAAAAATTGATCTGTAACTCATGTGGCATGTTGCAGATTGGACTGCAGACCACAGATTATTTGGGATCGATTAGAGCTCTAATACAATGTGTGTGTTTTTTTGGTTCATCGTCCTAAAAACAAATATTGATATGATGATGATGCAGCAGCATCGTCTGAGCTCCCGTTGGGAAACATGTTGCAAGAAATTATCCACAGTGAAGCTCACTGTAGTGCTGTGTTTTGCCGAGCGCAGCAGCACAAATGGGCCACAAATGCTACCACTTGTCTTTTCCTGTTGGCTGCCAGGAGCATGAAGAGATGGTAAGTGAGTGCTGGCCAGCTGCAAGAAACACACCTTCAAACTGAGCTTGTGCCCCTCTTTGTTACATGTCCTAAGCCCTGGACTCCTAAACTCTAGATTCGTGAAACAATGCTTCCACTGGAACAAATTCTTGTAAAATGTATTATACAATAATCCACAGTGTTTGTTGTGCAGACTGTCGAGTTGTTTGGCCATCTGGAACCCAGTTATCTATCTTGATAGCAGGGTGAGCAGGTCCGATGGCTTTAGGCACTGAGGAGGAGGCTCAACTTATCTCAGACTTGACCACAAACTCTTCTGTTTTTTTCAGTGGTGACAGTTAAAATGGGCAACAGCTGGCTGCAGTCATACACCGAGCAGCAGTGGGAGTGATAAACTGAATTATCAGAAGAAGTTGAAGATGGCCGGAAAAAGCCCAATTAGCAGATTTTTACTTTTACTTTGGTTTACTTTCTAAAGGTGTGAATCCAATATATTTACAGACAGACACATATACACATACACACACACACACACACACACACATATATATATATATATATATATATATATATATATATATATATACACATATATATATATATATATATATATATATATAATAAAACAACTGACTGCTTCTCTGCAGACTTCCTGACAAGGTAATCATGTTTACTGATTGAAATGGCTCCATGTTCAATGTTAACAAAGGAAAAATGTATTTGTCAGATCAGATAGAGGAAGAGCACTCATTCATTAAAGAAAAACACAATGGGGAAAAAAGATTACGATCAGTATTGTACTTTTCTTCCTCTTTGATGGATTTTATAATCCTGATAAGTTGCTGCACCATCACCAAAACCTATAATGATTTAATTTAATACACTTAAAACACATTTTGCCGCCTGACATTTCAAATGTTTCATACTACTTTTTCTTTTGACCCCACTAGGAGTTTCAGTATTTTTGTAGCAGTAGGGGTGCAGAACATGTTGGCAAGACAGCTGTTGCAGTTCTATGGAGCGAAATTTGTCTTACAGAGTTGCACCACCAAGGAAATGGGGTTGCGGTTGAAGAGGGAATATTTATTAAGAACAACAGCAATCACAGTCAGTGTGAAATCATTACAATGCACCAAGGCGCAGGTGTGCTGACCCTACCACCCTGGAATTCCATCCATAACGGACCGCCCTCTATCGATGCTGACAGCCAAGCGAAGAAGGGTGGTGCTGGTCCCCCACCTGTTTTATGGACATCTGTCTCCTTCCTTTTGCCTTTAAATGAATGTTGTTGAAAAAAATCAATGTCTTATTCATTATCTGATAAAAAACAAGCTTTTGACAATATTGATATTTTATTTTCATTTGTAACTATGTCGTTTTGGATTGAACCTAATTAAAACAACATAGCCCATTCAGTCAGAGCCACTAAAAAGACATCACAAATTTAATTCTAAAAGTAAATCATTAATCTAAAATATCTTCAATTTGTTTTGTTGTTTTCACATGAATGACTATGCATTAATTTATGCAATCAGTTATTCTTTGCCAAGCCAGTACTTCTTGGAAGACGAGCAGTAATTGCTTTTTTAAACTATTATAGTTTTTTTGTCTTCATAAGCCTCTTTCAGAACGGTGCTCTGATTCAAAAAGCATGTTTCTCTTTTTTCAGCATCATTATCATGGTTTCAACGTTCCATAGATCATGTCTACATATGTTTGCCATGACTGCACGCAACCCTGGATTGACTGACGTGGGGTTGATGAACCAGTTCATAGCTGGTGTTGTAGAGCCAACAGGTCGGGTGTAGTTGACACAGGTTCTGAAAACCTTTGATGATGTCAGAAAGGGGTTGTCCAGGACTCGTCCTACAGTTTATACAGTGTTATATCCATTATTACTCTGGGCTTGCATATTAAACTGCCATATCATGAAACACAATTTAGTTGCTCATTCTAGTAGTTATTCAAGTGCTCTTTTCTGTCTGTCAGTCTGTACAACTTAAAGTGCCTCCTACTGTCCAAAGTGTCAGTACATGTCAATAATCAGGATCCAAGCACAATCCCACGTGCTTGACCGGAGCTGAAATTGGTGCATCAGTTCCCTTTTGAACACTTCAATGACAACAGAATTCAACATATGCCTTTCATTTATTATATAAAACATATTTTAAATCTTTATATAAAAATCATGTATTGATTTTGTGACTGATATGAAATCAAACTTACATGGAAAAACAATTGATTTCATACAAAGTGTATTGAGTGTGGTGGGTTAATCTTGACACTCCAGGGGACTTCTGGTTTCGTTGTGAAATGGCTGCTAGTTGTGACATTCAACTGTGATCCCAGCAATCGCTTAAACTTGGAATGTTTTAGGTTTCGGCATGTTTTAAATGCAGCTAAGTAAGCCACATGCCGGTTGAGTGGAAGCTTGTCCAGCCAGCGTGATGGAGTAGTTGTCAACGTTGTCAACTTAACTTGTCTTCCCAAGTTTACAAACTCATAAAAAGTATTTGCATGCTGTTATGGATGGACTCCAAACATAAGTCAAAAATGTTTGTAAAGACTATTTAGACCACTTTTACTACATCATACGATTTTCTTATCATGGACGGTCTTTTACACTGCTAACAAAAAAACATGCATATCTATTTATATTTATATCTAAGAATGCTTATGTATTTCTCGCAATTCCTTTCTCCTCAGTGTACTTTATTAGACAGTTAATGGTACTTGCCTCAGCAAAGCATGAGTTTGCACAGAATCAGTGGCAGAGAGCAGTTTAATTACTCTCTGAATTCTTCAACAGCTGTAATGGGATCTGACTGGGTGAGAAAGAGCAGTGCCAGAAATTGCAATTTACTGTTCATCCAATATGCCCAGTCTTTGCTCCATGCCAGTTTGAGCTGAAGATTTAAAGTGAGTCAGGGCCCGGAGGAAAAACGATTAGATAACAGCATAAGTTGAACAATACTCGAAGTTCCTGTTGGCAATGGACAACTGTTAAAAGTAGCATAAATCAACGTTTTAACTAGTAGGACGTAAGAGTGCACGTGCACCAAGACTACATCAGCGGTGCACGTGGACCAAGACTACATCAGCGATGCACGTGCACCAAGACTACTTCAGCGATGCACGTGCACCAAGACTACTTCAGCGGTGCACGTGCACCAAGACTACTTCAGCGGTGCACGCGCACCAAGACTACTTCAGCGATGCACGTGCACCAAGACTACATCAGCGGTGCACGTGCACCAAGACTACTTCAGCGGTGCACGCGCACCAAGACTACTTCAGCGGTGCACGTGCACCAAGACTATTTCAGCGGTGCACGTGCACCAAGACTACATCAGCGGTGCACGTGCACCAAGACTACATCAGTGATGCACGTGCACCATTGATTATAACCTTGCAGTTAATTTAGAGGTTAATTCCTTTTTTTACCCCCTTAATGCGTCTACTATGGTTTTACTATGATTATTCTCCCTACATTTTCATCTACACATGTCGGTGTCGACATGTTTATGTCAGGACAACAACAATGACGACTATAATAAATTATTTTCAGTGCTTGTTCTCAAGGGTGACCAAAAAGGACGTTAGCCAGACGTTGGCCACCTGTAAATTCCTTGTCCTTGAAAATGCATGGAGGATGTAGAAGATCTTCATCAGCAAACAGAACTTGAAATGTAAAGCAAACTTTAGAAATGTTGCAGTTGAAGTTATACCTATTAACTGATTTGAAGCCAATTACCTTGTGATACAACCTATGTTACAACTTGGCAATGTACAGGAACATTGGAGAGGGCTCTTAAGGATTATTCTCTTTTTTTTAATTATTCTTAATCCTATTATATATTTTTCAAAAATGATAATACCATAGAAAATTGGACATAGGCTATTAAGAATTGTTTATTCCTTTCAGTGGTATAATTGTTTTTAAAAATCATGTCTCTTCTCAGCAGACAGCTGAGCCTTGCTGCTGTGAGGTGTCATTCAGAGAAGATGTTTCTCTTCTTCTCTTTGTACATCTCCATCATCAAAGTGTGTGTTAAACACATTTGTGCAAACTTGAAGTTGTCTCATGAATTTTACCATATCCACCAACCTTAATTTGATACTACTAAATGTGCATAAAAAATCCAAAGGAAACACAACTACTCAAGTCTGACTTTTATGCAGAACAAGTTGTTTAGTATGTGTTGGAAATCCGTGTGGTTTGATCCATGTAAATCCAGTAGGGACAAACGATGCCCCCCACCAGTGGCTATCAAACACAAATCCATAAATCATAAATCAATCTACAAGTTATCTTTGTGATCATTGTGGGTTTTTCTGTCTTTAATGGAAGGGTGTCCACGTGTGTGCAACTTTTGTAGGGTGCAACTAGTTTGAACCAAAGAGGTGCAATACCCCACTGATACTCCGATACTCCGATGCTGCATTTTCCAAGCTCTGAATAGAAACATCTACAATGATGTCAGTTCTTGCAGACGCGTGTGCCAAATCTTAATCTACTCAGACATTCAAAAACAAAAATGCTCCCTTTATCATTTCAGATGTTTTTAAAGGACATCTATGTTACCTGTGCATCAACAAAGTTGAACGTTGGCTGAATATGCCAACGTAAACAAATATTGGATTGAACAACACTACTCTAGGTAAAGACAACGATTATCTCTCTTACTGTGGCAATAAAACACTTCTTTTTGAAATCCTCCATTTCATCTGTTGTCATTCAAAAAATGTTTCTTTATTACTGTGTGTGTGTGTGTGTGTGTGTGTGTGTGTGTGTGTGTGTGTGTGTGTGTGTGTGTGTGTGTGTGTGTGTGTATTTTAGATAGGTTTGCTTTGTTTCTCTCAACCCTATGAAATGCCATCAGTTTGCAGTTGGGCTTTAAGGACTGCAATCAATCATCATGCAACCACAATCTTACATCTACATTGTGCATGGTTCCTTAAAAAAATTGGAAGTCAGACTAGGAGAATTTGAGGAAGGTCACTCAGATAAAAGTAGTTATATAAGATAATATGAAATGTTTAAGAAAAAATACAATGTGGCTTTAACTATGTGATAAAAATGAAGATGAACAGAGGTCTCTTCACTTACATGTGTGTGTGAATATACGTGCACTTTACATCATGCATACAAGTGAGAGTTTTAATTAAGTGAATGTACGTGTATGTTTTTCTGAGTGCAAGCCAAAGTGGGCAGGAGTAATGGAGGAGAGGTCCTGTTGGGGATCTGAAGAGAGGGGAAACATCTGCTCTTCATCAGGCAAGATCAGGCACAGCGGCTGGGCGCACACTGGCAGATGGTGGAGAGGTCTCTAAACAATAGGGACAGCCCACCCGCTCCAACACAAGAGCCATTACCAGCCGCTCACGCACATGCACCCACACAAACTCCAGCAAACTTCTCCATGCCGTAGCTAGCAGCTTAAATATACAACACAGTATATAAATATACTCTGGTGTCTGGAAAAACACGGGCTGTGACATGGTTTTGCTATTTTTGCTACCTACCAAAACATGTTAAAGATACACTTTTACAGTGCACTATAACACTATTGGCTTGAAGTGGAATATTTTGCAAAAGCTGAGTCAACCATCTGATCTGCATGCTGCATTTCTCTTGATAAATACCTGTTCTACGTGTTAATGAGCTGTAATTCCTAAACCCATCGTGCAGTGTGGATGGACTATCCGCAAATTACAATAGCGTCTCTGAACTTTAAGCCCAAATACATAATAACACTATAACTTAAAAACATTTTCCTTTTTCTAGGCAAAACCTGTGTCAATGTTTAATAATTTGAGACTTGTATGCATGAAAACATCTCTATTGTGCAGTAAACCTACTACAGAGACAGACACTTTATAAATTATAATATTATACTTGCTTCTTGTCAACAAAGAACTTTGTGTTTCAGTT
This sequence comes from Xenentodon cancila, assembly GCA_014839995.1. Classification (NCBI taxonomy): domain Eukaryota; kingdom Metazoa; phylum Chordata; class Actinopteri; order Beloniformes; family Belonidae; genus Xenentodon; species Xenentodon cancila. The sequence continues at coordinate 31,453,473 of CM026197.1, forward strand.
TCAATTAACTTATGCCAGATTTTCTGTCTTTGCAGGCTTTAATTTAAACATCTCTTCATGTTATAACTGGGATGCAACGCCTGTCGGTGTTCAAATCATTTCAGTTGTCACTGTACACAAACGCACACACACACACACACACACACACACACACACACACACACACACACACACACACACACACACACACACACACACACACAGTATCGCTAAAAGACAGTTAAAGTGAATTATACACTTGAAATGATGTTGCCCAATAAGCTGAGTTGTAAGGAAAAAGTGAATAAACAAAAAAATAAACAATCCACATGGAAAGGACGTACAACTTTGACAGATTTAAACTGTCTAAAAAAAAAAAATGCCTCTCGGATTTACATTGTACAATATATCAACATGTTTTAGTACCTTCCACTACATCAATAACTACCTTATAGGTTTTCTCATGAGAATGAAAATTTGTAAATGACCAAAACTGTTGGCGCATCCTGACATTTAAAAATGAAAGCCATCTATATGCTTTACAACTTGAAGTGCAAACATGCTATATAATCAATACTACCATGGGCTGCAGTATACCATAAAGATATAAATCTGCCACGTGATTCAAGATATGTAAATGCCTAAAATGAATGCAAAATTAGGGTGAAATATGAAATGAATGAGTAATCATTGCTGTATGTATAGCTGCTTGTCTGTTGTATGTGATGTGTCTTCTGGAACTAACAATGGTCTACTACTGAGAATGTTGTTGTAAATTAGACAGTAGTTCAGGCTTTATCATGTGCATGTAACAGCTACGCAACAGTTAAGAAAACATGTACACAACACAGTATATAATCAAGTGAGGAATAACTACGACCGCTTATAAAGCCTGAGAGTTCAACTGTCTAAAATTGTACATTTATCTAATACGGTTGGGGTCAAGTTTGATATACATGTACAGTGAATCAGTGACAATGCCTAATCTGTTCTCTTTGATGGGGTCATGATCACAACGGATGGATATAATATTCAACTAAGCCCTCTACTCACATATATTCAAACATTTTAATGAACATCATGCATTTTACACTTGGGAACAAGTTGCATGGAAGTGCAATTTTCAAAATAAAATACCACGACTAGACTCCAACTTACACATCAACAGTTCATTAACAGGTCAGGTGGTGAGTGAAGCCCCAAAGCAGGAGATGAGGTGGCAGTAGTTTCAAAGCAAGAAAAAACTAACTTTATTTAACGAAAAGCATTGTTCAGGCTGATATTTTTCAGAGTGGAAGGTTATTCTTACTTTAGAACTACACCTTTAAAGGACCACCCAATCTTAATATAATCTCAAAACCTTTGGGTAAAAATGTAATCTCTTGAATCTGACCAAACAGGCCTTGGTTGACACGCTTATACAATATTGCGTGGACATCGGGGAAAGTGCCACTGGATTAGCAGACTAGGGTGGTCCCCCTCTTGCTCCAACTACAGAGGGATCACACTTCTCAGCCTTCCTGCTAAGGTATATTCAGGGTTCCTGGAAAGGAGGGTTTGGAGGATATCTTAAATCTAGGATTTAAGAGGAGAAGTGTGGTTTTCATCCTGGCCGTGGACTGGGAGACCAGCTCCATACCCTCAGGAGAGTCCTGGAGGGGGCATGGGAGTTTGCCAAACCAGTCTACATGATCTTTTTGGACTTGGAGAAGGCATTCAGCCATTTCCCTTCTGGGACTCCTGTGGATGGATGGATGGATGGATGGATGGATGGATGGATGGATGGATGGATGGATGGATGGATGGATGGATGGATGGATGGATGGATGGATGGATGGATGGATGGATAAAGCTGTCTTAGCGTGTCAGCATCATAATCCTGAAGCAAGCACCAACATTCCAACTTCCAGGTAGAAGCTACTGTGGAAATGAGAAAAGTTGCAGTTCCTTTTCTGATCACTGGGGACTGGGTCCAAAAATGAGTCAATCTCTGTTGACCCCATGTTAAAATTTCCAATGTTTGGAGCAGAAATAAACATATTTACAGCCAGTTTCAAAAAACAGTTTAGCTCTTCAGAGCTAGCATTCCCGTTGAGCAGGACTAAGGTTTGTTGCTCTACAGATTTGTGGATCACATGCAGTCTGTTTGACGTGTGGTCCGGAGAGTAACCTGTTAACACACACTGGGTGTTGGCACTTTCCTGTCAGCCTCCCTTCAGATTTTACGTTTGTGCTGCAGTGAAGTGATTGATGAGTGGTCAGCCACCAATGTCCTTGCAAATTTTCCAACTCTTCCACAGGGAAATTACTTATTTCGTTCACAAGTCTATTTCAGTCTCTGCTACCCTGCAACATGCTTAGTTTATTCATTATGCTGGAAATTGCAGCACATACAAAAAGAAGAGGATAAGAAGAGGACGATGCACATTTATATACTATATATATATATATTTTAATGGTGCTTGTGTTCCTTGATAGTTTATAGTTTGTGTGTAAAGTCTTAAAGTAAGCAGGGATGGACAGATGTATTTTAAAAAGTACCTCATTTCTTCTCTCTTAAAGTTTGTACAAGGCTAAAACTGCCACTGTGACATGTCAAAGACCTTTTCCCCTGTTTTTTAGCCCCCTGTCTTTCTAATACTGAATTGGTATCCTATTTGCTGCGGTTTGGGCTTCAAAGAGGTTATTTGTCATCATCCAGATTTATGCTGTCATTCAGGGACATTTATATCACTTTAAGCTCTTTGGGTGTTTCAGCTCTGGTATGGTGTTGCTTCCACAGAGGCCCAAGCCTTTCTCTGTTTCATTTTCCTCCTTTTTGCATTCCACCCTTTCTCTGTTGACAAGTGAAACTGCAATGATTGCTACCACTTCAAAGGGCATGTGTTGTAACAGCACTAAAACAAAATGGGATTGGTGAGAGTGGCTGGGTTTATACCTGAAGAGGCATGCTTTAGCGAAAAGCTTGTGGCTTAATATGGTGTCAAAATGCAGTAACTGTTTTTGTGCAGCAACCTGCTGCAACTACAATGTGCATTGTCTTCATCAACCTCTTTTTAAAGCAGGAAGAACGAGTGAGGCATGGAGTGGATGACGCACACCATCTTCACATATGGTATGAAAACTCCACCTGAAAGTATTTTTATCCTCTGATGCTCAGATCGAGTTTTGACACTTTTCCAGTACAGCTGCTGTCAATCAAAGTTTTCGCTTGGAAGCAAAACAGCGTAACAAGGGGAACACTTAATTTCTATGAAACAATGGAGGAGCAAAGAAGGATGGATGGGTGTTGTGCACTATGACTCTGTATTTCCATTTATATGTTGCATTATATGCTTTTAAAATGTAATGGGTTTTCCTTAAACATTAGTTTTTTTATATCTTCTAAGCTCAGAAATTAACATTACAATATACTGTTGTGTTTTATGCAATATTCTAAATTACACTTATTATTTCCCCTTCTAGAAGATTGATCCATATGTCCAATGCCAGAATAAGCATTATAAATTTTAGATCATAATATATAGCAAATTCAATGCAATTCACTTTATTTGCAGTTAAAACAGTAATTCATAATAATACAGTTCAAAATACTTTATTAATGCCCGAAAGGAAGTAGTTTTTAAAAAGCTAGAGTGGAGATTCAAAATTCATATCATGTCAATTCATAAACCCCAGTTCAACTAAGGAAGCCAATAGATTGCATCATAGCTTCATTTTGGTGGAATCCCCCCTCCTGAGCAAGCATTAGGCAGCAGTTGAAAGGAAAAAACCTAATTAACAAGTTTTTTTTTTTAATTAGAAATAAAGTACTCCCGTACTCTCCCAGACTCTGGGAGGGAAGCCATTTGCCTTGACCAGTTGGTGGTCTGTGTATTTTTGGTCTTGTTTTCCTGTCATCTCAGAGATTAGTCCAGGGATGTCCGTCTAAGAGACACAAAAGAGAATGCTGCTAGTTGCAATGATAAAAATGCAAAAAGAGTGAAGAAAGAGACAAGTCCATCGTGAGAGGTCCTCTTGCAGTTTCACCCTACAGCCGTATAACTACAGGGATGGATCAGGGCACCTGAGCCAGGCATAACTACGTTTTTTTTGTTTTTTTGTTTTTTTTAAAGAAATTATATCTTAATCTGAAAGGTAGAGAGGGTGTTTACTTCCCAAACACAAACTAGGAGCTAGTTATGTTAGAGAAGAGCTAGATAACTGAAGGCTTAGCCTCCCATTCTACGTTCTAAGAACAACATCTCAGCCAGAGAACAAAGTTCTCAGTTGGGATACCAGGGAACTATGAGTTATTTAACCCCCTAAAACCTGGTACAATTTTTTCATGTTACTGTGGGATCCCGTTAAGATTTTAAATATTATGGCATAGACAACAAAATGTGTCTGGTCCACATATGTATACACTAAGTCTTAGGACGTTAGTTTAAGAAAGAGCTAGGCACTGAAGGACTTGTATGGAGAAACATTTTAAATTGTATAGAAGGCCAATAAATGGAAGCTAAGATTGGAGAAGTATGATCTGTTTGCTAATCCTCATCAGACCTCTTCCGTCAGCATTTTGAACCAGATGAAAGCTGTCAGAGTATTTTGTCATAACTTCCTACTTCCAAGGATTTGCAGGAGTGCAATCTTGACGTAACAAATGTATGGAGCAGTTTTTCCACATCAATCAAAAGTAGGATTTTCCTTGTTCCTGCATTTATGAAGGTGGAAGAAAACAGTCTAAAAACTTGCTTTTGCCATATGATATAAAAGACAACTCTTGGTTAAAAATATCGCCACGGTTCCTCACAGTGTGAAAATAATGCTACCCAAATCGTTAACTGCTAGACTCAAAAAAGAGCGAGGTTGTTGTCTTTCGGCCAGAGTACTTCAGAAATACACTGTATAGTCAATTATCCAGGTCTTTATGTCATTAAGACATAGCCTAGTGGACCCATCAGGCTTCATGAATAGGTATAGCGAGTATCATCTGCATAGTAATGAGCGCTAACACATTAGTCTTACCATCATTACACATTCAGGACAGGTACAGACACCGATCCACTACATGATGCATGATTGTTGGTAACTTTTACCAGAACTGTTTCTGTCCGATGATGCAATTTAAATGGTCTGCTAGTTGATTCACATACGTTTTTTCAGGAACTTCAGAAATGAAGGGGAGACTGGATACAAGTCTATAATTAGATCAGTGTTTTAAAGCAGAGGTTTAACTACAGCGACTTTCAAAGCCAGAGGCATAGAGCCTGTCAGAAAAGACAGATTGGTTACATTCAAAATGGAAATACCAATTAAGGGGAAAAACCTCCTTGAATAGCAGGGATGTAAACACATGGTTACATCATCCACTGCAAATCACAGTCCACATATCCTCTCCACCACTGAAGATGACCAGGATCAGGTTACGACCTGTCTCATAAAACATCGTTCAGATCGTTTCGTCCTGTGAAAGTCACTTGTGAAGCTGGTGTGGATATGTTGCCTTTCCTTTTCAAACATCAAATTTAACTGCTTGAAGTATCAGCTCAGTGACCGTGCAGAGGACACTGTCATCATTTAAGCCTGGCACCTCTTTTCAATTTCCTCCACCAGTTTGATTTTCAGTGCTCAGTGATGGTCCTGCCATCTTCTTGCTCTGTGTGATGTCTTGGTTTTTTTTTTGTCTTTTTCTTGTTTTTTGTTTGTTTTTTTCTTGGCATAGTAGCTGAAAGATACAAGAACAAAGAACTCAATTGTTATTTGCAGTTTCGTCTGGATTGTGTCCTGTGTCCAGGTCTCATGTTTGCTCAGTCATTCAGTCTGGGTCAAACAGAAGAAATGAGGCACTTCTACTCAGAAATAAGACCATGCATTATGTATGTTGATTCCTCTGTACCAGCAGATCCTGGTACGTTTGTGCTTGGGGACCTGCTGCATTTCCTATTGTAGATAGGAAGTGTAGAAGTGTAGATGTTTTGCAAAACTGGAATGTGTATCACAGCTCAAAAGCACCACTTTTCCTCACAAGGCCTTTTCCTTTACCATCTCAGTACATAGACCCATGCAAAACGTTTCTGGCAGCAACCTGAAACAATACGGGTTGCTGTGCAACTGTCATTCAATGACTCTCTGTTCAAAACAAAGATCTTCATTCCCCAGTCTTTGGTCATCTGATGATCCATCAGCATCACTTCTTCTCCTATTTTTCCCTGTTTGTCAAACCCTGTATTAGTTTACAAAGAATACTATTTCAATATTTGCTATCAAGGCACAAAGGAAAATTACTAACTCAAAGGCATGGGTATTGATTTTTGTACCTGACTGTTTCACATATGGAAACTTCCTTTTCAGAGTACAATCCTCAGATAGGGGACAGTTTAAATTAATCAAACATACAAATTTATAAAACTTTGTGGCATGGAACATGTTGCAGATCGAAGCATTTTTTAACAACTAGGAAAACTGACATGTTTTGAATTTTGCAATTCACATAGTTCGTACACGGAGGATTCACTGGTGTTAAACAACACCAGTGATGCTCTTACCATGTTTACACACTCTCCTCACAAGAGATTCTCCATTCATGTACACTTATTTAAATGTCAGAATAAGGTGATGTCTGAACCTTTTGACTGCCATTCATCACAGTCCGAGCCCAACTGGAAGCTCTAACCTGAAGGATCAATGCAACATCTCTTCCACAATACTTGTTGAAACTGTTCATATTTTGATAGTTTTACATATTTCTTTATTAAAAAATCTATTTAGTATCAAATAACTTATTATAACATCTGTAAAAAGAACATCTACCACAATTTTGAAAAACTCTTACAGCACTTACAGCTCACTTTTACTCCAAAGCCCCAGTCCAGTCGAGGAAAATGATCCCACCAGTGGTTCCACTGGTCCCCCGTTTCCAAAGCATCCCAGAAGCCACCATCTGCTTGCTATGAAAAATATGTCCTGAGTCTAAATTGGAGTTCAGTGGCTACTGAGCCAGATGATCAAGCTGTCTAGAAGTCAGACACAAGAATGCCATGGAGAATCCAGACAGAGACAACTGCGACTGTACGTCCCCTTCACATCATAATCTGTGGAGGATGGCCACTGGCGAACGCGTCAGAGGGCCTCAGATGAGATTCCAACCATACACCAGAAGAGGTTAATTTTAGAAATCCCACAGCACTTTATTTCTCAGTACCCATCATTTCTACAAAGGTAATAGGAGAAAAGATAGGGCTGGTTGAGAAATAGCTACAGTTTTTTGGGTGGAGGGTGATCACTACCTTATAGTTATGTCGTTTTGCCGGACTTAAGGGATCAAGATCAACAGATTACAGTGTGACGTTGTGATTCTAATGCAATCTCAACATTGATTTTATAATCTCATAATTGAAGCTATAGAATAATAATCTCAGGAGCGCTCTTTATCTGAACCACTCCCAGGAGAACCTGAGGCTGGACTGAGGGTGGAGCCAAAAACAAACTATCGTATTCAAGCTGGCTTAATTAACCACTGGCTTCCACTGGAAACAAAAGGTTTAATTAGCATTATCACACTACATATTAGGCTCAGATAATTCTTTGGGTCCAGTATTTTGTTTTTCTAATGGACTTTAAGTCCAACATCAGTTGTTGCATTTACAAAAGTATAACTATGCTGTACATTGTCTGCATTTCATCATCTACATTTTAGCTTAATCCGTCTTGGAGGGGCCACCACAGCGGATCATAATCCGCACATCGATTCGGGCCAGTTTTATGCCGGATGCCCGTCCTGCCCCACATTGTCTGCAAAATAGGGCAGATTTTCTTCAGGTGTCAGATTTGCTGACTTTGTAACTCTAGCATGAAACATAAATGTCACAACTCACTGAAGCACTTTAATACACATGCTGTGATGGTGAAGATTTGGGATTTTTCTATTAATCTAGGTATTTAATAATTATAATAATGATGTGCATATATTTTTGTTTTAATGCAGGTTTTTAAAAGCAGTTGCTATTGGAATACTTTGAAGCATTGAAGCACCCTGGTCCATCCTAATGTACACAAATAAATGGTGCAGTGTTACCTTCTGTGCCACATTTTATTTTCCATCCTGAAGTAGGGTTATTTTTCCTCGTCTTAAATGAAAAAACTCTGTGTTATTGATATTAGTTGTTTTTAAATGGATTCTGGGAAAAGCATTAATTCCACAATAACCCCAAAAACAGCACTGGATACAGAATAGTTCATCAAAGCAGGAAGAGCCAACATTCTTTCATCTAAACGTTTTCAAGTGCTGCCCAGAGTATTGCAATGAACAGAAAAAAAAAATCCCTTGCAGTCCAAAAAACTTTTACTGTTATAAAAGAGAAATCTGTAAAGCTGTTGACATGCCAACCTCCAGCTCCAGTCAAGGAAAGGCTTTCTTCTATTACTACTGTGCAATCCGTATCGGTTTTATATAGGTACCTCAAATGTAATAATAAAAGTGAGTTTTATTGTTGTGACGTCACAACAATGTAAAGTCTAAAGGCTAAAATGATACATGGGCTTGGATCAGCACAGGACACACTAATTTGGTGTCAGCCACAAAATGCTTAAGGAAATGGACTAAAATATTATTTGGCTCAAGTTGCAGGCAAGAAAATTGAATTCAAGTGTGCACCATCTTTGGCAATATTCGTGGCTGTGTTGCACAGTAGTGAGTTAATACAACTTCCACATCCATACAGTGATGCACTGACCTTCCAAAATCACTTTTTATCAGTGTTCAATCCATCTGGGCAGAGTCAGCTGGAAGGAAACCAGTAGGAGTCCTGATCATGCATACATGCATGGAAAAGACAAAAAAAGTGCCTGACATTGTTTCTGCTGTAAATACAGATAATCAACACATGAGACAGGATCTTACAATCGGCATCCAGAATGGTTGGAATCTAAATTCTGCTCCCTACATCATCAGTATAACTCTAAATGTAACTGGCACAAACAAACAAACAGTTAATGAACATTTTAAATTAAAGTGCAAAACCTTGACTGCATAAGTATGCACATGCTTTCGCAAAGGGCGCCCTAACGGTCCTCACAGCTAACTAGTCTAAAGTCTGCAGTTAAGCCTGGCATCAATTAATTATTAGTTAAACCAGGTAAAAGTCACTTCTTGCTTTAATATTTGTTTGAATGTTTTGAGTGGCATTCTTCTGAGAGTCATGGGCTCCAAAGAGTTGTCCACTGCATAAAAACTGCAAGACTTTGTTATTGGAAGGTATAAATCAGGAGATGGATGTAAAAGAATATTGAAGGCAGTGAATGTCAAGATCATTATTAATAAATGGAAAGAAAATGTGGCACAGCGGTGACAATGCAAAGATCAGGACGACCCTCCAAATTTCATTATAGGAGATGAGGAGAAAAATGTATCAGAGGCTACCGAGAGGCAACAGCAACACTGAAGGAACTACAGGAATCTCTGGCTGGTGCTGTTCACTGCTTCCCTACCGTGTGCCGTTCCCAGTTTCTGCACAAGTCTGAGCTGTTGAATAAGCTGACAAGACAGAAGCTGTTTCTTACCAAACAATATTGTGCAAGCATGTCCAAAGGATGCCAACATATTCATTTGGTGGGGCTTGACCAGAGCTCCAGCGTCCTGATTGCAGTGGTCGTTTCAGTAGCCACATCTGAAAGTGAGGATGGAGGGACAGAATTGACCGGAATAAATGATAATTTATACTAGTCAGCATAATAGGCTGGAATGAGTTGAGCTGAAATAGCGAGCTTGTGGGGACTGAAGTTAGTGGAGTGCTTGTCCCAACCAGTTGAAGGACTTGTTTTGCCCATTTATCCTTTTTTGTGAAAACTGGAGTTGGGTTGAGTCAGCAAAATGGTGTCGCCCAGAGCCCCAAAAACGGGCTTAGAGGGGACTCGTGTAAAAAGCTGTAGGTGGTGTCACAGAGGGTTTGTCGAATTCCTTTAATACACAGCACAGCTTCTCGTTCTTGTATGGTTTGTGAACTAACTGGGCTGTAGTTTCTGGAATAAGAACAGACGAGGTACACGGTCAGAATCAGAGATGGCAAGAGACGTCACGCTAGCAAAGCCAAATACTTAGATCAGGCTTTCATTTGTTTTGAGTAGCAGCAAGCTTGGCTGTCGTGCATCTGCAATGCAGAGACGGGCGCTGACAGCATCATAAACACTGAACTAGCAGCTGTGACTGGAATAAACCATGTACAGGGTGTTTGTCAGAACAAACATTGCACACATCGTCTGCGGGATTCAGCGCTACAAGTGCCACGTTTATAGCTAATAACTGACCACAATAGAAACTGTGCCAGTTTTTGTTAGTACTCATGCAAATGACTTAGTGTGGTTTTAAGAATGGCATTTTATTTTTGATTGATCTGTCAGTCAGTCAGTTGCACTGCTTTTAACTCTGACTCTTCTGACTATTGTAAGGATGCTCGTATTGGCTCAAAAGCAGGTGCCAATCAAAAGTATTTTATCATCAGAGCTGTTTACTTTAAAGGGGAAGTTAAAACAATAGGCACCACTGCCAGCTCATTTAAAATAATACCGTAAGTATTTATTGTGATTTCTTTTTCTTTTTCTTGCAATAAACATTTTATTGGATTTTACATTTTCCCGTTGTAACTAGATTGTTGAATATCAATCAGTGGTTCCTTAAATGTGTTTAATTATCAGTTTGATTTCACAGAATTATGTCCCACATGTGAACCCACTTGCACAAAGCTGCTATGAACAGACAACACAAAATATAAAAAAGACTGTTTTAAGTTTTTATTTAATTTTTGATTAGTATCTGTTGCAAAAACCTAAGTTTTGTTGGAAAATTATTTCTGGTTTCACCTCCTCAAAAATCTGTGCAGATAAGAGCTCAATTAAAAAAAAGTTGCATCTGAAATGAAAAATTCTAGAAACTAAATGTTATTTTTGCATTAAAACATCTCTGAGTCAGTCAGTCAGTATGATAAAGTCTCTACAAAGAGCCGCTCTGCAGCATCACTGTAGAAGGTTATAGCTGACTGCTGAGGAAGCTGCTATGTAATAGAGAAGTCATTATGCAGACGTCCACTCTGATCCCATTCAAAGCGTCAATCACTTAGTCTAAGCAATATCTACCTCATACAGGCCGGCAGCATTTAAACAGATTTCAGGTAAAAGAGCGTGCGTGAAGAAGGGGCTTTAATGCGACCAAACAGGCACACCCACTGCAATCACACCGCAGAACACAGAAGGTAAGTAAGTTACTCGCTGACATTTTTCTACCTGACGATGGAAAACAATACAGAATATCCACCCAGTACGCAAAGTAAATGGATAACATCTGTATTTTTGGATGTATATTTTTGTATATTTATCTTTCCAAGAGCAACATCTTAATCATGACCTCTTCTTTTACCGTGACAGTGTGAAAAAAAAAGTTTTTTTCTTTCTTGTGAATATTTTTTCTTTAAATGCCTTTTTCATTCTGATAAGAGAAAATACTTTGGGTGAAGAATCATTTATTTTAACAAAATACAAAGAAGCCTCACAGCATGGTACTGATTAACAGAACACAACAATTTATATTTACACTGGTTTTGATCTTAATCGTTCAATCACTCGTGAGCTCATGATTGAGATCAAGCTTGGAGAGTGAGATAAATTGCTGCAGCACGCCAGCGCAGATTTACACTGAAACTTAGTTTCTTCAAGACTGAAAATATTGTGTGTAACCCACTCCTGCTTTCTATGCAATCATCGTCCCAGGACACCTTTGTAGCCCGCACGTACCTCTATCACCCCAAGAAGTAAAAGTCATACTTGATTTACCTGACAAGGGCTCTTTGAGCTGTCCTTGAATATGATGTATCTGTCACAGTGGTAAATACTACATAGAAATGTCTCTACCTGAGTATAACCCCTGCTCTTCCAAACACCACGGCACCCCTCCATCCCGCTTCTGTTTCTGCAGAGATCTTCTCCGTATTGAGGGGTCATGTCAATGTCCTTAAGCTCAGCTGGGTACTTAGCCTTAATAATGAACAGAAGGTGATAAAGGAAATACAGATAGACACGTTACAGCTTGTTTATCGCAACACAGACATATCCGCCTTGACCACACCCCACATAATGTGAGGGATTATAGGTTTTCAAACAATGCAGATGAGCATCTGTGAAGTCCTTCAAAAAGCAAATAGCCCGTGGTTGTACAGCACGAGACGGTGCTAAACACAGGAGTGCTGACTCACTGAGTGCCTGACTGAGGAATACAACTCCACCACTGTGCTCCGCTACCCAACTGTCCCCACGGCTGGCACCATGTCCAAACGTTTTGTTGCTGTGTAAAGAAAAAACCACAGATGCAGCCGTGATGATACCTGCAGAAGAACGTCCAATGGAGAAAAATCTCTTATTGTGGTCTTGAGTTCCCTAAACTGCATGACACAAGTTTGTTGTTTTGCCACATTGAACCACTTATTTTGGAAATGGAGCTTCTTCCAGATTTGCCCAAACTGTTCCTTGGATCTGAGGGCTTCATATCCACACCCATCCTCCTGCTCTGTGCTTCTTCCCACGTTCATTTGTCTTCAGCTGGATTAGTGCTAGTGCTTGCTTTTTAGCAACTAACGTATGCATCTTTGTTGCTGGCAACACCACACACAAACCAGAGGCTTTCTTTTACCAAACTGCGTTGTTGCTCTGAACTCCTCAGTGGGAAGTTCAGCAGATGTGATATTTGATGTTAACGAAGCTCGTTCCAGACCTTAGATTGTTCCCGATATTTTTAAGACCGCCCCCAACTGGTTGCAATATGCTATCTAGCTGTGCAAAGCACTAATGCATATTAATGCTTTGCCAAATTACTTACTGCGCTTTCTTTTCTTTCATTTTTGATATAGAGACCCTCCTACTTCACACACAACTAGCTCACCACATGAGCTGATGTTTCCTCAAGGTTGTGCAAATCCCTGATTACCTGGATATAAGAGAATCGTTGTTGGCTTGTTTCAGAAACACTTGTGACTTGCAGCAGATCAGTCATCTGTGAACCAATTCCAACCCACTGCGTCTGAACCCAGAGGCTCCTGGGTCTGTGACCTTGGCTATATGCTTCTTTAGAGGATCCTTGTCAAAGCAACTACTGTTGACTTGTTCATTTGATTTGTTGGCATTTGCTGTGAATTTGAAAGTGGACCCGAATGCTGCTGCTGTTCTGTTTCTCAAGGTTACTGCCTGTCTTTGGGCTTTATATTTCCCTCTCAAATTGAAGCCATTTATACAAGGATAAACATAATAGCTATGCCATTCCAGCTAGAGTAATACAGCACATTAGCACATTAACTATTGCCAAAGCTCAGGGGTATCAGTAATCAACAGATGAATGAAAAGAAAGGCAAGAGCCTGGTAAATAATGAGGCACCGTGAGGAGGGATATAAGCTGCTATTACCATCAACGCAAAGGCAGCAGGCCACAAAGTCCAGACTCATTTCCAACCCTCCACCCTCCCCATGCTACGCTGTGCATTTTGCCCTCTAACGCTTTATTCCATCACCTTCCTGTCCCTCAGGAGTTAGCGTAGAATTGTCCTGCTGTAATTGTAATTTATTGATTCCAGCTTTGGTCAGACATCAGGATAACTCCTATAAATAGAGCTGCTCAGATACAGAGGGTTTACTTGTGTAAATATTTCAATATAAGAAGATGGTTTGGTCATTCCACCCCTACCTCCCCAGCTGGGCAACTAATAGTTCTGTTGATAGTAACACACTGAGAGTTATTTATCCTGCACTAATGCACAGGTTTATCCATCCATCCATCCATCCATCCATCCATCCATCCTGCCGGGGCCTATCCCAGCTCATTACAGGCCCGGGTTTAGGGAGGGGAAAATTTAAACCAGTTCATTGTTGATTTGTTATTGAATCTTCTTGTCCAAATATATTTCACATCCATGTCTCAGTGCTTAAACAACAGACAGACAGGCAACAATGTGAATTCAGGTGCCAGGTAGAAAGGTCCTTAAAAGGGATAATGCCATGAAATCTGTTTCAAAATAGCTGAGGATCTATGACAGTCATTGTAGATTTGTAAGAGAGGTGCCACGGCTGTCTGGCTTTGAACAACAAGTTCTTTGTTCCATGGCTGCCCGCTGACCCCTATTTCTCCTCCTAAAGCCCTCTCTTATTTGGAGTCTGTAAAGCCTTTGGGTTAAGTGGCACATGCTGCTGTTTGGTGTTTGTGTATGAGGCCCTCTCATCTGTCATCCTGTTGGAATCAAAGGAGACGGAGAATGAAGTGCAGCAAGGAGCAGCCTTTTTCTGGATCCCTAGATTGCTTTTGATCGCTGAACCACCCACAGTACTTTCCTCAACCCACTATCTCCATCTTGGGGTGCATTGACAAAGTGCCCTCTGGCCATCAGTGGTGACAGGGAGTAATAAGAAAACCGCCCACAAGGAAGTAGCTCAGAGTGTGTATGTATGTCTCAGGTGATGAGACAATGAAGTGAATGGATTACTGTGGCGTTGCAGATCATGAATAATGAATTAAAGTGTGCGGCTGTCCGGTCAACAGCTGAGAGGGATGTGGCCCAGAAGCTCACTCAACCACAAACATATTGGTCTAACTGGCCATCAGCTGCTGTTTCCTCACCCTCCCCAGAAACATTTCTTCAGTTTCTCCATTACACACTCGCGTTTTAAAAAGCAAAACACTGGAGTGCATTGAGATGTAATCATCAATTAAGCATGCTCATTCTGGTACAAAGCAAAGATATTTCAAGAGAAAAACTCTCATTGTGACTCTTTTATTCATAGCTTATGTAATATACATTAAATCTTTGTCTTACAAGAATGCATGTTGTTATTTTGTTTTGCTCTTCTCCTTCTAGAGCTTTGTTTTATTCTTTGCAGATACATGATGCAAGCCTTTCTACACTGGTGATCATTTATGAATAACAACCACATCACCCTGATCTATAAAAGAAACACTGCCAAATCTCTATAAAATCAGCCTCGTTTGCTTTGGTTCTATTCTTTTCCATTCCTTTTTTTAATGGCAGAATGCGGGGAGTATCTGATCGTGAAGTAAAATCTGGTTTTCTTGGATGGAGATGTTGCTGCACCATGGGACATGCTGTGTCAGGGTCAGGATGTGTAATCAGGGGAAAAAGTGGTCCAGTAGCATAAATTAACACCTGAGCCCTGAGAGGCTGCAATGCGCTGTGCCCTGTTGGATTCAGGAGAAGAAATTGACAGCATCTGGATGCACAGTGCCTGGCTATTAGATCAGGGGCAAGGCAAGGCAAGGCAAGTTTATTTATAGAGCACGATTCAACAACAAGGTGATTCAAACGGAGACATTAAAACATCACATAAATAAAAAGCATGATTTAAAATGTAAGAAAAAGAAAGAGAGAAAAAAGGACCATCCATCCATGTTCCATACCCGTTTTATCCTTTGCAGAGTCACGGGGGTCTGCCGGAGCCTATCCCGACTCATTCCAGGCGAGAAGCATTCCGACACTCTCTTTTTCCATTTTTCACCAGAGTGGAGTTTTGCCATGGAGACGTCTTCCTTCCAGAGATACTGCCACCTTAATGGGAGCAATAGTGTCCTTAGCATTTAACATTTTCTCCTCCGGACAGGGCAGGCGTCACAGGGAAGACCTGGTTAAAGGTCTCACTTCTGTATTCGGTTGGACACCGTTTTGTGATCACTGCTGCACTGAAATTGTTTTACAGGTATTATTTTCCCCCCTTGTGTTTGGGAGCAGTTTGTGGCCAACAAGGTATGTTTACTTTATTTAAGGACCTTTTAGAGTACAACTCTCTGTGTTTCTACCACATTTTTCCTTCTGTCACCTAAAAGCACAGGCATTTTAAAAACTTCTAATAAACAGGGTCCCAGCTTGTCCTGAGAAAAGTCACAACTGACATAATCCTTGCACACATCACACATCAGACTGTGGAGACAGAACATGACGGTGGTGTGGAGGAACTACAGCGGGCGGGGCAGGAAGCTGTAACTTAGGCTGTTCTGTTGGGGGCGGGGCTTGATGGCAAACCTTTCACTCTGGTGGGGGATTTATGGGACAGTTGGATAGTCACCTGCAATTTTAAGTCCCTCCTTCAGATTGTTGACCATATCCTTAGGAAGGCAGAGGACTTCAGGGTTCTTACCGCACATCCTTTGTACATCCTTCACAGCAGAGTGACTTTATACTTTTTAACAGGTTTTCAGTCCTTACTTTGCTGCTTTGGGATGGATGGTTGTCAGGTCGTTGGTGGCTGGTTTGTTGTAAACTTTCCTATTCTCAGTTGTCTAGTTCTGGTTCCAGTCCCAGTTCCAGTCCCGGTTCCAGTCCTGGTTCCTCCCATGTACAGGAGCAGAAGAGCTCCTCTGTCATGTAGGAAGTGAAGGCCAATCGGTTTCACGGATTTCTGCTCGCTGCGCCCGGCCTGTGATACGTCCTCCCACTTCCAGGAGACATGATTTACTTTTTGGTCTTCACCGAGACAGTCCTGGTGAGGATTATCACTCAATGATTTATTATAACGCACAGCCTGCTTTCTTGGTGGCCGTGTGTTTCCGTTGTTTTGAATCAGTGGAAAGTTTGTTTCATTTCCACACAGTCCATTTACCACATTAGCCACATTTACTTCTAAGCGATGCATTTTTGTCTCCAGTACAGCAATCTTCTGCAGGAGGCTGTAACGGTCATCTTGCTGCTAGTCAGCCTACCAGGTAGCAACTTTCTCACCTGCTTAGCTTCAGCTGAGCGCTCGGTGCCCTGACGCTGTAAATCCGGCTTCGGCCGTGTGCAGGCCACGCACACAGACCGCTGATTATAAAGTAACTACAAAATGTTGCTATTTCTGTTAAAAACACTTCAGTCCTAGTGATCTATAAGTGTCCAAACGTTATTGCAGGTAGGCTCACACGGAAAAAAGAGAAAACAATCAGCATAAAAATCAATAAAAGAAGCAAAGTGAGCGCAGGGCAAACAGAGGAAGAGTCAGCACAGTAAGGAAGCAGGAAGTAACACAGTGGTGTTGATGTAAATGTGTGTTTACCTGTGAGCAAGACTGCCACATCTCCATCACCTGTCTCTACAAGAGTCATTTTAAAAGATGCAAGCCTGCCTCGCCCACCGGCCCCGCTGTGTGTGTTTGTTTGGTCGTTATTCCGGCCTTTCTTTATGAACTTCCTTTATGCATCTCCCAGAAAAAAAAAAAAAATATTTCATTACTCTCATTTTGATGCAGCCGACTTTCCCGATTCTCCCGTGAGTCATTTCAGTGTGGATAATGTTGCTCAGGGGTTCCCTTGTATCGACACATGCTGTTGGATAGAATTGGTGCCTTGCTAATAGACTATGGGAGTGAACATGAGGTAGGCCCTGTTGTTATCGAGTGTTTCATATTGGTAGGAGTAAGTGCTGTAGGAAGTAATAGACTTGGTGGTTGTTATCGGTCCCTCGGGCTGCAGGAAGCAATCATCAGGCTAAATGAGAGTGAAACACTGAGACAGAGAGACATAGACAGAGAAAGAGAGAGAGAGAGAGAGAGAGAGAGAAACGGCCTTCCCTCTGGACAAACTATTGATGGCTGACAAATCACTTCTTTTGATGTGCATTTCAAAGTGTGCCCCAGCATCTACTTTCTTTCATTTAGTCACACTTATTTATTTATTTTGCTACATTGTGCCATAGTTTTACTGCAGGTTTGGATTATGATCAGAGCTTGAAGAATCAGACTGAACCCCAGGCCGTTAGGCATAGTGCACCCACTTGGCCTCGTCATTAAGCAGGAATATTTAGCGAGAGTGCGCTCGAGAACTAATTACCAAGCTGTCTCACTCATGCGCCCCCTCCAACCCCTCCTCACAGAGGAAATGAGGGCCTACAAGCAGAGTGCGTGCGCATGGGAGAGACAGTGGGGCTTGAAGAGGGACAGGAGTGAAGTCATCTTGACATGATAAACACAGAGACAGGGCCGAATTTATCAGACGCGACAGGACTGTGTTGTAAATTGCAACAGGCCTCAGCCCATTTACATCAAGTGATTGAAGAAGGTGTCCTTCCTACACATGCCGCAGTCAGTGTAGCGTGTGTGTGTGTGTGTGTGTGTGTGTGTGTGTGTGTGTGTGTGTGTGTGTGTGTGTGTGTGTGTGTGTGTGTGTGTGTGTGTGTGTGTGTGTGTGTGTGTGTGTGCGCGCATGTGAGCAGCCCTTGTTGACCTTATGCTCCTTTAGAGGTTTAGACTCTGCAGCATTGCAGCCCAGAATTGAGCAGAATTACATCAAAACAAAGATACTGAAAAAACTAAAAAAACCTGCTGTCTGTTGTGTTTTCTGCATTTGCAGTGTTATTTTGCATTTGGTTGTGTTTTGTGCATTGTGCTTTTTGCGTTCTCCATTTTCTCAAAATAGAATAGAATAGAATAGAATAGAATAGAATAGAATAGAATAGAATAGAATAGAATAGAATAGAAAAGAAAAGATGGTGTTTTTGTTAAGAAAATCTATGTTCTTTGCAATACTTAACCAAACAGCCCAAAAGCAGTCTAACTCTTGGGGGATAAGTGCTGCTCTCACATTGAACATTCCACAAGAGTAATGTGAATTGATTAAATCCCCAACGATTCCTCGGCATAGGGTGTGTGTGTGTGTGTGTGTGTGTGTGTGTGTGTGTGTGTGTGTGTGTGTGTGTGTGTGTGTGTGTGTGTGTGTGTGTGTGTACGCAGTATCACTATAGGGAAATGCCCTGATTCATGAGACGGTACAGTGAGCGTTGGGGGGTGCAGTGCCCTTGTGGGTACAGCAGCATGGATGGATATCCCATGGCCAGATATTATTCCCCAGACCATCCATTATCCTGTCCGCCTTCCATCTCATCTATTATTCATTATGCAATCATTTAGCTAAGTGCAGTGATTACTTAAATGTTTAATTCTGCCATAATCAATATTGGCCTGAGCCTTTCAGGTGGACACAGTTTTTCTAGCATTAAAGTCCCATCACCTATTGAGTCAATCAGGTTAAATTGCACATGGTTACAGTAATCGCCCCCATTTAAAGGGTCCTATCAATGGAAGCGGAGACACGTGTTCTGATAATTGTTCATTTCTGCCTTTGCCACACAGGTTATCAGAGTCAGTGTTCACACTTTTCTTTGAGAACACTGCAACAGGATAATAATCTATTCTAAAGTTTGCTGGCTGAAATATCCCTGCTCAACTCTATGGCTGCCAAGTGACTCAAAGAAGAAAATCCACTTATAAAAAAAGGGATGTTGCACTCCCACATGATGACACAATGAACATCGTGGCTGCTTTATTAAAGGGATTTTTCATTTTAACGATGACTGTGTTGAAGAGAAGTTCATCAAAACGATGTAAAATGAATTATGTTGATGCATCAACCCACGTATCACCCAGTCTGCCATCCATTCTGCCTCCAAGACTTTCAGACAGTCAAATCAGACAGCAAGATACATCTGAAGTGTGATGTTCATGCTGGGCACATACGGACGCTATAAACATGTGCCTGTCACCTGGATTGTTTGTCATTGTCGTAGTCTGGCACATAGCCCTTTAATCGTATGATCCATAAGTAAGCAGCAGTGGTATTGAACTGCCTTTGCATCACTTACTCTTCATGAATCCACCTTCAACAAAGGAGCCAGGTATGACGGATGAAAAACAGCTTTATACCGATATGCCTGTTCTTCCTGTCCGCATGCTTTTATCACGTAGGAAAATGAGTCTCCCTGTCCTTTCTGGGGGCTTTGGCATGTGTCTTAAGTGTTTTAACTGAACACGATAATATTATTTATCACATTCACTTGAACTTTTACGATTGAAGCGTTAAAGTCACAAAAGTTTTAAACCTTACAAACACGTCCATACCATATTTATTATACGTGGCATATCGTGAGCAAAAGGCAAGGTTAGACAATATTACAAAGAATATTGAAATAACAATCTCTGAGTAATTACTTTCAGGATTATAACTATTGGAGTGAATTTTTATGTGTCGTGAGGAATCATTGAAATGAGAAACTAGCACTAACACGTTAGGCAGAAGACTTCAGAGTGACGAATAACTCTAAATCAGACACCATTGAGATAGCTGCTTTACTAATTCAGATTAAAAACAACTGGCTTTCACCACTAAAGCTGTTATAAAGTCTGGTGCTCTTTCAACCTTTTATTTGGGAGAAACTGCAACTCTCAGAGCCGAAAACAAAGTTCAACCAACACTGGCATCACGCCACCATGTCGTGTTGTTACCATGCAGGCAGTATTGTGGTCCTCTTTGATCCCTCCTCAGGTCAAACATCTGCTGAGTTTTTTTGCAATATTTGAACTTGAACTGGTTGAAGTCATGTGACCAAAACATTTCACATGTTAAAGACTGCATGGTTGACAAAAGACCTTAATGACAAACAGGAGGGACTGGTGGGCCACTGATTTACATGTGGGCTGAAGAACTGACAAGAATTAATGGTCCAACGTCAACGTCTAATCCTGAAACTCACAAACAGTCTGTTGCAACCGCAGACGCCTTTCAAATGAGACCCACCTATAACACCTGTTAAAAACCAAGAAAAGACGCCCAGTTGGGTGTGGTTGTGGTTTCTATTCAACATTTTCAGCTATGCTTACTGCAGAAGCTCAGATCTCCCAATCTTATATCAGTCTGTGACAGAGCAACACAATTTTCTTTCACTTGAATTGTCGAAAAATATTTAATTCCTTCTTTTCGGCATACCGAAGCTCTTCAGAAACAAGCAACTGGCTGCCATGACCATCAAAAGGATCAAAAGCCTAAAATGACTGTCCACAGAACGTATTGCTTTCACCTTAATGAAAGAAGAATGTTTGCAATCTGATCAGAGGCACTAGAGATTCATGAAAGCGGTGTGCTGCTACCCTTAAAAAGATTATTGTAGAGAAGCTCTTTGTCTCTTGTGTCAAATAGCTTGAGCACAATTAACATGTCTCTGAAAGCACTTTACATGAATGAATCCAAGAGGTTCAATCAGACAGCAAATCTTGCATGATTCTCATTTCTATGTGGTCATAAACCAGTGTGGGCTGAGGAGCAGTGAAAAACCGAGAGTGGGATGACGAGAAAGAAACAGAGATAGAAACATTGACTCTGTGATGTCAAACCAAGCACCATTAGAAAACAGCATCTATTCCCTGTAGCATCTGCAGACCCAGCTGTATGTTCAGACCGCTGAGAACTTCAACCCTTTATCAATATGAATGCAAAATGTGAGTGCATTTATATATATATATATATATATATATATATGTATATATATATATATATAAAACACATATATGTATGTGTGTGTGTGAGGAGTTTTCAGCGAGGCAGTAATGACTGTCTCTCTGGTGGATCAGCATGTAAACACTGGAGGAGAGTGAACTCTGGCATCAACCATTCCCATTTGGCTCAATTAGGCTCGAAACCGAGACAATCAATGGTGCTTGCCTTTCTGCCGGCCCGCCTGTTGGTGATGGCGCTGCATTCAGTAAAACAAAATGGGAATAATCAAAGTCCATAATTAGTTGGCCTAAGAGGGTGCAGCACGTTTTCATTCAGCATAACCAGGCGACAATGCAGTGACAATGATGGCGCAGGCTATACATAGAGATGAATGTGCATAGCCTGGAGGAAAAAGGAGAAAGTAGCTCTAGCTATATGTCATACAGTTATCCCACTGGTAACGTGAGAGAAGCCCTGTACTGCACTGGTCTGCAAAGCTGTGCTTGGCGACAAATGAAACGCCGAGGGAGATGTTGGAATATGATAAAAATGTAATGGTGATGATGACTTTTCTTTCTTTCTTTTTGATCATGCCATCAGTCAGTTCAGCAGAGGGATGTATCAGTCTGGGAAGGGAAAGGAGGCAGAGAGCAAAACGAAAGTCAAGATAGAGCTGAGATGTAAAAGAAAGAGCAGTGGTGGTCTGGGGATTTGACAGCTAACGGAGGAGGGAATGTGGAGAGAAAGTCGGGAGGCAAAAAAGAGGCCCAGATTTTAAGGTCGTGTATGAAAGTTCTGGACAAGGATGTGAGTCAGATGACAGATCGACTGCAGGGAAAATCCAAGAATTTGTAGCAGTTCTGGGCAGCTGCAAGCTCTAAAACCTCTTTGCATACATTATAATTTTGATGGACATCCCTGAAAACGGGGCTTAGTGGTTAGCGCTGTTGCCTTACAGCAAGAAGGTTCCTGGTTCGATTCCCGGGCCGGTGGGTCTTTCTGTGTGGGGTTTTAATGTTGTCCCCGTGCTTGCGTGGGTACTCCGGCTTCATACTAGGTTAATTAATACTTCTAAATTACCTTTAGGTGTGAATGTGATTGGTTGTTTGTCTTTCTATGTGGCCCTGCGATGGACTGGCGACCTGTCCAGGTGGACCCCTGCCTTTCGCCTGCTATACCTTGGGATAGGCTCCAACAGACCCCCGTGACCCTGAGAAGGAGTAAGCACGTATAGATAATGGCTGGATGGATCACTGAAAACTTTTCCCATCAAACAATGATAGCAATCGACCAATGCTTACACCAGTGGCCTTCATTCCTGGTCCTTGAGAGAGACTGTCCTGCATGTTTTAGATGTTTTCCTGTATCAATACAGTAATAATAATTAAAGTGAAATTATTATTAAAGTAATGTGAAAGTATTTGATTTGGCGCTCGCTTGTTTTTCATTCGGCCATTTCAAATTGAGGAATTAGGGAGAATTATGGCGGTAATACATGCAAGTCAGATATTAAAACAATCTTTTATTCATTAAAAACAATATTACTTGTATATATAATAAATATGCAATTCCATAGCTCAACCTATCAGTTGTAGCACCCATGATGTTTTGTTATTATTCTTATTATAGCCTAGAAACTTTGCAAAGTTGTTTCAATGTGAACCTTTACCTGGTCTTTACACTAGAGTTAAAGCATTTGTTCTCACTCAGGTTGGTGTTAAACTCAGCCACGTCCTGTAGACCATCTGTTAGGCTGTGGATTTGGGCGAAGCAGCGTCCCTGGATTGTATTACTGCAGTTGGAAAGTTGCAAGCGGGAAGTCCACCCAGGCAGGGGCCAGGTTCACGCTGCCCCTGGTATCCTCACGGAAGGTGAAAAGCCTAATGATGATGAGCATCACCTCTGCACAAGTGACTGCCAATTTGAAGTTCGACACACTTGACGTGGGTCTGTCTGACTGTTGACTGTGTACAGCTCATGGATGCATGATGCCATGGTGTCTGGCCTCAGATCACAGAAATAGATTGGCACAAAACACCCTTTAAATCCATGCACTTGCACAAGTCTGCACAATGACAAACAGGCTCGTGATTAAGTTCCCCCATGAAGGAGCTAATTAGATGTGTTTGGAAAGCTTTTCAAATAAAACTGAACATATGGACATATTCATTTTGACATTTGGTAAATGTTCTTTCCTTATAATTATTACTGATTTAATATTACATTTTTCAAAATAAATACCTAACCTTTTGTTACATAATCAACAATTTGTGAAAACAGAAAAGAGCGTTGAGTGAACCTGGAATCGTGAATGGACTGTTCAAAATTAAGTCAGGGATAGCTGCTGGGCATAAAACCCTGCAAAAAGAAGAACAGATGATAAATGTGCCACTTATAAGTTCAGCGTTGCACTACCCACTTCAGAGAAATGGAAGCGAGATGTTAGAAACGGGTGGAAATAAAGATAGGGAAGCTGGATCTATTCCGACATCTTCCTCTCAAACGTAACACTTGAGGCTCTCTCGCGCTTCGCTGTGCATTTCTCTCCAGAGTCACCTGAGAGAGTTGACTTTAAGCTGGTTTGTTGCGTCTGTGCCCAAGTGGCTGCATTGTCTGCTCAATATAAATCACAAAATGCAAAACATAATGAAACACATATTGCAAATTTATGCACTGGGATCACTTCCTCCACATAACCATGAGCAAGCGGAGAGACGGAAAACAAGCTGCTGTGTTGTGTTGAAGACGCTGAAGGAGAATAGTGTGTGAATCAAAGTCACCCAGTCTTGTGTCGCAAGCCTGATTCTGTGGGGTTGATGTAACCGCTGAATGCAGAGCGACAAGCAGTAAGGGTTCTGCACTGCTTGAATTGAAATGGACTGTGCTCCGTGGGCCACAGTCATTTCATTAGGTATGCTGAAAACTGATCATGTGAGATAATGTTGAAATACAGAGGTACTTTTGCTGGGGGTAGTGAAGCAGCGATATAACACTAACACAGCGTGAGTTTACCTTCACACTGTCTCCTGTGTGTCTGAGAGGGAGCTCGAGGAGATGCATGGACAGATAAAGCATGTTCTTGCATCGTGATCAGGTTTCTTTTTCTCCCTCTTGGCATGAATAATGAAGGACATTCACCTTCTTTATCTTTCGATTCAATATTTACTCCTTGTCAGATGCATTTGGGGGCTTTTCATCATCATCGTTCTCCAAGCACAATATTTTCCTCAATGGTATTCATGCTCACTGTTAATGTTTGATGAATGCCACACTCAGTGGCTGGTGTTGGGTGGGGAGGTGGGTACCTATATCACACTTGGTTTTTTTTCCTCTTTTCATTTCATTCTCTATTGATGTTCATAGCATCTTTTCCACCATCCTGCTTCCTCCTCAGGGATTCTTCCTGTTTCCGGGACTCCCTTTTGTTTCCCTTAAGGTGAATTTGGGCTAGATTGAATTAGGCAAGGGAAAGTAGGTCATTGGCTTTGATCAGCCTATTGTTTTGCCCGTGTGAAGGTTCAACCTGAGCCGGGGTTTTCTCTCTCACATCTTCAGCTGGCCAGACCTGTTCTTTCTTCCTGTTCATTTAGTAATTTACTCCGCCTAACTTTGCCATGTAAATCTTTTCTCCACCTGGTGTTTACCCAGATTTATGCAGATCCCGGCAGTCGTATCGGCGCACATTATTACTATGTTTCTTCCCGAAGGCAGCTTTTATTTTTTTCCTTACATGGGACTTTGCAAATGCTCTTATATTATTCTGCTTTCCACTGTTTTGGTCTCTTATCACAGTTTGCTTTTTTTCATTATACATTATTGCTGTGCTGAATGAGCTGAACACATTCTTCGCCCGCTTCGAGGCACACAACACCATCGCCGCACAGAAAGCACCACCCCCTCCCGGCGACCAGGTGCTGACGCTGTCACCGGACATTGTGAGGAGATCCCTCAG